>JAIWYR010000009.1:1200000-1800000 GCA_022818075.1 Armillaria altimontana
GAAGCACAAGACCTAGGAAAGTGTCATTGCCCAGATGGATACACCAGGGTCCAACTCAGCATATTCGGTACCGTGGCGCCCACTGGGAAGGGCAGAGCTTTTGGGCAATAGCTTCACTATGCCAATTCCAGAGCCATAATGAGACTTGTAGCGGATATCGAGCACTCTGGGAATTACACTTTTACAAGAATAAAATGAGCACTACCAAATGGCCATTTCACGAGCCAAATACCCGATAAATTCTCCCCGAACCAAGGGACCGAGGACACGTCGAACTAGATTGTTGATGAATTCGACGTTCTGAACAGATTATAGGTATTTGAAGGTTCGTTGAGAGAGAAAGACGTACTCGTAATGTAACGATAGACATTGTGCCGGTGTTGATAGCGGTGGTGGGCACCATTCCAGCTGTCTTGGACGACTTCCGCAAACTGCTTTCGTCGATGCGCTAGCCGGCATTCGGGTCGCGCCAATCATTTCTGTCGACAACTCTGTCAGCTCTTAACCACCAGAGCAGCATCGTCACAAATCACTACAGGCAGCCGTTCGCGTGCATATACCAAGTGTAAAGGACATGTACTGGTAAATTTATTCAATATTACTATCTGAACCCGCACTTGTTAGCCCGAGTTCGAGGTCAAATGAAGAACATTAGATTTACCTAGTAAATGGTTTAACCTAACCGTTCACCTGCCTATTTGCACCGTCAGCTTCGAGAAACGGAGCTACAGAAGGACTGTTACCTTGGTAGCCCCTCGCCGCCATCCTACACAAGCCCATGTCAACAACAGAAAGTAAGCGGAGTGCAAGGATACGTACCGATATCAGTATACCCCCAACTGAACGACATTTAACCTGATCCAACGAGTCCATTTTCGACGGTGCAAGGGATCAACGGCGAGCTCGTCGTACGCGGATGACTGTTACTGATGACGCGTGCGCATGAACTGTGATCCACTTTCTGTTAGCTTGGAGTCAAATATCCAAGTCATTGCATGTGCTTACCGAACAAAATAGGCCCAGGCTCACGTTCCGACACTCCTAATAATATGCGTGGCCTCGTTCGCTCTGTCGTTGGCCTCTGAAAACATGGTGAACGGGAAATGGAGGGATTACAGGTCACACACCTTCAACCTCATTATCTTGACAATGTTTATGAAGCTTGTAGCCCCGTCTAGAAAAGGTCGTAAGTGAAGGTTTGTAACGACAAAATTAAGAAATATTACCTCGTCGGTCAATAACGCGTCGTCAATGAGGCCTTGAGGCGCCACCAAACTTCTCGAACGACATTGATACTGCGGGAGATTGTCTAGGACGAGAATACTTAGCACAGAAGTGAACTCACTCGGGCCTTCTTCTAAGCCAGCGACGTCCTCCTCTTTAATATCAGTCCGCTCACTGCCGTCTTGAGCTAACATGTGCGCTACTAAAATGAAGAGTAAGTCATTTGAACCCGAAATCAAACCATGCATGACTTGCAGAACATTTAAGCATCACCCGACAGGGCTTGGATATGCAGCGTTGAAGGACGGTATAAAGCGGAGCATGGACGGATGGGAGAGAGAAGCACGCTTTGTTTGACAAGCCAAACATCTGCCATATCCTGATCCTCCATACTAGCATCCAAATCTACGTTTCCTCTTCCTCTTCCTCCCCCTCCTCTTCGCCTTCTATCACAGACGGGGCCCACCAGGGATCGCAGAATCCCCTTCATACAATAACGCAACTAGGACCAGGCTCACCTCTTGCTTTTCCTCCTGCTGCGTCTTGACGCGTCCGATAGTCTTGAACCCCCGTATACGGATGTTATTATCCTAGAAACGAACGAATAAGCGATAGCTTAAACCTAGCCCACGGTGCGCAATACCATTTCCTCCAATTCGTGTTCTTCGGACTTCCTCGCTCAACTCATCCATCTAGGTCGCGATATTCGTTCATACGGCCATACATGGGCTCGTAGCCGGTATTTCGCAGTGGTATGGGGTGGGTGCGGGATACTGGGCGAGCATGATGTGTGATAGCGAGATACATGTAGAGGTGGCAGGGATGTTGGGATGGGTAGGTCTTACCCGTTCACTGGCATTGCCGTGTACTCACCCCTCCATAGCCCGATCTCAGTACAGCTCCCTCGAGCTCAAGAAATGTCTGTCCATAAAGGAGTTTTGGCTCCGCATGATGTGACTTCAATTAACTGCAAGCCCCGGAGGCCATGAGACGGCAGGGGGGATAAGTTCCTTCACCGTCATATTGAGCTTTGGGAGCAGAGATGGATGCGGTCTATTTGAGAGCCATGTCTCTTCATCTCGAAGACTATTCGGGACGACATATTGATGATGTAGGGGGACTAGGATTGGACACCAAAGGACTCGTTTTGGAACCTTTATGCGGACGTGCCGCTGGGATGCTGGAAGGATGGAGGGATGGAATGGATGTTTTGCTCGTTTTCGTGAATGCGACATTCAAATTTTTCATTGTCTCCTTGATTTACAGGTTGGTCTTTTTTCAGCTGTGTTCACCACCTTCGCTCAAACGTCGCAGATCCTTCCGGTCGACGATGATCAAACATATCTGTTCTAGTACATCGGCATCCACAATGGTTCGTCCTCGCTTCTCGGGTTTTGAACGAGGCGATGTGGGAGGAGGTAAGGCCGGAGGCGCGTAGTTTCGTGTGTTTGCTTTGCTTCACAATGCGCACGGATTAACCCCGGCCTTAGCCTGATCACTCTCCGCGACTCTCTCCTCAAAACGGCGACCTCAGGCACGAATCACTGGCCCAGACGGCGCTTCAAATATGAGCTCGGGTCTCATTGGAGCCAGGTATCGCTCGCGGGAGTGGAGATTTGATTTAAAAGACGGAGTGCGGACGTCTGGAAAACCTATCTTCCGCAATGAGGATATCGTCGTCTCTGCAGTTGCCACCAACGAACAATATCCTTCCACTCCTTACTTTCCTTCCCAAGAGCAGGCCAAATATATCAAAAATGCGCCCGAGAGCAGCATCTGCGAAACACGGTTCGCTTCGCATAACAAACGGTCACTCATTCCCTTCGAACCACTTATCAAGTTTCACAAAACCTACCAACGCCTTCTCCTTCTCGTCGTCAAACCAAGTTTTCTTCATTGACTTTGGGCATGCGTTTCTCAACGTGCTAGAAATTCGTCGATGCACCTTCGGCTGGCGAGTTGCGGGCAAAGAAGTGTTGTGGGTATAGTCAATACGATTATATGACGGCCTTAGCATCCAGCAGGCAAAGCAACTTTGTGGCTCACGAACATATCTCAGCAGAGGCTCTGCGAACCTCGTATTGGGAAGAGCCAGCCGATTCTCGTAGCAGAGCGATATCTGTAAGATCCTTTCTTTGTACGTCGAATCGTGGACCCCGCTAATCTTCGGGCGATTGGTAGGATCGAGAACGCTACCGAACTGAATTCGGACGTAGCTCATACCACGCCTGCGCGCCCTAATTGAAGCCCCAAATCCATACAAATACTCGACAAGTCGACAACACACAGCGTCTGCAACCTTGCGCGCCATGTCACAATTTCCTAGCTTCCAGCCATGCCCACGCATTGTCAACGTCCCAGTTCGACTACAAGGGGTCCACTCCTGACGATGAACTCAAGTAACTCAGGCCAACCGCGAGGGTACAGGCTACGGAACCCCTGTCGCAGATGGCTCCTTCTTCCCCACCTCGAAACCTCGCATCACTAACCTCCCGCCACCGTCACCTCCCTCATCCTCGGGCGCGCAAACATTCCGACGGATCCACTCCGAATTTTCTGCTCTCACATCCGCCGTGTCAAGGCGGGATGGACCGCGACCAAGGACAGTGCAGGCGGAGAGGACCTCTGCCAGCGCTAGACATCATAAGCTCACCAATCCTTAATTTCCTCCTCGATCGGGAGTCCCAGTTCGCCCCCCAGAGCTCGCTAGTCAGTGTCCCGACTAGTAGCTCAGCAGCTTGTCATTGCTGCTAGTAACACCCTCCAAGAACTAAACTCGTAGTTCAAAACATCATCCCATATTAGATCGTTGCTTTCACGATAGCCTAAATATAATATCCAAGTTGTCGGACAACAAAGTATCCAATATCTCAAAATTACTACTGAATGTCAGAGCCTCCACTACTTTCACGCAGTACTCTCGCCAATATCACCAGCCTCGATAGACACCCGTGCACTTGATTTCCACAGCGTCGGTTATTGCCGATCAGGCCCTAGGCACGGTCGGTGTTGAGTGGCTCTCAGTGATTACCATCAGTCGACAGCCATGCCATCCATCGATACCGTACAAGAAGGAGACGACGAAAGCTCCCAAAGTCACACCTCTGGTACTGAAAATGAAACGGAGACGTCCGATGATACTTCGAGTGATTCCCAGCCTGAGGCTCAGCAGCCGGCGAGGAGAGCTCATCGCCAGCGAAGGTCAATTCGCCACTTTTTGGGCATCCCGCAACGCGGACCCCAATTGAGAGGTACGCTATTCTGTCGTTCATACTTGCCTCATTTCTCATTACGATCTAAGGGAACGACCCGTTTGACTATGAGCAGAGATTTCCGGAGGATAAGCGGTATGAGGAACTGGGTCCACTTGCCAGGGTATGGAGGACATACCTTGAAGAATGCGGTGCATTTGACATTGAGATGTTGGAAGGATGGAGGGACGGATTAGATGTCTTGCTCGTTTTCGTGAGTGCTTTATTCAACAGTCACTGTTTCTTTAATCATATTTGTATAGGCCGGTCTTTTCTCTGCTGTGGTCACTACGTTTGTCGTTCAAACATCACAGAGCCTCCAAGCCGATTACGGTCAGGTCACGGCAACGCTTCTGTTCGAGCTCATCGACGTCCAGCGCGCTGCGGCCAACGGTACTCTTGTCAACAATGTTCCTCGCTCCAACCTCACTCCCTTCTCAAAATTTCGCCCCACGATATCTGATTCACTAGTCAATGGACTGTGGTTCACCAGTCTCTCATTCAGTCTCGCTACCGCTCTGTTCACTGTCCTCACAAAACAGTGGATCCACCAGTACATTGCCATGCCCTCAGGGACACCTCGGGACAGGTGTCGCGTACGTCAGTTTCGATACATGGGGCTGGAGCAATGGGGTGTAGGTTTCATCATTGGATTGTTACCTGTTCTCCTGAGCGTGTCGCTTGGCATATTCCTAGTCGGTCTGGTTCTTTTTCTGGTCCCATTGCAGACAGCGATTGCATCCATTGTCGGGACTATCACATTTGTAACCTTCGCCATCTACTTCATCACCAATGTCCTTCCAGTTTGGTACCCTTCGTGCCCGTACAAGACGCCACTGTCGCAGTACATATTCCTTTCCTACGCCTATATCATCCGCCTCATCACTCTGGTTTCTTCAGCCTTAACGCCCACGAAGCCTCCTCCGAGCAAGTTCCGAGACATCGAGCGTGCAGCTGTTGAACTCAGGGCCGATGACCTCGATGTATACGCCTTGGGCTGGTTATCGAACATGTCCTCCAACCCCAGTGTACAGAATATCGTCATCCAATCGACCAGCGCCCTACCGTTACGTTCAGTAGAGCCTCTAGAACAATACGTGGAGAGGTTTTCAGAAATGTTCAATTACACCAACTTTGGCCGCATGGCCATCACTCACCAGGAAAGTATCATCGATCGCCTTATTCGCGTGAGCCTCCGCTTCAACATCTTGCCCATCTGGCTGAGGCGAATAGATCGACTGTCCAGAGAAACCGACGCGGAGGTTCTTTGTGTCAAATACTTCAAGTTGGATTCTTCGCATATCAATGAGATTGCGAATTTAGTCAAAGCTCAGTTCGCGGAATCACCAGATACGGAGCTTTACCTGCAGCCCATTGTATGGGCCCATCTTCTCCAGAAGCTCCTACCTTTCACTCTAGAGAGCGGTCTGATTCCTTTATTCATGATGATTCCCCGGGACTATTGGTGTGAAGCCTACAAGCCACTTCCCCTTTTCCCGAAAAACGCCAGGATTCGTTTGATTTCTCATCAGGACCACCGTGCTGTATCTCTTCAGGGAGCCGTTTACCATCATATGTATCCAGACATTGCCGATGCCTTTTTTGAGGGTTTGACGCATGTGAAGGATAGCATCTTCCATCCTGATCCCGCCGCCGATGAATTCCCCGCTCCCAAGGATCCACGCCTGTGTTTGCTGCTGACACTAGCCGGCTCACCCTCTATACGAAAGACGGCCATCAATCCATCTATGGAAGAGCTTTTTGCCCAGGTGCTGAGAAACATTGTTGCTTATATGGGTCTCCCACCCAGTTTTACGAGCTATGTGGCTCCTTCCAAACTAGACAGTAATCGATATGCGGTGCTGAAGCTCCTGTATATGCTACTTTCTTCAGACGACTTAAGCATGACTATGATTGTGGATAATCAGCGTATCATGCTGATGGTGTTTCTCCAAGTGCTCAACTCCACAACCCCTCCCCCCCGCTTTCTCCCCTCTGACTGGTGTACCCCAACCATGGCCTCCAATTTTACCCAAATCGCCCTCGGATCCCAAGACTGGACATTCTCCTCCGATGACATGACACTCCGATTTGTGTATGAGATCCTTCAGCTCGGCGAGCCCATTGCAAATCAGATTTTATCCCATTTTGTTTCCGGACGTCTTCTTGACGCTGTAGTCAAGCTCCGTGGGGACGATGGGATTTTGCAGAGACGCTGGCTGCAAGGGATCTTGGGGGGTTTTGTTAGTGGGGTCAGGAGGTCGGACGCCGCGGTGGCGTACCTCTTTGAGCTCGACAATATCTTTGCTGTTTGTGCAATGTTTATCATTTGGGAGGACATCCCCCGCCTCCGCCTCCTTGTACAGTGTTGCCCAGATCATCCGGTGTGGACCGAGTGCTTACAGAAGCTCGATACTATTCCGGAGCACTTTCAACTTGAAGCGTCGCCGCAGAGAAGGGAGGAAATTCTCTCTACTATTTCAGACTTCAGGATGCTTTTTGAAGGAAGCGAGCCTCCGACTCACAATTCCCGGCTGACTGTAAGCTCGCTTTGGCGACGACTGCGACAACGGCATCGGAACGTTGGGAAGGAATTGACGGGGGCTGGTACAGTGTGAATATGCGGCTTCCATACTCGTTGCGATGAAGAATCTCTGTATATATTGGTGTTTTCCTCTCATTATAAACCTTTATTCAATCAAAGCAACGTCGCTTTCTCATGAAGACCGTGCTTGCTCTATTTCATCCGCCCAAGAGCTCAAGATCAAGACCGAAAAGGATTTGCCTTGTCGAGTGGAACATCGACGTCGTCGGCGGTTTGGCTTGGGAATGGTAGACTAAAGAGAGTCAGAAGTGACACAATGATATGTGTATTGATAATAAGCTTCAGGTCATGACAATGGAGTTCATAATTCCATCTGTACGGATTTCCACACCTTGGCCAGGGATATGATCGTCCGCTACGAACATGGTGCCATCGACACTCAGAGAAAGTATATATAATACATCAATTCAACAGTACGATTTCACTAACTAGTAAACTACTACGAGCGAGAAAATCAAAAACATTGAGTCTTGCGAAACGCGTTAAACACTGATGTTAGGATCTAGCAAGGGTGGTTAATGACAATGGACTTCCGACGAAGGATTTCATATTCAAATCCGTGCACCAACGCAACAGTCGGGATACTCAAGAACCAGCTTCTTGGCCCATGCGTCGTAGATCTACTAATCACGGCCCGACCGATATCCTTCTTAGATGAGGCGCCATCTCATCGTGTTGTCTCTTAAAAGCGACCTTGTATCTCGGTCCTTTTCACCATATTTATATGTTTATTTATTCGGGCATTCATGCCTTTCGGATGACCTCGCTCTCTACTTTCATTTGATACTTCCTTCCTGGTCGCATCGCTATTGCATTGGCTACGTTGATTCTAAGCTGTAGCTAACGTGTCTCTAGTCTCTAGTGTCCTACTTTGCGTTTCAATGCTTGCCGGACTTTCTTGTTCACTTACACGTCCCCTCTCCTCTGAGACTCTTGTTTTTGCTTTGGATTGTCCTCAGTTACCTTCCCTTGTTTACTTCTCTTTCCCGTTTCCGGTGATCTTAGGTCGCATTGCTGCTATATTGACTATTTCAGTATATCTAGGTTGTACCAAATTGTGTCGTTGTCGCTCAGTATCCAACCTTGCGTTTTAATGATCTAATTGGCATCGTCTCTCGCTCGTTCATTCGCTCCCTCTCCTCCGCCTTCTCTTTCAAATTCTTGTTATGTATCGTCCTCTCTCTCTCCTGTACGTTTTCATTTGTATATGCCGCGGATCCCTCGAGTACGCGACGGTCAGCCCATTTTAACATTTTCAAGTCTTAGGTAGACTTATCGTGCGCCTTCCAGAGACAGTCAATCCGCAAAAATGGGTTTTTCCTCGCAGTAGCCATTTGCTCGTCAGGACCTTGATCATAGGACCCGTGTTTATGCCCTCGGAGGTTAGCAAATTTTGGCCAAATCCAAAAATTTGTCCGGACTTTTTGCCTGCGAAAATATCAAAATCTGTCCGGATTCTTCCCCTAAGCTACCCCTACTGGCCGATTTGTCCGGATTTCTCCCCTAACCTTCCAAAATCGCGAAAAAAAAATTGCAAAAATGGTAAAAAAAATTCTCTGTGTTTCGCTGCGACCACAGCCAATCCATTCGTTCTTGTTCCAGGCGGCGTCGAGCTTGGTGAGCTCATCGAGTTTATCATTGGCGTAGACAAGTAGATTTCGGGCATAATAATGCTAGCAGGGCAAAGGTTGTAGTAAATTTCAAAACGACAGTAACAGTACTTGTTCAAATTTAGCATCTTTTTCCTGTCGGTCTTTGCTAGGAATATTGATTAGAGTCAGTTGGGCATCAATGGAAAATTTGCAATAGGACAAAAGAACAAGAAATGGCTTCGAACAAAGTAGGTATCTGTAGGAACAAAGCCTAACGGTTAATAATAGTCAGTGGACAATGAACAGTCGGCACTAGTGTTGCCGCGACTCAGCTTATCTCGGCTTAACGCCGAAGTCGATTTTAGCCGATTTCACATAGCTTGCTCTGACTGCACAATTGTTCAAAATGGCAGATAATCTGAAGTACGTATTCACTCACAAGAATTATTGGTAGTGTTGGTGACAGTGTAGCTGTTCCCTCTGTCCCTCTATCCTTGGCGACTCAAAAGTCGACTTCGGCGTTAAGCCGAGATAAGCCGAGTCGCGGCAACACTAGTCGGCACATGCCGGCTGCTGTGTCCGGACTATGGCCTAACCTTGCTGTAATTGTCGTCGCTCGTCCGGATTGTTGATCTAACCTCCGGCCACCTAGCAGCCATTTTGTCCGGATTTGTCCTCAACCTCGAGTCCAAAAACCACCGATTTTGTCCGGACTTTTGCCCTAACCTCGAGGGGTATAAACACGGGTCCTTTGATCATGCGGGCGAAGTCGCGGTCACGTTACAGCACCACCAGTACTGTCCAGTTGCGTCTGGTCAGTATCGTGCCCACAGACATAATTTACCGAAAATCCACGGCGATCCTTGTGCCAATAACCTATTTACAGATACTGACAACATATGGAAGTGTTCGTTTCAAAGCACAGAATTTGGCATACGTCAAAGTGAAACTACTATTTTCGGCACAGTTTTCCTTTGCTAAGATCCCACATTAGTTGCTGGGAACGCAGACCCTCTGTAATTTGGCGTGTCAGTAGGAGATCACTAGGTTCATTCGAATCCCAAAACTCACTTGACCAACCAATAAAGCATTGCAGTTGATGCCCGGGTTGGCGGACTGGAGCCGGGCGGCGTCGATCCCGCCTTGCGCGGCGATGGCAAAGCAGGTATCACCGGAAACAACGATGTGGGTGTATCCCGGGAGGCCGTTATCACAGGCGGCGTTGACGCCTAGGATCGATGAGTAAGGGAGAGGCGGAGATGATCGTGTCAATAAAACAAGTACCGATGACAGTTGCGGCGATGATAGCGATGAAAGTGAAAGTACGAGCGAACATGTTTTGGATGCTGAATGTGAACTGATGAGCTGGGCTTTTATAGTGTTGGTTTTCTTTTCCTCGGGCGGGAATCGGACGGATAATATTGGTTGGCATGTTCACCCAGTGGTCCAGTCGGCGCTTCTCCATACCCGCAAGACCTGAACGAGGGGAAAACAAATGAGTACTCTATTTTCTGTGCTTCATGATCTTCCAAGTTTTCATACCATGCCCTTTCAAGCAAGTTGATACACCAATTTCCAAGTGCCGGGGATTGTCAAGTGCCTCTCTGAAGAGCCGATGATGTGGATATAGAGTCCTTAATGGAGTTCACCGCGACACGTTTCAAGTCAGTGACTTTCACTGGCTCCTAAAACGCATACTAAGGAACTCTGTGTTAGGCGACTCCGATTTCTTCGTCTTGAGAGCCGGAAAATATCTTTTTACGAGTCCCGGGTGCAAGAAGAAGATCAGAAGTCACAGAATTTTGATATACGTTTTTAGATCCCAAACATACGGGCAACCCCAGCCGTGTGAGGGAACTTGTCCATCTTGTTGACCGCACGTGCATACTGGCAGAGACTTGGCTAGTCAAATGAACATGGGTAGAAGCCTCACAGCATGAATAGTGAATCCACATTTGGGTGTTTTGAAGTTTCCGCTATGTCGGCGAGGGTATGATGGGTGGGTCATGGTGATCTGCTTCCTGCTAGTGGTGAAAACCTTCCAGTTGACTGCGTCAATAGCGGATCTGCGAAGAACTTGTTTAGTTGACTTCCCTGTCAGGTGATTCTTTTTCAATCAATGTTTACTGGGCACTGGGGAGACCTCATCCCGCTTTATTGAACAGATACTTGACAATTCCCCAAGTTTAATCCAGGCACATGTGAATCGTGCATGAAAGCTTCGAATGGTCCTGAATCAACTTCTCAAAGACCCTTTGGGTTATTCATTGTACGTACTTTCATAGTCTGCGGGAGTGGAGAAACACCGACTGGCGCACTGGGTGTTAAAGCCAAGCAATATTACCCGTCCGGCTCCCGCCCGAGGAAGAGCGATTGAAAGTACAAGAGACAAAGGAAACAATCTACGTTTCAGCATCCAAAGAACCATGTTCGCTCGTACTCTCATCCTCATCGCTGCTGCTATTATGGGTACTTCCATTGTTGTATCCGAGTCCACCGTTGCATTTTTCTAACTCATTAATACTAGGCGTCCACGCCACATGCGACAATTCTTCATGGCTACTGCAATAATAGACAGTTGGACCTCTATGAAGTCTCCCGGTCTGAAAATCTGTGGTTCCACGGCATCGAATCTGTATATAAAGTGAGTCATGAAAAGAATAGCCTGGAATCTACTCACCATCTTTCGCCCTCATCATCTATGCTGCTGGTAAAGAATCTTACCTTGTTGTCTTCCGTGTGGATCAAGTTTCTCTTTGTACATGCCGCTGCAAGAATACTCTTGGGGTCGACTCCCTTCTCGAATGATGCTTCTTCCTGTGGGTGGGTCCTACAGCTTTTGAGGTAGCAATTGCTTATATCGCTCATGTTGTCGTCGGTATCATCTGGTGTTCGTTTCTGAAACATACCCTTGGGAAACTGTCTCTCAAATACCAGCTGAGCTTCGAGGATGATGTCGGCGGTATCTTTGAACGCCTGGCAGCCCAATCCTGTCAGTCAAACATTTTGTTGTAGGAATCCATAGTTGTCTCTCCTGTGTTCCCTAGTGAGATCCCGACATGATGCGAAGGATTATATGACTTACAGTGGTATGTCGTTTACCAGTGGCAGGTCCTTCTTTGCGATTATTCCTTGTAACGTGAACACCATCTCCTCTAATTGATTCTTGTTGTCGGTCTCCACCATTCGCCATGTCCGGTCGTTGTCGACGCTCATCATCGATGCCTTGCCGAGCCACTTAGAGTATCTCAGTTTCTATAGCCTTGTTTTAAATGTGATATGCTTACCGTCGGTTTGGATGCCAGACGGTAGCGCTGGATCTGTCTGCTTTCGACGATAAATGTCTGCAAAGCGTCTCCTGCATTAGACTCTGGTTAGCTGTCCTCCTCTTCTCACGTTGGTACTCACTGGCATCTTTTTTGTTGTAGAATCTGTCCATGGCTCTCGTCGCTTTCTGTTGACGTGGTTGGAGAAAACACTGCGCAGGCGATTGATATATATGTATATACGTGAAGGTCGATGTGGTCCTGAACTTGTCACATTTTCATCTAATTTTGTGCTGGGTTGTTCGCCTGGGTTGCTTTCGCGTATTGTGTTCAGTTTTTTTTTGTCTGTGCTATCCCTCGTTTGCTTCTTGATGAATTCTGTTTCCTTCAGGTGTCTTCAGCGAGCAGTTCCACCCCGTCTCTTTTGTATTTATTTCTCTCCCACTTCTGCACACCGCACTCGTGTTTTTCCAGACATTTCGGCGTCCCGCAGGCCAATAGCTCGCAAGACAACCTTGTTTCGTCATTCTTATCGTATTGTTGCCCACTCTCCCACAGGACTCGGATATGCCACGCTCTGTGATGGCCCTCCACTTCATTGAAAGATACTTCTAAGGTACCAGCCTCCTTCCCAAACTTCATCCAGTCCCGTACTGCTGAACTAACTTGTTCACCCTCGCAATAGCACTGAGAATAGTGCTACGGCCTCCGATCCCGCTAACCAGACACAAGTCGACGAAATTCGTGACGTCCAGACCAAAGGAAGGAACATCTTATATGCTGTTCCATCGTATAGATGTTGTCGGGGACTCTCAATTCGACTTTGGTTTTCTTCGCACCAACACTGCGGCCACGGACGAGTTCTGTGACAGAGTCTCCACATGCACCAATGCATTCGTAAAAACTATCGACGATTGTAAGTGAAACATGTAGAGGAGAAGATTGGCAGGGGATAGCGCGAAGCAAAACATGTATGCTGGATCCAGATGCTCTCTGGTTCGGCGAGGTGGGGAGATTTGGGATGATGTCGTCAAAAAAGTGATCCTGCTGGATCGGGGCCGAACCATTTCTTCTCGCTGGGCGGCGGGGAGATGAAAGCAGAGGCCTAGGGCAAGGACGACTTGTTGTAGATTTATCGGGAGGTAATGCTCTATGTGCGCTTGGAAAGACGAGAGCCTTTATACTGCTCCGGAAGTATCGACGGTGAGATCTTGAGGCGCCCGAATTCAACTCTGTAGTGCTCATGGCACGCGTTGATGTCAATGACACATATCTCCAGCTCATCACTCTCTGGCACATGCTCCCTCCAGCGAGATGACTTTCCAACAACCGCTCTCCAGGGAGTAAGTCTCTCCAGTGATTATTTTATGCCCCGTCACGCTTCTGGACTGGTTTGACATGCCATCTCAAAAGACGTTGCTGCGCCCATACGAGCTTTATACGTCGCCGTCATTTCAGGGGAAACGGTCGCAGCTACCTAGATGAAGGAAGGGATGTGAACTACAAAGCAGGTAAATGCCTGGGTACATGAAGGGAAGGGAACAAACTTACCCCATTCCTGGCACATCTACTGCCATTCCCTACCCCTATCGCCCTCACAGACGCCACACTTGTCAAGTCGTCTTGATCAAAAAACTGCGCCATGTGCTAATGCCCCTCATCGAAGAAAGTCGTATCAGAGATCTGCGAGAAGGGTGAGTCCCTCTGCATGCAGGTGAGGAGAAAGTAGACCCACCATTACCATCTCCTTTCGCTGTCTCCTTATACCAGCTCATGTTTTCCTTTGTCAGGGACCGCGAGCAGCGACGCAGACTGAATGAGAGAGACTTACCATCCAAGGCAATGTCGTCCCTCCCTCCCGCAGCTACAGCTACTTTTGATACTCCGTCGCTGTGAGGCTTCGGCGCGGCGATCGCAGAAAGCTCGCTCGCTCGCTGACGGTATTCAGGTGGTGCACGACGCTGGCCTTCAGCGGAGAGACGCTGCCGTCTTGTGAGCTGATGCTTTTCTATGGTAGGCCTGCCTTCGCGGTGGGGCCTTGAGGAATGAAGATGACGCTACGAAGATGGCGGGTGAATATTAATATCCGTGAAAATGGAATAGGACTTACTATTCCCAGTCCCATCACCGCCAGTCACTTCCCGTCGTTGAGGTAAAGACGAACGTCCATGCAATCCTAAACAAAGGTGTACTGTCTCAGGGCAAGGAAGGCATTGGCAGTAGGCGGCGAGAATATCAAGGGAGCGTCGGAGATGCATTTACGAATGCTGTTGATACTGCGAGAGATCGTTCAGGATGAGAATACTCTGCATAGAAGTAAACGCATGTTGGCACTCCCAAGCCGGCCCTCCTCTTCAGTACAGGTCCGCTCGCCCGCCAGAAAGCCTTTCGAAATCTTGGTCTTGGTTTTGAGCTTGAGCTACTAAAATGAAGTATAAATATCATCTAGATTCACAAACCAACACAAAAAATAACTCACTGAACATATAAACATCGCTGGACAGTTTCGCAGAGTATAAGAGATAACCAAAACTTGAGGCAAGCAAGGATGATGTTGAAGGAAGGAGTCCGCTTTGTTTGGTCCGACTAGCGTCGAGCGGACCGTGCTAGGATAAGAGGTTAGCAGGGCGACTAAGCCCCTGCAGAGATTGCTCGCGTGCCAGAAAGGTAAGAAGCGCGCTTCGCCTGCTGGGACAACTACCACTTGAAATGACAATTATGTAGAAAAACTGGCCACACGCCACATTATACCCGGATTCCTCAAAGGGATGGGGATAGGAAACTGCAAGTCAGCGGAAAAACGCTTCTTTGCCCACTTCTTAACGTCGTCCTTATGTTGACGACAGCATTTGATGAGGCAACCTGCCATCCGAAGGGAATTTATGTATGAATCGACAAATTCCTTAGCCGCGTTGAGAAACGCATGTCCAAAGTCAATAAAGACAACTTGGTTCGACGGCGAAAGGGCGATTATGATATTCTTTGAGATCACCCAGAACGACCTGATGCATTGATTTCGAATATACCTTGCATTGCTGGGACATACTGAATTTTACTGGAAAAGCAGTCAAACAAAGTATGTGCAGAGAAATACTCACGAGTTCTTTTAAGCCTTCTAGTAGTTCATAGTGTTGTTTCGGCTTCAATGGCACAGTCCTATGGGTGGATACATGACATGTAGTTGATCAATGCCTTCGATGTATTCGAGCAGATTGACCCTAGTACTGCATGGGAATAATGGGACGTAGCCACGGTATCAGGACGCGTCAGATACATTGCGGTTCAAGTTGCAGATTAGGGGTTCCAACGGTTGTGAACACCACGTGACATGTCACAACTCCCTGGACCGCAACCCGGCTCAATCTCTACCCAAATCTTTTTCATGAAATTTATACCCAAATTCCTCGCCGCTGGCCTTTCCCTGGATACCCGGAACTTCATTCATCGTCGAAATTACAGTGCCATCCCTCAAGGACACTTCTCTTCGCGCATTGGTTTCGGGGTATAGTCTCATTTTCTTTCTCTTCTAACGCATATAACCAACTTTTTCCAGCCTGAACACGTTCAGACTCGCGACAGGGGCCGCGTAATCTCGACCTTGGACGTTCAATGCATCAAGGGTACTGATATCCACGACCTTTCCTTCTACAAAAAGCCTCGGATCCAAACCTTCGTTAGAGATGCAAAATGCTCGTTCCGAATCGATTATACCACAGATGTCCTGAATGAGCAGTCAAAATATCTCGTCTTTCCTCCCCGAACAGAGGGGTTCTTATACTACCACCAGCAGCATGACTCTTCGCCGGGGGAGGTGCGGTTCTGCCTAGCGAGCGCGAACGACACTCATACGGGCATGGACCTTCTACTGCCCAACGGCATGCCGTGGTCGATTCCATTGTGGTACATCGTATCTGCTCCCAGGTACAAGATTCTGCTGCAGAAACTGATCGCGGACGGTCTAGTGAGCACTGAGCTGGTGCAGAGATGCGAGTGGATGTTTCCTGCAGCGTGGGCACGCAGGAGGAGGAGGGCGACGGTGCTGGTGAATTGGAACGACGCGTTCGCCGTGGCTCTCAATACGAAGCACACGAAGCTGTGGATAGCCGGAGAGAAGGGGATGAAAGAAACCATGCTGCTGACGGACAGGATCTTGGGCGAGTATGCAGGGGAATCGACGGGTGCGTGTCTCTATTTCTTTTGCTGGTTATGTTTATCTAATGGTTGGTGACCAGGCTGCGTACATGTCCGGATCAAATATGATCCTTTCCACGAAATGGATGTGGTGGATGTGTTCAAGGTGCAAAAGGCGGCGGGGCAGGTTCCTCTTTCTCTGAACCGCCGTGTGAAGCCCACGTTTAATTCACTGGCCCTGTGGTCGAAAACGTGAGTTCGGTTTTGTGTTCCCGGTAAGCCTGAACTGGAACTGATCTGAGGTATAAACAGGCATCCATACGGTGGTTTCTGATGGTGGCGAGAGCCTTCTGTCAGCGTCTTGGAAATCGTGAGCTCCCTGCCTGTCCGACTCTATTTAGCATTGTCTAAGTTGATGATAGGTACTTTTATCAATGCAAGCTCCAAATTATTCGGTCTCGGTGGTAAAATAGCCGCATACACACAACAATATTCCTCGCTCAGGTGTCAAAGAATTAATCAACTCCAGATCGCGGCGAGGTTCTTCACCGCTGAATAGACCATGCATGAGGCCCGATTTCCACAAAATCGTCGTTGGTCTCTTAAAGGACTCGTCCATGAATTACGTATCGAATTGACCGCCATACGTGCCAAATCTCCATCCCAGCCCAAAGCCGGATGGACCGCGCTCCAGATCCCGGATCCAGTATGGCGCTACTGCGATGAGCTCGAACTCATACCTGCCTATCCTTGTCGCGTAATCTGCGTGGCAGTACCCCAACGCACCACTGCTTCGTCGTAGGCGGAAAGCCGCATAGACATCTTTCACCGCCAAATTAATCCCATCCACTCGGTGCTATGTCCTTCCTCTAGTTCTCTATCCGTCTTGGTTTTCAGTTCACCGGTGGCTGTTGCAGGCGTTGGGCCGTCATCTCAGCAAGTTCCCCATGTCGTTCTTTGCGATTACCAACTTGGGGTACTCTCATTGTCCGCGAGCTCGTAATTTGTCTCAGCGGCGAGTTCATTGTTGGAGACAAATGAAATCTATGTCCACCAGATCGGCGCTCTGTGTCAGGTCCCCGTCGCTCCGCGGACCGAGCCTCTCTTCCCTGATTCCTGCACGAATACCCCAGATCCCCAGATGTTCATACGGTGGGAAATTAAAATATGTCATGAATGTCGGGTACTACATTCGTTAGGCCTAAATTGAATGGATCGTCGAGTCGTCGACCCTGTGGCCCTTCATGTACTTACACCGCTCGGACTCGGTGCGAATGCCGCCCGATCCCGGCGGTTTGGATTGACCAACCGCGAATATGCCGCACAGCGCGTACCTATGAAGCAGGTATCCCTGACAATGAGATACATTCATGTGGATCATTCTGTTCATTTTCATTCCGCTCGTCGTCTTACAAAGGGAAGCTATCATGATATCGCAGCATGCGCTATTTTTCAGGTGGCTTCAGCCGGTCCTTCGAACCTGCACGATAATTTCGGCGTACCCCCCCGCAAGATTCAGCACCGTCGACTCTATTTTGGAGGGGTACGTAAGTACGCCTCCGAGATTTGGGTTCTGATCCCTTTGCCGCCACTGCGGTCCCGTCTCCTCTTCGCATATCGAGGGTCGAGTATCGCCTTCAATAGAAGCATATCTCAACTTTTCTCCTCTCGGGGCGAACGGCCCGGCGTTTTCTGTCCACGGGGTTGCTTGCTTTCTGGATGGCTGCTTTGAGAGAAGACTATCGCTCAAAGCCTTGCCGCGCGCATCAGGTTGATATGAGTTCTCCCAGTTTCAATAAATCTACGACCTTGCTAGTGGCCCCAACTATCTAAGGTGGCACTTTATGTCAGTCGCAGGACGTAAGCAATTGGCATGTCAGTGGCGACGACGATCACCTTGTCATCAAAATAGCCTGCGGAGAACAAAGAGCCTTTGTTCATTGATTCTATGATACACGTGCCAGAAACGCGTCTTTCATGAGCTCTTTCACCACTCTTTCAGGTTCTATCACTCTGAGCTCTGTATCCAAGACCTTCACTAGATTCACTCGTAGCAGAATCAGCCACCTCCTCGAAGTTGTTTTACCAAGATGCCACCCCCACCACCACGCGACTCAATCACCCGGTTTATTGCAAGATTCTCCTTCATCGCCATCCTAGGTGGCCTCTCAGCGTTAGCGGCGATCTCACACCTATGCACAACGACATATTCCACTTCGGCGTACTGCTCCTCCGCGTCCACACTCCAGGATCGCGTCCTTTCAAACCTCACGGCGCTTGATATCCCTTGGACACCAACCTGCGCGTCCGATTGCATGGATAGTTTGAGCGCGGCAGAGATCATACACTCGCACCTCCAGCACGTTCATTTCATGATGGATTTACTCGAAGGCACCGGTTTAAGGGAGACTCACCAGTAAGTTGGTTGTCTCCTTTCCTGATCCCTTTTTGATGAACTGACAGGGTGGTGTTGAATACTCGTATCTTCGACTATGTCACGCGCGACGCGGACCGGAAGGCGTTATTGGATAACCTCACTGCGTTCTCGGTACTCCGAAAGGACGTGGGGTGGCAGTTTGAGAGGTTTCTGACCTCGGATTTCGCGGTGTCGGCGGAATTTATCATTCAGGATGTGAGTGTCCCTTGTTTGTTTGTACTAATACTGGGCTGACGCGAGTGGTAGTTCAAGTATGCGATTGATGATTTGAACGCGACGGCTGCATACGAACGGGACGCCAGCATATTTACCGTGCCCAATCGTCGCGTGATGGTTGACGATACCTTGCGCCGGACGCTCGATCAACTAGTGAGGAGCCTAGAGCTCCGATTCACGCTCCTCGCAATGGGCGTCCCCTCTCTCCTAGAGGTGGTTTCCCAAGTGCATACTCATGGACAGCGGATCTCAGAGGAATTGGAGGCTGAGATACCTAGGGTGCGAGAGGCGTATGAGAATATCCCGTGGTGGCAGAACGTCGCACCGATAGAGATACTGGGTGAGGGAACCCAACGGAGGGTCTTCACCAGCTACCATGATTTTCTGTCTGCAAAGGCGATGCATATTCGGGAGAGGGTCGAGCATGCGGCGATAGTTTATGATCATTTCGCGATGCTGCGGGGGTACTTTACTTGGTACACGAATGGACCGCCTAGTGTGAGCTTGCTATTTGTTTTGACGGGGGGTTGATTACTGATTTGGACAGGGAGGTGTTGTGAAAGGAAGGGAGGTGGGGCGTGTTCGTACGGTTGCGAGGCTCCTGGGAGTTATGGAGGACCTCGAATATCGGATGAGCTCGATCGGGACCGCTAAGATATCGGCTCATCGGTTCACTTGTCCTCGCTTACAACTCCCATAAAGGTTTTTGCGGTTTTTGTGTTATATTTGTATTTGTATCAACTTTTAGAAAAGCGGGGCGCGGGGTTCCTCGTACCAAAGGCAAACTGAATCATAATAGTAGCTAGGTATCGCAGAATATATAGTTCGGTTGATTACTTTCACGGTCCATTCAACGTCCTTGTGCCACATCCACACAGGGCACACTCCATCTTGAAGTCTTCAGGACTCGGATGTTCGATTGATCAGCATTTCGATGGGGTCTACTAGTGAGGAATAATTGTCCGATCACCTTGAAATAACAATCACGATATTATTCAACGTTTAGACCACCTAATTCGTCAATATAAGCTGGATAATGTTAATGATGGTCGGGCCATTATTCTGCATATAGGCAACAGGCTTATTGACCAAGTCATACTAAGAAGAATAAGAAGTGTATTGTGAACTCTATGCAACTATAATACACATCATCTACAGACACTGGTTGATACCTTCATCACCTCCCCGTAAGAATCAAGACAGCAATCGACACCATCGAACTCCTCAGTCCCCTGACGACTAGAAACACCAGAAAAAACTAAAATCAGCAGATATTAAATGCCAAGCGCGAGAAAAGACATACCACCCCGCAAAATGGACTATGAAAATGCATGGCTGGGAGGTATTGAATGAGCTTGAACGCCAAGGAAGAGCAGGATGTCCTACTGTTTAGATGTATCGATTAGGCGCGTACACCAACACTTACCGTGACCGATTCGAGAGGGCACCATGAGAGCACGACAGCTCTTGGGAATCTCCCTACTGTTGCATTCGGTACATCTGCATGGGGGTTTTTTTGAGCGCGCATATACTCCAACCTGTTGCATAGACGAAGTCAGCTCATAATATATCCAGAAACGTACCTTCTCATGTCCCGCTATCCATATCACCAAGAATTGACTGTCGTTCAGGAACCTCACGCTGTAGCTTGCCACCCCCGGGGTCGCTCCCACAGCGTATATGGACTCTATGTCCTAGGCTCCTCATCTAAGCATAAACCTCTCCGGTATGCCCCTTAATTTTCGTCGTCGCTGCTGCCGTACTGCCCCAGTCATCGTAGAAGCCGTCCAACTTGAAGCCACCACCAGTCACCGCCAATGTTGACGCGTATCAGAACTGTCTTCACCAGTACGAATCTACAGGAATCATGAGGCAGTCAATGGAAATACATAAAGGCTTACCATGGTCTATACGTGCAAATTTCTGGCTTGCGGCGTTCGTCTGGGAAATGGCTTTTTACGGTCGGGCCTGCTGTATCTGTGCATTCAGTATGAGCGAAATAGTCGTAGTAGACGAGGGCAGTTGCGGGCTTGGTGTGCATTCCAAGGCGGTCGAGGCTGAGGTGGTGGTTGTGGTCAAAGACGACGCGTGACGTGGCACAGTGGGCGCGGTTCCGACGCGTAACGTGGCAAATCGATGCGCCAGGACTCTTGAGAAATTTTGCGAAGTCGTACAAATAATCTGCGAAGGTTATCGGGAGGTTACACCATGTATTAGGACGAATGACAGCAGTGACAGTATATGCTGAATACCGGTCGCGTATCCGGCGATTACAACAAGTAAAAACCAAGTAACCGCGACCATTTTTTCGGGCCAAACTTCTAGTAATAGTATCACTGGAAACTTCCTGAGAAGTCAGTCCGGATCAGCTGGTTGCGGCGATATGTGTGCGAATCGTAGAACAGGTCATAGCCGGTTGTTAGCGAATTTGCCACTAGTAGTCACGTTCAACCCCAAATGTGTCCTGTTAGAGAAGATACGAACCCAGTCTTACATATCGCCTCTTCCGTTATCTTTCATTTCCACGTTGCCGTGTCGCGCACGGTAGAACCCTGGTCCTTTCTTCATATCCAAGCAGCTCCCGCTGTCCCCTCTGTCGCCGTAGAACGAATTTGGCGGTAAATGTCGGAAGATGGTCATGTCCGGCGCGCGTATAAACGGCCTCAACTTTCGGGGCCCGTAAGCGTTACGTAAGCAGCACAGGTTGTAGAGACACCACCACCACATCGCCGAGCCCTGCGTCCACAGGCGCCATTTCTTGTCGTCGTCGATATGCCTCTCAAGCTCGGGTCGTCAACGGTATTAGCTGCAGTCCCGTCGACCACCGCAGCACCAGTCGTGGAAGACGAGGAATTCTACTCGTCATGGTCTCTCTTTCTCGTCTGCATGCTTCTCGTGTTGTCGCTCTGGACCTCATATTATCTGCAAATTAAGCGAATACGGGCGGTTCACGAGACACTGGTATCGATTGTTGCCGGGATGACAGTGGGATTGATTGTTAGACTGGCACCGGGAACGATGATTCGCGAAATGCTAGTACGTGTCTGCTTCTTTTACGAGCGAATCGAACTTGACTATAATCAGACTTTCAAACATACAATATTTTTCAATCTGCTGCTTCCTCCTATCATTCTGAATTCTGGCTATGAACTCAAACAGGTACTTCTATCGTGCCTGGAAGAATCTCACCAACCGTTTTCTACAGGAGAATTTCTTCCGTAATTTTGGATCGATACTCACGTTTGCTTTTCTCGGAACGTTCATCTCTGCTGTCGGCGTGGGGTATGATTCATCGCTATCTCTGCTCGTGACAACGGAATTGATCACTTACAGAACAGTGTCCTTGTCTACATTTATTCTTTTCTCGGACTTGAATCACTGGAAATCTCCCTTCTCGAATGCCTGATATTTGGTTCCACGCTCTCCGCAACTGACCCGGTCACCATCTTGGCCATCTTTAATCAGTACAAGGTTGACCCGAAACTTTATACTGTCATCTTTGGTGAGAGTTTGTTGAACGATGCGGTCAGTATCGTCATGTACGAGTAAGTGGTTCCGCACGTCGTCCGAGCAGCGGCTCATTTCATCACAGGACGCTGTCGCAGTTCCATGGGACTGAAATCTACATCTCGTCAATCTTCCATGGAATCGGCATATTCTTGCTCTCATTCAGTGTTTCCATGGCTTTGGGGGTAGCCTTTGGCCTTGGGATGTCGCTAATGCTTAAACATTCCTCGCTAAATCTCTACCCGGGCATCGAATCGTGTCTGGTCGCCCTCTCCGCATACACCTGCTACTTCTTCTCTAATGGGCTCTCCATGTCCGGAATCGTGTCCCTCCTCTTCTGCGGCATCACCCTCAAGCATTACGCCTACCACACCATGTCAAGACGCACGCAACGCTCCTCAAAATACATCTTTTCAACCCTTGCCCAACTCTCGGAGAACTTCATCTTCGTCTACCTCGGCATGTCCCTCTTCACCAATGCCCCGACGTCCGAGCGTGTGACCAACTACGTCAAGCCACTCTTCATCACCATCAGTACAGTCGCTGTTATTTTCACGCGTTATGCTGCGGTGTTCCCACTCTCCGAAGCTATCAACTTTTTCCACAAACACGCACGCGGCCAGAGGACTGAAGAGCTCCCGCATTCATATCAGATGATGCTCTTCTGGGCGGGCTTGCGTGGGGCAGTCGGGGTAGCCCTAGCAGCTGGGTTCAAAGGCGAAAACCGGGAGATCCTACGCACGACCGTCCTCGTGGTGGTCGTCCTAACGGTGGTCATGTTCGGCGGGACTACAGCTCGGATGCTTGAGATCCTAGGTATCCGCACGGGCGTGGAAGACGAAGCGGCGAGCAGCGACGAGGAGGAGGAGACGACACGGACGCCGTGGTTCAGCCGTCGGATGTCCGGAACCGGGAACGGAGGGCACTGGGCTCGGTACATGGACGACGAGCCGCCCTACCTGGCGCCCACGTCTCCGCGCAGGATCGGCATACACTATAATGCGCGCAGCTACAACCACCAAGCCCAGGCGCCGCCACTAAACGGCAACGGGGCCGTGTTCTCGACTGCCTCGAGCGAGTCCCTGGAGTCGGACGGGGGTGAGGTGCTCCCGATGGCGTCGACGTCTCAGCAGCAGCAGCCGGCAGCGCCCCCCCAGCAAGGCGAAGACGGCAAGTGGTTCCAAGCGCTAGACGAGCGGTACCTGCTCCCACTGTTCTCGAACGCGACGGCGAGCCGGACGTTCCATGCGCGGAGGGCGCGGCGGAGCGTCGCTGGGGGGCTGGTGAGCTCGCCTGCGGATAGCGAGGACGAGGGGGACGGGCAGGAGGTGGAGCTAGGGTCCGCCTCGCCGGTGCCCCCACAGAGTGATAGTCGGATCGAACGGGGTTTGGGGAGTCCGATGCTTAGAAGCTCGAGTGGGGACCAAGCACAGGGTCGTTCACCGCCGTAGCCTTTTTTTATGTATTTTATTGGATTAGATGTTGGATGTACTTGAGATAATCAAGAATGATTCGGATATAATATTCATACTGAAACGCGACGAGCGCATCCTTACAACCCCATTACCACTACATATTACCCCCCGATTTCCGGGTGCGCGCCACGGGAAGTGTTGCACTGAACTATAGCTAGATAAACATCGTGTTTTTTATTCACTCATTAGATAGTGGACTGCCTAGATATCGATAAAAACTACATAGATCTAGTAAATGGAGGGGATATGTAGAATGGAACCATCGAACTTATAAAAGGCTCAGTAGGATAACTTATCGCGAACCGGATATAATACATAGAGAAAGGTGAGGGAAGGGTGAATCGCAACGGAAAGAAAGTCTCGCAGAAAAAAGAGAGGATATCACATAAGATCAGCGCGACGGAGATGATCCCGTAGAATGGATTCCTCAACTAGTAGAACAAGATGAGAACCTCGTCGCTGAAACAAAGAAGGACGCACCTGCACCCAGAGTCGCCGCCGTCGACCGTGTATCAAT
This sequence comes from Armillaria altimontana, assembly GCA_022818075.1. Taxonomy (NCBI): domain Eukaryota; kingdom Fungi; phylum Basidiomycota; class Agaricomycetes; order Agaricales; family Physalacriaceae; genus Armillaria; species Armillaria altimontana. Next base: position 1,224,222 of record JAIWYR010000009.1, read on the forward strand.
CACAGAAGTCATATGCACATAGAACGGTCTCTGTACAGGCGAATTCTGCCTCGAGATCTCTCGGAAGTGCTGTTGGAAGTCTTTTTTACACTGATGTCAGTCACTGGCCCATCAAAGAAACATGATGACAAACGACTGACATTTCGTCGCCATTGCCAGATTGTTGGCGCGATCCCCATAACTCGGGACGAAATCTCTGATCTTGACACCCCGGGCTAATTTAGCTTGCAGCAGGTCACATTTGTTGAGGAAAAGGATTATCTACGGAGATGATCAGAATTTGGGGTGAATGATGGAGATGACGCATACTTGGGTCCGCGAAAGGAGTTTACACGCGCAGACAGATTTCCAGAGCATGTAACTGTCTTCAAGCCGATTTACCCGACGATCTGGGAGGAGCGATTCAGCGCCGCATGTGAATGCGAATAGAATAGGGGACGCTAACCTTCTGCTAGCTTCTCGTCGAAGCAAGATACTGCAACAACCTGTCAAGCCGCTTGATCCACAAAAAGGCAGTGCACTTACTTGGACTTGATCGGTACGGGAATGAAACGACAATCAGCATATGGTCGAGGTTCATGATGAGATGAGGACTCACGCAAGGAAGATGATTGCATCCACTGTAATGAGAACATCAGGATCTGTTTGTAGCGTAGGAAAGGGATGGTCTATCTCACCATCGTCAAAGTACGGATACCACGCGGCCCGCTGATAGCATACAAAAGTTAGCCTGCGACAGTGTATGAAGAAGAGAAGCACTTACGCTGCTTCGAGTTCCACCCACGTCATATAAGCGCCACTCTTGCCCAACGGTTCGACCTGGGAAAAGATTAACGTTACCAACAGATCTGTCCATCTTACCAAACCGAAGAGACTTACCATGATCAAAGATGAATCTATACTCCTGCACGCCCAATGTCCGCAATCTCGCGCGGATGATATCGTCGTCGGTAGGTTGGTAATTCCGGACGGCGATACGCTCGGCATCGTTTAGAAAGCTAAAGAACGTTTACTGTGAGGCTCAAGTGGGATGGACTGAAACAGACACACAATCCCGGAGAATCCTCAATCCTATCTCGCCTCCTTGCAAGCATCTCTCGGATCACCGGGTCCTCCCAGATCGCCTTCATGTCTTCTCTGCACCCGGCGACGACATCTGCAATCTCGTCCTCCTCATCCTTCATCTGCTGGAGCGCGCCCATCTCCGGACGGCGCATCGACTTGAGCTTGTCAAACGCCGTCTTCCAGCCGTTTGTCGCGTTTATGGAAAATTCATTGACGGCGGGTTTACCAAAGGGCGCAGCAGTCATCACATCGGTTGTCTTGAGCTCAATAGCAGCGTTCCCCAGTCTCCGCTCGAGGTCTGTCTGGATTCGACGCAGGGGCCCGAGACGGAGTTTAAGCAGGCGGTGGGTCTCCTTGAACTTGAGCGGGACAATGGGGGATTCGTCGGCCGAGGAGTCGTCACTGTTGCTGTCAGCGAGAGTAGTAGCAGACCGCGACATTTCCTGGGCAAGGATCTCGAGGATATCGTTTACATTCCGGACGAGGTTAAAGAAAATGACGGATTTCCAGAGCAGGCGCTCTTCGGTCCATTCTCGGCGGGCGTACGTCAATTGAAAATCTGTGGGAAAGAGGTAAGGGCCGGGACTTGGTGGTGAGGGAAGGAAAGAGCCAAGTACTTTTGAGTGTGGCTGTCTTGCCGCTCTCGCTTTGCCCTTACGCAATAGATGAGGAAATGATAAGTGCTAGGGAGGATAAGAGACGGACCTAACAGCAACAGCTTCACCGGCCTCTTCTTCCGCCTCTCGAGCTCCCGTTCTTTTTGAATCTGCTCGTCGATTTCATCGCTGCAGCCCAAAATCTCGGCACTGTCCTCTGAAACATAGAACCCACTCACCTCCGTCGCTGCGCCTCTGCCTCTGCTGCCTCTCTCTGCTCCTTCTGTTCTGCCGTCTCATCGGGCGGCGGCGCCAACGCGAGTGTTAAGGGGTCGTCCCCTTCATACGGTATCACCGACGACGTCGTAATCGTAGTAGTGGGAGGAGGAGCCACAGCCATCAAGGGAAGCAAGACAAGGGAAAGGGTACTAGGGGAAAGAGGAAGAGGGCTGCTCAAGATTTAGAAACGAATACGGCGCCTTTCATCTTATTGATATTGAGCCTTCTGCACGAAATCAATCACGGGAGGCAGTTCACCATAACGGCCGTTTTTTCACAAAGGGTCATCCGTACGTGCCTGGATTCGGTCGGCCGGATGGGGTAAGCTATGATCATGGTGATCTCCACCTTGCCGGTTGTCAGAGAATCATGCTTCCTACGTTCTTTGCAGACGCGTAGGAGAAAAAAAATAAAAGGATCACCCCATGCACACCGACTAAGCGGAGGGCACCTTGCGCATACCAGCTGCTATCTGAGACCCGGTCCCAACTGAATTGATCCATCCGGGCGCTCCCAAAATCCATGATGGTCGGACCTATCCTCCATCTGTCAGCCGTTCCCCCAGCCAATTCCCACTCTATCCCTATCCCACTTCCCATCTTCCCGCTCGCGGAATCTCATCTAGGGTCACACAGACGGCATAATCCTTCGACAACTCGGCCTCGATCCCCGGGAAAACAGGTAACCAACCAACCAACTGAGGTATTAATGTGGCCGTTCAGCCCAAGTTCCATCAATGGCAGTGTCCATATACGAGGCAAACAGCTCCTTTCAAAGATGAGTCACCTCGATCCACCATCATCTTACCCCAAAATGGGCTGGATTCCGGCCATGACTAGTGAAAATCAGCTGATGGTGACACCGACTACCAAGGAAACCATTCCAACTGATCGTGCAACACGCGCAGGCGCCGGAGGTGAGTTGGAATACCGAACTAACCGGCTATTCATTGTTGACTAGGAATGAAACTTTTTCACATTGGCGCCGTCGGAAGCAGAAGGGGTAGGGGGTGCGCGCGCTTGTGAGCACCGAGGTATCATTCGCGGTTCCCAATAAGACTTGTGCGGGAGCAGAAGGGCGGGAGAAGGGCGAGGTTGATGTACAGAACAGATAGAGATAGCTATCTCTCCTTAAACTTTGTGTTCATCGTTTGATCGCGATGATTCTCCGATTGAGCCAACAAGACTCGGAAGTGGGTATGAAACGTGTAAGGTCCCGTGATGTCGCGGGAGTAGAGATGATTAGCAGGCGGCGTGGCGTTGTCTTCATTATTGACCTGGAATGAAGTGGGTTGGCGTCCATTCCTGTTCAGGGTGACGGGCCTCGGTACCGCTGGATACATCCTCACCACATTGCACAAGATGTAATTTGACTGTTACTTCCCGATACAACGTCAGATTCGCGATACGAGTAAAAGGTCCAGTCAAGCTCACATGTAAAATTCAAGGCCGAGTCAAAACGAGATATTCATTCTCTCGTCATTGATAAAGATTGTTCTTGGATTCAGATATTAGTCTAGATATAGTGTCACAGATGGGTTACGAGTAGGAAATGCACTACTTACCAGAGTCTGATGCGGGGCGAAAAGCCATCCCCCGCGATTGAGGGCGCCTCTTCGCTGTACAAGGATGGATTTACCGGAGATTCAAACATCCCTCTCGTTCCTATGATAGCATTTAAAGGCGTCAGAGATGCTAAACTTAAACTTTGGAGGGTTACTTGTAGGATTGGCGCGGCCAGATAAGTCTATTCTGATGGTCTACAGAACGTTAATCCGCAGATTGTCGGCGATTCGGAAAGAAGTGGTGCCAAAGTCGTCACTCCCTCCCGTTATACGCGGGCCGTAAAAAGTTCCATCAAGAGCGGTACCCTCGTGATTGGCAGTCGCCCAGTCCTGAGTGCAGACCGATCAAGGGCCGGCAGTTTCAATGGGGATGAACTTCGTCACTCTTCCAAGCCGCCGACTCGAATCTGGACGTCCGCCCGCCGGAAAGTGGTTTCTAACTGCAACCGCTTCTGCTTGCTTCCTAGATGTGCGGGGTTTTGGACTCGGTGTTATGTTCACAAGTTCTGCAATATGGGGATGGCATGACATGGACGGCCATACTCGAAAGTATTTTGAAACCGATTCGGTAGCCACGGGCCGGAATTCTGTCGAGTGGGTATATCAATCGTTCAAGAGTCGCACATGAGCATTATAGCTAGCGCATGATACTCCGTCGCGACTCCCAGTAGCGTCGACTAGTTCCCCAAAGATTGAGAGATTCAATTCTAGAATTCCAAGGAACTGTCAGATGAATCAGACAGAGGACGTATACCTGAGCTTACCAACAAGGTGCTCGGAACACAAAGCCTCCCCGAGGTCTGACTCAGTAATACACGGCTGCAGAGGCGCAGAAGAAGGGATGGGGAGTGAGCCAGACAGTTGGTGTCTATGTATGACGGTAAGTGCCTCGTTCCTAAAATTCCATGGCAATGTCAGGGATATGCTCCACGCGTAATTCATGAAGGTACATACGTCCTTTGCGGGATTAGCACGCTCGATCAATGCTAATCCTCCTGAGGCCGCCGGGAATGATACTTTCTGAGTCGTACATGTCATAACGAAAGGACCCCAGATAATGCAACACCGCAGTTGGGCCAATATCGCGCTATTGATCGCACCGACGCCAAAATGTTGCGCGAAGCGCGTAACTAACACACAGAATCCTTCAGGCAAGATGTCGAATTTTCGGACACTTGGGTTCTGGGTACATAGGTTCCTAAATGGTCGTAATACCAATTCTTCCCCGCATGCGGTATTCGACATGCATACCCTCGCTTGCACTCGCAATGAGAGGCGGGCCGAGAGAAGTGCCGGCGGAAGTAGTATTAGAAAAAACGAATTTATATCCGGACCGTTCCGAAAGTTTAGTGGGACCTGAAAAACCTCAAAGACAGGGAGGGGCTCGGAGTTTTCGACCGTTGACAGTCGACGGGGACCTTGCATTGCAATACGAAGCTGGTCCATGCTGATGGTATTTTCATTAATCTGCGGAGCTGGACCATCGAACCAAGAAGGTATTAAGGCTCGCACCGTCGCACGCTTAAAATGTCGATAGCGCCGTTAACCACCAAGACAGAACCACAAGGTCTCACGGGAAACAAGGGACCAGGGAGGCTCTGGAAGTTTAATTCGGGCGTGGAGTTACAGCCCACAAACCGCAAAGGAAGGGCATGGGACAAGCTGATGATGATGATGATGATGATGATGATGATGATCTGGATTGGTGACCCGCAACATGTCTCGTGCGGGCATGGGACAAGCAAACTTGCGGTTGCGCCCACATCTTCAGGAACCGAAAAAGGGTCCTGAAGTGGTCCCCACAGCCTACCATTCGCAGCGCGTCATCATCAGTTGTTTGAATAGTGGCCAGTAGAAAGTGTACACCTGGAAGTTGGGATGAATGAGAACTGGGAAAAGATTTATATGACGCGAGACTGCCAAGTTAATGGCAGCGATTTTGAGAACCCTGGTAAAAAAGGATGTGGTAGGCTGTGTCCGTGTCCAGCGGGTCCTTGCTAATGAGAGGTAAGGAAAGCGACGCCAGCAGTCTTGCTTGCTAAGTAGCGCAGCGATAGAAGATAAGCGGCGCGAACGCGTTTCAGCCTGACTTCGCCACTGGAAGCGATCCTTCAGGTGCGACAGGGAGAAGGTACAATGTGGAGACGCGGGGGAAGCGCAGTGGGCATGGATGCAGTATATACGATGCAGGAGATAGGAATTGGTTCATTCATGGTAGACGCGGAGACGGTATATGAGGCGGTAGCTCGTGTAGGTGAGTTTTCGGAAGAGATCACGAATTTAATCGACACCGGGATATTATCCTGGTCTATTTAGCAGCCCTGCCGTCATGTGGGACTTGATCGCATTGGTCTAATGGGCAACCGCAGTTCAGTCGATGTATACGCATTTATAGTCCTGGCACCGAAGAAGCCGGAATTTGCATTCATAAGGAAACCTGGACCGTCAACTTAGACGACGCTGGGTAGAATCAGACTGGCAAAAGGCTCACGATTCCAAGACACTGACAGAGAGCTCTCGCCACTATCACAAATCACCCAACTGTCCGTATGGGTACCTGTTGATACCTCAGATCAGTTCCAGTTCAGGCGTACCGTGAACACAAAACCAAGCTCACGTTTTCGACCACAGGGCCAGTGAATCAAACGTGGGCTTCACACGGCGATTCAGAGAAAGAGGAACCTGGCCCGCCGCCATTTGCACCTTGAAGACATCCACCACGTCTATTTCGTGGACAGGATCACATTCAATCCGGGCATGTACGCAGCCTACTCACCAAATCATTAGATAAACATGATCAGCAGAGGAGATAGAGACACGTACCCGTCGAATCCCCTGCATACTCGCCCAAAATCCTCTCCGTCAGTAACACGACTTCTTTCTTCGCTGACTCCCCGGCTATCCATAGCTTCGTCTGCTTCGCATTGAGAGCCACGGCAAACACGTCGTTCCAATCTACCAGCACCGTCGCCCTCCTCCTCCTGCGTGCCCACGCCGCGGGAAACATCCACTCGCATCTCTGCACCAGCTCAGTGCTCACTAGACCGTCCGCGATCAGTTTCTGCAGCAGATTCTTGTGCCTAGGAGCAGATACGATGTACCACAATGGAATCGACCACGGCAGGCCGTTTGGCAGCAGAAGGTCTGTGCCCGTATGAGTGTCGCTCACATCCGTAAGGCAAAACCGCACCTCCCCCGGCAAAGAGTCACGCTTCTGGTGGTAGTATAAGAATCCCTTTGTCCGGGGAGGAAAGACGAGATATTTTGACTTCTCATTCAGGACATCCGTGGCATAATCGACTCGGAACGAGTGTTTTTCATTTTTAACGACGGTTTGGATGCGAGGCTTTTTGTAGAAGGAAAGGTCGTGGATATCGGTACCCTTGATGCATTGGACGTCCAAGGTCGAGATTACGCGGTTGTCATCGCGTCTCCGAATGTGTCCAGGCTGGAAAAAGTTGGTTATATGCGCTAGAAGACAAAGACAAAGAGACTGTACCCGTAAACCACTGCACGAGGAGAGATGCCCTTGAGGGATGGCGCTGTAATTTCGACGATAAATGAGGGTCTGGGTATCCAGGGAAAGGCCAGCGGCGAGGAATTTGGGTATGGACCTCATCGGAAGGGACACCTAGGCTAGAGTCACCCCGGAAGTGGGCAGAAGAAACAAACTGAGTGGCGGCTTGTCCGGCTGCTTAGCATGTCACTCTGCACGTGATATATGTCACGCTGCGTGATGCGCGTTATTTGTTTTACTATCAGGGGCAGCCTTTTATTTGAGGGAGGTCATTTTTCTTTTGGAAGGAAGGAAGGAAGGATGTTTTATTACCCGACGGTGCTCCTCAACAGAAGCGTGCCGGCGTCCGTACTACAGTCCCCCGGATACATCTACACTAGCTACTGTGTGTCTACTATACCTAGTGAGGAATGCGACTGCTACGGTACCGAACCACTCCTACGCTCTGCCGCTATGGTCAAGCCCCATCATGAGTACTCCCTCACGGCCTCGGCGGTAGGTTGGTGAATAAATAATAAAGGAACGGAGTGGGAGAAGGAGGAGGTGCGTCGGGGATCGCACCCTCGCCTTCCAGCTGGGATATAGCTCCCACACAGACGGACACCCCGAGGGCAAACTGCAGAGAGAGCGCAGTGGGGAGAGCGGCAGCCACGCAGCACGCCATGCATGCGCACAGGCCATGTAACGGTCACCCTCCACCGCCCAATCGAAATTCCAAAAAATCCCTACCTCGGACTGAGAGAACGCAGTGCACGAGAGTGGAGAGCAGGCTGGCTATCGGTCATGCCGTTTGCACAGTGGGGCAGTTATCAGCCCTGAAGCTGAAGGCCTAAAGGACAGTGCCAGTAAGATGGGGCGGTCGTAGCGCGGAAGCCTTGCGACCCTCCCCCTTCGTCGTAGCGTGGTAGCCTTGCGACGGTTGAAGAGGACAACACCAAATGGTGTGGCGAAGTTGCAATGCATAAGCACGCTTCAAACGCCATTGTCGTAGCGCGATAGCCTTGCAACGTCCCCCTTTTTTTATTATTTACAATTTCTCCTACAATCCTCTCAGTCTGAGTCTATCACTGAGTTTCTCCTTCTGTCGTAGCGCGGTGGCCTTGCGACGCAGGAGAGGGCAAGGGAATCGCCAAGGATCGTGGTGGTGAAATTGGAAATTGCTGACGCCGCAGTTCCGCACCTTGATAGTGCTTCCCCTTATACTCTTATCGCAAGCTGTCAATTTGGTATTATTATTGTTCCTACGATTTCGTGAGGTTATCTCTTACCAACCGTGTGGTAGCAATTCTCGTACTTTCCCCCACATATCAGTCGGTATAGTGAAGGAAGATGCCCTATCAATTGAGCTAACTGTTTCTTTCATAGGGCTTTCCGAGTAACCATGGACACACTATCCCAAGAACTCAAAGAATTAATAGTCGATAAATTTATCGATGACCCGGTTTCTCTAGCAGTCCTGCGTACCGTCTCAAAAGCTTTTTACCCACGAGCTACCTTCTTTCTCTTCCGTCATGTCCACGCATTCACAATACCCCAATTCGACAGCTTATCGACGGCTTTCCAGGAATCCTCGTCCATCTCCACCTCCGTTCAGTACCTCCACATCACCCTTCCTCTAGGCAAAGAAGGACAGTGTGGATGCCGCGACAACCGGTTCGAGCAACCTGAGGGAACCACCTCCGACCTCAGGGTGAATCCTCAGGAGATTCATGAAGCAACAGAGCGGAATAACCATCGCAAGGCCGCCAGAGAGCTCCCCCTGAACCTTCTTCCCCACCTCGAAACCCTCCGCATCACTCACTCACCCAACGGCCCATGGAATTCCTCCACCGTGACATCCCTCAACCTTAACAGTATGGTGATATGCCAACAGACATTTCGAGAGGTCCTCTCCCACTTACCCGCTCTCACATTCCTTTCTGGATGTCGCGTCAATAGGTCCCGGGCTATGCAGCGCGTGTTCTATTCGATGGAAGAGGAGGATAACTATTACAACAGCGTCGTCGAACCGGTCGACCTCGGCCCGTCCTTGGAAGTATTGGACATCGTAAATTCACAAATCTTCAACTTTTTTGTCGATCGTGTGTCCCGCTTTGGCCTCCGGAGTCTGCGGAAGCTCTCTATCCAGTATTTCGAACTCGAGCATGCACCTGCGACTCGTGAGCTTCTTGTCGCTGCTAGAAACATCCTTCGGGAACTTGTCCTGAGTGACATTTGGGTTGGAAGTAAGAATTAATTACCTCATTATCACGCTGGACCTTATTGATTATCGACCTGATAGTCTACGATAGCTGGAGTGCTGACGCGCTCCTAGACATCTCCGCAATTCCCCGTATAATCATGCACGCTTCTGGGAACGAAATTTTCGGGCCGCGCAACCTGACGTGGTTCGTTGCCTGCCTTACTTCCACCGAGTCGGCTTCCGCCCTAACTCGCTTAACCATTCACATCGACCCGGAGAGCGAATTCCGCAAATTTTTCGACAACGTCCGTATCTGGGCGCCGTTGGATGCCCTGCTGACAGGTCCGCGATTCGCTAGGTTCCGTGTCCTCGATATCTCCCTGATTTTGGGGGGAAGTGAAGCAAAACAGAGGAAGAGTAACATCAAGCCTGAAGAGATGCAAGCGTTTGCAGAGGTGACACGGCTGGATATTCTAATGAGGTTACCGATGCTGAGTGCGAGAGGGAAGGTGATGTGTAGCAAGCAAGTTATCGTGGAGTAAGGGAGAGGACATGAGCGGTAGGTAGATCGTCTTCATGCATCCGTTGCTCAGAGTGTTTACATTTCTCCAGCTGGTAGCATAAAGCTCAATGCGACGTAGCATGGGTATGTGATATATTATGTTGGGAATTTTTACATCTTTTTTGTACCAATTCGTTTCAATTTATGTATTTTTCATCTCTATTTCATCATCTCACCACTGCCAGGCGATCTCGGTGTAAATACGCCGCTGAGATCTATGCAAATATATTCATAACGACAGTATATCAACCTGATCAGTAGCTTACTTCTTATCTCGTACGTTGGCCCCCGGTGACACGCTACTAGGTTCTTCGCTTCTTCGGTCCGAGAATACCTTCGATGTGGCTGTACTTACCACCTTGCCTTCATTATACTGTAACGCGTAACGGGACCTTATGAAGTGAAGCTCCCGGTAATTCGTAACGCATAACAGGCCCTTCTGAGAGGTAGTATCGGCCCAATTTGGGAACTTCCGGGGGCCGGCTGGCGCCGGAGGCTCTATATATGGTAATTTTCCCATAAAGCATAACGCGTAACACAGCTACAGTCAAAATCGAACAGTAGTAATACTCCTCTGGATACCTCTGTCTTTGACTCCTGGTACCAGAGCTTAACCAGGACCTCAGCGATTAATTCAAATTGATTTCTGTCTTCAACATGTAGCTCACACACAATAGCATTTCTCTAGGTCTCTCTGTGCATCCCATCAATTCTTATCTCGTCCACTAGCAATAACTATTAGCCATACATTATATGCACCGACATCACGAAGAAAGCGTGGCCACTCATACACATGGTGATATTGATTGATGCGATGATCTCTTGGCAGTCAACTCAATCCCCATGATGATCTTGGTACATTGGCGAAAAGGACTTAGAGAGGATAACCCCGGAACTGCAGAGGCTGCATCGGAATACAGTATTTAGCACCGGGATTTGACCGGGACTGTTCCTAGTGATAACGACAATAAATCTCCTTCGAGTTGTTAGACGTCGCGAGCTTACCAGTCTCCATTTCCTGGGCCCTGGGTCCACGGCTCTGGTTTGCTCTGCAGAGGCCGAGGAAGCTGTCCCTCCAGCACTTCGAGCAGGAGCATGTACGAGACTCGGAAGCTAACAAATCTCGCCTCGTAGCACCTTTCAGATCCTCCTTTCAACTGATAACTGGGCCCGAAAGTAAGTTCTTTGGCGTAAGTATCATCCACCTGTATTTACGATTCATTTAGTGTTCAACTGGCACAATCAAGAGCTGCTCGACGTCTCCAGGGGAGTCCCTTGCGTAATTATGACCGTTTCTGGAAAGAATTTCTTCGGGCCTCGCAATATAAATGGGGTCTTAGCCATTTTTATTCCTAACGTATCGGCTGCAGCCTTGACCCACCTGTGCATTTACCTCGACCCGGGGGAAATTTTCCCAGCCTTCCTCCAGGCTATTCAAGATACCTGGCCACCTCTGGAGGCCGCGTTGACCAGCGTCCCATGGTATCCTAGGTCCAAAGTCGCGGATGCCTCTAGTGTTGCGGGAGAAGAATGCGAAGACCTAGAGGAGTTATGTCAAGCGGGAGGACTCTCAGAAGCGAGCATTCGCAGGTGAGACGCGGGGGGATATCCTGGCGAGATTGTCGGTGTTGCACTTGACGAGTTGGGTGGCATGCACGGTGAATGTTCGGTTGCGAATCTGTGGGGGATGTGCAGAATGAAGTAGACGGCTAGAAGTGTCCGCTTGCGTCCTTCTTTGTTATCATCTAGTGTGAAAGCACAAAATTCATTTCTAAACCTTGTGTCTTCTCTGCAGCACCCCGTTATCACCTTCTGGCTTCTGGTACTACCTCAAAGTATGCTCTGCTCCGTAAACGTCGTATTCGTACCCCCCCCCCAGCCGGGGAAGAGCTTTGCATTTTGCTGGAATCCTCTTTGGGTCGTTATATGACTATCAAAACACTCTATAACGATTTTAGCCACACAAGTATAATTGCGGCTCACCGCCTTGCTAGAGCATATTAGCGACATCGAGCGCCCCCGGTACATCATCCCAGGGGCCGCGGAAGTCAGTCACTGTCATATAGTCTGACTGGCGGCCCCCGCCTTTCCACCGAATGAGGACTTTCTCGCTGCCGATGATTTTTTATAGTGCTTTTGCTGGAGAACATTGGCGGGAGCCCCTTCATATTTGGAACCGCCCCGGGAACTATGACATCTTGGAGGGGATTATCGAACAGAAAAATAATTGACGAGGATCAGTCTTCTTTCTTCGAATCCTGAAGTTCACACATGAGGCAGGTTCTCGTCGCAGTTTGTTATCTCCCTAGTATTTACTATTACTCATTGAGTTCAGTACACTCCGTAGACAGCTCTCTGTTACGTTTCCATCCAGGAGCTACGACGACTAATAGAACCACCATACTTCCTTCCTTCACATGTATACTGTGTTTCCGACGGAAACCCTCACCCAAGAACATGAAATGGACGGAGGCATGCCTGAACACCGACTTCTTGGTGCACCCGGTAGTAATATGGAGCTAAACGCGGGACTCTTCATGGTTAAATGTATACATATTGACAGGACACTCCTGTATAGCCAAGCTTCTCAATGCTGCGGAAATGTACAAACGCCGCCGATTGTGCTACAGGAACTTGTCACCTCAAGCATAACCGAAGCTAGGCACTGTAAAACAGGCGGTTTGTATCGTGGTGGGGGCATGACTTGGTGCGACTACTTAGGACTGTTGGAAAGCCTAATAATAGCCAGACGTTGAATGCATAGAATCAATTGAAACCCGGGATGCCCGAACAACTCTTCTATACTTCGATATGGAGGCCGAGATGAACCGGTGGTACTGATGGTCACTACTATAGCCTTTCAGAAGGAAACAATAAATTTCACATTAAGAAGGTCTGTGCTACCGCCTGTGCTTTACGTTCGATCGCAGGGAGCGCTTTGACGGCTGCGGTCTAGTTTTGCTGAGGTACCACTCTTTCAACTCGTTAGCGACGGAACGGAAGTCGGATCGCAAGCGAGTAGGGGAGGGGAAGGTCACATTTCTGAAGGCCTGTATGCCCAACCGCTGTCTTACCGCAGGGTGACGAAGTATAAGGGACTGTAACGACAGCATCGCTGTCGTTACCAGCAGATATAGGCCAACCGCCTGTATAGGAATCTAGTAAGAACCCGCACAAGTAAGAGTTTTTATACAGAACACTCACAGAAGACGTTCCCGTTCCCCAGATGGCCAAGGTGGACATTACCGGGAAAAATGTACTTAGGACGTTCATCCTGGCCATATATTCTGGCGTTGAAAGCGTTGATTCCGACATTTGGTTCTGCGGACATAATCATGATTGAAAGTTTTGGCTGTCAAGCGCAGAGACCTACCCGAACTTGAAGAAATATCAAAGATCCGATCAAGAGGTTCATTGGTATGGGCATCGGCGTTGTCAGGTCGGCAAGGAGGAAAAACCCGCTCTGGGTGAGCTGAGGGACAGGGAGAGCCACCATCTTCTGCACGCCCACGAAAGCAGAAACCGATACCGCGAACGTGACCGCCTGGCCCAAAATGAGCATCATCGGCTTAACCTGAGCCGTCGACATCAGTGAGCCAATCTGCAGTGCGGACTTCTGCTGCATCACAGTGTCCTTCTTCTCCTTTGCCAAAGTCATCTGCTCTTGCAGATTTTTCAATTTGGGTGAGATGACCCCCAAACGCTGGTTCTGGCGGAGGGCACTGAGGGCGAAGGGCACGACAATGCCTCGGGCAATGATGGACCCTATGATAATGGTCCAGAACCAGGGCAAGCCGGTGGTGACGTTGATCCCCTCGAACATCAAGCGAAAGAATGAGGGAGGTGACCAGGAGATAAGGCCGAGTGAGGTAAGATCACCGAACTGGAGTGGCGGGATAATATTGGCGGTCTCAGAGACAACATCGGTTGGTATAGATGACGGTTCTACGATGACGGGAGGCAGCGTAGGGGAGGGTGGTGCGTCGGGTAATACCGCTGTAGTTGAGCTAGCAGAAGTGTCTGCTATTTTGGATTCTGAAGATGCCCGCAGCGGTGTACTAGAGAAGCTACGCGATGCCAGGAAAACTCGGAGCGCGCATTTGGGGCCGCTTACACTGTTCGACTGTCAAATCCTGTTCAGTTGAAACGGTCGAGACAGATGGTAACCTACCGATGACAGCCGCGTACGAGCGCTGTTACACGTTATTCCATTTATTCTATAATAACATTAAAAAGTTAATTGTTTTCTTTATGGAGACAAGAGTTTGCGTGCCTTCGTACAGGAAATTTGAGGTATTGACTTCTGCCAAATACAGACCACTGCATATTGAAGCTCAAGGACCGTTTTTGCCTTCCTATCGTCCTAGCAAGGCCCCGTCACAGAAGAAATGTTCCTTAGCGCCGTAACGAGCCAGATCCAAGTCTTGACGCCTTCGAATCGACTTGGTGTTCGGAAAGAAGAAAAACGAAAATCATGTGATCGAATCGGAGGTGATTGCTGTTTTCAGAATTTGAAATGTATTCGGCACCTCAACACCATCAAGGTCCGAACTGTCTCTCTCACCTCCTTCCAGGAATCTGTCCAGCCATATCTTTTTCTTTGGTTTTTTCACTTCAACAATGAGCAACGCTCGCCGATATAGGTACGATATTATGACATATTAATAGTGTTCCGTGACAAACTGAAATTTTGCAGGGGTCATAGAGCCGGATCCTTTCACACGACCGATATGAGTGAACTCGTTGAGCTCAGAGCGCGCCAAAGGACCTTTCATGGGGCGTATAGCCGATCTGCGATGGGTAACCTTGGGTATGCCCTAACCATTCTCCGCCTATTCGACCATCGATTCTACAAAGGTATGTCTCTCTCCCCTCAGTCAATCACCCTTTTCATGATAATTAAAAGTTGGACTTCTTTTTGCCATCCTGGGATGCCTCCTTTTCATCATCGCATTTCTGCGGTCTCGCCATTCGCAGCATGACTTTGCAGACCCTCAGGAACCCGAACCTCAAGCGGAATCATCGGAGGCGGAGGCGGATGGCGACAGCGTGCACACCCGTGTCAATGCTGAGAACTCCAATGCCCCGTCGAAAGTTCCCATACAGACCGTTGGGCAGGAGAATACTCGTGTTTTTGGACGCCCCTTCATTACGGCTGGATGGATAGTACTCGCGGTATCCGGTGTTGTTGCTGCGGTGGAGATAGGGCTGCTTGTTCTTATTCTCCAAATATGAGGAATAATACACGTTGCCGTCATCTTGCAACCATATCATTCCCAAAGCCCGTCGGGCAAAGTCTTTCTTTACCATTTCCTTCGAGCATTGACGTGCTTAATACAAAATATCACAACGTATAGTCCTGGAGTTTAGAAGGCGGACCGACTTCTGCATCATGATCGCAATAGTGCGGCAGCGAACGGGCTGTCTGTGGTTCAGATGATCAACTTGAACATGACGGCATACTGCTCTTCCAATGGCATCCATTGCAGGCCGGCAGATCTACCTTGTCCTCCGTTACTTTGGCAAAATTTCCCCTATTAAACGCGTCAAGACCAGCACGACTTTGAGCTAAGACCGCGGCAGCTTCAGCCAGGTCAGCCCCCCCATCTCTACTCGAGATGATGCGGCGCTGAGCTCCAGGTGCCAGTGGTCGCAGGCCTTATCTAACGCTTAGCCTTGCTTAGCTACCGCCTTAGTTTCGCCTGAATAATATACATTAAAGCAGTATTCCCTCAAAGCAGCTCCAATGATACGTACGATGCCTATTGATGTCCGACATTGCGTCGTCGAAGAGTACGTCGCTCCAGAAAGAGCTAGTACGAAAGACGAAAGGCCAGTTTGTAATCGGTGTAATCATGAAGAAAAGCGACAAACGTACGCAGTAGGTATCTCGAATTTTGGCATGAGTTGTATCAGAGGCGAAATATTCCGCGTCTGTTCAAACAATACTTTTGCTTGGGATGAGCTAAACTCGGCCTGCCCTAAGGCTGATTGTTCCATCATTTCCGAGTCGACGGAGCTAGTGCTTCGCATGAGCGCAGCAGATTTCCACTCCGCAGGACTAACTCACCAGCTGTTGAGAACTGATGGTCTAGTAATTTAGAGGGTAAGAAAATGCATTAAACTAAGCGGTAGGGGCCCGATCCTCGTAAAAAAAAATTTCCTCTTCCTTCTTGATGGCCGTCTGAGTGCCTGCATCTTGCATCTTGACTGACGTAGTAACTTGACCGTCTGAGAATCTGGATTCACTTACGCAAGCAGCCGTGCGCATTCGACCATGGTTACTTGCTGCTCTAAATTTAATGTTTCATCCCCGCGAAGAAATTCTGCATCGGGGGCTGGAGCCTTTCGGATGTAATGGTTGAATGTCGTACGCTCACCTTTCATACGTACATCAAGTAATGAGCTATAAATATCTTGCAGCTCCTTCAATGCCATATATTTCTTCAGATTTTCCAACGGTTCATTTTCTTCTCGACCAGTTCTTTCTCTAACGATTCGACATATTCCCTGATTTTGATCAGTCTGAAGACACAGAACTGAAATTTCGAATAAAAAGGATACCTCTCCTCCTTATCGATTCTGAAATTCATCCTTTTCCCGGTTAGCCTTGACCACATTTTCCTCTCCGTCGAGTCTTTTGAATCTTGAGACTCATAGCGCTCCTTCCTTGTTTTTTGCTGTACCTCTATGAGGCCCTGGGTCAACTTCTTACTTCTTCATAATGCAGATCCGAAAGGCCGCGTTTACTGCTCTAGTGCGGGTAGTACGTAGTCCAGTGTTGCAATGGACTTTTAAAGCTCGGTGTGCCGCGACGCGTTTTTAAGGACCCCTCAGTAAGAGCCGACATAGTACTGACACTAAAAATCATTAGCGAATCTATCTTCCTCAGATATGATTGGTTCGAGCAACGGAACGGAAATTCCCGAGTCATTTGTATGAAAACACAATTGGTCCTGGGGCATGCCCCCCATCCAAGCGAGTAGTCTGAATTAACATGGTTAATTGCAGCTTACTATATATGCAAGTATGACGCTCTACAAAAAAAACATAACTGGGTGGGAATTGTTTCACGCACCAGTTACAGCAATATCGTTACTACGGAAATCAGGCGAAGAGACGTTCCCCCGCGTGTCCGACAGAATCCCGCGCAATTGAAAGCCAAAAAGGATTTGCGACTTCGCTGCCGGCGGCAGTGGGGTTTTGATCGGGAATGAAGCAGTGGCGGTGCTATTTGGCTCCGGCGTAAAACGTGAGATTAGAAAAGGTTAATAATAACCCGGCATCCATTCAATTACCCACATCTCGTGTACTGGGCGTGTCTGGGAACCAGTCAACATGACCCAATCTGAGGCAATGGTTGGGTAAGTATAAGCCTTATCACCGCCATTGAACCGCTCCATTATCTGGTATCTTGACCAACCCGGGGGTTCTATTAATATGATTTACCGTCAGCTGTGTTCATCTCGGAGAAATCACATCTAAGCGCTCACCTTCCATCATATTTTTGGGGGGCTACACGATCGTCTCAGGAACTGTGCACATACGGATCCTCGAATACTTCCTAGCCTCTTTCAGGTCCGTTTTCGCCGATTGGGTTGGTCGAGACTATAGTTGATGTACTTCTTTCATGCGTGGCAGACGTGATTCGGGAAGCATCCCTTGATAAAATCATAAGAAGCGGGCCGCAGTTCACTTTTCGGTGTGGTGTGCACCGCCCGCTCCACTCGGTCTACGGATTCTTTCACGGCACCTGTAGGATATTAAATAGGTTTTCTGAGGCACGTTGCAGTCAAGAACACGCGTACGATCGGTCCCTGCACGATTGGGTCTGATGTATTTCCTTATGGAGTATGCTAATTCGAATCTCAGTATACGTGAAGGGCAAAATGGGTATGCATTCTTACACGACAGGAATAGTAAAGGCTTCAATGGCCTAGACTTGAGGGGCTATGTGTTGGGAATGTGACATGAAGTCTTTCACTCCCGTTGTATTGTTTGTATCACTCATTCTATAAGATCTCGCAATGCAAGACATGGGGTTTCAAGTAATATTTTAGGACTCGAGGTGAATCCCCGTTGACGGCGTTTAGAGTGGTTCGATCAACACGAGGAAGCTTGCTCGAATTTGAATCATACCGCACTCAATCAATTCCAAGTAATTGGGACCTTCGCGTGGGCCGTGGCATCACCATTTCATCCCCTCAGTGACATTCGCTCAGTGACATTCCCCAGGAAGGTCGCCGCGTATGATTCATCGTCCGTTTACTTTCTCCTCCGACTGTAGGTCGCTTCAGGTAGCTCTTAGCTCTGGAAAACACAGGAAGAGCCTTCTGAGAAAACTCTGCGGACATTAATATCATTTACCACATCCTTGGCTTGATCAACGGACTACTACTTACCCGGTGCGACATGTCCTCGGAACACGGAGTCGTAGAAAGTTGAATGCTCATTTGTAGCGCAGAAAACTTCTTGCGTTTCTCCTTCAGGTCATTGTCCCAAGGTTTTCAGTATATGGAGTTTTCAATAGACCCTCAGGGTAGTCAAGTTGTCATCAACTGGCTGAGCTTCCGAGTGTTCTTGCATCTCTGGCTCCAACTTCGCCTGTTTATAGCGTCTATATTCAACTTGTCTCCGTAATGGAAGCGGCCACAGACCTAGTGATGCGTTACCCTCTTCCCCATTCATCCAAGTAAACTAATCAACGACTCGGGCTCACCGGTCTTTTATGGGTTTCGCGCGTTCCTTCCGCGCACGGTCCGCCAAATCCTAGACCTTATCGATAGTGTTTAAACCGCGTCCCACGGGCGGCAAGCTCCCGTATGACGTACAGCCGTCAAAGAGCACATGTACCAGTTGAGCTGTCGAATTCAGTCTGACGGTGATGAACCTGTTCTCTAGGATCCTGGATTATAACTAGGTCGTCATGACAAGACTCGGAAATGGTGCGGAGGTAAATACGTAGCATCGGACTTGTGCGAACCATACTGTAAAATTTCTTTGAAAGAAATATGGGAAGTTCGAACTATACACTGCTCTGTTTATCATTCCGTCGCTGCCGTCAGCATGGTTGCAGAGTCCTATTAACAACAATCAGGAAGTTTAATGTATGTCGGCCATTTCTTGACGCCGTTCGTATGGATTAAAACTTTTACGTTCAGCAATGTGCACCAGAACTTGTCTGACCCTAAACATTTGCTAAACATACTCATCGTTTTCTGAGAAATATTACGTAGGGAACTGCGCCGCATCGAACTCTAAGGATGTGATGCTCAGCGGCCTCGGGTTCCCTTCATGAGAATATTTGATAGCAAGTTGTCAGAGAAGTCAATGGGGGACAGCTTGTCTTACCTGTGAATTATATACGGAACACTCCATCAATCAAATTTCGCAAGACGAAGAGAATAACCGGACCCTGTGACTACAGAAGACTCGTCATGAAAAGGACAGAAGCGCGCCTTACGGCCTCGACGCGTCATTGTGGCTGTGCCTCACCAAACAATTCTTTCCGTACAATACATCGCTTGTAAAACTTTGGGTAAAAAGATATAGAAGTGTCAGCGGCCAACAACCGGAATAGAATAGCTTACAAAAGGTGAAGAAAGCATAATTAATTCGTGTGCTGGAGGCTATGTATATGAATTGGAGTTAAATGGATCACGGTATGGAAGCTGGAAAAATATATCACCGATAACCGTGAAGAATAGATAATCCAATACCCGTGGTACGCCAAAAGTAAATATTAAATGATACCTAACGCTCCTACAGGATGGAATGGGTATAACAACTGAGTGGTCGAGCAATGGTAGGAGAGATGATGGTACCCATGAGAGGGGAAGAGAAACAGAATGGAGAAAGTGCGATGAGAACCAGCAACATACTCTCTTCGTTCTCTTCCTCCTGGCCCTCAGAGAAAGACAGACGTAACCGCCAGACCCGCTAGCCCTGCAACGAAGCTAACCAAATTCTTTCTACTGGCAGCCACACGGGCAGCGTCGCTGGTGCCCAGGCCGCCCGCAGCTGTGACAGCACCGCTAAGGAATGATTTGCCGCATTTAGTCTGAATGGCTGAGTAGAGGTCGTTCAGGCCGCTCAGGAGGGCGCTCTCTTTTGCAGCGGGAGCATATGGCACCTTTGATTCCCATGAAATCCAAGCGGTCATAACATTGCGGGAACAGGTGGTGCAGAGAGTAGAGGAAGATAGTGAGCTTGTGAAGAAGAGGAATGGAATGCCGTTCGTGGTCCAAGTGGTCGCGTTGGGGGTGGCAATGACAGTTTGTGCTCGCCTAGATAGCGGCGTGGTATCTTGTTGTTTGACGACAAGGTACTTGTTCACATTATCGAAGTCGGTAGATCCAGCGGCAGCAGCATTGCTGTAGCCACTGGCTGACGCCGAGCTGGAGGTACCGTTGGTAGCAGCGTTGTAAGACTCTAGGACACAATATGTTCCGCTGTCATCCTTAGTGACGAGTACGTTGAGCCAAGGATTCATCATATAGACGGTATCATACAACAGAACGACTGCCTTGACGGGGCTGGTGACAAGCTCGGTCTGGCATGCCGATCCAAAATTCGCAATGGTCGTGCTCATAATGGACTCGTCACATGAATTGGAGGAAATACTGTTGAGAACACTGGTGATTGCGGAGGACGAAGCAGTCGATGATGAGTTGCCTGGGGCGTAAGCGTCCGTCGCGGTGGCCAGGGCTTTCGTGCATGCGGCGAGGTTGGAATTACTGTCTAAGGATTCGAGAAAACTCTTGCAAGTGGTGCTGATGCCCGACGGAATTAACGGGCTGCTCGTCGACGATGCAGAGGCCGCCGACGACTGACAGGAATCAGAAAAAAAACCTAAATCCTGAAACGTATAGGGACTCACCGAAGAAGACTGGGCAAAGACCGCCGTCGTGAGCATTGAAAGGACTGCGAGCGAGGATATCATGATTATGGTGGAAAGAGAGAGAGATGAGGAAATTGAAGGAGCGGACGGTGTCGACGACGACGATGGCGATGGGTGATGGACGTTGCTGAGGCGTTTCTTGACAAGCGGATCCTTCCATCGAAAATATGTAAACAAGAGAAAACATAGATTGTGGCGTGAGAGAGAATTAAGTTAATAGCTCTGACTCAGCGGAGATGACATCATATCAGTTCGTTAAGCGCCTGGCGTTTAGGAAGTCCCATACAGAGGAGCACGCATTCTATCTCTCACCACGATGACAGACCCCAGTATTGCTTTCTACGGCTTTTCGCCTGTTCCCAGGGATCCAGATGTCCTCTTCCGGGGCCATCCTACCGCCAACGGTGACAGTCCTAAGCAGGACCTCTTCGTCGTGAACGACTTCCCCCTTCCAGATAGTCCGTTAGTTCAGAAAGTAAAAGCCTTCGTCAGTGTGAGCCCTCTTTCATTTCTCTTATCTTGTGATTGTCATAATTTTTGTCGTCTACTAGGAGCATCTAGACGAACAAACTTTTAACCACAGTAACAGAGTCTTCATTTATGGTACGCGGTCGGCGCTTTTAGCGACTCGTCTCCCTGAAACTGCGTCAAGGTGTTGCCCTGACTCGTACTCATTTCCCTGCATGGTCTTATGACCTTGAAACGTATTATCTTGCATGTCTTCTTCATGATATCGGCACGGCCGACCGGTTCCTCGCCACCACGAAGCTGTCTTTTGAATTCAAGGGCGCGATCGTTGCCCGCGATCTTATCTTACAGCTTGGAGGCGCCGAAGACCAAGCAGACAGTGTCTGTGATGCCATCGTGCGACACCAGGACATTTTTGTCAAAGGGTAAGTACCGTCATCCCTATGGCATCCCTCCTGCGATCTCAATTTCGATCTCGTTATTTTGGGTAGTGGCAATATCACTATGATCGGGCAAGTTCTGCAACTCTCGACTATTCTCGGTAAGTCCCATTTTCTCTAGCGAGCGCCTCTTTCTCCTCACACGTCGCCTTACTCCCCGTAGACAACGTGGGCCTGTATGTGAATTCATGTCGTCATCTCAGAGCCACACTTACCACAGTGATGTTCTTCTAGCCGTGCAAACCTCATTCATCCCAAACTCATTGAAACCACGACGGCGACTTTTCCACGTAAAGGCTGGTCAGAGCATTTCGCCCTCGTGGTTGAAAAGGAGCTCTCGCTCAAGCCATGGTGCCACACATCTTCCTTTGAAGTTCCCAATTGGAAGGAAGGCATTCCAAGTAATTTCGCCAGAGATGTGAGGGGAAATGAGGTAATGAGGTCGTTTGATTGAGCAACATTCCTTCTTTCAATGACTTTGAATGAAATGTCGTCGATTGCGAAGCCACGTCCTAATAAACATCCAAGACTTATGGTGCCCGCTTTCTAGCTTGATTCGGTTTGTATCATGCCGAAAATACAGCCATGTTTGCCGAGCGTCCCACACTTCTTGATATAGTACGCTTACTTATCCCAATAACACGGAAACTTTCAATATGTTACAATTGTAAGATATAGGATCGGAACGTTTACGTTGAACTGTAGTAGTTCTTGACTCGCTTTCGCCGCCCTGATTATGTCGCTAAGGTACTTAGTTGTTTGCTTGCTCTACAATGCCGTAGCTGTTCCAAATATCGTGTCGTAAATCTGATTGATTGGATCCCCTTAGTTATGTACGACGGGGAACGGAGTCTCATTCGCTCTAATTCCCTTAGCGCGTACTCTCAGGAAAATCTTGGTTAATGTTACGTGTGTTGATTGGAGATCACACGTCTGCAACATCAATGATTCGAAGACATCTAAAATTATGGAATAACCCGACGTCAACGCGGTCAGTACCATAAAATATATCAAAGCAGAAGAACATATGATGATCGAGGCTATGAATCCAGAAAATTCGTCTAGGAGGAAGTCGATCACTGTGACTCGGTCAAGTCTTCTCCGGGCCGCATTTTCGCATACTGAATATGCCCTGCCATCCTTCCTCCCCTCGCGCAATACTTGATCGCCATTTCCCCACCCAAGCAGCGCCGTATCCGAGGTGCCCCTCAAATATCCATGTACCCAGGCTAGTGTCCCAGCTGTTCTTCTGAAAAAAAAGGAACGAAAGACGGGTTCAGTCTATCTCCTGAGAAGTTGGGAGTTTTGACCCACTGGCACTCGCTTCATGACTATGGTACCATCTCTGTGCACGCGTCCATAGAATTTGTACGCGCCCCATGCTTCATCGTGGCGCTCAAGTGTCTGTATACAAAACAAATGAATTGAAGAAGAACCGACAATGCGAGATATGTGCGAACCTTTCCCGTGATAATACAGTCTAAAGCTTGGCTAGGGTCGCGCCATGCTTCGTACGGAGCGCTCAGCCCGCTAGGCAAGTCCGTATCATAGCAATACTCCCTTCGACCGTCAGTTCTCCGCCCGTTCTGGGAGCAGCTTTCATCAGTAACAGTAGAATTGATCACTTGCTGTGCCTTGCTGACCTTGGAGCGAGATGGCGACTCCAAAAGAGTGAGCGGGTCGACGTTCCAGTAAACTGGATCTTCACCCATGTGTTCAGAAGACACAGGGGCGTTTGGGCTGTAACAGAAATGCACAGACAGGGCGCATTGCATTGGCGATTGGCAGCTGAAGTCCGCATCCGCATCCGCGACATCAGACAGTAACAAAGAAGAGTTCGTCCTAAGTGGTGAGACCTGCAGCAGGCACCGCTTCATGAATACAATATCACAAGAAATCAAGAAGGCCGAGCTCACCATGTACGTTCCCTCCCACACGCCTGGGAGGTTTTGGTGAATGTATCGAGGACCGGTATCGGAAGTCGATGCACCGAGTTGACACAAGCGGGGATCATCTTGGAATGCTCCATAGCCATATTCATGGGCCAATGTATCCAGAGCGGCTGCAGTCTTCCACTCCTTCATAGCTATGGAAGGTTGACGGACGTCCAAGAAGAGTGGCGTTCTGTAACTGCCTACGGCGTCGAGATCCTCTTGCGTAGGACCCGTCCACTGCATCGCTAATGCTGCGGCTCTATTCGCGGGGAAGTTAGGCGGTACACACCGGGGCCTATCCACTTGCTTGAGGGCGAAAGTCAGGATAATAGCCGCTAAGGAGAGATTTGGACACGATGGATTCGGCGTCTGCGCACGAGAATAGTAAATTACATCCCCTTTATCGAGAGAGTCATTTTGAGTTGACACGTGCGAGAAAGAGGCACTCCGTGGGCCGATGACATTCGCAGGAGATGTCTACCCAAAAGGTATTGGTGTGAGAACATCAACCAGGGCGGAGTGAATTACAAGATACCTTATCCATAGATAGTACAAAGGGTCGAAGGAGACGTAGGAGCTCATCTCGTGAAGCTTCGGATCTGCTATTGATGTCACCTGCGAGAAGCGGCTTAGTTTTCATATATAGATTCAGGATAGTGAATAGCTACCCACGTCTCGTCATCGTCAAAGCAAGGAGCCAGGTGGCTAGACCCTTGCATTCGATGGCATCATTGTTCGCGACGCCTTCCGTTATTGACTTGCGAACAAGCCCGTCGAGGAACCCGGAAAGGCCAACAGATTCGAGATGTACCACATTCAAGCCTTCGCTTTCCAGAACCATCCCATATGCCGTCCATAGATCTTGCCTTAGCGCCTTGTTGGAGTAGTCGCAGCGTTGAATCCTCCGTATTAAACGGAATCGCTGCGACAGTTCCGCAGCCAAGGCGGAGTCGGGTGGGATGCGCAAACGGTGGAATGGAACGTCAAATATAGTACGAAAAACTTGAGCGTAGAGGTGTGGGTTGTAGTGGATGCAGAGTTGATGATATATGGTTCGGCTACTGAGAAGGAGATGAAGAATGTTGGACAGAGACGAAAGGGAGGATGAGGAAATGGCGAGGAGAGCGACGTGCTCCAGGACGTCGCGGGGAAGGGTCTCAAGGGAGGGGACCATCTCGAATTGCTGATTTGCATACCCGGATGCGCCTTCATTTATAGTCGAGGACCAGCGTCAAAATGAGAACTGCGAGAGCCAATAAGTCCCAAAAAATACGGATCGTGTATTGATCACCGCACCATAGACATACATTTGGAAATTATTGAATCGGTAGAGCGGGCAGCACCAAGTTCATGGAATCAGTAGGTAATCCGGGGTTCCTAGCATGCGCGCTGAAGAGTCTATGTAGCAGGTTCGGGATCAATCCCCCTTGCTCAAACACTTGGTGCATGTCATACTGGTTTCCGGACGCAAAGGGCTTTATTGAAAGTTTCTACAAGGTTTTTAGTACAGCCGGACACGTTGTAAGCGAAGGGAGGAGAACGTGTACGATGGACTCGTCACGACGGATACGTGCATAATAGAGTTGCCGAAGACGGATGCGCCACGGGTGATTTCGAACGCTTTGCGGAGATAATGGTTACGCCAGTGACAGACCGCGTCATTCAATGAACCACGCGTCAGGAGGCAGTAGTGTAACCGCGATATACCCCAAGTTGAGAAAATAGGTGTTTCAGGAATAAGATCGCATCCAGTCGATGGCCATCACGTTATTACCGGTAGTACCAGTCAACGGTAACAAGGTTAATCACGGGAACGGAAGCGCTGTTTAATGTCCACGACTGCAACAATACGACATCAGATCCTGACCAGGAGCTGACTGCATTAACTCGGGATCTCTTGAGAATGAGATTTCATTTCCGGTCGCCGGAAGCTCGCCTCCGGCATCTGGCCCTTGGCCAAGAAAAAAGAGGATGGTCCGAAATGAGTACGTTATCAGCTTTCGGTACCTGGACGAACAGATGATTCCGTACATTGCACTCAAGGGTTGGAATGATACAATGGAACTGGCAATTTTTACTTATCTTACTGCAGAATGACTAAAAACACAACTTTGTAATGCTCTATTGCACATATTCGCACGTTGGTGGCCCGATTTACAATTCTTGGATAACCCATATCAGAAAAGGTTCCAAGGAGCGGGGACATAAACATACTTTGCATGGCGGCGATGTCAGTGCTCTGGACGTAGTCTTCGAACTCTTGAACCTTTTCCTGGAGTTCGTCGGTGGAGACTTTTTCGTCCTCTGTGACCAAATGAGTACAAAACGATCGGAGCGAAAGCAGGTCACGGACCAACAACAAGAGTGATCTGATCAGATACAAAACAATGAGGCGCAAGAAAGACAGAAAAAATATGAAGAAGCGGACCTGCAATTTTTTGATGCCTGTAACAAACTGGTCAAGGAGGGGGACATATCAAGCCAGGCCAAGCGACATACCGTAACCGATCGGAACGAGTTTGCTAGCTCCCCAGACAAGGCCGTCTTGCTCGATTGAGCGAACGGAGTCTTCAAGAGCCTTCATATCCGTCTCGTCATCCCAAGGCTTGACATCCATCGTGACGACAGACTTAATACGTGGTATGAATTATCAACAATCGACGGATAGCAAGAGGAGAGCTAACCTTGGCGATAGTCTTAGGCTTGTTAGCTTTCTTGGCATTGTACGCAGCGACACGCTCTGCCTTGATACGCTCTGCCTCCGCGTCTTCTTCCTCGTCATCGTCACCAAAGAGATCAACCTCATCATCGTCCTCATCCGCGGGTGCAGCCGCGGAAGTGAAGAATGCTTCTCCCGCATTGCTGGAGCCGGGGAGAGAACCGTGCTCCGCGGCGTAGGACTTGATGTGTGTATACCACCTAGTTACGTTTGGGTAGGAGTCGCCGGGCAAAGAGGAAATGGCCTTGTAAACATGAACATCGGCCTGAGAAGGAGTGTATCTGTCAAAGAAAAGGCGTTTCAGCACTGATCTCTAATTAGGATAACGATAGGCTTGAACAGGGTTCAGAAATCCAGGAATGAGTTATCTGCAAATTGGAGCAGCGATGTCTAGTCGCTCTTGGAAACACGGACCATGGCGATAGCTCATCATGAAAATATCGATATAGATTCAGCTTCTTACCCTTCAACGTACGACCTGGTGGCTAAGTGAGCCTCAAGCTTGCTGAGATCGACGGACATGGTGCTGCAGGAGAATGATTTAGTAACGGTGGTGGTGGTGGTGGATGTCAAGAATATCTCTGCAATCGATGGCGGAAAAAAATCCGGATAATGCACGTGAAGATGATGCTGATAAGCACACACATACAAACACACCATGCTGCAGTCACGTTTACGCTCCTCCGCCTTCAACTCCCGTTTACCTTTCTCAATTCCGCTCCAACAGGTGCTGTTCGGTTGCATACGAATCAATAATTACGGTAGCTTCTCGTTGTGTCTGCAGACTCGACATATTTCTGGATTACTCATTCCAAGTTCGCCGGCTCTCCAGTCGTAATCAGTCCTTCTAGAGAGCCCATTTATCTATAGGCCTTTAAATGGAGGCGGAAATGCTACATCGCGTGGCCCCGAATCGAAAAATTTCTTCGGTCACTTCTCTTTAATCTCCGTCAGCTCTTAGGAGTCTCATGGCCTTTTTACTCAGCGACCTAGTTGCCGGATGATGCCACTGCCAATCTGCTGTCTCATGCTCATGAACGCTGTAATCCCCGCCTCCGTGTACAGCGGGGCGCCTACTGTCTTTGCTGCGAAGATCGTGCGAGTGCAACATTCGAGGCTCCATCTCCCAATACCAGTAAGTAATGTTTCGTTCTCATGGTCCCTAATAAGACATCACGAGTGTCGTTCGTAGGTCTGCTGTAACGCTACCTGGCGACCGGGAGAAATACCAGTCTTTCATGTATCAGCTATCTGCTTTCCGTAACTACACATCTCCAAAGGGTTTTATGATGTTGCACAATGTGCGGCATACCGTGGTACCGAGCTTCAAAGCCGTCTCCTTTCAGGCTGAACGCGTGTTTCCCGCCGATGATATCTCTATGCTTTTGGTTCATTGGAGGTTCCACTACGGCCGCGTTTCACATTTTATACACAGACTCCAACAGGGTCGTCGCAAATCACGTATCAGCCGTTTAAACGGCGACCAGCATTATCGGTACTAACATAAAAAAAAGGGCTGCGATCGCACTGGCTTCTCGTACTGGCCAAATAAGGGTCCCAATTGCCCTTTGCGTTGTCATGGATCTTGAAACTGTCTCAAGCTCAAAGTACACGGTAACGACCGGACTTCGACCCCCCTCACTGGTTCTCGCGTCAGCGTAACCCCTGGAAGGAGTGGAAAGATTGGCAGCACCCGAAGGAGTGGGCGTTTCAAACGTTTTCGGAGTTTTTCGATTATAGAACTAATAAGTAAGGTCAAATCCTCTGTCGACAGAAGGTGGCTAATTAAACCTCCCTCAGGGCATTCTATTAATATATTGCGCAGACCGGAGCATGTTGAGAGCCTTTATGGACCTTCCCCGTTCATACGCGGTTGCTTTTGTACTGACATCGACCCTAGGAATGTATTTGTCAATCTCAAGTGTTCCTTACAAAGATCTACAGAGGGTGTAATCGGTTACTACTCGATAACAACCGGGAAATTGCGAAAGCGCGGGGGAATTTCACTACGTTTGTTCCTTTACTTGGTTCGATGATGGGCGTCCAAGAACAGCATGCCCTGTACCTAGTTTGATGGCCGGTCCAGAGCTATCCATGCACTGGATTCTGGGTACGAACGAGCCGACATTGTCAGTCCGGTCTCATTTATCAGTAGTATTCGCTGACCACTGGATCTATATCGCTTTTGTTCAATATCACCGACGCTTCATTGCCCGTTGTTTTATGTGCTCTGTTGGTAAATGCTTCCGAATCCCCTTGCAGTGCTTTACCTTTCGATTGTCCTAGATTGGGATTTAATTGAGATCCTCAACGTCTCTGAGGTCATGGTGATTGGCTACTGTATGACCCTAGCCTTCCTTACGCGGTTGGCGGAAAATGGCATACAGAACCTTCAAGCATCATGACGACTTTACCTGGCTTCGATTTCCTGTGTGACGCGTGAGAACTTGCATTTGTGTGATCCCTTTTACTACCATTAGCCGCAATGCTCTTTTACTTGGAGACTACAAATATGGGCGCGCTCTCGCGCTGGTCTGGTTATGGCGTCCTCTCTCCTTGACATTCCCCCTGAACTCATACGAAAAATTGTCTTCTTGGCCTATGCACCTTTCGGGATCCCTTCTATTTTCCATCCTTTTATGCTCACCTGCCATTATACCTATTCCATCCTCAGCGCTCCAGAAACATATTCGCAACTTTTTGCGACACATTTCGACGTTCCACCTCTTGCAGTCGTCGATGATGCCACTTTTCGACAGCACGCCAAATGCGAAATGATTCGCAGATACGTTACTCTTCGAACGCTCCACCGGCGCCAAGTAGATAGCGACAACGTGTTGGACGTGTTCTGGTGTACGCTCACCATGTTCGGCTATTCCGCAGTAGGTCAGAAAGACATCAAGCTCCTGTTACAGGCTGGTGTATCTGAATTTCTGATATCCTTCATTCTTTCCCGTCTTTACGACGCTTCCGGCGAAAGGAACGACTGGCCGATTGAAAACAATGTAAACCGTTTGGCCGTACTGTTGCTGTGGGTCTCAACTTCTCGATGTGAGTAACTTTATCCGACCCCCTGTGTCATCGATTACTCATGTCGTCTCTCATAGTCATCATTGATGGTGAAAGCCCCGCTACGCGACGAATGTTGATGGGTTGTCTTCGACCCTTGGTGTTTGCTCCATATCGGGTACGTCCCAAATTACAGGTAGATAACTCCCTAAATCATTTGTTATTCTCCAGTACTCTATTTCGGCATTTCCAGAACAGGTATACCTCCCAGAGTCATCCGTACCAGCCTTCCGTTCCCCACGCATTCATCGTCCTTGCGGAGCTTATGGTCCTCCTGGTCCCCGCTTGCCAGAAGCGAGACTTTTCGGAGATAAATTCCAGAAGATCCAACTGCCTCCGATAGCTCTCCTAGCGACCCTTGCGTACTTCGCCAGGCAGGACCTTGATAGGCCCGTAATCCCCGACCAGTTGCCGCGAACTCGTCTTGAGGCTAATAACCTCGGCTTGTCGGGTCCGACCCGGGAGGATTTGGAATACTTTGCAGATTATCGAACTTATTGCTGTGGTCTGGAATCTCTTCGATTTTGCGTAGCTATTCGCGGTATTGCACCGCCTTACCTACCTGGTGCGCTAACGGGGAGATACCACGGTTCCTGCTTGGTATGAATTCATGTCTATCCTACCTGCGCTCCGATGATAAAAAAGATTACATGTAGATCCCTGATCGATCGCAATATGAACGATGGAAATGTTCGGCTAGCCCACCATCCCCTTTGGAGCGCTTGGAAGTCAGTCGACGCCCTTTCTATGTAACCTTGCAGGAGCATGTTTCCTACAATATTGATGAAGTCATCCCCAAAGACGCTTCTGAAAACGGGAACATGAACGCGTGGCTTCCGAGCGGATTCAAATGGATCGAGACCACGGTAACTTAGTGCTAACGGGTCTACATTTGCGTCGTTCTGATGTTTCACAGAACGGAATCGTGGCGTTCGACACGTCGGGAACGTTCAAGACGTTCTACCAAACGTACGATGCAAGTTGCGCGTCCCGAAGTGAGATTGTCGACATTATCGTGACTGGCAAAGTGAGTTCTATCACTCCTCGATCAAATGTGGGGAACGGACATTTTCATAGACTGAACCACGTCATGCCGCTGCCTGGGGAGACTTTCATTTCATCGGGCGCATACGTCTAGCCGACGGCCTGATCACCCTTAAGCGGGTATCGGTGCGGTACCTTCCGATTACCGGTGTATGTATGTACATCTTACCTCATTTTTAGGTTTCCAATCTCGGTGACACCATTCTGAGAGGCCAATGTAAGCGTTCCTGTTCTCATGTTGGAGACGGGGTTCTGATACGGTTTAGTTCAGTAACCTCCACGCACAATTTTGTCGGTCGAATGAAGCCCGTTTCCACGGGCTTTGAGCCTTCTATCTGGGAGGCTCCATTCAGTCTGTCAAAAATCCATTCACGTCCTCTACTCTAACGCCGCTGAGTATATACATATTCTGACATATGTGTCGTCATAATTCCGTCCCGTTAATTACCCCAATAAAAGTTGTACTCCCTAATCCTGTAAAGGACAATATATCCCACTGATTCAATATTTCTCACAGAACACAGATTTGAATATCAATGCCCGGTCGCCGTCAAGTTGTATATCGGCTTCTCATCCTTCTATCCATCAGTAAATGTGCTCAGGCAACTCATGGCAGTCGGTTTTCCGTCCCTGCCCATTTTTACTAGGCTAAAGATACGTGAACGGATGTGCCCGTGCAGACAAAGAGGAGAGTAACTGTTATACCATTTAAGCATTCAACGAACGTGTTCTTTCTTTATGGTTTGGAGATATTGATTCCTCGCCATTACCGCAGTTCTCCGTGGCAAAGAAGACGGGACGGTGCAGGGGCTAGATCTTGACAGCCTGAGATACCCGTCTGTTCTCCGTCTTCTTTCGACCTGAAGGACCTTGTCCTTGGACCTTTCTCAGCGGATACAGCCCTAATAGAAATGGTGAGAACAGATCGGACCCTAAGCATTGGCTCATGCAAACTCTATCTTGGGGCCAGGTCTTTGACTCTTCTAGTAAATGAGCAATAGAATATCAAAGTTATCAACGAGGACAATCAGAACACGGCAAATTTCGGGTGGCCCCTCGATACTTTGTAGAAACTGGGGACTTTTCGCCTTCGTAACAAACGATTTAATCTATCATTCGCTGCTCGACGCTATATCATATATATCATAACACTATGAAGAGACCCAATCGTGTGATATACCCGGCAACAGCATGGGAATGCTTCATGACCTTCGGAACGAATCCGGTTCCTACACTTCCCTTCCATTTGAGGCCTGTTACAAGCCAGGTCCTCCCCCGTGTTCTAAGATGCTGAGATGCTGACTTGAAAGAGTTCTGAGGAGCTTGACTTTGGATACGCAGTGTGGGGCTACGTGTAAAGAGCTGTAGTACTCTGAATGTATTCATCCTCGTGAACCCGTCTCGGAGACCCTGGATCCAAGGCCTAGCCTCACGCTGACTGATTTCTGCCTCGGTATGCGCATCACTGTCCTCGCCCCAAAGTCACGGAGAGCTGTTGAAACCATTTTATGATACCAGCGACAAGACTGCACCGATAGCTTTAATTCGGATGTTGCACCTCTGAAGAACTTTTGTTGAAGCATGAGAATCAGTGAGCCGTCGCACAAGGGGTCGAGGGTGCAGGATACGTTGCTGGAAACAGCAGTGAGTGCGAGACACCGGTATAGGGTGTTCAGAGACCTGGCATTTTACACGACCCTCTGGCGCTGCTGCAGATTTTGACAAGGGCGTCTAAGCATTAGATGTGCCTCCATTCGTGTCCGCTTTGAATGCTGAGAATCATCTAGTTGTATGAGATTCCGTGACCGTAGAGCTGTGTAAAATACCTCGTCAATAAAATGCGAATAGAGGGGCTCCTGCCATTCCAATGGAAGGCTGTCGTCGACAGGTTCATCTATCTTCCAAGAGATTGATTTGCAGTCGGTCCACGGCCCCACGAATACGAGGCCAAAGCGCGTTAGGCCGCGTCCAAGGGTAGAAGAGTTCCTTTATGCAAATTGAAGTAGATAGAGGCAACAAATGTCCCTAGCTATTGTCTGGTAGATGTCGAAGGCTGCCGAAGGTGCAGCCTGAAGTGGGCCCGGACGGAAATAAATATCAGGCGACCGATAGAGGCCTGCTGCCACAAAGAATATATAGTCGAAATAAATGGAAGCATCGTCGAATACAGACAGCATGCGTATGTTGTGGTTGGGGATGCATTCTGAGCGACACTGTCCCGCTCCCTTTCCTCTTTCGGCCAACCTTCCACGGCAGTCGGCAATTGTAAGCCGGCTCCGGCTTCGGCCAACAAGCAAGATGCCGCCCTGCATCACCAGTCTTATGACCAGCGTTCTCTCTTCTACCACGATGACGCTTTGCCTAGAGAGCATCCCACAGGAAATTCTAGAGCACATTGCCTTTCATCTCGGTACCAACATATTCCTAGGTCCCCCTTCTGATCTCGCTTCGTTGGTGGTGACAAATCGCAATCTCGAATCTCGCCTGTCTCTCTCGAAGAATCACGCTTTGTATGCCAAGATTTTTACTACCAAATTCGACATTTCGATAGCAAAGCGACGTCTTGGACCAGATAGAATTTCTCCACCCATTTTAGCAGAAGAACTTCAGCGGCGATGCGTCTATCTAAAGCGTCTACGCTCGCACAAAGATGCTACATCTCCCCCCTCACAGGAATCTGATGACCAAGGCCTCCGAGAACTTTTGTTCCACGCGTACCTTCTTATGCTTGAAAATGAAGGACGGAATGAACGCCAGCTCCGGGAATATGGGCATATTGATTTGTGGCTACATGAATACTGGTTCAGTGATAACGGAAGGTCATTAGCAAAGCGGTCTATCAAAGCCAACGAATGGCCCTCTCAAACCGACCATTCTGCCGTTGCCATGTGGTTATTTTGGTTTCTTCTTAGACCAGGTGAGCGTTCCTGCCATCTTTGCCGCCGGCGTTTGTTGACCGGTCACGGGTCTCAGAGGAATACACTCGCGATGTAGAGGCATCTTGGAACGTTCTGAATGTTCTGAAGTTGTTTGCCTTGGGTGCACATCGAGTGAGTAACAATAGTGGCTCTTAGCCACATGAACGTTAAATTCACATCTGCAGTATCATTTAACTTCGCCGTCATGGCTTGACTTCATTCCTCCACCTCATCCTCACGAATCTAATGCGATCATCCATTACTCGGAGATATATCGTATCAAGACTCCTCCCCTTGCTTCTCCGGCCATATTATCTTTTCTCACACTTGTGAATCGGATGCTTGGTTCGCCTGAATTTGCTACCTCGATTGAGCGTGCACCACTTGTTTTGCTGCAACGATCGACGACTGGCATGGAGTGGGAGTGT
Source organism: Armillaria altimontana (assembly GCA_022818075.1). Taxonomy (NCBI): domain Eukaryota; kingdom Fungi; phylum Basidiomycota; class Agaricomycetes; order Agaricales; family Physalacriaceae; genus Armillaria; species Armillaria altimontana. The sequence goes on from JAIWYR010000009.1 coordinate 1,257,907, forward strand.
GAATGGGGCCGATGCATTAATCTCGGCCAACCGTCTTTTGACAAGGTATTAATGATGTCTTTTACACCAGGAAGGTGAGTGGTCTTGCCATAGTCATATCACCACGAGGCTAAGGTATATCTTAGTATTGAGGGTGTTTGGGAAGGAATATTTACTGTATGTCCTCTCCATCTCCTGCACCTATCTATCAAATGACGAGAGGAACAGTACACCGAATTCACTGCATACGCGGCACTTTTATCTGGAGCGCCACCGCCAGTTTTGCAGAAAAGTCTCGTGGTCAAGCATCGTCAAACCTGGAAGCTTCGCGAACACCACCTCCTGGCTACTGAACCCGTTACCGACTCTCCAGTGCCAACAAGTATCGATGATTTTGACCCTTTATCTCCAGGTGATCCCTTGAGGTCGTATTTCCCTACCGGCACTCATATCAAAGAGGATCGTGATGGGCTTGAAGTTCGCGAACCTGGTGGAAGGGAGCCTCTATATTACAAGCGAGCATGTTTCCTTCAGCCAGACGAGCAGAGACACGTCTGTGACATTATCATAACAGGCGAGGTACAGTGAACGAAATCTATTATTACTCCACATTTTGATTTCGTTCTCCAGGGACATTCAGCGTGGGGTCAATTCAATCTTGTAGGCAGGGTTCGCCCATGTGACGGTTTTATTAGTTTTTCCAAGGACTACGTATGTTGCCAAGGTCTTAATAAAATTCGCCACCATTTACCTGTACCTTATCTAGGTTGATGGCGATCGAGGAAAGTGGCTGTATCGGGGGTATCTTATCGGGAATGCTGACGGTAACTTGGCCGGAAGGTGGCGGGACACTTTAAGTCCTGTCGCTGTTTCCGGTTACGAGGGCTGCTTCACGATGTCACGCCGACGATGAGTCATTCCGTTATGAGTGGTGTACTATATACCCCACTAATATAGCAGTGTTTTGTCCATATTGGTCACTGAGCTGTACGGTTCATCGTGGCACAATTTTTCTTCGGTCCAGCGGACCAACCTCTTTTTTCTCATCACGGCGAAATAAGCAACAGCCCCTTTATCCTCAACAACTCTATCGTTCCGGGGATGAAGGAGCGTGTCATCCGCATATATCGCTTCGACGTCCTTTAGGGTTTAGGAGGATCAGCGCTGATGTGTAACAACAGGGCGCTCACGTTCCTAATTTGGTAAAAACTCAGTCGACAAGTCGCGTCGCATGTTTACCGATGCTTCCTTTCTATATTGACGAATAGATAGTGGCGGACTCAATAGAACAGCCAGTAGCGGAACCTGAGCAACTCCGACTGCTAATAGCCGGATTTCCTATCATATGTCATTCGCGCTCCGTCGAAGTCCAAAATCACCGCACTCACCAGTTCTGAGTTTTCCCCCCAGTCCCAGGGTAAGAGGTTTAAAGCCCTCAGTTATTTTGGTCAGCATTTGTAGTAAACATATAATTGAGTAGATAATAACAAATCTAGCGCTAAGCGTGCAAAGGATGGCGAATGCATGTGGCCCATTAAGATATCGATGGGAATAGGCTTGCGGGAACTATGTACAAAAACATATCCTTTATTCGATTCCGTTCATACCAATGAACTATCTCATCCGTGCTCTTGCCTTTACTCAGCAAGTTTATGACATAGTAGAGTCGGAAATTTTCGTAAAACTCCGAGTGATCTCAAACCACGCTTATGTCTCTCTAATAGACTTTGACGAAGATGCGGCTTTTGATTCTCAATCATAATGCAGACCTGTACCGTTGCCATTTGAGAACCGTGGGCGGAAGGAACAGAGACGGAATCTTTGATCGAGTGATCGGAACTAGGTCTAAAAATAGTGCCGGTATGCAGATTGTATGCAGATCGCTTGGAATATAGGTCACTTGTATGAAATGAACGTTCACAGCGCTTGGGCATGGGACTACCAATGTGGCTTTGATAAGTGCGTAGTAATCAGTCATTAACATCGTAAGTATGCTTTTCGGCGAGTAACAACGCACGCTGGTACTTACGGATTGCTAGTGACCACTTAACAGGATCTCAAACTTAATTGCGAATGAGCGGAAATTGAATAGGTTAAATTCCATTCTTCTATAAAGCGGCATGAAATGGTGCTCTTGGACTAATCCCACGAGAACTTCAAAGTTCTTGCTAACATCAAGATATTGCGAAACTGTCAGAGCGTATTGAAAACGAATTGCAAACGCGTGTTCTTAGAGTATTTTCCATCAAGAGCCACAAGGGATTATCGAGAATGAGTTACGACTTCTACACCACAGTAAGTAATTTTGTACTCTACACTTTCTACGCTACATTTAGTTTAGTCGACTTATAGTGACAGATTAAGCAGCAAGGATAGAGGTTACACTAGCACCAGCAGCCAAGACAAAAGACAAAGAACGCGTCATATACAGACCATTAAAGTGGATAACGATGATGTGTATGATTACTTGTAGAATATGATACCGGAGATTTTAATCGAACATAGAATTGGCGCAACTGGCTGGTAGAGATACTTCAGGCGTTCAGTGAGGCGTGTCTGTCAATTCTTTCATAAATATAAGGGACTGCAGGGTCGTAAAATGCGCTTGCCATTAGTCAAAACGTAACCATTGAGATTACTGGTAGTCGTTAGCCGTGAAGAGACACAAGAAGGGAGCAATGAATGCGAAGAGATCCAGGAGCAAGGACAAGAACTTGAAGAGAGACAAAGAGAAACGGAGCAACGTTGAACAGAGTGGAAGAGAATAAGGTAGTCGGCGTCAGTTCATGAGACAGCAAGAATTGTTCTACGAGGTGGAACGATGAGAAACTGTGGTTGTCAGCAGCAAGGGACGCCTTACCGAGGCTAGAATAATCATTTATTGACACAGCTGATGCATATAAGGATTGGACGCGGAGCAGATGACGGGATAGGTTTGCATCCCTTATCGACACAATTCGCGGGGCAACGATATAGCGTCTGCCACGGCCGCTGGCACTTTGGACACGTATTAATTTGCGTAGTGCACATAAGTGGAGTACCCTAATTTGATTCGGAGGGATAAAAGCATGACCACTATCTACAATCCACTTTATAGCGTGAACTGAAACCATTGGACCCATAGGCGTCTACCTGACTTGGCGCCAAAGTAGCAGAAAAGGAGAAACGGCAAAAGGTAAACAGCATGAGAAACGGTGATCCATCATCGAAACGGAAAAACAAGGCGAAGACATGATGTTAACTACTCAATCACAGAAGTAGGAAAAACATATACACCCAACATACACCACGACCTGGAAAGGAAATGTAAAATTGATGGAAAGGTCAACCATAAGGACCCACACGGATTCAATTTGAGGTGCATTTTGAGCCAGGCGCCGTACTACGTCGAGGAGGAATCAGACGTTGTATACTCAGGAACACCGATAGATTCTACTCGCCTGGACGTGCAATATCTTGGAGTTAAGTAAGTAGTGGACGCCGGCGATGACGGGACCAGGCGGTGATGTAATGGGTCTTCGGGCCAGGTCGACGCCGGATACGCTTGTCACGTCACGTCCTTTGCCATCCTGAGAACTAAGACCCACCGCACGATGAAAGTCCCTCCCCACGCCACGGCACACATTTGTGAGTGAACAGCATCTTATGTTTACCTTTGCCTCACCATGTCGTTTAGTTGTTTCCTCTAGGGCCAATGAAACTGAACACATTCTTGTTCGAGACGGACACGTCCTGCACGTCTTGGTTCCAAAATGGATCGTCTTTGATCAGAGCAAGTCAGAGAATGAAGTTGAAGACGATAGAGTAAACTACGTTATTGAGCTGATAGTAAGTAGATGATCAAAGATATCCATATTATATTGATGACCGGATGCCATATTACAGGAAACTCTTATCAACACTATCGACTTCACGCAAACTTTGACAGCTTTCTTGGTCCGTCGAAGGAATGGAGATACTCTGGTACCAAAGCCGTTACGGTCCACAACCTTCAGGGTTACTTGCCCGACCTGGGAGCGCCTCATCGATGAGAGCGAAATTGAAACTACTGACTGGATATATGACCTCAATCGGAAAGGGAGATGGAATAACATGGACGTCGGTCAGTCGGTCCTTTCTTTGCAGCCACTTTTGCTGAAGTATCCATGCAGAACTCTGGTTTGGTTACGAAGATCGCTATCTGAGATTTGTGCAGAACACCATGGTCGCCCTCCACGCTTTGTGGCAGCGCAACTTGGATTTGCATTTCAAGGTCCTCGGTCATCTCATTCGTGATAATGATGTCATTGGAATTGTCATGGAACCAAACGGTGGCCGATGTGTAGAGATGTATGACCGGGCATTGGTACGCCTGCGCTTGTTAGCATTGGGAAGCATACTGATCAAGTTCATCCCAGGCATACAACACATTTCAAGAGTTACAGAAGAACACTTTAGTTTTTGACTTCTCTCAAGCTGGCATCTCCAGCTTGAGGATTGCTGACGGCAAAGTGCGCTTCGAGACCAGAATTCTTCAGAGCGTGAAAGACGTCTCTCACGAACGCGATCCGGAGCGGTTGGCGTATGCCCGACAAACTCATTGGGATGCCCTAGAGTCAATGTTGCGGTCACTCGACGAACTGAGTCGGTATTGCGGTGGTTCAAACCCTGCTGAGTCCATGGAAATCCATGACCGACGCACTGCTCGCTTATTGGCGTACATTCCTTTCCCAGAACGACCACTCCTCCTTGATATTCAATTTAGCACCGATTATCGCTCCAGCATTATCTGGAGCAGGCATCGTCGAGCAATTACCAAAAAGACGCGATTGCCTCTCCTTAGCAAATGCGATGAGTATCGGGAAATTGAGCGTGGCAGAGATGAGGACGTGCCTCGCGTATCTGTCGGTGCAGTGACACTTTCCCGTACTTCCCGACGCAGACAAGGACACCAATATGAACCTTATTGGCTTCCGAGTACACTTCATTCGTCCGCGTGGTCTGATGTCAGCGATGCGACATCAACAACGGAGGCCGACTTGTCTACAAGCTCCGGCGTCTTTGCTCATTTTACGACTTCATGATTTTCTTTTCACCTGCTTCAATTATGTTTGCCTCTTCATGCCATCTGGATGTTTTTACATTGTATCATATTTCTCCCTCTTGTAGTGACTATATTGTGTATCAACCATGATCCTTCTGTGCTTAGACTTGACGTCACTACTGACATATCACTCTTTTCTGCAAGATATTCCCGCTGCGAGGACTTTATCAAGTACTGTGACAGGCGATTCAAATATCTCCGGAGTTGAGTGCTCGCCGCCCATTAAAATATTTCTTTGGTCACCAGAAACCAGTCTGTCGACGCTGCCTATTTGCCCGGGGTCCCTAAAGCGCCCGTTATCTAAACTTGACTTGCAACGGGCCCGTGGAGGCTGGAACGATGGTATTCGACTCCGAGGGCTGAACGGCGTCTTGAAATTAGAGCTTCAGTTCATCATCAATGGTGATGTGCGCGCGACAGAAAGTCCGAAATTTTACTGCTGGTGATACACCTCGAGTGCGTATTTTTGCCGAATTTGGACAACAGTGGATCCTTGTTCTCATGATAAATATCCCTCCCTCCATGCTCTAGAGATTAGAGCTTGATAAGATTCATCTGCAACGGCAAATCGACTGCCTCGTCATGTAATAGCACAGATTATCGGTGAGGGTAACTGAACAACATGCGTATTTTTTCCTGATTTATGTTGTGTAGTGAAGCCCGCGCTGTTGTGAGGGTCAAATATGCATAGCCTTTCCCGAGGCGGACATGTCCATTCCTCAACAGCTCTGAGTGTTACCTGACTACCGATAGCTGTAAATTAATATACGAGGGGCTCCGTCGGTCGAGAAATCCCGCCGGGAGGTGAATACGTATCTCGTGAAACTCTTTTCAGCCACGAACAGCAGAAAGGTTTCTGGATTTTCGTCCGACTGGCTATGCTTAAATAATTTCGGCTCTGTCTATATGTCTTCGAATTTGTCTTAACAGCCTCCTCGACTCGCTTCGTCACATCTTGCTGCAAGTGAGATTCAAGGCGCATCGTTCATTACCGACTCTAGATTATTCCCAGAGACCTAAATATCTTTTTCTATACGCCTTCTGGCTTACATACATTTCCTGAAGAATCGCTCATCTCCGTGCTTGCTTCAATGTCCGCTATCGTAGAAGTAGAGGGGAGGAACGAGTATCGTAGAGCCACCAACGATATCGCCTGGGAATCCGGATTTATTTGAATATACGCGACTGAGTGCATGACTATGCGTAGATTGCGCTTACCTCGCCACTCTTGATTCATATCAGTCCCAGCACCTATGTCCCCCCCCTCTCTGTGTTTGCGTCTTCGTCCTCTGGGTATTTGTACCTGGATGATAATTATGACGATGACATCCAGTGCAAGGGCAGGTACAATTGCAATTCAGCAAGGGCCTGGAGTATTTTGTTCTAAGATGCCCCCTCCGTCCGTGAAATCAGTAAGATGGACTCTCTTTTGGGACAACAGCGCTTAAAATTGAGCGAAGCCTTGTTAAGGTCTTGTTTTTCCTTATATACACTGGAGCATTTCTCTTGGCTTGCGCAGCTGCTGTGGTTTTGCCCCGGAGTCGAATCTTAATACTTCTTCGAGAGCCTTGATCGGCCTCAAGTGGCATTGACGGCGTTCAGTGAAGATATCTGGCATGGATGTTAGCTTCTCGGATTTGAAGGGCATCTCGAGGTCCGATCCTTGCGGCACTATTGGTGGATCTGGAGGGAGTCTGTCCACACTATAATCTCTCATCAGCACCCGAACTTTGAACGCCGATATCTAGATCTTCTTTGACGCCGAATACAACAATCTGGTTGCTATGAAGTTTGACAAGATCGGTTCCGAGACGCGGATTGCACGCGTGCGCGCGCTTGGCGGAGTGTACCTGGCACGCGAATAGGAGCCTACATATATAGCTACTCCCCAGTGCCCGAGTTCACTGCCTCTGCGCCGGCGGTATGAGTCAATTTGACTCTAATCCCCTGAGGTCATCGCACCTTAAAGCTGTATCGGTGGCGTCGACCCTCAGACAGCTACAATAATAGTACTGATTCGCGGCAATACCTTTCGCATCCGTCGGAGTAACGACGCTGTCGCAGTACTGGCTTGGAATTGACGAGTTTGCTGCCTTACATTCCTTCTGCGCGCGACTTACACCGCCACGACAAGAGGTGTCGCAGTACGTTATAGCATTGTAACATCTGCAGGTCTAACATCCACGTTTCAAGTTGTGACCATAGCCTGAGCTCGAAATGATAGTAGCTCACTCGAAAACACTTTTTGGGTATATGTCCGAAATTCCGCAATGGACGCCACTCGCGGACCCTATAGCAAGAGTTCGACCCCGTGGTGAAGTAGAGGAGTACATACACTCGCGGGTTTACAGGGGTGTCCCTGTTGGCGCGTGAAGGGCCTCGAAGAAGGACGACAAAGGTCCCTTGGCCAAGGATGAGAAAGTCGACGTCTCTGGAAGACAACTAGTTTCAGACTCCTCCTTTGCCTTTCTCTTCAGTTCTGTCCAAGGCCAACAGAAGGGGCCCGGTTGGCAGGAAATGTGCGCGCCCGCTCCTTGAAGCGTGACAGTATCTCTTCCAGTCGTTCAAAACAGTCCTCGGACGACGCTCTCGCAAGCCTACTTTTATAATGAATTACTGCAATAAACTGCGTTGGAGACAACAACGTACGGTTTCCAGTGAGGAGAAAGAGGCGATGAACGAAAAGGAGATCGAGGAGACGGTTGACGCCTCCACTGCGGTGGTCTGGAAAGGTGGGGGGGAATGGCTGGGAGAGGGGAAGTCTCTTCGTATGCGGTGTTTTTAATTAGGTCGAGAGACCGAAAATTTTGGGTGGTGATATCTGCCATGTGTAGGGGAGTGGAAGGGGTGGAAGTCTGGAGGAAAGAGACTCGGAAGGTACTTATGTCGTTTATCCACGTCTCAGTCGCAATACGATGTCTTTCCGTAGCACAGGTTGCCTCGACACAGCATATTGAAACGAAGGCGGATCGCGTTAGATGAAAGGCAGTGTTCACCTGAGTAGACCAGTACAATGTTTTAATGCAAAGAGTCAGACGTCGAGTGTTCCAGCTGCTCCTATGTGAAGTTCATGTCAGAGGATAGGGGTGCGCTGCGATACGAACGTTTGCCATGTATTTCAAAGTAAGGACAACGCGTTGCAGAAGATAATATAGCACCAGTGGATGAGAGCTATTTGCCGTTCTGCGGTAAGAAGTGATGTGGCAAAGGCTGTGGAGGGGGCTCAAATATTCTGGAGTCCGTTTCGTGCATAGGTTTTTCCGTTATGCCCTTCGCGCAGTCCAGTCCCTTGAAGAATAGTAGAAAAAACAGCTGGGAGACTATTGAAAAGATACGGCAAAAGCAGTTGAAGCGAAACGCACCACTGGAAGAAAACTCTTACCGAAAAAATCTCCATGTGGTGAAATGTACAGCTGGGGCTAGTAGCAGCTGGTGTTGAAGTTGGCTGATTATCGAACCTGATATGAATACAGGACCTAGGTGAACGCAGACACAGATGTGTTGAATGTCTGTATTCTGAGTATTTCTCCCGGTGCCACAAAAAGCATATTATCTGCGAAACGTCGAGCTCGTCGTTGGAGTGTGTGATGGGCTGTATTAGTACGTAGATATATTAGCCACATATCAGTACGGTGCAACACGACACGTCGCTGAAGTTGACACCGTCGTGTATAAATAAATATGATGATGATGATGAGAAGAGTGCATAAATTCCTTCAATATTGCAGAAATACATATCGGCACGACAGCTCGAGAAATATTTAACACCACAAGGCGCACGGGAAATTGTGGTTAGAGAAGGAGATGAAGCTCAAGCGACAAAGACAGAATCAGACGCAGAGCAAGAGGCAAGCGTGGACCGGGCGGACCTTACCGTGAACGTTAGAGATTACGTTATGTATGTACCCCGGTCCCACAATTCTTGCTCAAACGACGACGACGATCACTTGCAGAGCTTATATTTCTCTGATACTAAGTATCACTGATACGCAAGGAGGTCCCAAAGTCTTTGATTAAATGACAGCAGGTTCAATACTGTACGTATATGATATAGTGACTCAATTCCAGCTATCTGACCTTCAGATTTATAGCTCGTTGGTATCGATGTCGCCCATCTTTTATAATGCTGTCGGGATGAATTGTATTAGCCTTCTCTGAGAGCTAAGGAGGCGGTCGCACGAGCCAAGACGTTACCCGACAAATGCACCACGAGAAGTAGTAGGAAAGCGACGAGCTTGGGGGGTTCAACATGACAAGATCTGGCCGCCGACACACGAAACATCGTGGACGGGGCTAACCTGGGAAAAGAGTGGGAATGATTCTTATCCGAGGTGCGTGTCTAAGTCTTTCGATTTCTAGGCGTCACCGTGGACTAAGATGGTTGTAAATTGCGAAAATTATCGGGTGTGAAAACGCATACTTCCATCCCTATACCCCATGAATACTACTCAAGTGTCCTCGTCAGTCCCCGTCGGGTCAGTGACTGTCACCGTGCAAAAAACCCTGCTGCCCTTTTCTCCCCCGCTTCTCTAAAAGCAGCAGTATCATGGCGTTCGTTTCACTCGCCAGCACTTGGACAAGATAATCTTGCACCATGTGTCGTCCAAGGAATGCTCCCTCACCGATATCGGCATTGAGCGCCGAACTGTCTGACGGCGATACGCAATCAAGAGAGATAGCTCGATCGCAGACGGAATGTGCTGTGTGCAACACTAGTGATTGAAGACACTCCTGCGCTTCAGCCGGAGGGTCAAGGCTCTGCTTGAAGTCCAATCGTTGCAGGACGGTTGTCCCAGTTATAGGTCCACATACTTGGGTCGGGATTGGAGATCATGTGGTCTTGATACCTTTGCGTATGCCAGCGTGAAGTTTTTCTTGGAGAACCGCTACGGAGATGTTTCCTATGAGGTGTGTCAGTGTTCAAATGATGTCCTGCTTTTGCATCTAACTGTTGCTCACCAGGGGCCAATGTCTCCCAAGAAGAATGTCCTCAGCGTTGTCTTTTCGACTCGTTCATTCCTGGTCAACATTCGCAACAACGTTGCTGTGGATGTTGCTTTCCATCCGATCTTACCTGATCATGTTGAAACGGACACGATGGCCGGAACCGCCCATGGAATCGCGATCGAGGCGACGGTATTCTTTCCAAATTATCCTCTCAGGGTTCTGGTTCTTCGCACTCCTCCCTCTGCCTCATGCTTCTGATCCATACATTAACGTGGTCTGCTCATTCGGGACCTCACGATAACGGTCCGTAGGACAATTACCCGGAAGGGCTTCCTATGAAGTGTTGGTATCCAGCCACGGCTGGGTCCAACTATCGCTTATCAAGGATTCAAGGTCTTCCATTATAGCCACGGGACGGTCTCTTCCTAGAGGTATCGGCTGGGCTTCATAGACAGTCGACGCTCCACGCGTAGGACCTGACCACAGGCATGTTGTCGTCGATTACAAGGAACCTCCCTTCCTTGCAGGCGACGAAGTCCTCTGACGCTTGCTTGTTGCTCCTGTATTTCCTCTATAGCCACACCCACATCATCAACTGGCTCCACACGTACGACAATCGCAGTCCTAATAGCATCCTACAATCCGGTTACGAAGAAAGTGTTCGCAATACGGAACGCTCCCTCAAATCGCGACAAGGTGTCCTTAGTGTTATGTCAGTGATGGTACATTCCCGATGTTCACCAGCTACAACGAGATTCTTCTCCGAAGATAACGTCACGGTGTCCAGACGTGATGCAGCTTGAGCCTTGTGCCAGCCATCTCCCGCCGTACAGCGTCGAGCGTGGAGATGACGTATGCGGCAACGTCGGCACCCCGCCGAACGGGGTGAAGCCAACAAGACTTGGCGTAGCGTATCGGAAGTGCCGGGCCTGCAGTCCTATTGGTTGACCCCGCTGGACGGGGTGGGGTGTTCATTCAAAAGTACCGCTGATCTTCGGGGAACGAATCTCGGGAGGTACGGTAGATCCTCCACTGCGGGGATCAGTCCATCAAGCGGTAGGTGTCGTGGTACCAGTCCTTCGTCGTCTTTTCTGATGGGATTTTCCAGGGGTATGTTTCGATCTCGACTTCTGTAGCGCCCAGGTTGGGCTATGCAGGGATAACGACGCAAGGCGCCTCACCAGTTCACGTGGGAGCATTGCGAAGCTAGGACAGCAGAGGGACGCGCTTTATGCGACTTCTACTGTCGTGTAATATGATGATGATGATGACTGTGGTAACTCGGACAGCAATAGATCTACCTGTCACTTTGGGATGCAGGAGACTGTGGTCGATGACCATGTTGTCGATCGTCAATTGTCATTTTCTGTAGGTTACGGGGTACCATCTTCATGTATAAGGCATCACTGAATGGAAAATTTTGCATTCACCTAACCTTTTCCTGGCGCGTTATTCGTCGATTACTGCTTTGAGGTGCCCCTAACGACAGTGCCTCATGTTTCTATGTATCGCCCATCCCTTGAACAGATCTCAGTTCACGCCTCCAATTGAATAGCACGAGGAGTGACTTGATCCAATTGGACGTAATAGACTCGAACACTTGAGCGCCGCTATAGGCCACAACTACTTCGCCCTCTGTCAGTCACCATGATGCTCTTCTGTCCATCCTGCACAAACATCCTCATCATTGGCGATGCCGATGGCAAGAACAAGTGGATTTGCCAAACATGCCCATACTAGCTTTCAATTACCAAACAGGTTCGCGTTATCGTTGTCGAGTCTTGCATGTCGCTGACTCTTATTTTAGCATACGTCGAGAACTCTATTGAATTCAAAAAAGGTCGATGACATGAGAGATGTTTCCTCTGAGCTTAGCAGTGGTGCGAGAACAACATGTACGTGCATCCACTCAATGTTTGGATACACCCTACTTCAGTCAGCTTCAAATCCGTTCTGCGGATGAACCCATGACGACTTGTGAATATCTCCTTTGTGTGTCCGTCCAAGCGGTGAACTGACCTGCAGTCTTACAGTTTACAAGTGCATGATAAGAATTTGATCGTGTACAAAGCTTTTTGACCGTTTATTTTTAGATGTGTATCCTGTGGGAATGTTCATCGCGAAGATTAGCAGGACAATGCGGACCGGGACTACTGTGTCACGCAGTGCAAAGCCCTTCTCCCAATCACGGGCCGCTATACCTCAATTTAGAACGGTTCATAGATCTCCCTGCAGCTAGGTTTCTAATCCCTACAGCTCTCTTCGACATATGCACCATGCGTATTTATTTTTTTGGGGACGCATCAGGCGGAGTCGATTACAGTGGCTCAAGTGTCAACTGCAGATGGTGCGTACGTACAACATTCCCTCGTTGTATACATGTACTGACTGGTCTTATACAGCCTTGATAGCCTCAAGATTCAGAGGCGCATCGTGAACGTGGACGTTGAAGTTCATTAGCAATGGAAAAGAAAACATTATAATTATGATCATCCGTGCATTGTCGGTTCGACGCTGGTGCGGCAAGACTGATATATAGGTAGCTGATGTGGCCTTTCAACTAATGCATGTCAAGAAAGGTCAATTGGTATATAAAGTATAGTAAATCAAGATTCAAATTGAACTACTACGCGTCCAGTAGAGTGCAAGTGAGGGAAAAACGATGCAGCTTTCTCGACAAGGCCTTCTTCGTTGTCCTTGGCTAGACGGAAAATGAGTAGAAGACATGTACCGGGCATGGAATCAATAAATGCCCATGTACCCTGCGAGCCCAAGTCCTCGAATACTCCGTCATAGAAGGCCATACAGATTGTGAGCTGCGCAGGACTCGAAGTGCTTTTCTGCAAACACTGGACGAGGTAACTCATACACTTCAAATTGGCCTTCCGGAATCCCGCCGGCTGAAAGAAAATTACGGGTATCTGAGAGATTTCGAGGATTTCCCCTGGTTCCCTTACACCTTGGAAACAGTTACAATGAGCAATGGGAAATGATAAGAGCTTGAAGAGCTTACTGGGGTCGATGGCACAAAGGTGAAGCTCCTGCAATGTGCTTCGTGCCGCGTCAAGGATATGTTGGATTACCGAGATCTGGCACAGCGAAGACTGGGTTATTCGAAGCTTGGATAGCGCTTGCAGACCAAAGCTGTTCCTGGGTCCGGCAAACAATGCGCAGGTGCCGTAATTTGGACATGTGATAGAAAGTTCCCTGATAGGAGGGCCCATATATGAATGGGCATCTTCGATGGATGCAGGGACGTCAAGAGATCGCAAAGAAAGCGCTTCGAGAAAGGGGTAGGATTGGATACAGCTGCGAAAACGTTTCGAGTCTGGGAAGAAAAGGTATTGGAGTGTAAGAGAGCTAAGATTCTTGGAGGAAAGGGTCAGTGCATCGTCCCGTGGCAGCTTGGAGCACATATAGCCATCTTTCCAGCCGTCCACCTCGAGGGCAGCCAAGTTCGGAAACGAGTGAGCTTGGAGCGACAGCAACGCATGGCTATAGTTCGGACGGATAACCACACGGATAGTTCGTACAATGCCAAGGATCGATGGAGATGCTTTGCATAGCTCGTCAAATTTGTGGAAATGCTGCTCGTTGGCAAGGTATATTCGTTGAAAAAGGTGTAGACGGGCCCGAATTCTAAATGAGCGAGCGGTAGACAGCGCCGCGAACAGAGCCTTTCGATTTCCCTGCAGAAGATTGAGTTCGTCGATAATGTGTTCGATGAGTTCCTGAGGAAGCTCAACCATGACTGCTATGCAGGAAAACATAATCATATAAGTTATTGAAAAAAGGATACTATCTTTAGTCAGCATACCACAAGGTGAGCGGTAGCACGAAGCAACACTTCCTAAGCTAAGACTTGAAAAGCGTACAAAACTGAAAGACTTGCAGATAACCCCCAAGTGTTATCGCTGTACAGTGTAGGTTGAAGACTAGATCGATTGGCCACCTCTGCTGATACAGCTCAGTACAGCTTAGGTTGACTCCACCATGACGAGCCGGCGGCAAGTGCCGGACCGACTTCTGGCCGACGGATGATCTTCAATTTCCTCCGTCGGGACGCGGTCTCCTCTTTGCTGTCTCCCACTGTCTCCTCTTACGTCCGCAAAGCCACTCTCATGTGTGACTTGCTGCGCACCCAGATCTTTGACCTCCTGACCTTCTCCAACATAGAAGATTCACGGAGTTGAGCAAAAATAACAAAGGGCAGCCGCTTTGTCCTTCTTAATACTCGCCGTGGGTTCTCACAATGCGTATTTCTGGAATAGAAGTAGGTAGCTGTGCTTTTTTTGTCGTCTTGAAGGACGTTGACTAAGATGTTTTGTCAGTAATACCACGGTTTTCGGAGGTTGCATGCACGAGATGACATCCCTGGTGGCTCAGGGACCGATAGTACCAGAAATACATCGCATGGCATAGGATAAATACTCTCCTACAGCGATCCAGATTTTGGAAGAGTCAACTCTCGACCCATCTGAACAATGTCTGCCGAATCACTGAGCCCCAAGAAACGATCTGTCTACAGCTACATCTGGTACGTACCGATCATCGTGACACGAAATTCAGCTCTGACTTGACAAGCATATGTTAGGGATACGTGGGATAAGCCGCCGGAAGAGAGGAAATTTCTCGCCAAGCTCGACGCGTGTCTTCTGACCTATGCGACATTGTCGTACTTCAGCAAATAAGTGCTTTTACAAGGACTTGGTATCTTCGTTGACTTATCTACCCTATTATGGCACGTATCTAGATCAGCAAAACGTGACGGTGCGTGCTTGATTACGATCAACGATTACTGTCCGCTCTGATTCCGTTTGTTGTAGAATGCTGTAAGTCGCCTTGTTTATCATATTTGCTTTTTGGTCGAACTTAAGACCTGAAAGTATGTTTCGGGAATGCAAGATGAGTTCGTCGTGCTTTGCCTATTCCACTATATCACTGTCTCATTCTTCTCTTAGCCTACACTTGTAGGGGTGTTTCTCGTGAAGACGTTACACGGTATTCATTCCATTTAGACACGGGAATCAATTAAACTTCATCACGACCGCTTGGACGATCGGCTATGTTGTTGGACAAATCCCTTCAAAGTGCGTCACAGATCGCCCACGTTCACCAGTCCATTGACCGTATCCTAGTCTGCTCATAACTAGGATCAGGCCATCTATTTGGGTACGTACAACGTATGCTTTACAGTACATATCATTTACCGGAATGCATCAGGTTCCCGCAATGGAAATCATCTGGAGTGTTCTCACCATGGTTCTGGCGACTGCCAAGAATTTCAATCAAGTTTGTGTCTTGCGGTTTTTCATTGGTAAAATCCCATTTGTTTCGTCGTTTGGGATGACTTCTAAGTTGTAGCGACAGGTTTGGCTGGCGCGACATTTTATCCCGCCATGTCATATGTGATTGGAAGCTGGTACAAAAGCGAGGAACTAGCAAAGCGCTCTTGTATACTTCATGTACGATCTCTATTTCGTGGAACTGTGCTCCTGACTGACTATCAATGTCGCCAGACCGCCGCTGCTATTGGCCCAATATTCAGTGGTTTCTTACAGGCCGTAGGTCTTTTCCCCTTCACGGCCACTTTCGTCTTTCATATATTTATCCATCAGGCCGCCTATGATGGCTTGAATGGCGTCGGCGGTCTCGCTGGCTGGAGATGTACGTTACCTCTGTCTCTAAACCTTTTTGCCGCTCCTTACTATCACACAGGGCTTTTCATAATCGATGGGATTATTACGGTTCCCATCGGTCTTTTCGGCTTCCTCGTAATGCCAGGTGCGGCGTGTTTGTGCTCCTCCGACAGCTCGCGACATCCATGCCAAAATATTCCATAGATCTACCGCACAGTACTAGGGCAGGGGTCATTTATACTGAACAAGAACTGGCGATGGCCCGGAGGCGGATGGATCTAATTGGAAGAAAGCCGCCTGCTAAGTTCACCAAAGCTAAGGTAAAGTCGCCCTGTTGCTTGGATTTGTACCTTCTATTAATGACTCGATCCAGGTTATGGGATTTTTCAATACATGGCATCTTTACATGCTTGTTATTCGTCGGTATCAAAGCTGCTTGCTATACATCCAACTGATGCTTGTGATTACTTGCAGTCTTCGTTTTCGTGAGATTTTATTCCTCGCTATCTGTCTCTTGTTATTGACTCTTCGGTCCTAGTATAATAATAGCCGTGGTCCTGCAAACTCGATGATATTCTGGCTCAAGAGTTTCAACACGGAAGGTCATACAAAATATACAGTCAGCCAAATCAACATATATCCCTTGGGTATCAATGTCGTACAAATCATCACGAGTACGCCTCTTATCCATTGGCCGATGACCATACTGATCCTTGCTTTTAGCTTTGATATGGGCCTGGTGGTCTGATGCTATCGAGAAAAGATGGCCTCCGATTATCGTCGCCGGGGTATGCGCAACTTACCTACGCGAACATACCGCGCTCACACTATTTCGCAGGTTTGGAATATTACCGTCTGTATTGTGCTTGCGTCTACGCCTCTGTACACAAACGTAGCTAGGCGCTGGGCCTTCTATTATATGGTGGGTCGATTTTCTACCGTACCTTATGCACTCTCTCATTACCTTGTTGCGTAGACTCAAGTTTGCAATGGCTTGTCTGGTATCATTCTTGCTTGGACGAATGAGCTCACTGGCTCCGATAGTGAGAGTAAGTTGTTGGACTTCGGTTGATGGTAGTCGTTTCTCACATCATTGAACAGAGAGAGCGTTTGTGGTCGCCAGCGCTAACAGTTTTGCATATGTCTTTGAGGTACGTTCCCGCCTACATGCGAGAAAGGTACCGAACTCATTAAGCTTACCCTAGGCCTGGCTGCCGATGTATTTATTCCGCTTGTCTCTAAAGTTTATGGATTTACTGAGGTATTTACTAGTGTCATATTTCCCCAAGTGGACCAGCCTCGGTACGTTCTATGACACTCTTGCTCGTGCTTTAAAAACGACGCGGTTTAGCGTCTTCGTTGGAAACGTGACTACCATTTTCATCACTTTAGCCATGAGTGAGTTGACCGGTCATTTGTTGCGCCCTCTTAACACCTTGTTTGCAGTTTTCGCGGCACTGGCGACTTTATACTTCCAGAATCGTGATCTCGGACGCGCTCGTGAGAAATTGGACACGGGCAGTATCGAGAAGCAGATTTTGGAGGACAAAGAGAGCAAAGAGTAAATATGCCTTCATGACTGACAAGAATATCTATGATGACGATCGCGCACAAAATGATCGGCCGTTGATATCCAAATGCTATTACGAGGACGGATGATCAGGACTCCGAGAGGATACATTGCTGTCAATCGCCGATGCGGGATAGGAGTGTAGCGTGTATCTCAATGAGCCGCATATACTCTTTCAACAAGTTCATCATCCAATTTAAAAAGCTCAGCCGGGGTCGATACGGGAACATCCTCGACATCCTCCTATAAATTACGAGTCGGCAAAAACCCTGAATGAAAGAATGAAAACCGACGATGATGATGGACCCATTTGAGTACCAGCGGAAGTTTCGCTGCAAGATCTCTAGATGGTCATGGAGGATAACGACCTGTTCCACAAAATAGCGGATGTTCGGCCCATCTGCTGATAAGAATTCATGGTATTTAGTAAACATCCTGCGCTGGCAGCTATTTTAAGAGTGGGGTTGTGTATTACGTTTTTATTACAATCTAAAGTAATCTAATGCGCCGAATGAAGCTTTGAGCGACAGGCTTGTCCCCAACGTAGAAGAGCGTCACGACCACGGAAAGCCCGAGTAATCCGACCGCCAACAAACAGATTGCCAGCCATCCTTTGTTGATATGGTCGTACATCTATGATGGAGGAATCTCAGCACACCGAATACACTCAGAGAGAAAACATGAACAGACCTGACCACCGGCAACGGGCCCAACTAAAGGAAGGATGAGCTAGGTGGAAGGAAATGAAGTAAACACACCTGTTGTGCCGATCCCATACGCCAAATTAAAAGCGCCGTAGACGTGGGCATCTAAGATAAAGGAGATTTATTATAGGAAAGATGAAACCCGCGATCCACGTACATCCAATACCATCTATACTGCGGGTGACAGACGCGAGCTCGACGGTTAGCGGAGACAGAACTCCGGATGCGAAGAAGTCTGGAATCCGTCAGCACAAATGCGGTCGAATTCCCAGGTCACTCACAAGCGCATGCGAAAGCCGTGATGAATAGCGCCAGATGCCCATCTATTGTCATCACAACATACCACGGCACAGAGAAAACCAACGCAATTATTATGACAATGGATGCGCCTCGAAGGTCTGCTAACCAACCCGAGAGCGGTGACGCTACCGTTGAAACCAGAAGTTAGAACTGAATCCGCATACCAGTGAATGATGCACACCAAAAAGAGTCGGAATGACGGAGGCCAAGAGAACGAGACCGACTTTTGAGGAATTCAACCCCCAGACATTATTCAAGTGACTGGAAATGACTGGCTCTTGAGTGCTATAGACGATACTATGAAATGCGTGAGATTACGCTCTCGGATGAATGATGTGGAAACGACGGACCCATACACAAATGTGAGGAAAGCCGCCGCAAGGGCACGGTGCGACTGGAACAATAAACGAAGAACCTGTACAAACGAAACCTTCTTGTTTTGTACTTCGATACTATCGGTCGGACTGCTATCGTTTGCCTCCAATGCGATCTCATTATCGGGTTTCTCAAGAGTGCTAGACCGCAGTTTGCTGGCGCTCTTGCCTTCGATGATAAGGAACCGGAAGGCCAAGTCCAAAAAGGCGACTATGATGCCAAAGATGAACGGTCCACGGAAACCAAAGCGGGTGTATAGCCCGCCGCCTACGGGAGGCCCGACAAGCGCACTGGAAATAAATTATAGTCTGGTTCAAGGGAAGAAGCCCCGCTCGATGCGTACCCTAGAGAAAGACCTGACATCGCAATACCAAGTTGTCCTGGGACGGGAATTAGATTCAGGAGAGGAAAAAAGGGATTATTCACTTCCAACAAGTTCTGGAGGCGCTTCGTCACATCTGCGAAGTGGTGTGTGAGTTATACCAACGTACTCAGAGACTACAGCTTACAGCAGAGCCAGTCCAACGACCCAGACCATGGTGGATCCTACACCTTGTAGAGTCCGTGCAAGACACATAAGCCAGTACGCTGGAGCCTCCATGAACATGATTTGCGATCCAATGAGGATGAAAACTCCAGCGACAAGAGGAAGCTTTCGCGCATCATATTTTTCTGACCATACCGCGACGGGAATAGTAGCTGTAACCAAATTAAATGACGGAGGCGAATTTGGGAATCGAACATACCTATCGCAAGGCCTCCGGACTATTACCGGGAAACCCGTCAGATTGAACAGAAAAGGATGCGAGAATAAATCATACATATGCAAAAAGTAGCCAGCCAGTTAGGGAGGCTGGATGCTTGTAACCAAGCTCCTCGAGCTGGAAAGGCACGACGGGGATGACCATAGAATAGACGAGAAGGTCTGTGGCGACACCTGGTGTACGATAAAGGTCACTTCGCGTTGAAAGGAAGGATGAAGCCAAACGTACCTAGCCATACCACAAATGTTACAAACCAGTACGACGATCTCCATTTCCAGCCCCAAGGCTTAACCAGGAGTTCCCCTCGTGGACAGTCGGAAGGATCGATTGGACTTGAAGTGCTCGGTGGCTGCTGCATATGGGGGATTATTGGATATGTTATTCAGCCAGCCAGTTATATACGCGGAACTTCTGAAGTTTCTGATTTGTCAACACTGATCCCCGGAGTGACGAGTCATTGATGCAGCGAATTGGCGGAATCGGACGGCGTCAGAAATACGAGTGAATAATGAAACTAGTTTCCGTTGATCTCAACAACAACAAGTCTGTTCATGCAAAGCCTTATTATTGATAGAGGGACGGTGGTGGTACGATTTTCAAGCTTGGTGGCAGAAAGTTGGCTTGGCGAATTCTGCCGGCGGCTTACTCAAGGGTCGGCCAGCATATGCTCAACAAGTTAACGATCTGAAAGGTGGACCAGACAGCTACAGATAATAATTTATCCATGGGATTCAGCGCTCAGAATTAACCCGTCTATTTTAGGCTTTGGTTACGGGAGTTTCTAGTTTAATGTGTGTGCATGATACTGGTGCACGTCCCGAAATAAGTCGAAGCACCTCGACTTGGCTCGTCGTCGATTCGGGCCTCGGGTAGACAAGGCTCAACTTCTTCATCAGCTACGCTTGCCTGCTTCCTCCGAACTTATCAAATTACCAATAACAAAACTCAGCCCAGCATTGCGGTCCTCCCCCGATGCATGGGCTTTCCACATCAAGACTCGGACACGCCGCCGCCCAGCGAGAAGAAATGGCACGGCCCCGAGCCTGAAGCCTGAAGCTTGAAGGCCCTATCATTCCACGGCAGGATCACTTTTTCGACGCCATAGTCCCCACCTTCATGACTCCAGAAGAGCTCGCCGAAACTACCGAAGTGACAAAGAGCATCTGGATCCGGCATATATGTTGTGCTGGCGGAAGCTTCTCGCCGACGAAGAGTTTGTCAAGCGCTATCCCTTGCCAATCATCTCTCTCCATCTTCTCCTCTACGCCGACAAGTTTGCAGAAGGGCGTTTCACTTACACCCTCGATAGTTATTACGAAGACGCATTGGTGCATGTGTGCATGTCGATCGTGTTGAGGATGGCTCCGGGCTGACTGCCAAGCAACTCATCCTTGGACTGAATGAAAAGTACCGTGGCTGCAATGTTGGTGCGAAGAAAGCCAGAATCGAATTGAAAGTCCCCGACAACATCTATACGACTAGGAGATGGAACAGCTTCCTCGAAGCATATAAGATGCTCCTTCCTTCGGTCCATCCTTTCAAGGCTATTGAGGACGGCCGAGATTTCATCGATCTTTCATAGGGCATGGAGTCATTCCCGCCTAGGAACGAGGCAGAGTGATGGCAATTCGGGTACATGGGAGAACAGATCGTTGCGTAAAGGAGTCGAGGGAGAGGCACATAACTGATGTAAAGATGTCCACGATGAAATAGAGACGTGACATGACATACGAACGTGTTCACCAAAGTTCACAACGAGTGGAAAATAATACCACGCCGCAACCCTCCCGCGTTATGTACCTCTTCCCTGTTCCCTGCTTGCTCGATACGTTCAGAGATATTCCCCGTGATGAAGGAATATCGCTTATGAACGGGTCCGCAGCTTCCAAGATTAACATACATCTGTCCGAGACGGCGCATGGAACCCATCCTTCAAGGGAGAGCTGTCGCCGCGACTGAAGGGAAAGGATCCTTGAAGATGGGCGAGGAGTAAGTGACTATTCCGCATGTTTGAAAAGTGAAGACTGTTGTGGCTACGGCACCCATACGCCCCCATTTTTGGTTGTTGGTGAATGACTGCTCGGCAGGCAAACAATACGTCGCCTTGGACCAAGGTCGTATCATCCAGGGTTTCTTCCAAGGCATACATCTGAAGGTGCCGAGGCTGGAGCGAAAACTTTCGGTCTTGATCTTGAGCTCTTGGACGAAAAAAATAAGCTAAAATCAAAGACAAATATCATATAAAATCAACGAGAAGAGTCACAGTATACCTAAATACAGAAGCTTCATAGTGCGTCGTATTGGAGTTACTGGTGGCTGTACGAGCCGTCGGAATCAACCGGCTCCGAACCCGTTATTTACCGTACCCGTAGCTTTCCTTTCTTTACCGTTTACCACCATGTCGACATACTAGGTCTAAACGAGTTGCTCTTTTCGTTCTCTCCCGTGCTCGAACTCCAACACGTCGAGATTGCGGTTTAGGATGAAGTGTTTATGAAAAAAGGACGTTGCTTCAAGAGGGAGACTCTAATATATACAACGGGGATACCTCATCCCAAGTATGAATGAAAAGAGCATGTTCACACTTTACCAGCCCCCGTTAATTCCTTCCCGATATTCCCATGTCGTCGTCGCAGTCTTCGCCAAAGCGAGCTCATGGTCGACCGGGAAATGAAGATCGGAGGCTCGCCTCTCTCAAAAAGCGCCCTAAAGTCTGAAACAGTAGAGAGAATTTCTTCCCTATTATACATCGACAGCCACAGCTCAAAGTGCTCCGGAATAGTATCGAGCTTCTGTAAGCACTCGGTCCACACCGGGTGATCTGGGCAACACTGTGCGAGGAGGTGGAGACCGGGGATGTCCTTCCAAATGATAAACCTCGCACAAACAGCAAAGATATTGTCGAGCTCAAAGAGGTATGCCACCGCGGCATCCGACCTCCTGGCCGCACTAACAAAAGCCCTCAAGACCCTTTGTAGGTATATCCAAGGGGGTACCGGGATGTCGGCCCGACACACCGGGTAGGTAGGTAGGTTGGGCCGGCAGGCCCGAAAAAAAAAGTTGACCCCTCCTATCAGGGTCTAAAAACGAGTTTTTGAGGGATATTTTGAATGAATCATGATGCAATATATACCATAATACATTCTATTTACCTCTGAGAATATGATAGCTGGTGTTACAACCATCTTCACCGGCACTCTTTGGCATCAATGCTTACTGCCTTATTGAACTAATTTTGAAGTACGGGTCCGATAGGATACAGATTGTGCTGAAAACATTGGAATATCCATTAGACAGATACTTTTGCATAAAAAGTGTAAAAATAGACCTATATTAGGCAGGATGACATCATACAGGTCACGTGGAGGTAGGTAGGTCCAGCGCTGAAGCCTGATGCACGAAAATATTTATTCGACCCACTGTCTTTTTTTTTCATATTCGGACCCCCTTGTCCAACATCTCAATGTCAAATGCACCGCATTCTTCAAGATATGTCCTCCATACCCTGGCAAGTGGACCCAGTTCCTCATACCGCTTATCCTCCGGAAATCTCTGCTCATAGTCAAATGGGTCATTCCCTTTCCTCTCAGTGAGATATGCTGCCAATAGAACAACGAGTCAGCATACCTCCGACCTGAAATCCACGCTGCTGCATGCCAAATACGCTGCGAAGTAACTTGCGCCATCGTGGCAGGGAATAAGCAGTTGACTTCTCATTTATGTCCAGAGGCTTGGAAACGTCCGCAGGATCATCCGACGTCCCTGTGTCGCCTTGAGTGTCATGGGGTGGTCTTTGGAGGTTTTTGTCGTCTCCGTCTGGTACAGTATCGATGGAAGGCATGGCCATCGAGTGGTGCGAGGAAAAGAAGAGTTTGATATGCGCCGAGGCTGCGAGGCTGCATCAAAGCACTCACGATGCCTCCGGTCGGATCGTGATAACAGAGGCCGTGGAAGTGCGTCAAGGCCGGAGACATTTGGATAACAATGTAAAACTCGAGACTGACGCTAGTGCGGTCAGAGATCCTCTCTGCTTGCACCATTGTTGGTTGCGGCCCATTCTGCCTTGACACGATAGCGTGAGACTGAGAGGTAACGATAGTTTAGTGAGTAAGTGCTACCGGATAGGTTTGGCCACGCGAAATCTGATCATACCCCCTTTGAGCAAAATCTGCACTCACAAAGACCTGTCTGGTTACGAACGACAAGCCCAGAAATAACTTGGAAGACCCAGAAAGGACCCTGATGCCCTCAGGCATTCAGGACGTAGTAATATCTCGGACAAGCGTTTCTCCGTTCGCAGCGCCTTCGATTTCCCTCCGGTATGTCAGACGAAGGGACTCTGTGGGTATGCATAGCACATAGAATTGCAGCTTTTTTAAAGGTTAACACAAATTCCTATGTGACAACTATAACACGAAAACCTGAACATCCTCTATGAGGACAAGTGAACCGATGGGCCTATGTCTTAATGGTCCCGATAGAACTCATCCCATATTCGAGGTCCTCCGTAACTTCTAGGAGTCTTGCAACAGTACGAGCAGGCCAGCCTTCGGTTTCTTCGCAACATCTCTCTGTCCGCCCAGTCCTAATCAGTAATAAACCCCCACTGGAACGGATAGCAAACTCACACTCGGCGGTCCATTCGTGTACCAAGTAAAGTACCCTCGCAGTATCGTGAAACGATCATATAATATCGCCGCATGCTCGGCCCGATCCCGAATATCCACTGCCTTCGAAGACGGAAAATCACCAGTCGGTCGAGCGACCGTCGCAACGCAATGTCAACCATCGCACGATGATTGGGCATGGTGAATATGCTGCATCCTGTTTGCAAGCAGTCATCGCGTTGAACAATCACGTATTTGGCGTATTTGAACTGCCAGGCACGTCAGCTTAGTATCACAAACTCCAAAACAAGAAACTCACGTCCTGAATGATCAAACCCGCCGAGACTGTTCAAAAACCTCTCAAACCGCCGCGCCATGTCTTTGAAAGTACCCAGAATGCGGTGAGATTGTCCAATAACGTCCTCTGGTCTGCATCGCGCGTGACATAGTCGAAGATGCGCGCATTCAGCACCACCCTGTCCGAGTCAGTCACTAAAAAACATGAAAGAAAGGTGAAACTAGACTCACCGGCATTTCTCCCTTAAACCGGTGCCTTCAAGAAAATCCATCGTGAAATGAATATGTTGGAGGTGCGACTGGATGATCTCTGCCGCGTTTGCACTGTCCATACAACTGGATGCACCAGTTGTTACCCAGGGGATATCAAGACCCGTGGGGTTCAAAACAACGCGATCTTGGAGTGTGGATGCGGAGGAGCAGTACGCTGAAGAACAACTGAAGAGGAATACACCGCCGTGAATAGGTGGAAGATCGTCGCTAACGCTGAGAGGCCACCTAGGAGGGCGATAAGGGAAAGTCTTAAGGGAAGCGTCCCACACGGATGGTAGACCCGGCTAACGATAAAGCAGTGAGCGGCCAGCAACGTAGACTGAACGGGAGGGACTTACCATCTTCAGCACATATATCGTCCCTCACTCCTGCAGCTACTTTTGCTACTCTCCTGATACATCGTGGTCAATCGCAGAAAGCTGGTAGACTACAAAACAGGTAAATTCCTGGGAAAGCGAGGTGAAGGGAAGGTCCTACCCGACGAAGCAACTGCCGCCTACGATCATCCTCCCGGCATGCATCACATCCATCGTCACCTCCAGGTCTTGTCCTTTGAATGAGGATGCATCTTATTTAATTCCATTCAACAGTGCTGTCGTCGTCGATGGTGAAGAGGACTATGGGTGGGTGAGTGAGCGAATTTGGTAGTAGCAGTGGATGGGATGGACTTACCCATCGCTAGCACGCCTACCATTTCCTGAAATCACCACCTCGTCTCTCCGTGCACATCCTGCTCGCCGCATGATGATAACTCGATGCGAAATCAGTTTCTTCACGTTGCAAAGAAGGTTATTACGACGACCATGTTGGGAAGCAGAAGGTCCAAAGCCTGTACTTATTGGTGTCGCTCGCGTTTGCAAGGAAGACGGCACTACTACTGCAGAAAAGTAAGAATTGTGAAGGTAGGCGCGTAGCAAGCGCTTACCATTCAGAGTTCCCCCTCCGCTAGTCCCTCCCACACTGATTCTTTATCGTTGAGAATTGCGATCTTCGTATCTTCGTCTCTTTGATATCAAGGTACTACTCCCCGGACAAAAAGACACCATTTCAGGGTAAGGCTGGATCGTCCAGCTTCATGCACCGCTGGGAGTAGGTGGCGACAAGCGTCCGAGTACAAGATGTACGGACGAACGACGTTTATACTGCAGAAGAACACTTAGGATGAAAGTAAGCAAAGCCTCCGAGTCAGTCAGGATAAGGGAACTCACCGTGGGACTCATTTCCGCTGTCGTCGCCTCCTGGGCTTGCTTGCTGAATGAATATACATCGTAATTCCGTTTAATGGCGCTACGCAGTCGTCGTTTGTGGCGAGGAGGACATTGGGCTATGGATAGATGAGTGGCGGAAATCTAAATCGGATGGACTTCCGACTCACCCACCGCTAGCACGTCCACCAACAAATATACCGCCGTCTCCATCCGCATCACCTTGTTCTTGTCAACTTCGCCTCTGGGTCTTGCTCGTGAGTCCGTTCAACAGTCCTTCGTAGACAGTCGTCGTTGTGAGTTCACCGTTTGGAGGAGAGGGTCGAACTATGGATTGGTGAGTGACCGTGACCCTTCCGTGGTCTTGCTCGCCCGGGTGATGATAGCAGAAAAGATGTCTTCAAGCAGAATAAAGGGCAAAATGCGTGTGGCGACTGAGAGTGGGCTATGAGAGGATGAGTACTCTGGAATGACAGTGAATGAGAATTGGACTTACCATCCCTAGTGGGTCTCTCGTCCCATGCCCCTGCGCCTTTCACCACGCACGATATGTCATCTTGCGACGAAATGGGGAATCCAGCCTCCCTCAAAAGAACTTGCGTCGATGTCGAGGAGACCAACCTTCAACATCCTCTCTCGCTGCTCTACCATCTCCTCGCTCCGCTTTGTCACGCTTCCTATCATTGCCGAGTGCAGCGGATAGAACACTTGCTCGCCTCTCCTTTGGATCAAAATTTAGAACTGGGGACGGAGACGCGTGGAAGGCGCAGGCGGGGTTGATGGAAAGCAGGTGAACGAGATGATACTGCACGAGAGAGATGAAGTTGTATGCATCGTGCAGTGTGCGAAAAAAACTCACCCGTGATCCGTGTTTGGGTATCTCCTCCGCATCCAAGATTAGTGCTGTTGACGATGATCGTTGGTGTGCTCATCGAGGCGCAAAAAATATCATTTCTGTGAAGCTAAAAGTCTGCTGAAATGAAGATAAATACGAGTTCAAATCAGCGTCAATCCCGTACCAAAGCCTGTATACACTTACAGCTAGCGGTCTAACAACGCTGCTGCATTTTGAGCAGAACAGCACACACACCCTCCCAGTCCCAATCTCACTTCCCAGACGTCTGCACGTCGTCTTTCAATCAAATCTCCACTCACACGAGCGACAAACTCGTATTTGAAGCATCGTCTAGGCGAGTTTTTCGTGCTTGACATCCCCGTTTCGAGTAGAGAATTGTGGATAGTAATCAGACCAAGGCTGCGCGCGCATCAGACTACGCGTCTCCAGTCATACCTCCTCCCGTATTCCTTCGTTCCCGTCATCGCGGGACGAGGAAAAGTTGCTCCTGCTTGGATAACGGGAGGGTAAGTGCCCAGAAATGTGAGTGAACGGGAGAGACTTACCCATCCCTTCTGTCGTGTTTGCTCGCCGGATGACTATATGTCGTCTCGGTGCAAAATCGAGCACTTCACCACGTCGTGTTGATCAGGAACAGATCTGGAGACGCATGAGTACCCTGACTAAGAGCGAGAGAGAGAGGACCCACCCCTCGCTTCCTGCAAACCACATCCAACACATCCTCCCTCCGTATTCTCGCGTTTCCCGTCATCGTCGAGTGCACCGTCGCCCCGCTGCTTGCTCGCTATGTCGTCTTTGTGCAAAATCGGGAGGAAGAGGCCGTCACAGGGAACGTAGTGGAGGGAGGGAATACTGTGCCTGGAAGGTCAGGATGTGCACACCGCTTGACATGCGAAAGTGCTCACTTGGGATCTCCGCGGGTGAACCTGTTTTCCAGACCTCGTCGACCGTATCCTTGTCTTTAAGAACCCAAGATACTGCTCCACGGGTGAAAATACATCACCTCGTCGCAAAATCGAGTCGTCCAGGGTACCGAGAGCTTGCTTGTTGGCTGGAGTTTTGTTGGCGGAAGAGAGAGGCTATTCATCGCGTAAGGACACGTACAGAAAGCTGTGAAGAAAGTAAGGGTATACACGTCATCCGGTGGGTGAGAAACTCACCCAGGATCCGCATGCGGGCGCCTTTGTCCTTTCTTCAGCGTGGGTTCGGGTGGGCCAAAAATTCCGGTCTTGATTTCGAGCTTTTCGGTGGTCAAAACAGTTGGCTGAAATCAAAGGTAAATACCACATACAATATACATCGGATTGTACTCACATAATATTCAAACATCACCTAGGAGTCGAAGCGGCTTGAACCAGAATGAAGGACGAGATTGAATATAAGAGCATGGCGGTGGAAGGCAAGGCTGGATTGTTTGACTCTGCACCAGCGAGCCAAACATACCATTCCGGTCATCGACGCCCATCATCCTTGTCTCATTCTCTCACGGTCGACGTCTAGTATAGCAAGACGTCGGACCCACCGTGCTCCTCGGCTACAATTTGGTACTTCGCGCCTTGAGCTTGATTCTGCTTAATCTCGTGACGCCCTTTGGTAGTCTGGTAACCGCATTGACTGCCATCCCCGAGCGTGATGGTGAGCTCGAATCCTCTACCATTTCTATTTCTTCTTCTCAGTTCGGTAGTTAGTCCACATCTCGGTTGCACGCGGACCTGTACTGAAGAGCCGGCGCCGGAGAAGGCCTCGAAGATTTCCAAAGTGAGTTCCTTTGTTAAATCTTAAATTCAGCCTTGGCCACCTCTCTCAGCTTCCCGTGCGCTCCGTTAATCCGTTGACGACAACTATTCACAACGAGTGACTCCTCCGCTAGCACCGCGCGACAACAGGCTCTGTCAGCAGGAGAGCGGGTATTGTGCTCGCTGCACTTCACGGTGACGGAAAACGTTACAAATCGTTGTTAGAGAAGATCTTGAAGACTGGTAGGTCCTCTTCCTCTTCGCGCGTAATTTGGTACTCGCCCTTCTCGCAGCTCCTACGATGAACGCGACGACGCGTCTAGAGACCAGCACATCGTAGCGCGACGACATGGGAAAACTTTTCTGCAGCATGAAGGCCATGATTTTCACCAAGATATCATCATGCGGTGGGTGGGACTTGAGCTATGGAGGCTAATTGTTGATTGCGGCGAACGGTAATGGGCGTTTCATCCCGTTCAAAGATTTTGGCCCTCATCGACCCATAGTCCTACCGCTCTCCGACTTCAAATAGTGACCTCACAATAACGATTGTCTAAACTGCGCTGTTGAACGGAATTACAATGGAACAAGCAAGACCTGTGGCAGGACCAAGGTAATGGGGGAAGTATGGTCGCACGTGACGGTCGATTTGTCAGGATGGGTAGGTCCGACAAACTGCCCCCATGCCTAGGAATTTACCCACTTTGTAGTCTACCTCCTCTGGGCACTCCGACAACCTTCCCTCAAAGGACGTTTCTTTGAGATTACGCATAGAGATCGAAATTCCAAGTCTTTTGAATCCGGAAAGATTCGGACTATGCTTTTGCTAAGGACGATTTCGTATGCTGGAAGACCGTGACATCGATGGACTTTGGGCCGCATCGAAGCAGGACGTCTTTGGAGAGTAATGATTCCCAAGGCCACGATGACCAAGGAAATTTTCTTCCTTCGACGTCCCTTATCGACCGAAGAAAGACTTTTACATATACCCACCATGTTTCTGGTGGAAGGACGTGCGTTTGGAAAATGAAATGGGTGGTAACACCCTCGTACACCATATTGAGAGTTCAGGGGTCTTGATGGATCATTTCAGAGTGAAAAGCGTGTCATCGAATACTAAAGGGAGCACAAGGGTTGCTGTCTCGTCATAACAGACGCTGAGAGACAACGGAAATCATGGGCATTTGGTAACGTTTGGACAATATCTAATACGGTTTAATGTCTGATGAAGAAAGCACACACAAGCGGCAGGGGTGAATAGACAGGTGGTTCATCTAAGTGAACAAAAAGCTCAGAGAAATCAACGAGAGAAGCGAGAAGAACGTACCCGTATGCTAGGTGGATGTCTTGATGCACAGCTTTCCGAAAGAAAAGATCGAAGAAACGAGAGCATGTATCGACGGCAAGATTCGCGCACAGATGAATGCTTTATGCATTGTCCTGGAAACTTCTTTGAGATGAAGAAATCTTGCTCTTGAACAGACTGCTTCTCCGAAGCTCTATATGACGCTGTCCTTTCAGAGAGGGTGTGCGAGGTGAAGAAATGGACTTACCCATCCTGAAAGCGTCCCTCCTCCCGCTTCAGCTACCGTCACCTTGCTCACTGATTAAGATCCTTCATAAGACAACGCTGCTTAGACATCGTCATTGGTGGCGGCGCTTGAGGTCATCATTTGAAGGAAAATGCGGGTGAGATTGGGCTATGAGAGGATGAGTACTCTAGAATGTCAGTGAATGGAAGGGACCTCCCATCTCCCGCCTCAGCGCCTCCTCCATGACCCATGACCCACAGATCACGATAGGTTGTCTTGCTACGAATTCGGGAATCTAGCCTCCCACAAAAAAACTTGCGTCAATGGGTCGAGGAGATCTTCTCTCGCTGTTCTACCATTTCCTCGCTCCTGTGCTTTCCTTCGTTGTCGAGTAGGACACTTGACTGCCTCGTCTTTGGATCAAAAATGTGAACTGAGACCCAAGATATCGTCGCCGTGTGTTAGGGGTGGAGGCGGATGGTATTCCTCCTACTCGACGCGTCAAGACACGTTCGCCACGATCGAAAGAGATACGGACGGCTAGGAGGCGCTCTCAGGCGTGATAGGGAAGGAAGAAGCCAAGCTCACCCTTGATATCAATGAGGAGACGCCACAAAAGAGAGAGAGTTGATCCGCAAGGGCTTTCCAGACGTGCACATTTTGCAAAGAAGTCGCTTGGGTAGAGTTTTGTCTTTATTCGGGCGTGTTGAATAGCGGAAACTAAAGTAAAGGTGAGATTGCTGCGACTGAGTATCGTATAATAATGTCGGTTTTCTTGCCCTTGTTCACTCCCGGTGCATGTTACAGCATGGTATCGAGACGGCTCGCGAGATGGGTGTTGATGACCAAAAGTGAATGTTTGGCTCGACGCTGGTCAGACCAAACAAAGCGAACTCCTTACTTGCATCATCCTTGTTTGCTTCAAGTTTTGGTGATCTCTTATATCACCCTTTACATCCAAGCCCTTCAATGACTCTACGAAGCCATCGAACTGAAGAAGATGTCCTCATCGCTGGTAGTGGTGGCGTGGGGAGTGCCAACGTGCGTTCACTTCTGCGCAGAGTATTCTCATCTTTAACTATCTCACAGTATCAACGGCATTCGTCCATCGATATGTTCGCCACTTATCGCGAATGCTTTACAAGCCTTCCTTGCCCCGATACAATATACCTTTGTCTGGGAGTAGCAAACATGCATGGTCATATGTCTACCTCAACGACGGGAAGTGACTGCGGGCGGTGGGACTGGGAACGGTGAGTGCTATCATCTCGTCCCATTTTCACGGACATTAATATCCACCCGCAATCTCCGTAGCATCATCCTCATTCCTCTCGACGACGGCATGGAGGCCTACCCTGGAAACGCGTCAGCTCACAAGACGACGGAGTCTCTCCGCTGAAGGCCAACGTCGTGCGCGGGTTCTGAGAGCACACGGATACCGTCAACCCACGAGGGAGCTTTCTGCAATTTCTGTTTTTTTTTGCCGCCAGACGAGAAAGCCTTAGAGTGATGGGGTAGCAAAACTAACTGCGGGAAGGAAGGACGCCGTATGTGCGGGGGACGGTGAGTTCCTCCCATTCAGTCTATGTCACTGGTTGCTCACTCCATCGTTAGCCGGGTCTCTCACGGGGAGTATCTACCCACGAGCAGCCGACGATGTACGAACGAGCTTTCTATCCACCTGGGAGCACAACCACACCGCAGGAGATTTCGTCGAAGAATACAAAGCAAGTAGCCTGCGTCTTGGCCATTGTGTGGAGTTCGGCCGGTTCTCCAGCTTCCGAACAGACTGTCCAATTGTCCTCTTTGTCTCCCTCTGCCTTGCTCGTTTATTCCACGCCTCTGGTTTTGGCCCTAATCTCGGTTTGAAACCTTCCAGGGCACTCCCTAGCTTTCATTTCCGTCGAGTCCCGGTCCAACGGAAGCACCATCAAATAGAGTTTTTTGTCTTGCGACGACTAAATCTACGGCAAAGAGGATGACCTCAATGATAGCCTTGTATCGGGCTTGGAAGAGATGCCTAAACCATGTAAGTTCTCTCGTGTGTCAAGGCAGCGTACATTGATGATATTACCCAAAGACGATGCTATAAAGCCTCAGAAGTGAGGAGACGGTGGAGCAGTGAGAGGAGATAGTAGTGGTAGGTCTGCTTTCTTCTCGGCCGCACGCAGAGGAACTCACCCTTCTCACAGATCTTCGGTACAATTTTCTTCGATGAGGGGCACCAGCACATGGCGTGAATTTTTGATCAAGACGACTTATCACGACAAGCAGGGTATTTGTCAGGGCGATACTAGATGTGTCACGGGCGGGGAACGGCAGTAGATGTGCCAGGAATGGAGTCCTCACATACCCAGGCATCTACCGGCTTTGTAGTCCACGTCACTTCCTCCATCTAGGTCCCTCTGGTAACTGCGACTTCGTTCCCTTGAAGAATGCTCGTATAGGTGCAGTCTACTGAACAAGGTTTTTTGAGGCGGCGTGTCAAACTAGGCTAGGAGCGTGACGGGGCGCAGAATGATCAATGGAGAGCGGTTGTTGGAAAGACATCTTTCGATGGAGGGAGCATGTACTGGAGAGACGCCCGCCAGAGAGCGATGAGCTGGAGAGATGTGTCATTGCGGAGAGGTTCGCTACAGGTAGGGTATATCATTCCATTCACCACTTAGTTTGTATGTAGGTACTTATGTCACATGGATCGGGGGTCGCCCTCCTTCACAGGACTTCATTGGAGCAAAGTCAAACGGTGTCGGAAAAGTCCGAATTGCCTTATAAGGCCTTATAAGGTAATGTTCGGCTGTAAGCGGACGCAGGGGATTATAAGATCTTATCAGTAACAAGTGTTTGGTTACGAGGTACCAAATAAGAAAGACAGTGTTCCTTATTTGATACATATAAGGCACCGACTGACGGTTCAGTTGGCAAGGTTATAAGGAATTTGATTTCTGATATGGTCCGAATAAGGTGGCTAATAAGGTAGCTGATAAGATAGCTGATAAGGTGCCAAATTAGAGTGCCGAAAAATTCAATAAATATATATCAAATCAATGACACAATGTGATCTATTAGATATCGAATCGAATCTAATCTAATAGTTGTTGGAAGGCCTGGAATTCATTATGTAAGCAAGATAAGGAAAGGACGGAAAATTTACAACAAGGAGAATTGAACCAGCAACTAATAATTTACAACATTAGATAATCATTAAAGAGGGTGTTATTACAATTATGCCACAGGGCTTTTATATATATAGGGCATCGACTCTATATATCATGACTGTAACCAATGTGGCCTTTTTTTAAAAACAAGTTTCACCCAATGGTCTGCTCACATTCTACTCAGTTTCTGGCAGAAATCAGACATTGCTTCGAAGTGGCAAGTCCATTACATGCTGTAAATCATCACCCATATATATCATCCTCCTCAATACCTTCATCCTCACCAGTTCAGTGCGTTGTACGCTTGCTTCGACGAGTCGGCACAGGTGGTGCTTTATGTTGAGAGACTAACGCTGCACCTCGGGCTTTACCTTGGCCCCGCCATTTGTTTCCCTGACCACGACCTGTACCTATCTCGTCCGCTACCTGAATCTGTTCATCAATGTCATGGCTAATATTGTCTGTAAAGATAATGAAGGGGTATTCATGGGGTGTTCAACTTCGTCCACAGCATTAGATTCAGCTAGAAAAGGATAATTAAAATCAAATCGTTACAATATAATGATTCTCACCTAGGGTTACTGCTCCAACACTGTCAACAAGCTCTTCAACAGCGACATTTGAAGGGCCGGGGGTGGGTGTGAGTTCTGAATTAGATTGGACATTGACTCCCTGTGCTTCAAAGGGCTCTTCGTCAGATCCGGAGGAATCGGAGAAGTCGTTGGGTATCTCAATGATCTCGCCTTCTTCGGCTCGCTGGCTATTGTGATCCAAGCTCCGGTCCTTGAAGACAAATCGATTGAATGCAGCGACGGTGTCCTTCATGTGGTGTTTGTCGAGATACTTGATGATAGTTGATTTGTAAAGCTTGAAGTCGGCTGCGTAGTGAATGTGAGAGCATGCCCCACATTCATCGAAACGTTCGTCGCCAGAAAGAACAAAATGGGCCTAGCAAGTGACTTGTGAGCGACCGCACATCCTAAGACTGAGAGTATACTAACCATAATGGCTGCGAATGCGATAGCACCTGGTGTGACTTCGTTCATGCCCCAGAGGATTCCGTTCGTCGGTTTCTTCTTGATGGCTTTGCCTTCCCTCAAACTTGCCGAGCCGAACAAAGTGACAGTGAGTATCTAAAATTATGATACCCTTTAGGCCGGACATGCATACAAAGAAGTAGACCTTACCTTCATCAAGGTCTCACTTCTAAACAGAAACCGATTGTCGATGCCCCTCATGCCGTCTGGCCAAAGGATAGGTGGTAGGGACGTGTATACTTTCTTCTCGGCGTCGTAGCCTAGAAGTTGCTGACAGGTGAGATCTTCGAACGCGTCAAACCCTTGCTCCGAAGCTGATGGGACCATGGACCCAAAGATGGTACGAAAACAGTCGTGCTTGATGCGGCCAACGAACGTGGAACGACCATCAGAGGTGCATTTGATAAACTGAGAAAGACTCATCAGCACATGAAGTATTAGAAGATAATGAAGTAGATTCGTACCCTTTGTTTCGCTGGACCATAGTTCCGTTTGAATAAGACTGTGTGCTCTGGCTTCAAAGTTGCGTAAACCTCTGCATAAAGCGCATTCTTTTCCGACTCTGGAGAGGCATATTGTTCGGGGCTGAGTACCAGCCCATTGTCTACAGACTCCCGGGCTTGGAAAATTTCGCTCGCATTCACCCATGGATCGATCGTTGACACGCAGTACTTGGCAAACCGCGTGATATACTTGTACTGGACCCTCGTCAAGGTAGCTTTCTTGTCGCCGGATCCAGAAGGCATCGCCAACATGAGGAGTTGATTCTTCTCCATCAGGTCATTGACCTGAAGCTGAGTCTGCCGAAGCGTCTGCACAGCTGTGAGCCTATCAAGAGACTGAGAATAAAGACTTAAATCTTACTTGGTCTTGGTCTTGGTAAGATTGAAGCAAGCGCGGGATGTCAATGAGGCCGCGAGTCTTGAAATAATCGTGCAGCTCCTCGAGATCAGAGGTAGGCACTTCTGAAGGCATGCTTGTATTTGTCGTACTGACGACTGGGGCTGGCGGCTGTTCTCGGTGCTCCACTGGATCGGACATTGCAAGAAGTGAGGGGTTGTAGGTAGCTTTCCCAATGTTTATGTCCTTTTAAAAGGTCAAGAGGCATCCCAAATGACAAGGAAGTGCGATGTACGCAGGACACATTTTGAAAGGCAGTGCAAAGCTGGACGCAAAGTACTGATGTTGGCAGTCAGCAACAAGCCACACACGCGGTTAGTGAGATAAAACATGAACACACCTCATCTGTGGCCAAACGGACACGTAATGGCACCAGCCTTCAGCATACTGAGCGCACCAAACTCGTCCTTATTGGTGTCTTCGACTTCGCTGGGGGACCCTATGCACATCAATGACATGCAGCAAGAAGCCTTGCGATAGTCGCAATGCATGGGCTGAAGCGATAAGGACTTGAGGTAAAGTGGAAATAGGTGGGCTCGAGGTCGTATCGAGGTGCGATGCTTAGTGTTTAGTTGACGAGCCAGCTGAAGCGAAGGTGATGTCCAAGGTCTCGAGGGAGAGTGGCGATAAATAGGGTCCAGGGAGTAGGCGCACAGTGACAGTCAAACAGGTGACAGATGAATGACGGGACAAACGTATATATCATGCACGTAGAGAACGCCCAGTGCACGATTCTGTGTAGTAGTTTTTAGTGTTAAAATAATTTTATGATATTAATAGTTTTCCCGACGAAAGACATCAAGGAATGAGGCCGACGAGAACTGTCAAGCCAATCCATCCATCGACAAAGACGTCAAATGGAAAGGCCGACCTTGCAGGTCAAGCCCAATGGTAGAAGAGGAAAGCAAGTTTCGAAATATTAGATCGTGTACGGGATCATTATTAGTCAGCATGAGACGTGACTTTGTAGCACGTGTCTGGAATAATACAGGCGCCTGGTGTGATCATTTATTGATTGAGCGTGCCTTTAGCCACCACAGTACCTGTTTGATTCAAGGTGAGTTTTCTTTCTTTCTTTTTCTTTTTGCTCTTCATCATGGTTGACGGTCACGTCGCCATGGTCGCTTGACGTCTTCGTCGGCGACCTTTTATTAATTTGCCCCGATGGTTGATACGACTGTGTCGCCGTGTCTGCTTGATGTCGTTCGTCGGTGGTCTAGTCAACGGTGTGACCCAAATTTTTGGTTGATGGGTGTGCCTTCATGTTAGACCCGAACTTCAATCAAAGATAAACAATGGCTGTCTCATGTTCGGGCAGTCACCGATGAGTTCTTTAATGATTGAAAGTAAAGGCTAAGTCCTTAGTCCTTAGCGATAGATAAAGCGATAGTTTCGGTATAGATTAAACGTTAGCTCAAAGCTAGGGTATATCTAGCGAGAGCTTAGCTACTTAAATACTAAAAGTAAGGGTCTAAATATAAACCGTTCGTGAGAGTGGGAAGCTTGAGCACGCAATATCGAAGCGATAGACACTTCAACCTGGCACACTGTCTCACGACAGGGTGCAAGGTGGAAGTGGCTACTACGCCATGTAGTGCGTAGTGTCGAAGCCACTGCTCGGTGTCTGTATGATAAGTGGTCCGGACGGTCCGGTGACCCGGGTTATGTAAGGAAAAAGAATAAAGTGGTTAAATCGTAACATTACCCCCTTCTTAAGGCAGGCGTCCCGACTGCCGTTATGGTCCACTCCAGTCGTTTGGGAAGTCTTCTTGGTGCATTCCTCTGGCCTCTCCTCCATACACGTCATCGATCTGATTTTCATCCCCAATTGGTGGCTCTCCATCGTCAGACTCGTTGTTCCAGTAGTCTTGTAGAAGTTTGCGCCACTCAAAGTTGTACTGTTTGAGGGCTTTGACCCATTTTTGGAATCCATCTAATCGTTGGACGAGGTATCGAACATCGCCGTTACTGTCATATTCGTGATCTAAGATCATGGTGACGGCTTTGTTCGGGGTTACGATTTTGGTGTCCACTCCATCAACGTGTTCTGCCAGGAATTCTTCGATCAACTCGTCGGCATCCATGTCGCCTTCCCGTACCCAACTATTTGACTCTGGTCCATAGCCCTTCCATTTGATGAAGTAATCCGTTGTGATTCTTCGTGGTTCTCCCTGTCTCCCTCGAATGTTTCGGTGCCTGCTGTTTAAGACTTTTTCGACTTCGTAAAGTTCGTTGCCGTCTATTAAGTCCGGTGGTGGCGGAGGGGGTTGTTCTTGGTTCGGGAATGCTGGTGGAACGTAGGGAGTGAGTAATGATTCGTTGAAGGTAGGGTGAATTTTCCAGTTGGTGGGTAGTTTTAGGGTGTAAGCGGAGGCGCCCTTCTTGTTCTTGATTTCGAAGGGACCTGTGCGTTTGTCGTCGAGTTTCTTTTTTGGTCGGGGAAGATGGAGATGCGTTGTGTCAAGCCAGACCTTGTTGCCTGTTTTATATTCGACGGCTGGGCGCTTGTTTTTGTCGTATTGCGCTTTCATTTGTGCCGCTGCCTTTTCGAGTGATTTTTGGGCGTCAGTGTGGATTTCTTGCATTTTGGAGACAAAGGTATCGGAAGCGGGGGTGCGGAAAGGGGCAGTGGATTTGGTTCCTGGTAATATGTTTGGATTGAAGCCATAGTTGACTTCGAATGGACTTTTACCGGTAGAGGAGTGTTTGCGATTATTGTGTGCGAATGCAGCGAGAGAGAGCCATTCGGCCCAGTCGGTTTGGAGGTGATTGACAAACATGCGAAGGTATTTTTCAATTTCTTGGTTCACCCGTTCGGTCTGTCCGTCTGTTTGCGGGTGATATGCGGTTGAGGCGTTTCCCTTGACCTGGAGGAGATCGTATAGGTCCTTCATGAACTTGGACACAAATACGGTTCCTCGATCTGAGATGACGACTTGGGGCATCCCATGTTTGGCATATACTTCGTCTCGAAGGATTTTTGCCCATCCTTCCGATGATAATTCTGTGGAACATGCAATAGGGATGATTTCCTTCGAGAAACGGTCGACGATTACGATGATCGCGTCGTGTCCGTTGCTCTGAGGTAATCCAGTGACCATGTCTACGGAAATGTGGGTCCAGGGGCGAGATGGTATTTCATTGGGGTGTAATGGTGCTGCCTTGGCTTGGTTGCTGCTTTTCGCTTGTTGACAAGTTTCGCAGGCTCGTACGTAGGCTTCAATGTCCTTTTTCATTTTCGGCCACCAGAACTCTCTTAGGACGAGTTCTTTGGTTTTTTCAATGCCTGGGTGTCCAGCGGTGATGTGGTCGTGGGATCGAGCGATGATTTCTCCGCGGAGGGTATGATCTCGTGGAACGTAGATCCTGCCGTCGTACCAGATGAGTCCGTCTGTCATTTTCATTCCCCGGTCGTGGTCAAGAGAGCTTGCAACGGCTCGATCCCAGAGACGATTGTTTTTTGTGGCTACTTGTATGTCTCGGTGGGTCTCCTCAATGGTTGGCATGATCATTGCCCTGAAGTGCTCCGGAGACAGGACTACTACTTGGTCGTTGTCATCCTGCCCCTGATCATGATCTGCACGCCAAGAGAGAAGGTCAGCCTTTTTATTGGCAGTGCCGGCTTTGTGATGAAGGGTGAAATGATATTCTGCCAACTCGGTGATCCATCGAGCTTGGCGTCGGTTTACTTTCTGGGGTTTCCGGAAGTACTGGAGATTTTGATGATCTGTCCAGATCTCAAAGTCCTGGTAAGCACCCATAAGGTAGTGTCTCCACTCTTCCAGAGCGAGCATGATGGCAAGGAGTTCCTTGTCGTAGATCTCGTAGTTACGTTCAGTAACCGAGAGAGACTTCGATAGGAACGATACGGGTCTCCATTTGCCGTCCTGTTCTTGAGAGAGGACTGCGCCAATGGCTCCCTCGCTAGCGTCGGCTTCTACTCAGAATTTTCCTTCGTTCGTTGGTATCGCGAGTATGACGTCCTCCGCTAGTTGGTTTTTTAGCTGCTCAAAGGCCTCCTGCTGTGCCTCTCCCCATTTCCACGTATCATTCCCTGTTAGCTGAGTCATGGGCTTCACGATTTTGCTGTAATTCTTGATGAAGCGTCAGTAGAAATTGGTGAATCCCAAGAAGGATTGGAGTTCCTTCTTCTTGGTGGGTATCGGCCAGTCGGTGATGCCTTTGATTTTGACCGGGTCCATGCGGATGCTCCCTTCGCTGATGATGACGCCTAGATACTCCGTCTCCAGGACCTCGAACTCGCACTTTTCGGCTTTAAGGAACAACTTGTGCTTCCTTAGAATCGCCAACACTTCCCTTGCGATACGGCGGTGCTCCTCCTTGGTTTTGGACATGATCAGGATATCGTCTAGGTAAATGGTCACCTTCCCTGATGCGATGAGATCTTTGAAGATATCGTTCATCATCCATTGGAAGGTGGCGGGCGAATTGGTAAGCCCAAAGAACATGACCGTTGGCTCGTACAAGCCATGATTCGTTCTGAAGGCTGCCTTCCATTCATCTCCCGTTTTGATTCGGACGTTATTATATCCCCATCGTACATCAAGTTTAGAGAAGTATTTGGCGCCACGCAATTTGTCCATGAGTTCAGAGATTAAGGGAAGGGGATAACGGTTTTTAATCGTCATTTCGTTGAGTTTCCGATAATCTTGGATGGGCCTTAGCTTGCCATCTTTCTTCTTGACAAAGAAGAAAGGCGAAGCCATGGGTGACTTGGATGGGCGTATTCTTCCACTAGACAAGTTCTCGTCAAGAAACTTGTCGAGCTCCTCCTGTTCCGCTCGGTTAAGGGGATATACCTTGCAATTGAGATTGGCGTTCGCGTTGGGAATGAGTTCAATGGCGTGGTCCCATGGTTTGGGTTCCGGCAGATCATCAAAATTTTCTTTATCGAATAAATCTTTGAAGTCTCTGCACCACTCGGGGACCATTTCCTCAAACGTTTTGGTTTCCTTCTTCGCGTTCGCTTTGGCCGCTAGGTCATTGGCCACATGTCGCATTGCTCTGATGCGAATAGCTTCTTCAAAGCTTATCGCCAAGATTGTATCGCCTTCCTCCAGCTCCTCGTCCCACTTGTCATACGGGTCCGCATCCAGTAACGGGATTGGAGTATGACGGCATTGACATCGGGCAAACGTCATCTTCCCGGTCCGCCAATTGATCAACGGATTGTGTCTGATTAGCCAGTCATGCCCTAAGAAGATGTCACGGTCTTTTAAGTCAGTGACGGCTAGGTCTATGCGCTCGGCGTGATCTCCGATGATGATGCGTAGTTCAGCGAAGGCGGTGATCCGTCCCGCACTGTTCTTTGACCCGTCCGCATTGTAAACGGTGATAGGCGCTGCTGTTGCGCGGGTAGGGATGTTGTGCTTCTCAACGAATGCTCGGCTGATGGCGCTACTGGTACAGCCACTATCGATTAAGGCCGAGGAAGGGATTCGGGGAATGCGGCCGGGCATTTCGATTTGGACGTTGGTTGTTAGAGCTTTCTCGCTTCCGCTTACTCGGCAGATATAGCGTCTGGGCTCCCGCAGTTCTTCCATCCAATCTAGCGCGTTGATGCGCGTGGCTCCCCTCAACCCTTCTAGCAATTCATCCACCACCTCCTCGGCTCGTGCTTTATGAATCCAGTTCTTCAGAATCGCCTTGGCTGCTGACTCCGTTTTAGCTTCTCTAATTCCGCGCAACGTCCATTCGGCTCCAAACGGCTTCAACCATTCGTGCGGGACCTTCTCAGTCTTCGCGCCGGAACCTATTGGCTCGGCTACCGTCGACTGGGTCACCTCAGGGGCTACAGAAGGGGTTCGGTTAGCTTCTTGACTTCGTCGGAAACTCGTATCATCCTCCTCGTCTGGAATCTCTTCTAACTGTACCTGAGGCCCCCTTTTCACCGCCTGGGCGCTAGCAGCTTCCTTCCATTCGGCTGTCTTGGTCGGGGCCGTTGCGCATCCAACGGTTCTTGCCACATGTGCGCCTTCGTTGGGATCGCCCGGGGGTGGGTTGGTTTCTAGCAGCAAGTTCGTCTTGACCAAGGAGTCGCCGCGAGTAGCAACAACGGGCTGCACTTGGACCGTAGCAGAATGCGGAACAGCCTCACCCTCCTCCTCGGGACTATGCGAATTGTTCCGCTCACCTGTCCCGGGGCCTCTGCCAACCTGGTCCCAGTCTTTGTCTTGTCGCTGGGTCACGCTCCTGGGGCCCTCTTGTCGGGTTCGCCCGCTGCGCAGGGTGTTCAGGTCGTCCGTAGCTGTGGATAGCCATGCGGTGTTCTCTTTTACCAGGGGAGGTTTCGCCGAAGCTATTCCCTCGAAACTCCCAGCAAGGCTGGGACCCCGTAGAGCCGCCTCAGAGGAAACCGGTTCCTCCGCTTCAGGGGGGGCGTGTCCCTTCAATGAAGGCGCTTGTTCCCCTGTCCCATCCAGTCGCTTATTAGGCGCTGTTATGATGGGTAGCACTATGGTGGGTGCCTTCTCGTCCGCCACTTTCACTCGTGATGAGTTACTTGCCGAACGTTTAGTCGGTGGTATCCCGACGTCCTGTTTCGATTCTTCCTTAGTCTCTGTTTCGGTAGTGAAGTCGCAAAATGGTATATTCAAATGCACGTTTGGAACTACAGAAGTACAATGAGCCTGACTAGCGGGCGACAAATGCGTACCGGATGAAACTAAGTCCTTGGCCGAGGCAGTCGAATCGTTTACTGCTCGGCCCCGTCTTTTACCTCCTCAACCTTCGAGTCCGTCTTCTCCTTTGTCGCGACGTGGTCCCAGTAATATTCGACCCGTCGTAAGTGTTCCTCCTTTGTTCTGGCGCGTTTGGGGCACTCCCGCTTGAAATGTCCGATCTCCCCGCATCCATAGCATTTCGCTTTGGCGCATAGGGCGTCGATGTCCATGGGCTTTCCCCCGCCTCCG
Source organism: Armillaria altimontana (assembly GCA_022818075.1). Classification (NCBI taxonomy): domain Eukaryota; kingdom Fungi; phylum Basidiomycota; class Agaricomycetes; order Agaricales; family Physalacriaceae; genus Armillaria; species Armillaria altimontana. Next base: position 1,299,801 of record JAIWYR010000009.1, read on the forward strand.
TATGTAGTGCCAGTTCCGGTTTTCTTTTCCGGGGTGCCGGCCTGCTGCTGCTGTTGCTGGTTTCCTTTCCATGGCGTCTTCGTCTTCGTCTGCTGCTTCCAGTCCGCTACTTTAACCCCTCCGCTAGACTCTGCTTTCTTCGTCCTCCAGTTGTGATCGATGCGGAGTATGCGACGCTTCCACTCGGGATAGTTACGCGGGGGGTCTGCGTCCGACGCATAGATGATGTCCTTGGTGGAAGAGCAGCACGCTTTCTTTACTTGTGCCACCATCATCTGATTGATTCCGATAACCCCTGCTTCGAATGCAAGCGAGTCGAACTGCTGGAAAAACAAGTCGCCGTCAGGGAAGGTGCTCTGTCGTAGTCGTTCCCACTGTGCGAACTTGATCTCCGCGTTGGCATCCTTCCAGAACCATCGTCTGACTTTGCCTACGAAGTTCTCGTATGCAGGGTATAGCTGGTCTCCGTTGGGGTTCCTTCCGAGTTCCCTGGCACACAACTCCCACCAGACTTGAGCGTCTTTTCCGAATCGTGATGCGCAGAAGATGACCTTGTGCGGGTGGTATCGGAAGTATTGGTTGAATACGGAAAAGTACATGTCGCACTGGGAAAAGAATCGGGCGATGTCGTTGGAGTCGCCGTTAAAGTTCTCGGGAACCTTGACCATCTCGGGTTTTAGCGATGCCCAGGGTCCTTGAGCGTCTTCGTTGAGAACCCAGGGGGGGGGTGGATCTGGTGGTCCTGGCGGCGGGGGGTATTGCGGTGGCGCCCACCTCTGTGCTATGGGCGGGGCTGCTGGCTGTGCAGGGCCGGGAATCGGCTGCTGCGGCAGGCCTGGTGGCCCGGCATTGTCATCTGCAGCAGCGAAGAGCCTGGGCGGTGCTTGCATGCCTGGCGGTCCGTACCCCCGGGGATAAGCATAGCTCGGTACTGGGTAGCGGGGAATGGGTACTTCGGCCCGTTGTGGCGGTACCGGTGGTTCATCTGGCATTGGCTCGGGGTACCTATAATCGGGTCGTTGGTAACGAGCGGGGATCTGAATGGGTTGATCCGGATGGATCATATTGTAAGCCTGATGGGCAAAGTGCCTGGCTTCTTCCATTAGGATATAGTTATATCCGAAGTGCGCGTAATCCATTCCGGCTGGGGTTCTAGCTCAATCTTGGTCCGCTAATAACTCTTCTTTGAAATGATTAAATAGATCGAGTAACGGGGCATAAAGGAGTATTTCAGGAACCTGGGTCAATTTACCCGTGGCGAGGAGGTAGAGAGCCCGAGGCATGGTTATCGGGGTGATCGGCCGGCGGAGTGTTTCGGGGCGCTGGGATTGGGGGAGTTGGTGATGCGTCGGGACTTCCCCAAGGATTTCCGTTGACATGCTCTGCCTCGGGAAGTATCTCGGTTGTGTCGCTGTCGTCGGGACTGATGCGTCCTGCGGCGACATCGACCACTCTGAACGCAGCGATTCGCTCTGCCTCTCGTGCTCTCATGTCCCTGGTGTGCTGGCTGAGGAAGGTGACGGGGTCATAGCCGGCCTGTTCCTCGGGTCTGTATACTGGCCTGGGAGTGTCTGACCGTGCCCACACGTCGTCGATCCGGTTTCTATCGGCTGAATTGAGGCCGGTAGTGGGGTCGTAGCCGACACTCTCTTCTCGTCTGTACCTTCTTCGTGGTGGACGAGGGGGACGGAGTCTTGCCTGACTCGAGCTCTCTGGTCGCTGCTCGAACTCTGGCGTCGACTCCCTGGGCGAGATTGGGGGTGTCGGTGGCTGCTCTGTGATCTGGACGGGCTGCTCTGGTGGACACTCCGGCTCTGGAGTTCTTCGTCGATATGGATTTCCTCTTCTGGGGTAGAAGGCCATGGGTGGAAGGTTGACGTTGTCCCATAGCTCGGTAAGATTGAGCGTGGGGTTGGCTGGTGAATTCCCAAGACCGTCGCTGGTAGGTCGCTTTGAAACTGGAGTCGCTCTGTCGCCGACTTCCCCCAAGCCGAGTTGAACGAGGTATCTTGCCAGGTCTGCTGCGTTAGCGGCGGGAGCTGGTCGATAGGGATGGGGGGTATGGCCGGCGGAGCCGGTTGTAGAATCCTGTGTAAGAGAGTGCCTTGCTCTGGCAGTGTCTCTAACGCTTCCTTCTTGAACACCGACTTCCATTTCCCTAGGAACGTCAACTTGCGTGGTTCGCTCGTTGACGACGCGAGGGTACTCGTCGACTGTCTCGGCTCTTCGCCTAGGTAGGGGTGGGTAGAAGTGGAGCGGTGGTGGCTGCTGTGGGAAGACATGGTTTATGGGGGGTGGGGGATAGCGTATTTGGTTTCGTCGAGGGCGAGGATATAGTCCGTACTCATGCAATACTGCTAGCACTACTGCTGCTGCAAAGAGGGCGGTTCCGACACCGAAAAAGACTGCAATTAAAATTGCCTGGAGTGTCGTTAACATGAAGGTTCTGGTTAAGGAACCAGGGGAAGCTTTGAGCTAATTGTTAGACCCGAACTTCAATCAAAGATAAACAATGGCTGTCTCGTGTTCGGGCAGTCACCGATGAGTTCTTTAATGATTGAAAGCAAAGGCTAAGTCCTTAGTCCTTAGCGATAGATAAAGCGATAGTTTCGGTATAGATTAAACGTTAGCTCAAAGCTAGGGTATATCTAGCGAGAGCTTAGCTACTTAAATACTAAAAGTAAGGGTCTAAATATAAACCGTTCGTGAGAGTGGGAAGCTTGAGCACGCAATATCGAAGCGATAGACACTTCAACCTGGCACACTGTCTCACGACAGGGTGCAAGGTGGAAGTGGCTACTACGCCATGTAGTGCGTAGTGTCGAAGCCACTGCTCGGTGTCTGTATGATAAGTGGTCCGGACGGTCCGGTGACCCGGGTTATGTAAGGAAAAAGAATAAAGTGGTTAAATCGTAACACTTCAAAGCTGCTCGACGTCTCTCAGTGGCAGTTGGACCGTACCGACCAGGCTCCCTTTTCCTCGCCTCGACGATGTCGTGTTCTCTCAACCTAAACTCAAGTACGATAAAGCTCCCCAGTTGTCACACATGCTTCCCGAAGATCTCGCGCCCTCAAAAATTCGAGGCGACCCAAAGCTTCTGCTTCACAACAGTGCTGCCGGTACACGTATGTTGCTGGTCACCTTTGGGACTACATTTCTCTCTAACAAATATCTAGCTAATGGCCCCTTCGACGGCAAATACGGTACCATCCTGGATGGCCAGGACTCATTCATTGCGACGCCCAACTCGTCAATCATGCCTTGACCGCCTATCGGTGCCCAACGCGAAGTGTACATGCGAGCAAATTATCGATACGGCATCAATGACCACCTTCAATGGCCTCAAGCATATATTGAGCAATTTCCCCACTTCGCATGCATTCATAGGGTCGCACCAGAGGGAGCCAAAGCTCTACGCCCTTTGTTTCACGGGCTAACCAATTACGACTTTGTGGAGTGTGACGATACGGCCATCGTCAAGGGTGTGGGACGTCTGTGCCACTCGACGTTTCTGAGGCTGCAGAGTGCATGCCAGGCTGTAATCGACTCTGTCGGCGGTGTTAGCGGGAGCAACACTGTGCTGAATGGCTTGCGAAGCCACATTAGCATCATTGAGCTACTGTTGGGACATCTTCATGCCCTCCCTACCTCATTTACTCGGGTCGGTCTGACTGTTGCTGAGACCCAGCATGTTGCGCGTGAATTACACGCGTTCGTCGAGTATATGACGATATACAAGCCTCTTATGGAGGCTCCGGAGAGTGATGCGCCCAGTATGCCCGTCGACGACACTCTTGTTGGCGCGTTTTCCAATGATGCTACCGTAATCCAACATTTCTTCAAGGCCGGCATTCCAGTCTGGCATATCGTCGCGATGAAGGACCTGCGAGGTGTCCGTGTTGATAGGCTGTCCGACTTCACAATGCCGCCCTTTGTGGACGAACCGTGCCCATTACGACTGCCCTCGGTGTTCGTTGGATCATCAAGGGACCCTCAAAAGTACCACAAGATTCAAGACTTCACCATGCACTCAATACGCTGGGTGGATCCCTTTGCATTGTCGACTCCCATTATCATGGGTCGGGAGGATGTCCCTGTCTCCGTGTCGACGACATTGAATGCTCGTTATTTGCCATGTAAGTATTTGCTATTCTCATCAACACTTGGGCTTAATAATCCAATCTCCTTCACAGATCAAAAGAAAGCCTCTGGATCACGAGCGAAGGGGACTTCACACCAGCTAACAGACCCAAAGCACCCTTTCCTGCCCCCCTTGGTTGAGCCATGGCGTCTCGGACTTCTTGCTGTTGTTGCCGATTCATCTCGCTGTCACTCTTCAGCGCGGCCTGAAGCTTCCAATCCTACAGCAATTCCGCGTGAAAATCAATACACATTCCCTCGCCCAGACATCATTGCGACGTTGAATACAGAGGAAAAAGTGAAGTCGTACCTAGTGTCATGGCTTCGCTTGCGAGCACTGCTGTATGCTCGTTTGACAGTGACTGAGCAAGTACCGGTCAATCTGTACCACCAGGAGTGGCGGACGGTACTTGCGATGGGTTTCCTTCATTCGGCTGGTGAAACAGGCAGGCGGGCAGCCAAGCGGCCTGAGGAGGTACAAAAGATGATGAATGGATACCTGGAAGAATTTCCTCTGCGAGCAGATAATGATGTGCACACAGCATTTTGGCGAGGGAAGGCATACGAGTCCCTCACATTAAAGGAACGGCAGGAAGTATGCTGGGAGCTTAGTGAGGTGAATTTCCGTTGTGAATTCAGAGCATTGCACCATCGAGCAACTGCTTCTTCACACTCTCAAGATGTCAGTCAGTGTTTTCCTGATGGTCACCATTTACCTGGCCAGATTGACGTCGGATGTGCCAATTACGGTGTTGCGCATCACCTGTGGTTGCAGCGTGCACCATATATCTTTGCCATGAAGAAAATGATGCAGGCATGGAATGGTCCACGTCTGGCACTGCTCAACAAAGTCCAGACCATGGGCTGGAGGGAAAATGAATTTTTGGAACTTGAGAAAACAGTTGCCGCACACTATGCTGATTCTTTTTACCTGTATTTTGGTCGTGCACCTGTTCTTCCACGTCAACTTTCGCACCGCTCATCAGAGGATTATGTACCAGAAGTTCAGGCTCGCATGTCAACAAGTCGGTCTGGTGTGTATATGGACATCGAGGAGCTCATTTAAATTACAATTTGTGTATATGTGGTAGACAGATATTCATTTTTTTCATGTACAGATTTCTATGAAATATATGTTTATAACTAGTCAGTAAGACTGCGCACCATACCGTCTAGTCATTTTAAAGTCTTGTCAGTGTGGGTACAGGTACATTATGGCCATCTACAGTCATTGACAACCATGTACCCTAGTATAAAATAAATTTATTTGTATAGACTTAGCAGAGAAAACTTGTGGCATGGCTTGATGGTTAGATAGAAAAAGAAGAGAAATGAAGTTGAGAAATACCAAACTTGAAGCTGAAGGCAAGTCAGATGTGCTCAAGACCACAAAAGAACCACAAATTGGACCAGTCTAAAGGTGTCCCAGTCTCAAGAGAAAATCACATGTCTTTCCCTGAATGTGAACGGTACATGTCAATACTTGATCTAGGGATGCCCACCATACCCATACATATGGTGGATATGGGTACCGTATATACTGGCTCATCAGTGCTGTAGAATTTGATTTTTACAGCCGTATTTGTACAGGTATTGTACAGGTAGGCCAAATCAGGCTGTATGCCTACTCCTTTGTGCATGTAGTGAGTTCAATTAATGAAATATAATGTTTTGACCACAAATCTCACCTGAGATAGGTCACTATCATCCTAAAGGCCATCCGTATATGGTATTATATGGGATGGGTACAGTATGGTATACGGGCAAAACCCATACCGTACTGTCGAGACCCTTTGGCCATACCTTGTACAGCCATAACCATATACAGTACAGTGGACATCCCTAACTTGATCAGACCCTACTGAACAGGTGTGAACAGTCAAACTGTAGTCTGATACAATAAACCGTATTATGATGTTATATGGCCATATGTAGGAGTGCTTGACAGTGATGGAACAGCCATACACTGTACTGTACAAATGGCTAGTAGGATGCTTTCAGCTTTGGTATGTCTTCTGTATAACGATTACCGAAAGCCTTACAATATGGTGATGGTGCGCAGTAGTCAAGCCACGGAATTGAATGATGACTTACCATTTCAAAAGTAAAATAAAAAATCTTACCGTATTATGATATTATACAGCTGTCTATTGGAGCTCCTGAAGGTGACAGAACAATTGTACACTGTACCATACAAATAGCTGTTGAGGATATAAGTTTCATAGCCACAGGGCTGACAGCTATGCCATTTTTTGTTTTACCTTATTTTGATTTCCATACTGATCATTACCATTTCTTAGCTTTATACCACCACCACCACATATTTGTCCACAAATACATGTTTGTTTGAGCCATCCCTGTCATGTTGTTTGTGCCTGCTGACATCTATTCCCAACAATAGCCATTATGCTGCATTTGGCTTCAGTCCGTATTCCATATAACGGTTACCAAAAACTATACAATACAGCAATGGTGTGCAGCCCTAGCCATACTTACTATCTGTGCAATTAGGCATACTTTCAACTATGTGCTATATATATTTACAAAGTCCACTATGTAAGAATACAATTAGTGTATGAACAACTAATCCTTTTTTAATGAAGCAACATTGCGATATTTAAGAAGACCTGCAACTTTTTTCATTCTGAAAAACATATCAGCATCAACAGTGTCCACAACAAAGTAATCCTGGCCATTGCTCAGATCTGAGCTGCTGTCTTCAACTAGTAAGACTCCACGGATAATAGAGTAGATAGAAACAAATTGTGAAAAGACCCGAGAACGAGCACGAAGGCGATAAAATCCCAAATCTTTATCTCGTTGGAATTTCCAGCATTTTCTCCCATCAGTAACCGTAACATCAAAAGGATGAACTAATGCCAATGGGTATCGCTGACTCAAATATTCACATTCAAACAGCTGAATCAGCTGTCCAATGTATGCTCCTTTATCAGTGTTAATCATCACTCCATCATAATGTGGCTCATTGTAGAAACTTGGACTGCAGCGTAATAGATCAGCAGACTCTTTGAGATTGACTAGTGACTGATAAGTAACAGTCAAAGTCTGGTGAATTCGGATCTATATTTGTTTGTTAATTAGCATATGGTTTCAATATAAATAAGTACATACTATGTCATGAGGCATATATTGAATAAATTCTCCTTCAGCTACAGTATCTTCATCGATTCTTTTTAGAAATGCAGTCATAAATCTTCCAAGACGAATATGAAAACGTTCATAAGCTGAATCTGAGCGGAAGGCCTCCTCAAGCTCACCCACTGTACGTGGATCCTTCGGAGTAAACTTGAGACTGTGAAGCATGGCTTTACTGTCAAGAGCTCCAATTCTTTGATTTTGACGACACTGATTCTTCTTGTCTTCAGATAGATCATCAGTTTCTTCCTGCTGATATTTTTTCTGGCGATCAATCTTTTCATGGATCTGCATAATGATATTATAATGATGATCAGTCTTCAGAATCTTAAAGATAATTTCAGAACATTATTTGATTAGTTCTATTATAAATCATACCTGTTCAGCGACATCTTTAAAGTTTGTCTGAGTCTGATATGTTTTCTTGAGTGGGCCATGCATACATTCATTGGGTTTGGTGTTATAGTTTTTTGTAACACCTTTGGCAATAATATCATCAAAAAGATGTTGCTGTGTATGCACTTTTGGAATTTTCCAAGTCGTTGGCTTTTCAAAACCTTTATCATCTGTTGCTCGTGAATAAGCCTGCTTTAATATTAGTATAATATAGAGACATCAGATCTGTAAAACTTACTTTCAATCTCGCATCAAAAATTTCCATTACATGTCTTCCTTCTTCTATGCTTTTTTCTGTATGAACATCCATTGATGCATACATGTCTAACTCAAGGTAACTTCGAATAACCTTGAGAAGCAGATATGCATCATGATGAGTTTCTTTTGTCAGCAAAGACTGGGCTGCAAAGAGAATTTGCTACTTGAATAGTAAGTATCATAATGAAATATATGAGTAAAACTTACTTTTGACATATGCTCAAATTTCTTAGCATCTCCAAAATCAAAATTGGTAACATTTTTAAAATGCATGAGATTTCTCCATCTTGGAAAGTTAGCAATACTATAAATTTATTAGTCTTATTCTATTAAAAAAAACAAATCTGCACAATTCATCAATAGCAACCTTAGCTGCATGTTTATCAACACCAGGTATTTTCTCCAGATGCTCTAGTAGACATAAAAGAAAATGCTTGAAAAGACCAAGATGATATGCATGCAACCAATCCCAGGAAACTGCTTTATATGGATCACTTTGAGCAATGCTCCAGAATACATTCTAGAATTAATTAAAGTAGTAGAAACACCCAAAATTAAGGATACTTACTTCAACAGGTCGTAGACTAGCTTCTTGTAAAACATCTTCTCCCTCTTCTTCCACACAATTATAAAGATCTTGCATTTCTTCTGCTGTCCGTGGAAGATATACTTCTAATAGATCTTGTAATCTTTCAAGTGGAATCAAGCAAACAGGACATGGATGGGCAGATTTATTACCACGTATCAATGTCATCATGCAACTGTATCAAATGGTCAACTATAAAAGATTTGAAATATTTAAATACTTACTGTTCTTCATAATCTGCGGAAAGAATGAAAATGAATGGATAGATGATAATGATGTCACCAGAATGTGGCAACTTGAAGGCATATCCCGTATGTGAATATTCAGCAACAGACTGAATAATTCTGTGAAATGCTTCATGCCAAACAACTCGCTTGAAATCAATCCATGACGGTTTTCCCTTGTGTCTTGAATCATCCTCAACCTAATTGCAGTTAGTTATATGATTGAAAATAATCAGAAAGAACTTACAACTGGAAGCCATCCAACAACAGTTCCACCTCCCCAGGTTTTCCCATTACATATTGCATCAGGAAGATTTGCAATACATGCTACAACTGGGTATCCTTTTTCTATACCAAATGATGATAATCATGTTTTGTCTGCATATAAAATATATGCTAATGGTTTTCCACCAGGAGGTAGTGAGCTCTAAGAATGTGATTAATGATACAGAATTTAATAGGGAAAAAAATATACCTGAATCTCCCATAGTAGATCACCTGTCCAAGGTTCATCAAAAATCTGTATTTTTGTATTTGTATTTTCATCCAACTGGAAAATCTTCATAGCATCCCATACAAAAAATGGTGATAATGTTTTATCACTGAGAAGATTAAGTGTCCAATCCCATAACGGTCGGAAGTAAACATCATATTTCCGTATCTCCTCTCGATATTCTAAAGCCAATGTTTCTTTTTTGAACTGAATTTTATAATAAGTTAATATCTAAAATATTAAAATATAATATAAAGCATACCTTTGTAAGTAAATTCTCTGCTTTTGACCATGCTTCTTTAAGATCATGGTCATTGTTAATTGTGAATGCAGATGGATGATCTCCTGCTTGAGTCTTTAATACTTTGAAGAAACCATCTCATCCCTCACCATTCAGGCGGGTACACAAAATATGTTCAGCTAATTCAAAGTCATTTTTAGATGCAAAAGGATGCCATGGATGATTCAAGTTGTCAACAAAAGAATCCATCTTTTCCACAGCAGTCATCTGAAAATACTCCTCACGTGTTAAGATATGCGGGTCCAAAAGTGCTCTTGGATGATATTCAATAACAAATTTTGGGTTGTATGAATTCACCAAGTCAAGAATCTGATCTGTGGCATTGGTCACAGGTGCAGAGGAAAGATTCTGATCTTCAGCTAAATATTATATTAATCAGTAGATAGAAAAGAAATAGTGATCATACATACAAGAGACTGATTCAAATGAAAGAGAAGGTGAAAGGTCTCCCTGATTGTCAAGATGCAAATCTAATTATACATAGAGTATTAGAGAGTACCATTCATGAATCAAGTATCAAATCTTACCATGAAACTGTGAAGTGAGACCTGCACTCGATGATGGTGCTTGGTTACCAAATAGCAGCATTGGAGTATTAGTAGCTCCTTGATGTCAATAGATTGTCAGTGTCAATTCATATCATACAAAGTGGAAAACATACCATGATCCATGCCAGCTGCTTGCCTCTGACTTGTTTCCAAATTAAACTGCGAATCCATAACATCTTGCTGGATTCGCTGTTTACAAGTCTTTCTATGGTTGCCGATGCCATTTGCATGAAAATACTTCTGACAATGGGGGCATTGTCGACGTTCACGTAATGAAGACATGAGAAGAAAACAGAATGGCTGAGGGTGATAAATTCACAGGAGGGAAGGTGCCAGGAAACTTGGATGTAGGAAGGGGGAAGATGGGGGAAGGAAGAAGATCAAATACTGCAACACTCCTGAATATAAGTATCATCTTGACCCGGTTCCATATTCCAAAATGTTTCAGATTCTAACTTCAGATAGTCACAAAATAAGCACATTAAACTATAAAGGTTTGATGAATGGATTTCATTGGAGGATAACACTTTCAGCCTTCATAAATCAAGCTTCTATCAACCATCTACCCCTATCCGATGATTCCGCAGCCAATCAAAGTACTAGTCAAGGAGCGAGGTAGCTGCGAGGCTGACTGCAGTGCGATGGAGGCAACGGGCCGGTCGTATCCGATGCAGACGAATTGGTAATAATGATCGGATCATATTCCACTTGTAAGCCGCCTTATAAGCCGGGCTGCCGCCCTATAAGCCCGCCCGAACCTAATTTGGTTTGCCAGCTCGGATTTGCTGATAATTTGGTCGGGGGTCACTTATTTGGGCCATATCAGTGCCTTATTGTGTCATTATTTGTAATTGATCCTTATAAGGCATTTCGCAACTTTCCGACAGGTCCTTGATTTCTGAACGGCGAGAGTAGATACCCCGAAATGATGTACTTGCGAAAGACGTCGATTCATACTACGGATACAATAATGAGGAACGTCGTTGCCTATTCATACTTCACTGATACCGCTAGGATTCATCATAATTTCCTCCGTTTTTGCCGCCGTATCACAGTGCTGCCGCTGCCGCAACCGATGCCAAAGCTTTGGTAACGACTTCATCAATGACCGTTCAGTTACCGGGTGGTCATCTCCAACCGGAGCTTGTTGCTGTGGCGGGGGATTCGGCATATGCATTCCAAAGCTTCCCACACATCCTCCTTCGACAAATTCCCTAAATTTTGAAACAATACTACCAGTCCGGTCCGGATCACCACTGAACGGACCAAAGTGCTCTACCAGTGGTATAGCGTCAAGCTTCCGCAAGCACTCGGGCCAAGCTGGGTGATCTGGATGAACTTGCGCGAGATGACGAAGGCAGAAGGTAGCACTCCTACAAATGTGCACCGCACAAATGGTGAAGAGGTTCTCGGGTTCGAAAATGTATGTCATGAACTGCTGTAAGACCTGGCGGTCCAACACATCAGGTGTCATCCGATCGATAAATGTATCCAAGATCTGTGCCAAGAGTCCATTGAATTGAATATCATTACCACGGAGCCTGCCTATCCGGTCGAGATGACACCCGGAAACAAAAATCGAGAAAATCTGATGAATGACGGGGGTGAACGACAAGAAATAAAGAATGAGTTCATCTGATTCTTGATCCTTGAGTGTCCAGGTTTTAGTATCCTGCAAAGCAATTTGGGCAAAGTTGGAGGCCATGGATGGTGTACACCAGTCCTTGGGAAGAAAATCAGGGCGAGGGGATGTTGAATGAAGCACCCGCAGAAACGTCACCAACGTGATATGCTGGTCTAGATGGCGCATCGAAGCACTGCCAAACTCGTCCGATGTAATTAAAGTATACAGGAGCTTCAGCACCGAATAGCGATTGCCATCTAGTTTGAAAGAAGGAAAATTGCTGTGAAGCAGAAACAAGTTATGGACATCCATAAAAGTCCTAATGTTCGACATAACCGTGCCGAAAAAGCTGACCTGGAAAGGATTTGCTATGGGCACCTTCCGAATAGAAGGCGAGCTGGCCATTGCCACCAACGCACGGAGCCGTGGATCCTGATGTGAGAGGAATTCATCAGCAGGATCAGAATGGAAATCAATGTCCCAAGCATCTCTGAAGTACTGGAAGATGGCATCGGCGACATATGGAGACAGATAGTCCCGAATGGCTATCGCCAGATGAACTGGGCCCAAATATCTGTCAGAAGTCAAACAAATCTTCAACTGGTCTCTTGACTTTCTTCCCAAGAAAAGAGGAAGGGGTTTGTAGTCGGTATGCCAATAGGATGAAGAAATTTCAGAGAATAGAGGCTGAATCAGACTACTGACACCATCCCATGAGTGTGCTTTAAGGGGTAGGAGCTTCTGAAGAAGATAGCCCCATACAATGGGCTGCAGCGAAAGCTGCTGAACTGCTGGTCCTGTGAACTGAGCTTTGACCAGATTGAGAACTTGCTCCAAGTGGTCAGAAAGAAAATCGGAAGAGATAGCCAGAAGTTCTGCATAGACTTCTGGGGACAACTGGTTCTTTCCCTGGTTCAGTAAATCCTGGTCAGCATTGGCCCAGTATCTGGGATTGCTGAGGCGAAGGCCTGCACGAGCGAGACGATCAAATCTGCCTTCTTCAATGGGAGAGTATAACAGGGCAGAGGTATCAGACATCTCTGAAATCCCTTTCGCATGTTGCTTCAGAGACTCCACAGATGCCAGGGGTAAAATCCCAGTTGACTGTATAACAATGGTCTGTACACTGGGGTTGGACGACATGTTAAATAGCCAAGCCAATGCGTGTACGTCCATCTCTTCCGCATTGGACTCCACAGTGGAATGTTCGGCATCTCGGAGTGTGCAAATGGGAGGTTGCGACTCAGAATTCATTGAGGATGATGAGGATGATGAGATGTCCGAAGAGAAGACATTGTGGGTGATGGATGTATAGAGGAGAAAGAGATAGTGTGACAGCGGTGTCTTGTACGGGCATGAAGGGTACATAATCGGCAGGAAGTTGCTGACAAAGTACGCAGTGAAGGATATAAATGTGATGGCTCCGACGACAGATGCGATTGTCACTTGTAATGGGGCAAGGAAAAGTACCAAACCCACTAGAAATATACCAAGCGACACACTCAGGAGAACAGGTAACAATCCAATGATGAAATCCACACCCCACTGCTCCAGCCCCATGTATCGAAACTGACATATGCGACATCTGTCCTGAGGTGTGCCTGATGGAACAGTGATGTATTGGTGAATCCACTGTTTTGTCAGGACAGCGAACAGAGCAGTAGCGAGACTGAACGCGAGGCTAGTGAACCACAGTCCGTTGACCAAGGAATCAGACATCGTGGGACGGAAATTGGAGAAGGGGGTAAGATCTGAACGGGGGACATCGTTGACGAGAGTGCCATTAGCCACAGCGCGCTGGACGTCGATGAGCTCGAACAGAAGTGTAGCCGTGACCTGACTGTAATCGACTTGGAGGCTCTGTGATGTCTGAACAACGAACGTAGTGACCACAGCTGAGAAAAGACCAGCCTATACAAGGATGAGTAAGGGAACAATGACTTTTGAGTGTCGTACTCACGAAAACCAGTAAGACATCTAGTCCGTCCCTCCATCCTTCCAACAACTCAATGTCAAATGCACCACATTCTTCAAGGTATGTCCTCCATACCCTGGCAAATGGACTCAGTTCGTCATACCGCTTATCCTCCGGAAATCTCTGCTCATAGTCAAACGGATCGTTCCCTTGGATCGTAATGAGAAATGAGGCAAGCATGAGCAATAAAACATCATACCTCTCACTTGGGGTCCACGTTGCGAGATGCCAAAAAAGTGGCGAGTCGATTTTCGCTGGGAATGAGCTGTCCTCGCCGGTTGCTGAGCCTCAGGCTGGGAATCGCCTGCAGGATCATCCGACGTCCCCGTGTCACCTTGAGTGTCATGGGGTAGGTTTTCGACGTTTTTGTCGTCTACGTCTGGTACGATATCGATGGAAGGCATGGCTGCCGAGTGGTGAGGAAAAGAAGAGCTTGCTAGGCGCCGAGGCTGTATCGTTGTACCCACGGTGCCTCCGATCGGACCGTGATAACAGAGGCATCAAGGCTCGTGACATTCGGATAACCATGTGAAGACTGACACCAGTACGGGAAGAGGTCCTCTCCATTTGTGCCATCGGCGTGCCTTGATGCCACCTGCTACCGTGACTATTCCTGGGACCACGACAACGACGGGCCTGGCCACAACGACGCGACTGTATGTTGGTAACAACGGCGAAGGTACTGCCGTGAGAACGCAGGTTCCCCCACCTGCTCCCTCCAATTCCCCGCACCCACCCTATATCACTACGAAATACCGGCTACAAGCCCATGTACGTTCGAATGAATGAATACCGCGACCTAGATGGATGAGCTGAGTGAGGAAGAACGCGAGTTGGAGGAAATGGTATTGCGCACCGTGGGCCAAGTTCAAGCTATCGCTTATTTGTTCATTTCTAGGATAATAATCCGTATACGGGGGTTCAAGATTATCGTGCCGATTGGACGCGTGAAGCTTGAAGGGGAAGGAGGAAGCCGAGCTCACCACCGAGACCAAAGACGGCTCGCGAGATGGGTGTCGATGACCAAGATCGAATGTTTGGCTTGACGCGGTGTCAAACAAAGCGCGCTCCTTACTTCCATCCATCTATGCTCCCCTTCAATATGCCGAGTAATCTCATTCTAGACGATCTCCCGCAGTATCAATGTCGTTCGAGAAGTCTTGTGGCGCCTCATTGACCGACGAAGTAATTTATCTTAATTTCGTCGTTACAAACCTTTACTTACGACCCTTTTCTAGATGGGGCTACAAGTTTCATTTACATTGTCAAGATACATGGGATTGAAGGTGTGTGATCTCTACTATCCCTCCGTTTCCCGTTCACCATGTTTTCAGAGAGAGACGATAAGCTCGAACGAGGCCATGCATAGTATTGGGAGCGTCGGAACGTGAACCTGGGCCGGTAAGCACTTGCAATGGCTTGGATACTTGACTACAAGCTAACAGAAAGTGGATCACAGTTCACGCGCACGCGTCATCAGTAACAGTCATCCTGTGATCCCTTCCACCGTCGAAAATGGACTCGGTGGGCTAATGGACGGACTCGTTGGATCAGGTTAAGGGTCGTTCAGTTGGGGGTATACTGATATCGGTACGTATCCTGGCACTCCGCTTACTTTCTGTTGTTGACATGGACTTGTGTAGGACAACAGCAAGGGGCTACCAAGGTAACAACCCTTCTGTAGCTTCGTATCTCGAAATAGTAGGTGAACTGTTAGATTAAGCCGTGTACCAGGTATGACTAGTCTTCATTCTACCGAGAACTCGGGCTAACCAGTGCTGTAGTATTGAATAAAATTGCAAGTGCATGTGCTTCACACTTGGAATATGCACGCTAACTGCTGCGTATAGTGATTTGTGACGACGTTGCTCTTGCCTGAGAGGATGCGCGGTTAAGAGTCGACGGAAGTGATTGGCGCGACCCGGATGCCGGCTAGCGCGTCGACAAAAGCAGTTTGCGGAGGTCGTCCAAGACGGCGGTGTAATGAAAGTACTCACTTGAGTCTTCGTAGGCAAGTCGTCGACCGTATCCTTGCCTTCAAGGTTCTACGATGCTGCTCTCCGGATGAAAATACATCGTCTCGTCGCAAAATCGAGTCGTCCAGGGTACCGAGAGCTTGCTTGTTGGCGGAAGAGAGAAGCTATTCGTTGCGTAAGGGCACGTACAGAAACCTGTGTGAAGAAGGTAAGGGTATGCACGTCATCCAGTGGGCGAGAAACTCACCCAGGATCCGCATTCAGGCACCTTTGCCCTAGGTCCTCCTCTTCAGCGTGGGTTCGCGCGCGCCGGTCTTGATTTCGAGCCTTTCGGCGATCAAAGTAATTGGCTGAAATGAAAATCTAGTCTTTATTTCAAGCTTTTCAGCGGTCAAAACAGTCGGCTGGAATCAAAGGTAAATACCACATAAGATACGCACCGAAGTTTACTCACATAATCTTCAAGCATCACCTAGGAGTCGAAGGGCCTTGACGAGCTTGAACGTTTGAACTAGAATGAACGAGGTTGAATGAATGAGCATGGCGGCGAGAGGCAAGGTTTGATTGTTTGACTCACCAGCGAACCAAACATACCATTCTGGTCATCGACGTCCATCATCTTGCAAGATCTCTCCTTGGTCTCATTTTCTCACTTTGTATCTACAGTCGATGAGCTCGCCGTGTGCTTTGATCTCGTGACGGGAAAAGTTCCCGTACGTTCTCAGTCTTGACTGCCATTCGCCCATGTTGGCGTCTCATCGTCGTGAGCTCGAATCCTCTACCGCTTTATTTCTTTTGCTCAGTACTGTACGTAGTCCACATCTCGATTGCGCGCGGATCTATACTGAAGAGTCGGCGGTGGTAGGAACGAGAGAGGGCCTCGAAGATTTCCAACTGGGTATCCGAAGTCAGTTCACTGATGACCGGTACCCCAAGTGATGCTCTTTTCTGATCCTAATTCAGCCTCGGAACCTCTGTCCTCGATGTGCTCCGTTGACGACAACTATCCTCGCCGACGACACGCGACTGTCAGCAGAGACGATGAGAGTGGTTGCTGCACTTTACCATGACGGGAAACGCGACACATGGGAGTTGTTATAAAGACGACGGAGTTGTGAGAGAAGGTCTTGGATACTTGTAGGGTCCTTTCCCTCCTCGCTCACAATCAGAGGTACTCACCCTTCTCACAGCTCCTACGATGAACGCGACGACGTTCCCTTCAACGTCGAATCGGAAGACGAGCATATTGTCGCACGCCAACTCGGGCGAACCCTTTTGCAGCGTGAGGATCGTCATTTTGCACCCAGCTATCATCGGCGAACAGGACGTGAGATGTTGAGCACAGGAAACGGTGATAGGCACGCTAGGGATGGGTACGTCCTTCTTGTTCACAGCTAATTTCGTCCACTCATCAATCCATAGTCCAACCCTTCCCTTCCCTTCAAATGGCACCGCCAGCAACGATGCCTGTCTAAACAGTTCTCGATAGAACGAGCGAGACCCATAGGCGACGGTAGAGGGAACGAGGTGATGCGGAGGGAGGAAGGGTGGGTTGGTATCGAGCCTAGTATCAACTGCATCTCCGACGCTTCCTCGACATTTTCGCCGCCTAGTGCCTTGCCTCGAGACAGCACACTTTTGTCTACAGAGCAACATACTCTCTACCTCGACGACGGGAAGTGGCAGGACTATCAAAGGCGGGGAATGGTCAGCGCTGCTGCTTTTAGTCCACCTAGGCGGGGATATTCAATCGTGCCCGCCATCCTTGATTCATTCCATCTCACGGCAACATCATGCACGACTTATGAAAGCACGCGTCAGCCGCAAAGGGACGAGCACCGCTTTGGCGATTCTCCACGGTGGAAAGGGAGTGGCAGGACTGACGGGGAATGGCAAGTTTTCACTCTCCGCCCACCGTCACGGTACTGACCCTTCTCGCAGTGCCATCTTTATCCCGCTTCAGAGTTCACATTGTTCATACGAGCAATTCAAAAGCGACAGCTCATCGATATAACGCCTGTCCTCGACTTTGGTTACTGGACGAGCACATGGTCAGCATCACTAGAAGGGAACCTTTCCGCAACGCAGAGAATACGACACGCGGCGGGTATCCCAGACTCGTCGTGAATCACCTCAATCACTCTCACAAAGCACCTCCCTTCCTTGACTCGGACCAAATAGCCATCCTTCCCGGCTAGTACACCCGTTGATTTGTGCATACCATCCGCGCATCCCTCCGCACTCTCATTCCCATCTCCACGTCAGCGTGAGAGCACGGGAACAGGTACATCGCCTCTCTTCACCTCACATTCACCCGCTCCGTAGCTTCCTCCATCTTCCGCGATGCAGAACTTTTCATATAGGACCAGCAATGTCGTTTGTCCTGAGCATGTCAAACGAGCCTGGAAGCATGATGGAGATGGACTAGCAGCACATGCAGTCCTGGAATTGGCTCGTTAACCGGCTCTTACCCTGGAGCTATGGAGGAAGACGTTCCAGACAATGTCTTCGCTAACATCCAGGGTCTTGTTTTCCCTCGTTGAATTAATATGGTCACATCAATTATTAATAATAAGTATGTATCCCGTATCCTGCCAACAGCATGTCAATTAAGAGCCTGAGCAGGTGAGAAGTGTTCTTTTCTTCTTGCAATTGTGGTCCACCATGAATCAAAGCAGGTACTTCACCACTGGTAAGAAATCCTCGAGTCCCCCATCAGCTTCGCCATCTCCTTGGTTTCCATCCCTTTCTGAATACTTTTTGTGTCGGTGCCGATGATCAATTCATTAGCGCGAAACGCCGCAAGCCTTGAGTGAACGTCAAAGCCACGGCGAGGAACATGGAAGGGAAGTGTTGGGACGAAGAAGCCTGCGATGACCCCAACACACAGTACGGTTATCAGAAGACTGACCATATACAGAGTGTGGATCTCGGCATAGGAAAGTATAAGGTCGGGGTATTGGCGTGCGAGTGTATCGGCAGATCCTGCAAAGTAGGGCAGTACGTTGGTGGCGTCTGCCCGGGCTCTTGCCCGCGCCAACAATTCGCCGGAGAGCTCTGTATATCCATAGGGTCCCGTTCCATTTGTAAAAGAGATCAACTGGAAATCGATATTATCAGCCGCCTATGTGAGTGACTTGGAGAAAGGATCCTGACCGTTGGAGATGAAACATAAGAGGCGTCTCTTCCATTGTCCTGGAAGCTAAGGTTCAAGAAAGAATTTTGGTGCAGTCATAAACTGACGAACCTTGATCATCTGATTAACAGAATTGCCGTGCAAAGTCTCGTACACGTATTTCAGCTGGGTCGAATTTAACTGTCGCTTCACGTTAGAACCCGTCACGGCGTTGCCTGTTCGTTTCTCGTCTGAAGAATCCGTGATCTCCTTATTCTGACTGATAATGCCCGTAGATGAGGGTACCCCGGTGGTGGAGTTGTACGTCTCTACGATGTACGGCTCGTATAGCTCCAAGCAAACAGCAGCGTCATAGCCTATACGCGTTTCCGTCCCATTTTCATCGAGGACATAGTCGTCGCTATATATCGCGAAAGTACCGTCTCGGGAATAGGTGGTGTTTAACCGAACTAGTACCCATTCAATGGGCACCCAGCCAAAACCTTCTTCGCCTAGATGAGAACGTCATCGGTCAAAGAATCAACACAATAATTGGTGTGGGCCTACCCATTGTGACAAGTTTGCTTTTAAGAGTATGGGCAACACCGTTGTCGATGAAATATGCTATACGTAGACGATGGTATATAGAACTTCGATAAATGACAAACCATCTCATACCTGCAAATGCGGTACCGTTAACGTCGACAGTTGAGGGTAGAGTATCGTTCAGCCAGAGTACCGCCGTCACGTTGTCTTCCCGATAAGAAGAGAATGCGAGACGGTCGAGACCAAAAGAAGAAAATAAGGTATTTATCGTTTCCCGAGGCATGAATAGATACGTGATGTTATTGGAAGATCTAGGGATACTGTAGCGAGAAACATAAGTGCCATAAGCATTAATGAATGAATCCTGTGGACGTACATATTCTTCGACCCATATGGGACCTTCTCACAGTGAATTCTGATACCCCATCGCGGATATCTTGGTAACATTCGTCAACGGACTGGCAAGTGTATTATCAGAAAGCAAGTTTCACCTTAAGAAAGCTCCGGGTTTCACAGCATTTGTACTCAAGGAATCAGTGGCGACACTAGTAGAATTGGTGCCCAATGTAGGTGTAGTCATATTTTCACTCAATGTCCCGAATCTACTACCATCTGGAAGAAACTGGGAGAGGCTTGCTTCAGAGAAATATACAGTGTCGTCATTCCACGGATAGGATATAGCAGTAGGGAGCGGTCGATGTGCAGCGAACGGGGATAAAGTCCATGTCAGTATATAGTCCTACAATATAACGTTGAGTGACAGAAAATATAGTCTGAAGGAAGAATTGACATTGAATACTGACGCGAGAGCAGCAGTGTTTGATATATCGCTCTTTGATAAGTCACCTTTTACTGTGACCCCCTGGTATTCGGTATGTTGATGCTGAGGAAAGGTGAGATCACATTGAAGACATGGATATATATCTAGAAATAGCTCACCGATACGAATGTTGATATATTAACTATACGACCAAAAATAAATGTCAGCGACACTGCGAGGATAACATTGAGTAAGAAAAAAAATGGCCAGAGACCATGGGCGCTTGCTAGACGCGATCGCTTTAGTTACCTAAAATTTGGACACGCCCAAAAAGAGACTTACTCATAATGTTGACGTTCCCTTCTAGTGGTCCCTGGGTACATGAACCTCGACCACAAGAGTTGAAGCGCTGGCCATGCACTTGTCGGATCTCGCGAAGGAGCCGCCAAGTCACTCAGCCTGATCCCTGGAGCATCACTGATACGCGATTGGTGGATAATCATAGCCCAAGCTAAGTTACACATGATGGTAAGTATTCCCTGTATGAATGACAAGTCCTGGTACGCACTCGCAGCTTCCAGGAACGGCCTAGCCAGTGAAAGAAGGCTAAGATCTAACGCGAAACCTATAGCACCACAGCCGACACTGACAAAAAGTCGACTCCAAAATAGTGTCTTGTTACGTGCAATTACGACGAATATGATTAGGATGGGGTATGCAAGCAGACAAAGAATAATGTAAATTATGATTTTGGGCCATTCTGAAGCTTCAAAACTCTTTTCGAACGTGTGATGTTTCTGTTGCTCGGGCGAAGCGCCTACTGATGGCGCCCTTAATGAGGCAGAGGCAGGAGAAGAGTATTGGTCATATGACTCCGTAGCATCAAAGATTTTGTCTTTGAACAACATGGATTCCGATACAGCTGTGAAATCTGAGCTGTAGGTTTCAATGGATGCATAGCTCGGATGCCTCCCGTCGGACCAAGGAAGTGAAAGCTTTCTTGGACTAAGCGGTGAGATGAAGACACGACCCCGGTGTGAGCAACGGAGAGAGCGGTTTGGAACGAGATGAATGTCATCATTGGTCCGACTAGGCGTGTTGTTGTTGTACGTGTCATGGCGAGGAAGGCTGCTGTACAAACTCGGGCTTAAGTTGGATGAGGACTGTGGGAACAGGACACGGTTCGGAGGGGGTGAAGGAGTATCCATAGCACAATGAAAGTGAAAGTAAAACAAACTGGAAAGCCGAGGATGAAAGAGAGAAAGGGAGGTCCCACTTGAAGCGCACGCATTCGCCCTATTATCACCTCCCTTCCTCCTTACCATATTCGATGTGTGTGAGAACTATTTGGACCCAGGGCAATCCAGGGTCGCTCTTCTTCATGCGTCACGGAAGATGATTTCTAGGGACTCGGACCCTGACTTAAGCGCGATGCCTTCAAAACTGGAGCAGGATAAAATGCACATCTATAAGTACGCAAGAAGGTTTCAGCATGATCAAACATAAAGTGTGGACGAAGAGGGCTACAGCTCCGCCACTTTATGCTTTTTCTTCCTTTTCGTCGAGGTTTCGCGGGCTTCCTTTGCGGGCCGTTTGAGGGCATACTCTCTTGATTTGAGTTGCAGATCGACCTGATATACATGAGGGGTGATGCGCTAACAGAGAAAGAAAAAGGAGACCTTTCGAGGAAGGCGGGTAGGGGGTATACGGTTTCTTGGTTGCCTGTGACGTTGATGCTTCGGGTAAGCCAGCTGTAGCGCGCTGTGTCTGTATTCTTCTTGGGAGACTTTTCTTCGTTGTTCTGACAGACATCGATCCATGAACGACATCCAGCGTACTATTCCCTAAAGAGTGTAGTATGAGTACCCGGAAAAGATGATATCTATGAGGGGCTCGATAAGTTCCAAACGCCAAAATGGTGACTCGGAGCAACTAGATCGTAGGCTTCATTTCCCGACACCGTTCTTCTTCTGCCGAAACAGATCGCGTAAACCAGAGGCATTGAGAACGAGGCATCACTCGTGTGATAGACAAGCATCGTTTCTACAGCGGACCATGCTTATAATATGATGATGATGATGAGAAGTCTTGGCCTGGTACGAGCGACCCTCGGAATGAGTGCCAGGAGTTCTCCATGGGGTAGAGTTCGGTCTATGCCCTTGTCTCGGTCTTTATGTGGGAAAGACGCCCAATTAGCTGCGACGTAAATGCTTGAGTCTGAGATTTTAGCACCCTTTCACAATCTACCCCTGGTAAAGTGCGCGACGCATTCATAAATCCGCAACAAATGTATCCCTGGCCACGAGCCAACGTCTCGTGAACCCGTGCGAAAAGTTCAGAAGGAACGCTATAGTGCACAGAACCACCCTTCGTCTTCCAGCGTTAGCAAAGATAACATTCCAGAGGGAGCAGTCGTCTGGAATCTCTCCCTCCGTAGCCCCGAGGTATGGAGTAAGATCCGACCAACATGGTGCATGTGTCGGTCTCTCCGTCATGCTTCGGGGATTGCTTGGTAAGGACAAAAGATTTATTCTTCGACTCGTGCAGAGACATTAGACTGCATCGATGCGTAATCTCAAAGCAACGTCCTTTGAGGGAAGGTTGTCTGAGAGCCCAAGGTGGAGGTAAACAACAAAGTGGGTAAATCCTAGGCGTGAGGTAAAGGGAAGGGACTTATTTATCCCGAAGAATTTATCACCGCGTGCGACCATCCTATCCCCCTTCACCTTGGTCCTGCCACAGGTCTTGCTGGTTCCATTGGAATTCCGTTCAACAGCGCGGTTTAAACAGTGAGGTCACCATTTGAAGAGGGTCGGACTATGTATTGATGAGTGGTCAAGATTACCTGTGAACGGGATGAAACACCCACCATTTTGCCGCAATCACCATTTATCTACAGCTCACGTCCCGCTTGCCACATGATAATAGCTTGGTGAAAATCACGGTCTTCACGCTGCATCCCATGTCGGTGAGTCGGCGCGCCACGATCTGCTAGTCTCCGGACGCGTCGTCGTGTTCATCGTAGGAGCTGCGCAAAGGGTGAGTTTCAAATTATGCGTGAGGAGGAAGAGGACCCACCAGTCTCAAAGGTCTTCTCTAACTCCCGTTTGTCGCGTCGCTAGTCACCATGAAGTGCAGCGAGCACAACACACCACCTTCTACTGACAGAGCTCGTTGTTACGTGTCGCGAGCGAGGATGGAGTTACTCGTCGTCAACGGAGCGCATGGGAAGCTGAAAGAAGGGGGAAAGGCTGACTACATACAGCGCTGAGAAAAGGAAGAAAAACGATAGACGATTCGACGCCAACATGGGTGATGATAGTCAACGCAATCACCAGACTGCCAAAAGGGTGCTTTTGCCGTGGCACATCACGATATCAAGCTCAGGGAGAAATTGGTAGTCGATAAGCAGCAACGTCTTGCTCTGCTAGACATCGACGGTGAGAAAGGGAGACCAGGGAATGCGAGATGATGGGCGTTGATGACCGGAATGGTATGTTTGGCTCAACACCGGCGAGCCAAACAATCCAACCTTGCCTCCCATCCGTCATGCAACCTCGTCCTTCGTTCTGGTTCAAGTCGCTTCAACTCCTGGGCAAAATCATGTGAGTAAAACTCGATGCGTATTCTGTGTGGTATTTACGTTACATTTCAGCCAAACTGTTTTGACCGCCGAAATCAAGACCAGATATTAGGCATTTCTTTGCCCCGAGGCGAGCGAATGCGCGCTGAAGAGAAGGTCCTTAACCTTGAATCTGGAACAGGAATGCCCTCATGTGGATCCTGTGTGAAGTTTCTCGCTCGCTAAATAATGTATACACCCTTACCTTCTTCACACAGGTCTCCGTACTTGTCCTTACGTGATGAATGACCTCTCTCTTCCGCCAAAGAAACCCCAGCCACCAACCAAGCTCTCTGTGCCATAGACGACTCAATTTCGCGACGAGACGATGGCCGCGGCGATCCCAAGTGAACACTTTCGCATGTCAAGCATTGTGCACATCCTGACCATCACCACCTTCCAGTACACTCCCTGCAAGGACGTTCCCCGCTCGCAGTCCGCAACGACGACTTCTCCCTCCCAGTTTTGCACAAAGACGACGTGTTGAGCCAGCGGTGGGGCGAGGTTGCGCTCGACGATGACAGGAGATGGAGGGAGGCGTTTGCAGGAAGCGATGGGGGTGTTCTCTCTCTCTTACTCATAGTCAGGAACATTTATGCGGATCCAGATCTGTTCGACCAACGCGACGTGGGGTGTTCGACTTCGCACAGAGACGTCGTATCGTCATCTGGCGAGCAGTCGAACGGCGTCAGGGACGGGTAAGTCCTTCCCGTTCACTCACATTTCCAGGCGTTTACCCTCCCGTTATCCTAGCAGGAGCAATTTTGGGTCGAGGCGACGTATCCTCATCGACCCGCGAGCAAGCACATGACGGGAACGGGGGATGCGGGAGGAGGTATAGCTGGAGACGCGTGGTGTCATGCGCGCACTCCTCGATTCTCTACTCAAAACGGCGACGTCACGCATTACGATGACAGAAGATGGGGACGCTTCTTACGCATTCGAGGAGCACACCGACGCTGAGGCGTCACCGACCAAACCTCGGCTCATGGAAAGGGCTGCCACAGATTCCGCACTGGTCCATCAATTCCCGTCGTTGCTTGCCTTCGTCCATGGGCCGTAGCTCTCTTATCTTCCGCCATCGCTTAATCTCCTACTGTCGTGCCAATGTTAGAATTGACCTTTTGTGGATAGCCACGTACGCCAGTCGGCCAATGTTGACATCCGCCCTTTTTAGTCGGTGGAGAAATACAGGTCTATAAACCCTCGCTGGCTTATGCTTCTGAGGAAATTGCCGAGATAGATATTCCGTGCTCGCCGCCAAGGATATCCGCTCGCAGCAGTCGTTATCCTTCTGCTATCCAGACCAGGAATGGCTCAATGACAATCTAGGAGGGCGTGCGAGTATTAACAGGAACATGGCATCGATAGTGGTGGTGTTCATAGCCGTTATGGTCGATTTGGTGAGTCTCTCAATCCTATCTTCTGGTACGCCGTAGCTTACGACCTTGATCAGAAGAAAGACGCCTTTCGTGAGCGAGTGCATTCTCAGCACGGGCGCTGGTAAGGTATTCTTGTGCTCTGAGCAGATTTCTCCTGCTGACGTTTCTGCGCCTCAGTGAAGATCATACAAAATCCACCCCATTTTGCGGGCAAGCAGCACCAGTGGATTTTTAACAATCGGCGATCCTTACGTGGCGTAGGCTCAGCCGAAGATGTTCCTGTTTTCTAACCGGATAATCATGCGTCCTATTTATCTTTCTTTCTGTATTGTATTGAGCTCGTTCCCTCCTTACAGATACTGTTAAGTTTCTTCTACCCATTTCAACGATACATGGACCATACCCTTTTGCGTTCCACCTTCAAATTCCCTTTCACTTTACTATCTCATCTACCTGTATCACCGATGTTCGGTTCATGTCGGCGTCTGCAATACGTCCTCACCGTATCCCTCACTTATTTTCTTCTAAATCAAAGTTGAGGCGATTAGCGCCGTCCAGCCTCAAATTTGCCGTCGCCGTCGCACTTCATGAGCCCCGCCAAGGATTGGCAAATCAGATCCCGACTTCCTATACCTACCTCGATGTCGCCCAGTCCACTTTCAAAGGACGAGCCTTGTCTTCTGCGAGCACTGGTTGTTGCTATGAGTTACGTCCTCTCCGGGATCCGCCATCCATTATCCCGTTTTCATTGTGCGCATATATGCAGGCTCACCTCTCCATGAGCAAGGCGTCTGGCATGGTCTTCATTTAGTGCCTCCTTCAGATATGATCATATCGTGAAGCTCATCACCCAGGAATGACTGTCTCACCTCGAACGAGAGAAGTCGCGTCATTGATGCTTCGGCTTTTCCAGTTGGAACTTCTGCGGTGTTAAGAGATCGTCTTTGCCTCTCAAGTTGCTGCGTCGTTCGCTACGGCCCTGACGAAACAGTGCATTGCCCGGGACTCCTCTGTCAACTGTGGTACGTGGGCTTGGAGCGCGAGGCTGTCAATCTTTCAAGTTCCAGCGACAACCAAACTCGCAATGGTTGGGGATACGTTGGTCTGTTATTGTGCTTGCCGAAGGGAATGACGTCACGGTATAGGAACTGAGCCTCTTGGCAGGATATGGAGAACGTACCTTGAAGAACGCGCCGCCGAGACGTTGGAAAGATAGGGATGGATTCCTCGTTTTCGTGAGTGCGTTAATTAACGATCATTATTTCTTTTCTGATCCTTATACATAGGCAAGTCTCTTCTCTGCCGTCCTTGTCGTTCAACCGTCACAGGCCACAGCAACAAACTCATTGACGGTCCCAGCGCGCAATGGTTCTCTCGTCCCTCGCTCCACCAACCTCACTTCCTTCTCTTGGATTTTCGCCCCGCATTCATTGATTCGCACCAGCTTCTCGTTCAGTCTTGCTATGGCTCTGTTCGCGGTCCTGACAAAACGGTGGATCCACCAATACCAAACAAGTGCCGTGTACGTCACTTCCGATGCATGGGCTTGGAGCAATGAGATGCGGCTTTCGTCATTTGAGCGTGTGTCTCGAAACACGGTAGTCACACTGTATCTGATGCGCGGTGGTATCGCGCGTTATTCCCATGCGAGTTCGACTATTCTCATCACGAAAAGGTCCAACGACATTGTCACCAACTCAAGTGCTTCCGCCAGCTGGCTTTCAAAAAGTCGGACTCTTTGGAAGGTTTTCGTGAGTGCGATATTCAAAATCCATCGTTTCATCACTCATATAGTTTTACCGGCTTGTCTTTTCACAGATGTTCGTCGTTCAGACGTCGCAGACGAAACACTTCTGTTCGAGTTCCCGACCAACGTAACGTGGGGTGTTCGACTTCGCACCGAGCGGCGTCAGGGATGGGTAAGTCCTTCCGGTTCACTCGCATTTCCGGGCACTTACCCTCCTGTTATCCAAACAGAAGCAATCCTAGCGTATCTTCATCCACGGGGATAAAATAACCGGAGACGCGTAGTCTCATGCCCACGCAGCCTTGTCCCAAACACTCTCCACAAAACGGCGACCTCAACTGGCCCAGACCACGCTTCAAATACGAGCTCGTCGCTTGCAGGACTAGAGATTTGTTTTGAAAGACGGGAGTGCGGACGTCTGGGAAACGAAATTAGGGCTGGGATGTCAATCTACCAAGTCAGGACCAGTCAGCCTATGAACGTCATCTAACAGGACGATTGTATAACATAAATGATGTGATAGAACAAACGATGAAAGAGAGACGTCGCATACAAGCGTGTTCATCAAAGCTCAGAACAAGTAGAAGATGATACCTGGCAGCCGCATCCCTCCCACAATAAGCAGTATACACCACTTCCCTATAGGCTGTTTCCTGCATCTGCTGTTCTCTGGGCTTGCTCCACTTGTATTCTCTACGACAAAGAAAGTTGCTCATGAGCAGGCCTGCAGCTTCCAAGATTAAAATGCAGCTCCCTGTGGACTCCAAGACGGTATATGGAACCACCTTTCGAGGGAACGGCTCAATGAATCGGAAGCTAAGGATCCTTTAAGACGGGCGAGAAGTAGGTAACTATTCCGCACCTTTGACGAGTGGAGACCGCGGCTGGCCATGCTAATCACATCCATTTTTCGTCATTGATGAGTGAAATAAAACAACTGCTCCGCAAGAAAACAACACATTGTCTTGATCCGGAGTCGTGTCATTTGGGGCATCTATCGGGAGATGCCAATATATACATGGATTCTTCATCCTAACAAGTAGTAGTAGTAGTAGTAGTAGTAGTAGGCGTCGCACTGGTAACAAGTATGAAAGCAGCATCTTCACACTTGACCAGCTCCAGTCAATTCCTTCCCGATATTCCAATGTCTTCGTCGCAGCCGTCTCCAAAGCGAGCTCACGGTCGTCCGGGAACTGAAGATTGGAGGCTCGTCTCCTTCAAAAAGCAACCTAAAGTCCGAAATAGTAGAGATGATTTCCTCCCTTTGCCACGGCGACAGTTCAAAGTGCTCTGGAATAGTATCGAGTTTCTGTAAGCACTCGGTCCACACCGGGTGATCTGGATAACACTGTGCAAGGAGGCGGAGGCGGGGGATATCCTGCCAAATGATATACATCGCACAAACAGCGAAGATGTTGTCGGGCTCAAAGAGGTATGCCATCACGGCGTCCGAACTCCTGGCCCCACTAACAAAAACCCATAAGGTGCCTAGCAGCCACCATCGCCGCAAAATCTCGTCTCCACGGAGCTTGACTACATAGTCAAGAAGACGTCCGGAAACAAAATGGGAGAAAATCTGATTTGCAAGGGGCTCGCCAAGCTGCAGGAATTCATGCACAAATTGGAGTGTTACGGTGTCAGAGGAGAGTGTCCAGGCTTGGTCCTCAAAGGCGATTTGGGCAAAATTGGAGGCCATGGTTGGGGTACACCAGTCAGAGGGGAGAAAGCGGGGGCGAGGGGTTGTGGAGTTGAGCACTTGGAGGAACAGCATCAGCATGGTACGCAGATGACCCACCATCATAATGGTGCCAAAGTCATCTGAAGAAACCAGCATATACAGGAGCTTCAGTGCCGCACATCGATTGCTGTCTAGTTCGAAAGAAGGAGTCTCAAAGTTCAGACGAATGTGTGGGAGACCCAAGAAAGTTTCGATGATTGTCAGCACCTGGTCAAAAAGTTCTTCCATATATTTTTCGGTGGCTGTCTTTTGGATAGAGGGTGAGCCGGCTAGCGTCAGCAGCAAAAGCAGGCGTGGATCCTGAGGAGTGGGGAATTCATCAATGGTGTGACTAGGATGGAAAATGCTATCCCTCATGAAACCCTCAACAAAGGCGTCGGTGATGGTTGGATACAGATGATGATAAATGGCATCCTGAAGAGATACCGCTCGGTGATCTTCATCAGAAATTGAACGAATCTTCATGTCATTTTTCGGGAAAAGTGGAAATGGCTTGTAGTCGGTGTGCCAATAGAACGGGGGAATCATCAGGAATAAAGGAATGAGATTGCTCTCTGGTGTGAAGGGTAGGAGTGCCTGGAGAAGATGGGCCCATACAATGGGCTGCAGGCAAAGCCGCTTATCTGGTGATTTCATGAACTGAGCTTTGACTAGATCTGCAATGTCATCGGTACGCGAAGAATTAAAGTAGTCGACACACAGAACTTCGGCGTAGGTTTCTGCGGACAGCCGGTCTCTTTCCGCTTCCCGGTCGAGGGTCCACTGGCAGAGGGACAAAGGGATGTCGAAGCGGAGGCCGGCACGAATAAGGCGACCGAGGGTGCTATCCTGACAGTTGATGTCCATGCAGGAGATGACAGTGAGGTGTGTCTCTGAAAATCTCTCCGCGTATTGCTTTAGAGGCTCGATTGACTGTAACGGTAAGGCGCTGGTTGATTGGACGACAATGTTCTGTACACTAGGGTTAGAAGACATGCCGGACAGCCAGCCCAAGGCATATGCATCAAGGTCGTCTGCTCTGAGTTCAACAGCTGCACGCTCGACATCTGGGAAGTGGCGAGGAGGAGGCCTCGTGGACATCAAGGCCGATGAAATCAGAGTGATGAGGTGGATGATATAGGCGTAGGAAAGAAATATGTACTGCGACAGTGGTGTCTTATATGGGCATGAAGGGTACATGATCGGCAGGAAGTTGCTGACAAAGTACGCAGCGAAGGATATAAGTGTGATGGCTCCGACAACAGATGCGATCACCACTTGTAGTGGGGCGAGGAAAAGCACCAAACCCACAAGAAATATACCAAGCGATGCACTCAGGAGAACAGGTAACAATCCGATGATGAAACCCACACCCCATTGTTCCAGTCCCATGTATCGAAACTGACGTACGCGACATCTGTCCCGAGGGGTGCCCGATGGAACAGCAATGTATTGGTGAATCCACTGTTTTGTCAGGACAGCGAACAGGGCAGTAGTGAGACTGAATGAAAGACTGGTGAACCACAGTCCATTGACTAGCGAATCAGATATTGTAGGACGGAAGTCCGAGAACGGAGTGAGACCTGAACGAGGAACATTGTTGACGAGAGTACCGTTGGCCGCAGCGCGCTGGACGTCGATGAGCTCGAACAGAAGCGTTGCCGTGACCTGACCATAATTGACTTGGAGGCTCTGCGATGTTTGAACGACGAACGTGGTGACCACGGCTGAGAAGAGACCGGCCTATACAAATATGAGTAAAAAACAATAGCTGTTAAATAAAGCACTCACGAAAACGAGCAAAACATCCAATCCGTCCCTCCATCCTTCCAACATCTCAACATCAAATACACCGCATTCTTCAAGGTACGTCCTCCATACCCTGGCAAGTGGACCCAGTTCCTCGTACCGCTTATCCTCCGGAAATCTCTGCTCATAGTCAAACGGGTCATTCCCTTGGATCGTAATGAGAAATGAGGCAAGTAATGAACGATAAGACAGCGTACCTCTAACCTGGGGTCCACGTTGCGGGATGCCAAAAAAGTGGCGAGTTGACCTTTGCTGGAAATGAGCTGTCCTCGCCGACTGCTGAGCCTCAGGCTGGGAATCGCTTGCAGAATCATCTGACGTCCCCGTGTCACCTTCAGCATCATGGGGTAGCATTTGGAGGTTTTTGTCGTCTCCGTCTGGTACGGTATTGATGGAAGGCATGGCTGTCGAGTGGTATGAGGAAAAGAAGAGCTTCCTAGGCGCCGAGGCTGTATTGTAGCACGGAGACACCGTGGGTACTACTAGTACTAGCACTCAAGTAATAGTAGCACCCACAGTGTCTCCGGTCGGACCGTGATAACCGTCACAAACATTTGGATTTTGGATAACCATGCGAAAATCGAGACTGACACCCGTACGGAGGTCCTCTCTGTTTGCGCCATCGTTGGTTGCAGCCCCTTCTGCCTTGATACGAGAGAGTGAGACTGAGAGGCGACGGATAGTTCAGTGAGTGAGTGCTAGCCCTGGATAGGTTGACCCACGCGATATCCAATCATAACCTCTTTTTTTTAGCGAAAGCTGTGATGCCTGCCAAACTCACAAAGGTCACAAACGACAAGCCCATTGATAAGTTGAAAGACACAGAATGAACGCCCATGCCCTCGAGCATTCAGGACGTATTAACATCCCTGCAACGCGTTTCTCCATTTGCAGCACCTTCAGTTTGCCTTTGGTATGTCAGATGGAGGGACCCTGTGCAGGTACACATAGCACATATTATTGCCGCTTTTCTACAGGTTAATATAAATCCTTACGCAGACACAAAAACCCCAAAAACATTTATGGGAGTTGTAGGCGAGGATAAATGAACCGATGGGCCAATATGTTAGCGGTCCTGATCGAACTCATCCGATATTCGAGGTCCTCCATAACTTTTAGGTGCCTCGCGACCGTACGAACAGGCCCGCCTTTGGTCCTTTCACAACAGCTCTCTGTCCGCCCAGTCCTAATCAGTAATCAAACCCCACCAAAACGAATAGCAGACTCACACTCGGTGGTCCATTCGTGTACCAAGTAAAGTTACCCCGCAGGCCATCGCGGGATGATCATAAACTATCGCCGCATGCTCGACCCTCTCCCAAATATCCACCGCCTTTGCAGACGGAAAATTGTAGTAGCTGGTAAAGACCCTCCGTTGGGTTCCCTCCTCAGTGTTTCTATCGGCACGACGGACTGCCACCATAAGATATTCTCACACGCTTCTCGCACCCTGGGTAGCTCAGCCTCCAATTCCTTGGAGATCCGCTGTCCGTGAATATGTACTCTCCGTCTTGTACAGTATCGATGGAAGGCATATCGAGTGGTGGAAGGGAAAGATGAGCCACGAGGCTGTATCGTAAGAACCCAAGATGCTTCCGTGTGAGGGACAACGGAAGCCGTGGGCGTCTGTCAAGGTTGGTGAGATTTGGATCATTCGTAAGGAATTGGAAGTGAAACCAACAATATCTAATACGAGCTCGAAGAAAAAAGCAACATCCACAGAAACGGTGTGTGCCTCAAGGACGAATAGACCTAAGCGAACAATAAGCTCGGAGAAATTGACGAGAGAAAATGACCCGTACACCAGGCTGAAAGCTGTCTTGATGAAATTTCGAAAGAAAGAATCGAAGAAACCGACAGTATAGACATCGGATGCTTCGTCGGACATAAGCCAGTCCTAACGTTAGCGAAGATAAGATCCATCAGGGAAGAAACCATCTGGAATATCCTCGGCGGCAAACGAATGGGAGGGAGTGACAGCCACCTTCCTGGTGCTGCCCTCCTGGTGCAGGCGTCCCGTCTTTTCCGTCACGCCAGGGGTTTTCTCTATGTGTTTTCTTGAAATAAATCTTCGAGGTGGAAAAACCTTGCTCTTGAACAAATTGCCTCCATAATCATTTTCAGATAGAGCATGTGAGACGAAGAAAGGGACTTACCCATCCTGAAGTTTCCGCTGTCCTTCCTCACGCGTCATCTTCTCCTCCAAGACTGGCTTGCTGAATAAAGATACAAGGCTGCTTAGACAGTCGTTGGTGGCGGCGCTTGAGGTCACCATTTGAGGGACCCGAAGATGTGAGAGGGAGCTGAGATTGGGATGAGCACTCGAGAATGCCGGTGAATGGGGAGGACCTACCCATCGCTGGCTGTAGCCGTCTCTTCCACGGCCATTCACTCTCGCACAGTGGCATGTACATGATGGGACATCTTGCGACGAAATCGGCTTCCCCAAAAGAACTTGCGTTGATGGGTCAAGGAGGCCGTTCTTCTCGCTCCATCCTCGTCGAGTTCAGTGAGTCGGACACTTGGTCATCTCGCACTGTGGTACCGGAGATCTCGTCGCCGCGTGTTGAGGGTGCAGGCGGGTTTGATGGAAGTAGGACGAGATGATACTGCCAGCGTGAGATAGATGAGCTGTATGATCATGAAGTGTGCCGAGAGGAATCACCTAGGACTATGCTTGGGCATCGCCTCCTGCATCTCCTCCACATCCAAGCCTGGTATACTGTCAACAACGACCTCCTCTTCAGCGTGCACCCGTCGTGGAGCATTTTTTTTAATTATCGCTTTTGTCAGGTTGAAAGTCGGCTGCAATGAAAGATAAATACGAAGATCAAAATTAGCGTCAAAAATTTCTCACATAAACACATTCGTATCCCAGTGATCTGGCGCCTCACGGCCGCTAGAGACAAAAAGGAAGATTGATGACGCGCTCAAGTCTGAGGTTAAGCGAAACCGCAAAACACACGAGGACTGCATGAAGGTCCGTGGCACTGTGCTGTGGTCACACTATGGAGTGTGCCGCACAGAGTAGAGGTACAACGGACCATGATGAAAGCGGGAGGGCCATGAGAAGTAGATCGGACCTGGATCATCCGGCACGAGATGCGCTCGATACTAAGAATTTGGTCGCGAAATGACTGAAATGCCCTTGATGCAAAGATGCCGAAATTGTATCCGACTACGCGCTCGAGGATGACGAAGGGGTATGGGAGATATAAATCCCGGCGTAGTGCTTGGATCCATGGAAACGAACAGACGGCAAGCGGACGCGGGATTAAGACGCGAGAATACAATGGGCCTGACGTTAAAGCTTTGCGCCGTTGATGGGTACCCGCCCTTCTCGTCGACTTCGGTATGAAGGCTTCGACTACCAGTATTTTTTCAGGGAGCACCAACTTCGAAGCTCATTGTCTCCTCTGCTTCACCAGGCCTTTTCTTCCCTGTTCCTGTGCGTGCCATCCATACAGTTGTGATCTCGAACAATGGGGCCGACCACAATATCGAAATACGTGCATACAGGGCAGGTAGGTAGCCTGTACCAAGGCTGATGAAATGGTGGGTCAGTGGTGGTTGAAAGTTCGAGTTGGCGGTAGAAGTGGTAAGGGGGTCTCCTGCGGAATTTGCAGTTGGGTCGAGTCGTGGTCCGGGAAGTCGCAAGGGGAAAAGCAAATTCAGACTGCACTTGAACGAGCTACGCAATGTGAATAAAGAATAGCCGCTGGCGCTCTCTATCAAAATCGAAGCAAGTTGAGACTTGAAACCGACTCACCCAATTTTTCCAATGGCCTCGAATTTGCTCAGTGTAAAGAGCGCATTTCCTTGAGTAAAGAACAAGAGAAAAAAGCAAGATCATGGTCAGGTGAACAATTGGCGTGCCTTGATGCCATCTGCTACCGTGACTCCACGCGATGACGACGATGCCAGTAGTGACGGCGACGGCGCTTCTGCGAGAACACAGGTTCCCCCACCTGCTCCCACCAGGACCTCGTACACACCCTATCCCTATCCCACTGCGAAATACCGGCTACGAGCCCATGTACGGCCGGATGAACGAATACCGTGACCTGCAACGCGAGATGGATGAGCTGAGCGAGGAGGAACGCGAGTTGGAGGAAGTGGTATTGCGCACCGTGGGCCAAGTTCAAGTTATGTATCGCTTATCCGTTCGTTTCTAGGATAATGACATCCGTATACGGGGGTTCAAGACTATCGGACGCGTCAAGACACAGCAGGAGGAGAAGCAAGAGGCGGATGAAGCCACTCCGGAAGATGATGAAGGAGATTCCGCGATCTCTGGTGGGCCCCCATCTGTGATGGAAGGCGAAGAGGAGGAAGAGGAAGAGGTGGATTTGGACACTAGTATGGAGGATCTGGATGAGACCGAGGATAGTGGATATGGCAGATGTTTGGCTTGACGCCGTGTCAAACAAAGCGTGCTCCTTACTCCCATCCATCTACGCCCCGCCCTTCAACGCTACATATCCAAGTGATGCTGAACTGTTCTGTAAGTCAAGCATCTTTTGATGTCGGTTTGAAATTTATTCTTCATTTTAGGAGTACTGGAGTGCTCAAGACGGCGGGCAAGCGGACTGATATTGAAGAAGAGGACGTCTGGCTTAGAAGGACCCAAGTGAGTTCACTTCTGCACCGAGTATTCTCATCTTAGACAATCTCCTACAGTAGGAATGTACACGCCGCCTGTTCCTTACCCCCGGGACAGCATACCTTTGTCTGGATTATGGCGTCTTCTCTACCACACCGAGAAGCGACTACGGGCGGGGGCTTGGTTCTGTCTCCTCATCGGCTACCACTTGCACTGGTGCGTCCCTCATTCAGTCTACATCCCTAGTCGCTCACCTCTTTGTTAGTCGGATATCATTACGTACCTTTCTCTCAAGCAACGGGCCCCGACATCAAGAAGTCGACGTCGTGTTGTTCGAGAACACAATGCGACAATGTGTCGAACAAGCCTTCAATCTCCCAGCACAACGATAGTATCACCCTAGGAGATTTCGTACAAACGTCGTGCAGGCAAGCACTAAGAATGCGACCTACCCGAGCGGACGACCCTTCCCTTCCCCGAGGTGCCTGGTTCACGAAGTGAGGATTATCAAAGGCAAGAAATGCTAAGTGAGTACTCTCATATGCTGTGTGACGCGTACCACCTCATCTTCCTCAGACAACATCATCTCGTCCACACTGACGACTTTGGATAACGCGTCACCACCTTCCCGATTTCGCCCAAAGCGACGTGAGCAAACATTAGACCTCCGTGGAACTCGACGACGAAGTTTGGCGGAGCAGCGAGAGGGGATGGTGGGTCCCGCCCGCATGCAGAGGGCTCGCCCTTCCCTCCTCCAGCTTCCGGCACCAGCACGATCTCCGCAGGGACGGTAGGGATGGGAATGGCCACGTTCGATTATGAGGAACTGGGCCTGCTTGGAGAACGTATGCACTGGATTTGACTCTGAGATTTCGTGAGTACGATATTCAAAATCCATCGTTTCGTCACTCAGTCTTCCGCTGTTCGTGCACCAGAACGCACAAGCTCAGCACCTAGTCTCTCAACCTCCCTCCCTTCTACCCCACGTTATCCAAAGCACTAGCCTCTCGTTCAGTCCTGGATCCACCAGTACACGTCAATTCCGGTACATGGACTTGGAGCGAGAAGCTGTCACCAATTCCGAGTTCCGTGGCGATACCAGCTTGTTGCGAGCCAGATCTGGCGTAGTGCCATCGCCGTCACAGGAAGGCACATCCTCCTCATTTGTCTACGTCGCTGGTCGGAGATCGCTACCCTTTCTCTCGGCACCAAGAAGCCGACGCGAACGAGTCCGCTATCTCCCAGCACAAGGGACCTACTCCTCGTGCATATCCTTTACGTAGCACCATCTTCAGCCTTTTGGTCAGCCCTCGGATGCTAGGTGAGTTCTCTCATATCCTGTGTGATGCATACAAATTTATATCTCTCGGACAGTGTCATCGTCCACTGTCGAACCTTCCCTGCTGACAACACAAACTCTCCGGACCCTATTGCCCGCAACGACGTGAGCAAGCATCAACCCTCTGCGGAAGGAGATCAGAAGGGCAGTGGTAGGCTCGCTTTCTCCCTGCCTACACGTAGAGGACTCACCCTTCTCCAGATCTGCGCGACTCCCTTCAACGAATACCGAATTCTTGATCTTATGTCTGACAAGTATGACAGTGGGGGTTCACTGACATCGACTCCCCTCCTCCAATGGTGAAGCTATCTATACAGAAAAAAGTTTTGACTCCACATGATGTTCGGCGAGCAAGCCCTGGCAGTGGAGGATTGTATCGGGATGGGTAAGTTCCCTCCCTGAAAGGACGCCGTCATATACTAATAGAAATTTAGAGATGAATGCGGTGTATTCGAGAGTCGTGTCTTTGGTCGGGACGACATGGAGGATTGGGCAACACAGGCACCAAATGGCTCATCTCTTCGGTGCTGGAATCCAACCTATATGCATATGTTCTGTCACCGTAGCATCTGTTTGATGAAACATGAGGAAATACTACCACCTTTTCCGCGTCTTTTCATTCTGAACCTTGTCCAGTCCACGAAGCCTTCTACCGTTCGCGAAGCATGAGTTCTTGTCTATTGCTTAGTTGTGCGCTCTCTTTCCCTCTGTCTACGCTGCCCGCCGTTGCCATTGAGGGTTACAAGGCACACGTTCTATTACGCGGACTCGGTGCTTTCATATCGAGGAGTCTTTATTTACAATCTAACGCGACCCAGTTTTCTATCAGCAGTACAAAAGATTATCCGTTTTATTCAAGATAAATAGATACACACCTGAGTGTGGAATGAGTACAAGTGACGACAGAGCCGAGGGAGAGGCATAAAATTGATGTGACGATGGAATAGAGACTGGGCCTGAGACTGTCACATATACGGAATTAGGAGATACTACCCCGGCGCATCCCTTCCTCTTCCCGTATATCGGGACAAAAGATGTATTCTGCACGACGAAGAAGAGTGAGCCCGCAGCTTCCGACATGCGGAGTGAAACGAGAGGGAGGGTAAGATGGTGCCAACTATTCCGCACATGTTTCAAAGTGAAGATCGCGGCGGCCAGAGACAAGAACACGTCGTTGTCCCGAAGAGCAGAAAGTTTTCGTGCCATCTTGCCTGAATTGATTTAACGGACGGAGAAGGGTGTCCTAGAACGAAATCTTACAGGGTCTTGTTTTCCCTCGTTGAATCAATATGGTCACGTCAATTATTAACAATAAGTATATATCCCGTATCCTGCATGTCAATTAAGAATCTAAGCAAATAAGTAGTGTTCTTTTCTTCTTGCAATTGTGGTCCACCATGAATCAAAGCAGGTAGCACCGTACCTCACCACTGGTAAGAAATCCTCGAGTCCCCCATCAGCTTCGCCATCTCCTTGGTTTCCATCCCTTTCCGAATACTTTTTGTGTCGGTGCCGACGATCAGCTCATTAGCGCGAAACGCCGCCAGCCATGAGTAAACGTCAAAGCCACGGCGAGGAACATGGGAGGGAAGCGTTGGTACGAAGAAGCCTGCGATGACTCCAACACACAGTACGGTTATCAGAAGACTGACCATATACAAAGTGTGGATCTCGGCATAGGCAAGTACAAGATCGGGGTATTGGAATGCGAGTGTATCAGCAGATCCAGCAAAGTAGGGCAGTACGTTGGTGGCATCTGCCCGGGCTCTTGCCTGCGCAAACAATTCGCCGGAGAGCTCTGTATATCCATAGGGCCCCGCGCCGTTTGTAAAAGAGATCAACTGAAAAATTCATATTATTATCAGGCGGCCTATTATGTTGAGAAAGATCCTGACCGTGGGAGATGGAACATAGTAGGCGTCTCTTCCATTGTCCTGGAAGTTAAGGTTCAAAAAAGTAATTTGGTAGAACGGTCATAAACTGACGAACCTTGATCATCTGATTAACGGAATTGCCGTGCAAAGTGATGTACACATCTTTCAGCCCTGTCGAATTTAATTGCCGCTTCACGTTAGAACCCGTCACGGCGTGGCCTGTTCGTTTCTCGTCTGAAGAATCCGTGATCTCCTTATTCTTACTGATGATGCCCGTAGATGAGGGTACCCCGGTGGTGGAGTTGTACGTCTCCACGACATACGGCTCGTATAGCTCCAAGCAAACAGCAGCATCATAGCCTATGCGTGTTTCCGTCCCATTTTCATCGAGGACATATTCGTCGCTATATATCGCGAAAGTACCGTCTCGGGAATAGGTGGTGTTCAATCGAACTAGTACCCATTCAATAGATATCCAGCCAAAACCTTCTTCGCCTAGATGAGAAGAGAATGTCATCGGTGAAAGAATCAACACAATAATTGGTGCCCTACCCATTGTGACAGGATTGCTTTTAAAAGTATGGGCAACACCGTTGTCGGTGAAAGATGCTATGCGTCGATGATGTTATATAGAAATTTGATAAAAGACAAACTATCTCATACCTGCAAATGCGGTACCGTTGACGTCGACAGTCGAGGGTAGAGTATCGTTCAGTTGGAGTGCAGCCGTCACGTTGTCTTCCTTATAAGAGGAGAATGCGAGACGGTCGAGACCAAAAGAAGAAAATAAGGTATCGATCGATTCCCGAGGTGTGAATAGGTATGTGAAATCATTGAAGGATTTGGGGATGCTGTGGCGAGAAACATAAGCGCCATAGTACAAGAAAGCGTTAACAAATCCCGTGGACGTACATATTCTTCGACCCATCTGGGACCTTCTCACAATGAATTCTGATACCCCATCGCGGATATCTTGGTTGGGAATCGTCAGCGGACTGCCAGTATATTATCGGAGAAAGTTCTACCTTAAGAAAGACCCGGGTTCCACAGTGTTTGTATTGGAGGAATCAGTGGCGACACTAGCAGAATCGGTGCTCAATGTGGGTGTAGTCGTATTTTCAGCGAATGTCCCGAATCCACTACCGTCTGGAAGAAACTGGGAGAGGCTTGCTTCAGAGAAATATACGGTGTCGTTATTCCATGGATAGGATATAGCAGTAGGGAGTGATCCATGCACAGCAAATGGGGACAAGGTCCATGTCAGTTTGAAGTCCTGCAATATAAGATTGAGTGACAGGACTGATAGCCTGAAGGAAGAATTAACATTGAATGTTGGCGTGAGAGCAGCAGTGGTTGATATATCGCTCTCTGACAAGTCACCTTTTACTGTGACCTCCTGGTATTCGGTATGTTGATGCTGAGGAAAGGTGAGATCACATTGGAGACATGGATCTACCGATCTAGAGATAGCTCACCGACACATATGTTGATATATTGACTATACGACCCAAGATAAATGTCAGCGACGCTGAGAGGATGACATTGAGTAAGAAAAAAAGAATGGCCAGAGACCACGGGCGCTTGCTAGATGGGACCACTTTAGTTACCTGAAAATTGGACACGCCCAAAAGGGGACTTACTCATATTGTTGACGCTCCCTTCTAGCGGTCCCTGGGTACATGAACCTCGACCACAAGAGTTGAAGCGCTGGCCACGCACTTGTCGGATCTCGTGAAGGAGCCGCCAAGTCGCTCAGCCTGATCCCTGGGGCGTCACTGATACGCGATTGGTGGATAATCATGGCCCAAGCTACGTTACAGATGGTAAGTATCCCTGTGTGAATGACAAGCGCTAGTACGCACTCGCAGCTTCCAGGAATGGCCTAGCCAGTGAAAGAAGGCTAAGACCTAACGCGAAACCAATAGCACCACACCCGACACCGACAAAAAATCGGCTCCAAAATATTGTCTTGTTACATGCAATTACGACGAATAGGAATAGCATGGGGTATGCAACCAGACAAAGAATAATGTGGATTATGATTTTAGGCCTTTCTGAGGCTTCAAAGCTCGTTTCGACGGTGTGGTACTTCTTGTAGCCTTCAATGGGTGCATAGCTCGGGTGTCTCCCGCCGAACCAAGGAAGCGAAAGCTTTCCTGGACTAAGCGGTGAGATGAAGGCACGACCCTCGTCTGAGCAACGGCGGAAGCGGGTTGGAACGAGATGAATGTCATCATTGGTCCGACCAGGGATGTCATTGTCGAATGTGTCATGACGAGGCAGGCTGCGGTACAAACTCGAGATTGAGTCTCGTGAGGACTCTGGGAACAGGACACAGTTGGGAGGAGGAAGTGAAGGAGTATCCATAGCGAAAGAGAAACAAACTAAGGATGAAAGAGA
The DNA here is from genome assembly GCA_022818075.1 of Armillaria altimontana. Lineage (NCBI taxonomy): Eukaryota > Fungi > Basidiomycota > Agaricomycetes > Agaricales > Physalacriaceae > Armillaria > Armillaria altimontana. Next base: position 1,340,393 of record JAIWYR010000009.1, read on the forward strand.
GAAAGGGAGGTCCCGCTTGAAGTATGCACATTTACCCTTTTATTAGGCCTACCTCCTCCTTACCATCTTTAGTGCGTGTGAGCACTGTTTGGATCAAGGACAATCCGGAGTCGTTCTTCTTCACACGTCACAGAAGATGATTGCTAGGGACTCGGAGTCTGACTTAAGCGCGATGCCTTCAGAACCGGAGCAGGAGAAAAATACCCATCTATAAGTACGTAAAAAGGTTGCAGCATAATAAAGCATGGTGTGGACGAACGGGGGCTACAGCTCCCGCTTTATGCTTTTTTCGTCGAGGTGGAAGTATCACCAATTAACACTGCCTTCCGCCTCCGTTTGCAGGAGCAACAAACACCTGTGCACTTTCGGTGTGATGCTTTTCTGTTGCGTTGACTTGCTATTACAGGACGGCTTTGTCAACTTCAGAATTGTGAGGAAAGCGTGGAGTGACGAACTTTTCCCTATCTTCTCTGTTACGCAGGCATCATAGGTCTCAAAATGTTCTGACGCGTCGTTAGAAGATGCCGAAACCCTGAATGGAAAGGGTGTTTCCCGTCAGAAAGGCAGCTGTTTTTGGTACAGTGCGTGAAAGGATCGCTGAAAGTCAGTCTGCCTACCAGAGAAATTGTCAGCAGGAGGGAGACTTTGTAAGCTGACTGGTCCTGACTTATCGGCAACATCCTCAGTGCGGCAGATTGGTCCCAATTTACCTTCCAGCCTAATCTCGTTTCCCAGACGTCCGCATCCCGTCTTTTAATTCAAATCTTGACTCCCGCAAGCGACAAACTCGTATTTGAAGCATCGTCTGGGCGAGTTCTTTGTGCTTGAGGTCGCCTTTTTGAGTAGAGAATCGTGGAGAGTAATCCGGACAAGGCCCCGAGCACATGAGACTATGCTTCTCCGGCTATACCTCCTGCCAGATCCCCATGTCTGCGCCATTGCTGGATGAAGATACGCCACCTCGAGCTAATATTGCTCTCACTTGGATAACAGGAGGGTAAGTGTCCGAAAACGTGAGTGAACGGGAGGGACTTACCCATCCCTGACTGCTCGCCAGATGACGATACGTCGTCGCGTTGATCAGGAATAGATCTGGATCCGCATGGATACCCCTGACTATGAGTAATAGAGAGAGGGGACCCACCTCTCGCTTCCTGCACGCCACATCCCTCTCCAAATGTTCGCGTTTTCCATCATCGTCAAGTGCAACCACGTCCCACCGCTTGCTTGACATGTCGTCTTTGTGCAAAATCAGGAGGAAGAGGTCGTCGCAGGGAGCGTACTGGAAGGAGGGAATGGTACCAAGAAGGTCAGGACGTGCATGCCGCTTGACACGCGAAAATGCTTACTTGGGATCTCCGCAGGCAAATCGTCGACAATATCTGTGGCTTTAATGACCAAAGATGTTGCTCCCCGGGTGAAAATACATCGCCTCATCGCAAAACTGAGTCGTCCAAGGCACCGAGGGCTTGCTTTATGGCTTAGGTTTCGCTGGCGGAAGAGAGAGGCCATTCGTCGCATAAGATCGTTGGGGAAACGTACGGAGACCTATGTGAAAAAGGTAAGGATATGGACATCATTTAGCGGGCAAGAAAACTCACAGGTTCTCCTCTTCAGCATGCGCAGTGTTATGTGTTTATGATTTGTAGGAGAGGGGCGCTAGGCAGAGGAAATCGTTGTCCAGCGATACAGCGTTACCCTTTTTCTGGGACCCAACGAAATGACCAGATGAACCCGCTCATTGGTAATACGCCACAGGAGGTGGCCGTCGAGCTTGAACATGAAACCTTTTGTAAGTCTTTATCACATTTTCTCCGACGAAGAGCTTCTCAAGCGCAATCTGTTGCTCTCAGTGTTCTCCTCGGCGTCACCGAAATTGCAGAAGGAAGTCTCACTTACATCCTCGATGCTCATTGCGAGGATATATTGGTGCATATTGATCGTGTCGAGGATGGCTCTCGCCCTGTCCTTTCTTGAACTTGAAACTGACGATGCTTGATAGAGAACGGAGTCCTAGGAACGAGGCAAGAGTGATAGTGAATTTGGGTACATGGGGAAAGTAATCCTGGCATAAGCGGAGTTGCAGGCGGGTTTGATGGGTACTACGTGAAGTAGATAAAGCTGTATGATCATGCAGTGTGCAAAAGAACTCACCTAGGGCATCTCCTCCATATCCAATGTTGACGATTCAGCGTGCGCTCGTCGTGGGGCAAAAAAATATCGCTCTTGTTCGGCTGAAATTAGAGATGAACACGAGGTCAAAATTAGCGTTAAATCGTTCTCACAGAAACACATTCATATACCAGCATCCCCAAGTGCGCTGGAGTCGTCTCGAGAGGCTGAAAATAGTAGCAAGGACTCCTGGCCGCTAAAGGAAGATGGATGACGCGCTCAAGTCCGAGGTTAAGCGGAACCGCAAAACACCATATGGTGTTGGTGTTGCGGCACTAGGTCCCAATAAGGACGTGACACTGTGGCTCATACCGCTGTGACCACACTATTGAGTGTGTCGCACGGAGTAAAGACTCTTCAAGGGGTACAACGGACCATGAGGAGTTCGGACCTGGGATTATCCGGCACTACGATACCCAGGGCGGAGAATTTGGTCGCGAAATGACTGAGTGCAAGATGCCAAAATTGTATCCGACAATGAAGAGGAATGTTGATGCGAGGACATGACTGTGACGGTCGAGGAACGGGACGAGACGGCAAGTGAAAGCAGATGGGGCATGCAAACACAGGAGGAGACAATGAGCTTGGTCCCAAAGCCTAAAGTTGGCGCTCCCTGAAAATACTGGTAGTCGACGAAAAGGGCGGGTGATTTGTAGCACTACCCATCAAGGATACGAAGAAGCATTGACGTCGGCACCATCCAGGGTGTGTCCAAGAAGGCGGTGATGGAAGGGAGAACGCCAACCACGATGAAGCGCAATATGGAAATGGAACCAAGGACAGACCACTCATCGTGAGCGAAGGGAAGGGAGGAGTGTACTGATTTTGGGGGATGTCGCATTGAAAGGGAAAGCAGGGGTATTCGGTCGAATGTTGAGTGAGGAAAAGGGAGGATTTGCGTCCGGTGGTAGGGAGTCAGTGGAGATGCCCGTCGGGAATTGCCACCGTGACTATCCCTGGAACGATGTCGGTAGCAACGGCGACGGCGCTTCCGCGAGAACGTAAGGCTTCCCACCTGCTGCCTCTAGTGCCCCGTACCCATCCTATACCACTGCGAAATGCCGGCTACGAGCCCATGTACGGCCGAATGAACGAATACCGCGACCTAGACGGATGAACTGAGCGAGGAAGAACGCGAGTTGGAGGAAATGGTGCGTACCCTTGGCTCTGTCACTCATAGACATCCCTTATCGTTACTCGTTCTTAGGATAACAACATCCGTATACGGGGGTTAATTAATGTTCGAGTCTTGTGCCGATTGAAGTAGGGCGGATTACAGGTCGAACGTGGAAGAAATGAAAGGAATGATGAAGATTGCACGGTGGGCTGAGAAGAGGGAGCGTCATCGAAGGTTAGAGCGCACACCTCGAGTACTGTATATCCCAGCCATAAAAATTTAAAACTCTGAACTCGACGGGCTCCTGCAAGCTGCGAAGCCGGTAGTCCAATATCCAAGCAGATGCCAACTAACCGGAGTCCATTTTAAGTTAACTTCTCGAGCGCTGGTGTCAGAGGGACGATGGACGAATTGTAGGGATCCGAACCGAGGCAAGGTAGAATGTCGGTGGGTGATCCCTTCTATTTACAGCAAAACTTGGAGTATTGCTAGAGAAATACACGTGTTTATGGGTAGTTCCTCCTGCACGACGCGTTACGGATGGCTGCGAGGCACTGAGTAGAAGGGGAGGAAGAAGAGATGGCTCGCGAGATGGGTGTCGATGTCCAAAATTGAATGTTTGGCTTGACGCGGTGTCAAACAAAGCGTGCTCCTTACTCCCATCCGTCCACGCTCCACTTTATACCGCCCTTCAAAACTACATATCCAAGCCCTGCCGGGTGATGCTCAAATGTTCTGTAAGTCACTAGTCACTGTTTGATGTCGGTTCTAAAGAATTAACTCTTCATTTTAGTAGCGCCATTGTTAGCTCAAAGACGAAGATTTCCTGGCGGGTGACCAGGCTGATGTTGAAGAGGAGGGCAGACATCACTGGCTTAGAAGGACCAAGTGAGTTCACTTCTGCGCCGAATGATGCTTTTTCTTATTCCCCGCAGTATGAATGCTGTTTGTCCCTGCACGCCGCCTATTCCTTGCCCCGGAACAGCACACCTTTCTCTGGATTCTGGCGTCTCGACCATCGTTCTCTAGAAGTGACTACAAGCGGTGGCATCATCTCCACGGCGACATCATGCCCGGGCGCAGGAAGGCACGTCCTGCTGGTAAGACCCTCACTCGTCTACGCCACTAGGTGCTCATCTCGTGTTAGTCGACCCTTTCTCTCAAGCTACCTGTCCCGGTACCTAGAAACCGACGTCGTGTCTCAACGCGACGATGCGTCGAACAAGCCTGCTATCTCCTCGGACAACGACAGTACAAACACCATACGGGCAAGCGCTAAGAATGCGACCCCGAGGTGCCTGGTTAATGAGGCGATGTTGGGACTATCAAAGGCAGGAAAATGCCAATTAAGTGAGTCCTCTCATACGCTGTGTGATACGTACAATCTCATCTCCCTCAGACAGGTCCACGATGACTTTGGATAACACGTCACCACATTTCGCCCAACGCAGGCATCGGGCCTTCGCAGAAGAAAATCACGAGCAGCAAGGCTCGCATGCAGGGAGCTCACCCTTCTCTCCTCCAAGTTCCACGCGAAAGTGTTCCAAATTCTTGATCTTGCGTCGTCCTGCGGTGGGCCCCGGTCAGGGAATGACACCTTCGCTGTACGAGGAACCGGGCCCGCTTGGAGAACGTATGCGCTGGATTTGACTCCGAGATGCTGGAAAGTTTCGTGAGTGCGACATCCGAAATCCATCGTTTCGTCACTCATAGTTTTCCTCTGTTCGTGTCCCAGAACCTTCAATCTGTTCGAGCTCAGCGCGCGCTCGCTCACCAACCTCTCGTTCAGCCCTGACAAAACAGTGGATCGTCGTGCCGTACATCAATTCTGGTACATGGGCCCGGAGCATCGCACCATGTCATTGTTCGCTTAGTTGAACCTCCTGTTTCCCTGTCTGTGCTACCCGCCGTTTGCCTGTACAAGGCAAGGACTCTACATGTTCTATTACCACGTTTTCATTTCGAAGGTTTCTATTTACAATCCAATTTCACTGAATTTCAGTGCAAAGGAATATCCGTTTTATTGAAGAGGAACAGATACACGCCTGAGTGAAAACTAACAAACTGGAATAAGTGCATTGCAAGGAACAAGTGGAGGCATAGCGGTGGAATAGAGATACAGAACGTTCGCCAAAAGTTCGAAAGGAGCAGGAGGCACTATTCCGGCGGATATTCTCTTCTTCCCTGCGTCATACTCCGGGGCTTGCTCCTCGGTATAAATTGCGTATTCTGCGCGATAAAGAAAGAGTGGGCTTGAGGATAAGACGGTCCCGCACACGTTTGAAAGTAAAGATTACGGCTAGTCGTGACGACCAAAAACAAGCAACGCGTCGCATCGTTGCCGAGGATGAGAAAAGAGTATCACTCAGACTCGGTGCAGCTGTGATAGTGAACTCACTTTGGATACTAGTTGATGCCCTCTCCTGTTCCTCTGCCGACGTTGGTGCTCTTCAGTATAGGCCACCTCGAAGGCAAACCAAGTTTCGCGAGCTTGAGCGGTCACAAAGTCAGCTGAAATGAAAGGTAGGTAAGGACGTCTCGACAGGACTCACAGTGCGTTGAGATTGACAAAAAAGAGTAGTGTTCATGAGAAAGCGACGTCTCTTTGTTTGGCTCTACCAAACAGTTCTACCCGTGCCTTCCCATACTGCTACCCCGCCCGAGAACCCAATGGCGATTACCACCTCGTATTCCTTACCCTGATGGCACAACTCGCGATATAAAGCAACGTAGGTTGAGTCTATCATTGCGCATGCTATGAGAGCAAAGGAAGCGACGCGTTCAAAAATATCGTGGTATGAGGAGCTGGGGCTCATAATGCGCTGGATTTGACGCTGAGATGTTGAAGGGACGCTTCGCTAGTTTTCGTGAGTGCGATATTCATAAAGCTATTGTTTCGTCACTCATCGTTACATAGACCAGTTTCTTGAATTCTATGCTGTGGTTACCATTTTCGTCGTTCAAATGTCCAAGATCGAACACTTCTGCTTGAGCGCGCGGCAGTCACGTCCTCGTTCCAACCCCACACCCCTCTCGCTTGTTTATCCCACATTATCTGATTCACTGGTGAACGCACGAGCAGTCTCGCTATGGACAGTGCATTGCCAGGGACTCATCCGTCAACTTCGGTACATGGGCTCGGAGCGCGAAGCTGTCAATCTTCCAAGTTCCAGAACTCGCAATGGTTGGCGGTACGTTGGTCTGTTATTGTGCTTGCCGACGGGAACGACATCGCGGTACTTGCCACGGTATGGAGAACGTACCTCTCAGAATGCGCCGGGAAGGATAGAGGGATGGACTAAGAAGATGTTTTGCTCGTTTTCGTGAGTACGTTATTCAACAATCATTATTTCTTTGCTGACCCTTCCTTGTACAGAGGCAGGTCTCTTCTTCTCTGGCATCTGCGTAGTTCAAAACATCGCAGGTTCAGGCCACAGCAACAGTTCAGCGCACAATGGTTGTCCCTCATTCCATTCTCAACATCACTCCCTCCTAAATTTTCGCTCCGCATCATCTACTTCGCTGGTTAACGCACCAGCTTCTCACTATGGCCCTGTTCGCTGTCCCGACAAAACGGTGGAACCAACAATACATCACCGTGCCAAACAGGTGCCGTGTACGTCAATTCCGATACATGGGCTTGGAGCAATGCAATGCAAGTTTCATCATCTCTTGAGCGTGTGTCTGCAACCACAGTACGTATCTGATGCGTGCGTTATTCCCATGCGCGTTTGACTGTTCTCATTATGACAAGGTCCCCGGGCCGTACTCTCCTTGGACGTTACCATCGCACCTCACGAAGCTGACACCAATTCCCGCATGTTCCTTTTACTTCCCCCGGTTACTCTCCAAGACAGCGAGTACCAGCTTGTTTTGGGAAATGCAATACGGTTCGAGTCGGATAGGCTTTGGGTCGTGGATGTGGGAAGGAACGACCAGTATTCTCGGGGATGCGTGGTTCTTTCAAGTCGTTCCAAGCATCTCTCCGTTTCCTCAGCCTACCTGACAAGACCCTTTTGGCGAGTAGTACCCATGTCCCAGACAATTAGCCTGTGTCGAGGAGCTCGCTTCAGGATGCACTATACCCTACTTCTATGGGAAACACAGGGTGCGGTTCGAATGAATTTATCTGGAGCTATATTGTTGATAACTACCACAGTTGACATCGCCTAACGGAAGGTCTGATCTACTCGAAGGCATAACCCTGTATGACAAGGATAGCACCGTTGGAGCTGAAACAACACCATGAGTTACTAAACAAAGAATCAACGAGCTCGTGAGATTCTCTCCGAATGTCCTAGAGAGCAGAGGTAGATGTGGTCTATTCGAGAGCCATGTATGCTATTCGGTCGGGTATCATGTTCTTAGCGTAGAGTACTTGATAACAGGACGATTGTATCCCTTGAGGGCCGCTATGCCCATATCCCTGCGCAACGAGCCTCCCTGGTGAAAATCCGTACAGACAGCCATTGTCATGACCGGAAGCATACTATCAATACACACAACATCGCGTCACCGCCGACTCTCTTTAGTCTACCGCTCCCAAGCCAAACCGCCGACGACATCGATGTTCCGCTCGACAAGGCAAAAAATTTCGGCCTTGATCTTGAGTTCTTGGGTGGATGAAAAAGAACAAGCACGGTCTTTATGAGAAAGCGACGTCGCTTTGATTGAATGAAGGTTTATAATGAGGGGAAAATACCAATATATACAGAGATTCTTCATCGCAATGCTAACTAGTACGGAAGCATTCACACTTGACCAGTTTCAGTCAATTCCTTCCCGATATTCCCACGTTGTCGTCGCAGTCGTCGCCAAAGCAAGCTCACTGTCGGACGGGAATTGAGAGTCGGACGCTCGCCTCCTTCAAAAATCGCTCTAAAGTCCGAAATAGTAGAGATGACTTCCTCTGTTGTCTGCGGTGACAGTCCAAAGTGCTCCGGAATAGTATCGAGCTTCTGTAAGCACTCGGTCCACACCGGGTGATCTGGGCAACACTGTGCGAGGAGGTGGAGGCGGGGGATGTCCTTCCAAACGATGAACATTGCACAAACAGCAAAGATATTGTTGAGCTCAAAGAGGTACGCCACTGCGGCATCCGACCTCCTGACCCCACTAACAAAAACCCCCAAGATCACTAAAAGCCAGTATCTCTGCACAATCTCTTCGTCCTCACGGAGCTTGACTACATAGTCAAGAAGACGTCCGGAAACAAAACGGGAGAAAATTTGATTTGCAAGGGGCTCGCCAAGCTGCAGGAATTCATACACAAATTGGAGTGTCATGTTGGAGGAGGAGAGTGTCCAGGCTTCGCCCTTGAAGGCAATTTGTGTGAAATTGGAAGCCATAGTTGGGGTACACCAGTCAGAGGGGAGAAAGCGGGGGCGAGGGGTTGTGGAGTTGAGTAATCGGAGAAACAGCCTCAGCATCGTACGCTGACTATCCACCATCATAGTGGTGCCAAAGTCATCTAAAGAAAGCAGCGTATACAGGAGCTTCAGCACCGCATATCGATTGCTGTCTATTTTGAAAGAAGGAGACTCATTGTTCAGAGGAATGCTTGGGAGGTCCATGTAAATCTGAATGCTTCTCAGCACCTGGTCAAAAAGGTCTTCCATAGACGGATTGGTGGCCATCTTTCGTATAGAGGGTGAGCCAGCTAGCGTCAGCAGCAAACGCAGGCGTGGATCCTGAGTTTCATTGGTGGCGGGATCAGGATGGAAGATGCTATCCTTCACATGCTTGAAACACCCAAAAAAGGCATCGGCGATGTCTGGATACAGATGATAGCAAACGGCATCCTGAAGATTTACAGCACGGTGGTCCTCATCAGAAATCGAACGAATCTTCATGCCATTTTTTGGGAAAAGGGGAGGTGGCTCGTAGTCGGCATACCAATAGTCCGGGGGAATCATCAGGAATAGGGGAATCAGACCACTCTCTAGAGTGAAGGGTAGGAGCGTCTGGAGAAGATGGGCCCATACAATGGGCTGCAGGCAAAGGCACTTATCTGGCGATTCCATGAACTGAGCTTTGACTAGATTTGCAATCACATTGGTATACGGATAACTCAAGTTGTCGAAACACAGAATCTCTGCGTAGGTTTCTGTGGACAGTCCATCTCTTTCCATCGCCGAGTCGATGACCCGCAAAAGGGACGAGGAAATGTTAAAGCGGAAGCTCGCACGTATAATGCGATCAAGGATGCTTTCCAGGCAATTAATGCCATCCATGGAGAAGATGACGGTGCGGTAGGTTTCCGAAAATCTCTCCGCGTATTGCATCAGAGGCTCGACCGACCGCAAGGGTAGAGCGCTGGTTGATTGGACAATAATGCTAAGTACACTGGGGTTGGAGGACATGCCAGACAGCCAGCCCAAGGCGTATGCATCGAGGTCGTCGGCCCCGAGTTCCACAGCTGCACGCTCGACATCTCGGAACTCGCGAGGAGGAGGCTTCGTGGGCGCTGCGACCGACGAAGCTGGAGAAATGAAGAGGCCGTGGTTGATAATATAGGCATAGAAAAGGAATGTGTACTGCGACAGCGGTGTCTTGTACGGGCACGAAGGGAACCAAACTGGAAGGAGGTTGGTGATAAGGTAAACGGCGAAGGTTACAAATGTGATAGTCCCGACGATGGATGCAATCGCCGCTTGCAGCGGGACCAGAAAAAGAACCAGACCGACGAGGAATATGCCAAGCGACACGCTCAAGAGCAAGGGTAATAAACCGATGATGAATCCCACACCCCATTTCTCCAGTCCCATATACCGGAATTGGCGGACACGACACCTGTCCCGAGGTGTCCCTGAGGGCATGGCGATGTATTGATGGATCCACTGTTTCGTCAGGACAGCGAACAGAGCGGTAGCGAGACTGAATGAAAGACTGGTAAACCACAGTCCATTGACTAGTGAATCAGATATCGTGGGGTGAAAATCCGAGAAGGGAGTAAGGTTGGAGCGAGGAACATCGTTCACAAGGGATCCATTGGCCGCTGCGCGCTGGACGTTGATGAGCTCATACAGAAGCGTTGCCGTGACCTGACCGTAATCGACTTGAAGATTCTGTGATGTTTGGACGACGAACGTGGTGACCACGGCTGAGAAGAGACCGGCCTATACAGATATAAGTAAAGAAAAAACGAATTTCAAATATTGCACTCACGAATACAAGCAAAACATCCAATCCATCCCTCCACCCTTCTAACATCTCGGCATCAAATCCAGCACATTCTGCAAGGTACGTTCTCCACACCCGGGCTAGCGGACTCAGCTCCTCGTACTGTTTATCCTCCGGAAACCTCTGCTCATAATCAAATGTATCGTTCCCTTTGCTCTCGATAAGCTATGCGGAAAGAATCGTAATAATGCCAGGGCTACATACCGCCAACCTGAAATGCACGTTGCTGTATGCCAAAGACTCTGCGACTTGGTTTTCGTTGGGGGTGCCGTGACGGCTGGGGATCGTCATTGGGTGTTTCTTGGGCATTGTTGGGAGGGATTGGATCTTCATCTTCTACAGTATGAATGGACGGCATGGTAGAGAAGTGAAAGCAAAATGTTACGAATGGTAGGCTGATCACACCAGTCACACACCTCACACACCGTGGGACACTGGAGTTTATTCGCTGGAAACGCTTTGTTTGTCTATGGGTGTCCAGCCATTTTCTAATATTTCCTGTGGGCGTACGCATTTGAAAAAAGAAAATCAAATTGGCATTGGAGATATTTAGACTAACACTTTGAACTAATGAACGCCGCTGCTCCGCTGTCTCCAGTCTGTCTCCTCATTCTAATTTATTGTGTTTACCGCCATCGTCGGCTTAACATTGGCCTGGAGTAAACAGATAACGAGAGACGAAAATGGGTTAAAGCGTGGATGAAGAACATCGTTGATGATAAAACTGCACGTTAGACATTCATGAATTCGAACAAGAGTCGCTGTGGCTTGCAACTTGCGATGTCTTTGCAGAAAACACAGCAGAGAAAGGCCAACCTGTACAAGTTTGAGTATTGAAAGAATGGTCCTGGAATATTGCACTCAACGAAGGCTAGTGCAACATCTAATCCATTCCTCCATCCGGCATCATCTTCTCCATACCTGGCAGTCTGATCTAGCTCTTCGTAGCGCTTATCCTGAAGAAAGGTACATCGTAATACAACGCTGCATAGACAGTCGTCATCGATAGCGGCCCTAGAGGTCATCCGAAGATGCGAGTGGGAACTAAGATTGGGATGAGTTCTCGAGAATGTCAGTGAATGGGAAGGTCCTACCCATCCATAGCGTGTAGCCGCCTCGTCCATGGTCATGCCATGACCACGATGGGTTATCTTGCTACGATATCGGATATCTAGCGTCCCACAAACGAACTTGCGTTGATGGTCTAAAGGACGTTCTACCATCTCCTTGCTCTGCTTCCCGTCATCGTTGAGTCAGTGAGTCGGACACTTGCTTGTGGGACCAGAGACCTCGTCGCCGCATGTTGAGGGTGCAGGCGGGTTTGATTGATACTGCATACAGTGTGCCAAAAGGACTCTACACTTGGGCACTCCTCCATGACGATGACCTCTGCGCTCGTCGTGGGGCAATATATATATATATCGCTTTTGTAAAGATGAATACGAGATCAAAATTAGCGTCAAATTTTACTCACATTCATATCCTGGCGCAAATTCCCAACATCCCCCAGTGCGTCTCGAAAACGTGAGAAGTTGTTCGTTTGAAAGCCAGCTAAGATGAAGATAAATATGAGATCAAATCAGCGTCAAATTTTTCTCACATAAACACATTCATATCCTGGTGGCACCAAACCCTGGAGGTCGTCTCGAAAGGTTGAAACTAGAATCGTAACTGCATTTTCTGGCGAGTGCGGCATGCCAAGAATCCCTTCGCGAAATGACTGAGTGCAAGATGGCGAAATTGTATCCGACAACGAAGGAGAATGTTGATGCAAGGACATGACGCACGGACCCGTGTGTGAGGGTCGACGAATCGCAAGCGCAAGCGGATGGGAACACGTAAACACAGGAACAGGACAGGGAGGAGACGATGTGTTTGATCCAAAGGCCGAAGTTGGTGCTCCCTGAAAAATACTGGTAGTCGACAAAAAGGCGAGCCATTTGTAGCACTACCCATCAAGGATGCGAAGCAGCACCAACGTCAGCGCCACCCCAGGATGCGCCCAAGGAGGCGGTGATGGAACGGACGCCAACCACGACGAAGAAATGGGACCAAGAACAGTGACTCGCAGATTACCAGCGAAGGGAAAGGAGTAAAGAACTGAATTTGTGGGACGCGCGTAAGGGAGGAAAGCACTGGTTTTGTGGGACGTCGCATTGAAAGGGAAAGCATGGAAATTTGGTTGGAGCACCAAGAAGATGACAACCATGATTGCTCTGAACGTGGTTAAGGTGAACGACGTCGTTGGAAGCATATTGGGCGTCTTGCTAGCAGAATTTCTGAATCCTGATGGATTGATGCTCAATTTTTTTGGGTGTTCCTTTGTCCGTTTCAAGACACAAGTGATAATGGAAAAAGGAGTCGCGTCCATGGAGTCAGTGGAGATGCCCGTCGGGAATTGCCACCGTGACTATTCCTGGAACCACGCGAAGACAACGATGTCGGTAGCAACGGCGACGGTGCTCCCCACCTGCTTCCCCCAGTCCCCCGTACCCACCCTATCCTACTGCGAAATGCAGGCTACGAGCCCATGTACGGACGGGTGAAGGACTACCGCGACCTCCAACGCGAGATGGACGAGCTGAGCTAGGAGGAACGCGAGTTGAAGGAGATGGTATCGCGCACCCCTTAGCTCGTCCTCGTCCTTTGCTCACTCGTGGACAGGATGATGACATCCGTATACGGGGGTGCAAGACTATCGTGCCGATTGGACGCGTGAAGACGCAGCAGGAAGAGAAGCAAGAGGTGAGCTTGGTCCTCGTTGCTTTCTTTGTTGGGTTAACTGCAGTGGGGAAAGGCGGATGAAGCGACTCCGGAAGACGATGAAGAGGATTCTGCGATCTCTGGTGGGCCTCAGTCTGTGTTGGAAGGCGAAGAGGGGGTGGAGGAGGTGGTGGAAGAGGTGGATTTGGATGCGAGTACGTCGGATCTGGATGAGAGCAACGAGGAGCTGGAAGAGGAGCTGGATCTGGATATGGACGTTCCTGAGGATATTGATGCTACACGTTCTGGCAGCAGCTCTGTCGCCCTGCACTGGAGGGTATTCAGAATCGAGGGCCAACTACACGGCGGGCTGAGAAAAGGGAGCTTCATCGAAGGTTAGGCCTGGGACACGCACCTTGAGGACTGTATATCCCACCCACAGAACTTTGAACTCGATGGGCTCAAAGCCGTTAGTCCAGTATCCAAGTAACGCGCAACCAACCGGAGCCCATTTTAAGTTGTAACTTCTCCAGCGCTGGCGTAAGAGGGACGATGGATGGACGTCGGACGGCAAGGTGGAAGGTCGGTGCACCACCCCTTCCATTAACAGAATACGCGCGTTTTTCCTCCTGCTCGACGTGTTACGGACAGCTGAGAGGCGCCGAGTGAAAGGGAAGGACGAAGAGACGGCTCGTAAGATGGGTGTCGATGACCAAGATTGAATGTTTGGCTTGACGCCTTGTCAAACAAATCATGCTCTCCTTATTCTGATCCATCTACGCTACATATCCAATTGATGCTGAACTGTTCTGTAAGTCATGCATGGTATAATGTCTGTTTTACATAAATTTGTTCTTCTTTTTAGTAGCGCGCTTGTTAGCTCAAGACGGCGGGCGAGCGGACTGATGTTGGAGAGGAGGACACCGCTGGTTTTAGAAGTACCAAGTGTGTTCACTTCTGCGCCGAGTATTCTCATCCTAGACGATCTCCCGCAGGATGAATGTCGTTTGTCCCTACACGCCGCCTATTCCTTGCCCTGGGACAGCGTGCCTTTGTCTGGTTTCTGCTCACTTCTCTACCACAACGGGAAGCGACCTTAACGACGGCAGGAAGGAATGCTCCTCGCTGGTCCTCTCACCGGTCACTCATCTCTTTATCAGTCGGATATTACTACCCTTTCTCTCAAGCTATGATATATGAGTCTTGGCATCACGTTCAAGAACACAACGCGACGACGTGTCGAACAGCCCACCATCTCCCAGCACAACGACAGTGTCATTTCGTACAAACGCCGTGCATGCCACCTACGTCATGTATTCCTGTAGCGAGTGGATGACTCGACCGTCCCTGGTTCGCAAAGTGCGGATGGTGTCGGGACTAGGCAGGAAAATTGCTAAGCAGGTGCCGGTGAGTGCTCTATACGCTGTGAAATGCATACAACCTCAAGGCCTCATCTTCTCAGATAGCACCACCGGCGACTATGGATAACGCGTGGGTCCCAAGGCAAGCATCAAGCCTCCGTGGAATGGAACTTGACGACGAATAATGCCGCGTGCAGAGGACTCACCCTTCTCTCCTCCACCTTCCGGCACCAGCACGATCTCCGCTGGGACGGTAGGGATGGGAATGACGCGTTCGATTATGAAGCGGCACGAAGAACTAAGCCCGCTTGGAGAACGTATGTGCTGGATTTGACTCCAAGATTTCGTGAGTGCGATCTTCAAAATCCATCCTTTCGTCACTCAAGTACTCACTGTTCGTGTCCCAGAACCTTCGAGCTCAGCACGCAGATCTCAACCTCACTCCCTTTACACCCCACATACGCCAGCCTCTCGTCCAGTCCTGGATCCACCAGTGCACGTCAATGGACTTGGAGTCACCAACTTTGAGTTCCGTTTCCTCTAAGGCAGCGTAGATCTGGTGCAGTGCCATCCCCGTCACAGCGGCATCCATCTACGTCGCTGGTCAGATATCACTACTCTTTCTCTCGGCACCAAGAAGCCAACGCAAACAAGTCCGCCATCTCCCAGCACAAGGGACTGCCCTCCTCGCGCATATCCTTCCCGTAGCGTCATCTTCACCCCGTGGATCCTAGGTGGGCTCTCTTGTATGCTGTCCGATGCGCACCAGCTCATCTTCCTCGGACAGTATCATCATCCACTGTCGAACCTAGCGATTTCGCCCCAAACGACGTAAGCAAGCATCAATCCTCCGTGGAAGGAGGCGGTGGTAGCATGCAGATTCTCCAGATCTGTGCGACTCCCTTTCAACGAACACCGAATTCCTAATCTCAAGAGTTCACTGACATCCTCTAATGGTGAAGCCACCGACACATAAAAAAGTTTCGACTCCACATGATGTTCGGCGAGCAGCAGCGGAGGATCGTGTCGAGATGGGTAAGTTCCTTCCCTGAGAGGACGCCGCCGTATACTAATAGAAATCGAGAAGGATGCGACGTATTCGAGAGCCATGTTTATATTCGGTCGGGACGACGTGTTGAGCGTGATGGAGGATTGGACACCGAATGGCTCGTCTCTTCAGCTTCATGTTCGGTTACCGTAGCATCTGTTCGTTGATTCTTGAAACACGGGGAAATACTTTTAAACTTTGTCCTCGTCTTTTTCATTCTAAATCTTATTCAGTCCATGAAGCTTTCTACTTGGTGTACGAGTTCCTGAAGCATACGTCCTTCTCTATCGCTTATTGTTCGCTTAGTTGAGCCTCCTGTCTATGCTACGCCTTCGAGGGTACGAGGCAAGGAACCCACATATTTGATTCACATGCTCTATTCCTGCGTTTTCATTTTCGAGGGGTTTTTATTTACAATCTAAGGGGACTGGATTTCCATCTGTTTTATTGAAGAGAAATAGATACATGCCCGAGTGTGGAATGAGTGCAAGAGACAAGCAGAGTCGAAGGAGAGACACAGAACTGATACGATAAGGATGGAGATAAGGATGTCCATCAACAGAGTAGGAGGTACTACCCCCGGGGCATCCACTTCGGTCAGTAGACGTAAAGAGCAAGCCCGCAGCTTCTGAAATGAACGTGCGTGTTCCTGTGGGCCATGGAGCAAAAGGTGGGTGAAGAGTAGGTACCAACTATTCCGCACACATTTGAAAGTGAAGATCGCGATGACCAGAAACAAGTAACGCGTCGTCTTGGAACAAGGTCGCGTCATTCGGTACTTCTTCCAGAAAGAGTGCCGAGGCTGAATTGGGATGAAAAAAAGGGGGCAATCGTGACAGTGAACTCACTTTGGATACTCGATGCCCTCTCCTGTTCCCCCGCCGACGTTGGTGTTCTGGCTTTCCATTGTTGTCAGGTAGGGCACTTGATCGCCTCGTCTTCGGATGAAAACTCAGAACTGAGACTGGAGATGTCGTCGCCGCGTGTTAAGGTGCTATTCCTCCTACTCGACGCGTCAAGACACGTTCAAAAGAGATACGGACGACTAGGAGGCACTGAGTGAAAGTGCGTGCTGGGAAAGGAAGAAGCCAGGCTAACCCATGAGATCGATGAAGAAACACCATTAAAGAGAGAGGGTTGATCCACAAGGGCTTTCCAGACGCGCGCATTCTGCAACTTGAGAAGTCGCTTGAGTAGAATGTCGGATTTATTCGGGCGTGCTGAATAGCGGAAACTAAAGTAAAGGTGAGATTTCTGCGACTGAGTATCGTATAATGATGTCAGTTTTCTTGCCCTTGTTCATTCCCGGTGCATGTTACAGCACGGTATTGAGACGACTTGCGAGATGGGTGTTGATGACCAAAAGTGAACGTTTGGCCCAACGCTGTTCGGACCAAACAAAGCGAACTCCTTACTTGCTTCATCCATGCTTGCTTCAAGTTTTAGCGATCTCTTATATCACCCTTCAACACATCCAAGTCCTTCAATGACTCTACGAAGCCGTCGAATGATTTTTTGGCAAGCGAGCGGACCTATACTGAAGAGGATGACCTCACCGTTGGTAGTGGTGGCTTGGGACGCTTGGGAGTGCCAACGTGCATTCACTTCTGCACAGAGTATTCTCATCCTGAACCATCTCTCACAGTATCAATGGCATTTATCCATTGATATTTTCGCTGCTTATTGCCAATGCTTCAAAAGCCTTCCTTGCCCCAAGACAATGCACCTTTGTCTGGGAGCAGCAAACATGCATGGACATATGTCTCTACCTCAACAACGGGAAGTGACTGCAGGCGGTGGGACTGGGAACGGTAAGTGCTATCATCTCGTCCTATTTTCAAGGACATTAATATCCACCCGCCATCTCCGTAGCGTCATCCTCATTCCTCTCAACGATGGTATGGAGGCCCACCCTGGAAACGCGTCAGCTCACAAGACGGTGGAGTCTCCACTGAGGGCCAACATCATGCGCGGGTTCTGAGAGCACATGGATACAGTCAACTCACGAGGGAGCTTTCTGCAATTTCAGTTTTTTGCTGCCAGACGAGAATGCCTTAGAGTGATGGGGTAGCGAAAGTAACTGCAGGAGGGAAGGATGCCGTATATGCGGGGGACGGTAGGTTCCTCCCATCCAGTATATGTCACTGGTTGCTCACTTCATCGTTAGCCAGATTCTCCAGCTTCCGAACAGACCATTCAATTGTCCTCTTTGTCTCCCGCTGCCTTGCTCGTTTATTCCACCGCTCTGGTTTTGGTCCTAATCCTGGTTTGAAACTTTCTAGGGCACTCCCTAGCTTTCGTTTCTGTCAAGTCTCGGTCCAACGGAAGCACTATCAAATAGAGTTTTTTGTCTTGCGACGACTAAATCTACGGCAAAGAGGATGGCCTGGATGACAGCCTTGTATCAGGCTTGGGAGAGATGCCTAAACCATGTAAGCTCTCTCGCGTGTCAAGTGCAGCATACAATAATGACATTACCCAAAGATGATGCTATAAAGCCTTAGAAGTGAGGAGATGGTGGAGCAGTGAGAGGAGATAGTAGTGGCAGATCTGCTTTCTTCTTGGCCGCACGCAGAGGAACTCGCCCTTCTCACAGATCTTCCATACAATTCTCTTCGATGAGGGGCACTAGCACATGGCACGAATTTTTGATCAAGATGACTTATGGCGACGAGCAGGGTATTTATCAGGGCAATACTAGACACGTCACGGGCGGGGAACGGCAGTAGATGTGCCAGGAATGAAGTCCTCACATACCCAGGCATCTACCGGCTTTGTAGTCCACGTCACTTCCTCCATCTAGGTCCCTCTGGTAACTGCGACTTCTTTCCCTGGAAGAATGCTCGTATAGGTGCAGTCTACTGAACAAGGTTTTTTAAGACGGTGTATCAAACTAGTCCAGAAGTGTGACGGGGCGTAAAATGATCATTGGAGAGATTTACTCCCTGGAGAGCGGTTGTTGGAAAGCCATCTCTTGACGGAGGGAGCATGCACTGGAGAGACGCTCGCCGGAGAGTGATGAGCTGGAGAGATGTGTCATTGCGGAGAGGTTCGCTGCAGGTAGAGTATATCATTCCATTCACCACTTAGTTTGTATGTAGGTACTTATGTCAAATAGATCGGGGGTCGCCCTCCTTCACAGGACTTCATTGGAGCAAAATCAAACGTTCTTGATTTTTGAACGGCGAGAGTAGATACCCCGAAATGATACACTTGCGAAGAAGTTGATTCATACTACGGATACAATAATGAGGAACGTCGTTGCCTATTTACACTTCACTGATACTGCTGCTAGGATTCATCGTAACTTCCTGCGTTTTCGCCACCGTATCGCTGTGCTGCCGCTGACGCAACCAATGCCAAAGCTTCGGTAACGACTTCATCAATGACCATTCATTTACCGGATGTTCATCTTCAACCGGAGCTTGCCGCGGTGGCTGGGGATCAAGTGTATCCAGTCCAAAGCTTCCCACACATCCTCCTTCGACAAATTCCTTGAATTCTGAAACCCTATGACGAGTGATCCGGTCCGAACCATAGCCTAGCAGACCAAAGTGCTCAGCCAGTGGCGTAGCATCAAGCTTCTGCAAGCACTCCGGCCAAGCTGGGTGATCTGGATGAACTTGCACGAGACGACGAAGGTAGTGGGTAGCATTCCTACAAATGTGCACCGCGCAAATGGTGAAGAGGTTCTTGGGTTCGAAAATGTGTGCCATGAACTGCTGTAAGACCTGGTGGTCCAACACATCAGGTGTCATCCGAACGATAAATGTATCCAAGATCTGTGACAAGAGTTCATAGCATTCAATATTGTTACCACGGAGCTTGCCTATACGGTCGAGATGACACCCAGAAACAAAATGAGAGAAAATCTGATTCACAACGGGGGCGAACCGCAAGAAATAAAGAATGAGTTTGTCTGATTCTTCATCCCCAAATGTCCAGGTCTTAGTATCCTGCAAAGCAATTTGGGCAAAGTTGGAGGCTATGGATGGTGTATACCAGTCCTTGGGAAGAAAACAAGGGTGAGGGGAGGTTGAATTAAGCACCTGCAGAAACATCGCCAATGTGATACACTGGTCTAGATTGCGCGTCGAAGCACCGCCAAACTCGTCCGATGTAATTAAAGTATACAGGAGCTTCAGCACTGAACAGCGATTGCCATCTAGTTTGAAAGAAGGAAAATTGTTGTTAAGCAGAGACAAGTTATGGACATCCATATAAATCTCAATGTTCAACATAATCGTGCCGAAAAATCTGACCCTGAAAGGATTTGGCATGGGCACCTTCCGAATAGAAGGCGAGCCAGCCATTGCCACCAATGCACGGAGCCGTGCATCCTGAGGAGCGGGAAATTCATTGGTGGCAGGATCAGGATGGAAGAGGCTATCCTCCACAAGCATGAAACCCTCACAAAAGGCATCACCGATGCCTGGATACAGATGATGGTAAACGGCGTCCTGAAGATTTACAGCATGGTGGTCCTCATCAGAAATCGAACGAATTTTCATCATATTTTTCGGGAAAAGGGGAGGTGGCTCGTAGTTGGCACACCAATAGGATGGGGGAATCATCAGGAATAAGGGAATCAGACCACTCTCTAGAGTGAAGGGTAGGAGCTCCTGGAGAAGATGGGCCCATACAATGGGCTGCAGGCAAAGCTGCTTATCTGATGATTCCATGAACTGAGCCTTGACTAGATCCATAATCTCATTGGTATGGGAATAAAAAAAGACTTTGACACACAGAACCCCCGCGTAGGTTTCTGTGGACGGCCGATTGGCTCGATCTATGTGCGACAGGACGTCGAACCAGGTGTAGAAGCGGAGGGTCACACGAATAAGGCGGTCAATGATGCTCTCCTGACCAGTTATGGCCATGCGGCCAAAGTTGTTATCATGGAACATTTCTGAAAACCTCTCAATGTATTGCTTTAAAGGCTCCACGGACCGTAACGGTAAGGCGCTGGTCGATTGGATGACAATATTCTGTACACTGGGGTTGGAGGACATGTTTGACAACCAGCCCAAGGCATATACATCGAGGTCCTCAGCCATGAGTTCAACAGCTGCACGCTCGATGTCTGGGAACTTGCGAGGAGGAGGCTTGCAAGGAGAAAGGTTCCAAGGAGGAAAGCTGCAAGGAGGAGGCTTCGTGGATGTCAAGGCCGATGAAACCAGAGTGATGAGGTGGATGATATAGGCGTAGGAAAGGAATATGTACTGCGACAGTGGTGTTTTATATGGGCACGAAGGGTACATCATCGGCAGGAAGTTACTGACAAAGTACGCAGCGAAGGATATAAATGTGATGGCTCCGACGACAGATGCGATCACTACTTGTAGTGGGGCGAGGAAAAGAACCAAACCCACTAGAAATATACCAAGCGACACACTCAGGAGAACGGGTAATAATCCAATGATGAATCCCACACCCCATTGCTCCAGCCCCATGTATCGAAACTGACGTACATGACATCTGTCCTGAGGGGTGCCCGATGGAACGGCGATGTATTGGTGAATCCACTGTTTTGTCAGGACAGCGAACAGGGCGGTAGTGAGACTAAATGAAAGACTGGTGAACCACAGTCCATTGACTAGCGAATCGGATATCGTGGGATGAAATTTTGAGAAGGGAGTGAGATCCGAGCGCGGAACATTGTTGACAAGAGTGCCGTTGGACGCAGCGCGCTGGACGTCGATGAGCTCGAACAGAAGTGTTGCCGTGACCTGACCGTAATCGACTTGGAGGCTCTGTGATGTTTGAACGACGAACGTGGTGACCACAGCAGAGAAAAGACCGGCCTATACAAATATGATTAAAGAAACAATGACTGTTGAATAAAGCACTCACGAAAACGAGCAAAACATCTAGTCCATCTCTCCATCCTTCCAACATTTCAATGTCAAATGCACCGCATTCTTCAAGGTATGTCCTCCATACCCTCGCAAGTGGACCCAGTTCCTCATACCGCTTATCCTCCGGAAATCTCTGCTCATAGTCAAACGGGTCGTTCCCTTTGCTCTCAGTGAGATATGTCGCCAATACAATGAGCCAACATACCTCCGACCTGAAATCCACGTTGCTGCATGCCAAATACGCTGCGAAGTAACTTGCGCCATCGTGGCAAGGAATAAGCAGTTGAATTCTCATATATGTCCAGAGGCTGGGAATCGTCCGCAGGATCCGCCGACGTCCGTGTGTTGCCTTGAGTGTCATGAGCTGGCCTCGCCGGCTGCTGAGCCTCAGGCTGGGAATCGGATGCAGCATCATCCGACGTCCCTGTGTCGCCTTGAGTGTCATGGGGTAGTGTTTGGAGGTTCTCATCGTCTCCGTCTGCTACGATATCGATGGAGGGCATGGCTGTCGAGTGGTGTGAGGAAAAGAAGACTTGCTAGGCGCCGAAGTTGTATCATCGTACCCACGGTGCCTCCGGTCGGACGGTGATAACAGAGGCCGAGGAAGTGCATATGTAGCAGGCGTGAAGG
The DNA here is from genome assembly GCA_022818075.1 of Armillaria altimontana. Lineage (NCBI taxonomy): Eukaryota > Fungi > Basidiomycota > Agaricomycetes > Agaricales > Physalacriaceae > Armillaria > Armillaria altimontana. The sequence continues at coordinate 1,362,464 of JAIWYR010000009.1, forward strand.
ACGGTGACATTGGCGTAGTAATGTAAAGATCGAGATTGACACCAGTACAGGCAGAGATCCTCGCGGCATCGTTTGTTGCCGCCCATTCTACCTTGACACGAGAGAGTGAGACTGAGAGGTGACGGTTGTTCGGCGCGATCCGATCCATAACCTTTTTGAGCGAAATATTCGGACATCCTGAAGTGCAGCAACCGCGCTCATCGTCTCCCTCTGCTGAAAGAGCCCCTTGTCACACATTGTTAGTGAGGAAAGATTTATTCGTCGTGAGGATCGGTGAACTCACTTTGGTTACCCAATCGGTACGAGGCCCTCTCTCGTCCCCGAGCTAGCCGCTGCCGCCGACTCTTTAGCTTGCTTGCAACATCACGCGTCGCGTCAAGTGTCCAGAGAGGCGGTCACCAGTCTAATGGACGTCTTGATGGGCGTCAACGACTAGGCCGGCCCGGTGACTGCAACGGTATGTTTGGCTCGCCAGTATGGAGTCAAACAATCCAGTCTTGCCTGTTCATTTATTCAACCTCGTCCTTCATCCTGATTCAAGCCGCTTCGACTCCTGGGTGCCGGTGATGCTTGAAAATTATGTGAGTAAACTTCGGTGTAAATTCTGTGTGGTATTTACCTTTCATTTCAGCCAACTGTTGACCACCAAAAAGCTCGCAATCAAGACTGGACTTTTTCGCCCGCGCAAACCCACGCTGAAGAAGTGGACCTAAGGGCAAAGGCGCCCACATGCGGATCCCGGGTGAGTTTCTCGCCCACCGGATGACGTGTATATCCTTACCTTCTTCGCAGAGGTCTCCGTATGCGTCCTCGACGATCTTACGCGATGATTGGCCTCTCCCTTCCATCAACGAAACCCCAGCCATAAAACAAGCTCTCGATGCCCTGGATGACTCGATTTTGCGACGAGGCGGTGGATTTTCACCCGGGGAGTAGCATCTTGGGTCCTTAAAGGCGTGAATATTGTCGACGATTTCCCCGCCGAGATCCCAAGTGAGCACTTTCACATGTCAAGCGGTCTGCTCATCCTGACCTTCCTGGCACAGTATTCCCTCCCTCTACTGCTCCCTGCGACGACCTCTTCCTCTCTATTTTTCACAAAGGCGGCACATCGAGCAAGCGACGTTGCACGCGACGATGACGGGAAACACGAGCATTTGGAGGGGGATGTGGTTCGCAGAAGCGAGGGGTGCGTCCTCTCTCTCTCGCCCTTAGTCAGGGTACTCATACTCTCCAGATCTGTTCCAGATCAACGCGACGTGGGGTGCTCGTCTTCGCACCGGGACGACATTTCATTACTCGGTGAGCAGGGCCAGTACTCGAGCGGCGTCAGGGACGAGTGAGTTCCTTCCGTTCGCTCACATTTCCTGCGCTTACCCTCCCATTATCCAAGCAAGAGCTTGAAGCGACGTATCTTCATCAGGCCAGAGACGCGTAGTCACAGCTGTTTGCTTTACAATGCGCGCCGGCCTTAGCCCCGACCACTCTTCGCGACCCTCTCCTCAAAACGGCGAACTCAAGCACCAAATATAAGCCCAGACGACGCTTCAAATATGTGCTCAGGTGTCATGGACGCGCTCCAGAGCCAGGTATCATTCGGGGGAGTGGAGATTCGGCTTAATAAACGTGATGAGGACGTCTGGGAGACGAGGTTAAGACTGGGAGAGATGTGTACTGTATGGCTTTTCTGCTCAAAATGCGGCAGCTTCGGTAGACCGCTTGTTGTAGGTGGATACGGTTTAGTACTCATTTGTAATTATGTTGGTTTGCCATACACTTTTAATATTATGGAGAATCCATGACCCAAACATCCGAAAATTTCTCCCCGAACCATGTTCGGGACGAATGAGGGAGAACAGCATAGGTCAAGCTGGATTGTTGATAAATTTGATGTTCTGAAGAGGTCTCAGGTATCCGAAAGGTCGGTGAGAGAAAAAGACGTAGTCGTATTGTAATGATAGCATTGTGCCGGTGTTGATAGTCGTGGTAGGTGTGTCTGCACCCTGCCCCACCGTCTTCGATGACCTCCACAAATTGCTTTCGTCGACGCGCTCACTGGCGTCCGGGTTGCGCATCACTTCTGTCGACACCTTGACCGTGAGAGCAGCATCGTCACAAATCCCTACAGGCAGCCGTTAGCGAGCATATACCAAGTGTAAAGGACATGTACTTACATTTATATTCAGTATTACTATCTGAATCAGGGATTGTTAGCCCGAGTTCGAGATAGAACGAAGAATAGCCTTACCTGGTACATGGCTTAATCTAACAGTGTACCTGCTATTTCGAGATACGGAGCTACAGAAGGATTGTACCTTGGTAGCCTCTTGCCGGCGTCCTACACAAGCCCATGTCAACAGCAGAAAGTAAGCAGAGTGCAAGAACACGTACCGATAGTATACCCCCAACCGAACGACCCTTAACCTGATCCAACGAGTCCGTCCATTAGCCCACCGAGTCAAGTTTCGACTGTGGAAGGGCTCGCATTGTGTTCGGGCAAGCTCGTCGTACATGAATGGCTGTTACCGATGACGCGTGCGCGTGAACTGCGATCAACTTTTTGTGAGCTTAGAGTCAAGTATCCAAGCCATTGCAAGTGCTTACCGAACATAGCCTCACGTTGCGACCCGTCCTCGTTCAAGCTTATCGTCTCTTCTGAAAACACGCTGTGAACGGGAAACGGAGGAATAGTAACTACGAGATCACACCATTACGCGCAAACCGTTGGGGAGCGAGCCTAGCAAATTTGAGAAAAGAAGAAAGTCATCATAGTGAATCTACACACCTTCAACTCCATGTATCCTACCAATGAAGCTTGAGCTTGTAGATTTTGAGCCCTGCCGTCTAGCTAGACACGAGTCGTAAGCAAAGGTTTAATTTATAACGACGAAAAAATATGAGAAATTACCTCTTCAGTCAATAATACATACGCGTCGTCAAATTTAAAACGTTAATGAGGCGCCGCAGAAGCTTCGTCGTGTGTTGAGTTTGTCTTGAGGATTAAAAAGAGCGAGCATGGCCTTGAATGGATTGTTTCCTTTGTGAGCTGATGCATCGCCGTCCCGGTCGTGTCCTACCGGAATGAGCACTGGCATCTTGGGAACGCATCCTATACAGATGGGAGACCTGGCTAACGAGGAAAGCAAGCGACCCCGGCACATGTGTCGTCCCTCCCTCTTCGTCACTCTGAGGCTTGTTCGATACCGCCAATCGCAGACGCGTTTCCAGGGTATCCGTGTTTTTTCCGAAGCCGTGTATGATGTTGGCCTTCAAAGGAGAGACATCACCGTGAGATGGAGATGGCGCTACGGAGATGCTGAATACCGGTGAAGGTGAGTGAGAAGACAGTACCTACCAATCTCTGCTTGCCATTGCGAACGTGCTGCTCCCCAGACAAAAGCATGCTATCTCGGAACAAATTCGGGTCGTCCGCTCATGGAAGGCTTCTTCCATCGTTGGAAGAAGGCGGCGAAATGGGGAGAGAGCGTTGGGGACGTACGGACGAATGTCATCAAGACTGCGAGAGATCGTTCATGAGAGTAAGTATCACTCGACGTAGAAGTGAACTCACATTGATGCCACTGTTAATGGTGAGGTCCTCCTCTTCAATGTAGGTCCGCTCGCCCGCCAGAAAACCATTCAAAATATCGGGTCTTGAGCTAACAAGTCGGCTACTGAAATGGAGAGTAAATATCATTCACAATTACCCGACATCAAACATACATGGCTCACAAGCGTGACTAGATAGTTTCGCAGATTGATTGAAGGCTTGAACCGCGTTGAAGGGCAGCGAAGAGCGGGCATGGATGATGTAAGTAGGCTGAGTCCACTTTGTTTGGCTCAAGCAGCATCACTTTTGGTCATCGACGCCCCTCACGACTCGAAATCGTACTGTGCAATGCGTATCGCACAGGCGGCCTGTATTAGTGTTGCTCGCGTTTGCAAGGAAGGCAGCGCTATTGCAGAAGAGTGAGCGTTGTGAAGGTGCGCGCGCAGCAGGCCCTTACCGTTCCGAATCCCTGTCGTAAAGCCCTCCATTAGTCTTGCCCACTCATTTTTCGTCGTTAAGAGTGGCGACACATGTATCTTCGCGTCGTCGTCTTCGTGACGCCAAGGTACTACCCCCCGGACAGAAACACGTTATTTTGGGTCAAATTTGGGTGGTCCAGTTTCATCACCGCTGGAAGTAGGTGGTAAGGGAGCGTCGGAGATGTAGGGACAAACGACGGAGAATATTTAGGATGAAAAAAAGCCTCAGGAAAAGTAAGGGGTGTTGTTTCCGCTGCCTCCGGGGCTTGCTCGCCGAGTGTCAAGCCAATACTTGAACAGCGAGCCCTGACGTCGCCATTTGGAGGTGGAGGGAGTGGGCTATGGAGGAGACCAGTTGGATGAACCTGCGCTCGATTCCCAGTGTGGGGCATACCAAGAATTCGGTCGTGGAATGTGATTGCCGAAATTGTATCGGATAACGAAGGGAGGTACGAAGGACATGACGCACGGTCCCGTGTATGAGGGTCGACGAACGGCAAGCGCGAGCGGAAGAGGCACGCAAACACAGGAACGGGTCAGGAGGAGATGATGAGCTTGATCCAAAGGCCGAAGTTGGTGCTCCCTGAAAAAATATTGGTAGTCGAAGTCGTCGACGACAAGGGCGAGCGCTTTGTAGCATACCCATCGATACGAAGCAGCATTAACATCACCAATGGTGCATGTCCAAGAAGGTGGTGATGGAAGGGACACCAATCATGAAGGTCGCGGTATTCGTTTATACGCCCGTACATGGGCCCGTAGCCGGCATTTCGCAGTGGAATAAGGTGGGTACAGGGTACTGGGGGGAGCACTCGAGCAGGTGGGGAAACCTGTGTTCTCGCGGGAGTAAGTACCGTCGCGGTCGCTACCGACATCGTTGTCGCGTGGTTCCAGGTATAGTCACGGCATCAAGGCATGCCGATTGTTCACCTCGTCGTCGACCCACTTACACTCCCCACCACCATCATGGACGCGCCTCCTTCTTTTTCCTTTATCTCGAAGCGGACGTCGGATGAAGGAGCGCAAAAAATCATCGTCTTTGGATTCGGAATATCTACTAGCAAGACGCCCAATATCGGATGAAGTACTGCGGAAGACAATGAAGGGGATTCTGCGAGCTCTGATGGGCCCCCGTCTGTGATGGAACGCGAAGGGGAGGAAGAGGAAGAGGTGGATATGGACGCTAGTATGGAGAACCTGGATGAGAGCGACGAGGAGGGATATTGAAGAAGTGGACACCGCTGGCTTAGAAGGACCAAGTGAGTCCACTTCTGCGCCGAATGATGCATATTCTCATCCCCCGCAGTATGGATGTCGTTTGTCCCTACACTCCGCCTTTTCCTTGCCCCGTGGATTCTGGCGTCTCGACCATCGTTCTCTAGAAACGACTACAGGCGGCGGCAGGAAGAATGGCTCGCCGAGCCCTCACCATCTCCACGGCGACATCATGCTCAGGTACAGGAAGGCACGTCCTGCTGGTAAGCCCCTCATTCGTCTAGGTCGCTAATTGCTCACCTCTTAGTTAGCCGGATATCACTACTCTTGCTCTCAAGCTCGGCATCAACGTTGTGTCGAACAAGCCTGCCATCTCCCAGCACAACGACAGCGTAAATGCCGTGCTCTATGAATGCAACCTACGCCGCGTATCCCCGTAGCGAGCGGATGACCCGACCCTTCTTGGTTCGCGGAGTGAGTGACTATCAAAGGCACCAGGTGAGGTCTCTCATACGCTGTGTGATGCGTACAACCTCATATCCCTCAGACAGCACCACCGACGATGCGTCACCCACCTTCCGCGTATGTCCCGATTTCGCCCAAAGCAAGCATCAGGCCTCCGTGGAATGGAACTTGACGCTACGCCTGCATGCAGCGGGCTCGCCCTTCTCTCCTCCAGCTTCCGGCACCAGCACTCCAAATTCTTAATCTCCGCAGGGACGGTAGGGATGGGAATGACATATTCGATTACGAATCGATACGAGAAACTGGGCCCGCTTGGAGAACGTATGCGCTGGATTTGACTCGAGATTTTGTGAGTGTGATATTCAAAATCCATCGTTTTGTCACTCATGTTTGTGTCCCAGAATCTTCAAGTCGCTCCACGCACCAGCCTCCTGTGCACGTCACGCGTCAAGTCCGGTACATGGGCTTGGAGTCACCAATTCCGAGTCCAAGGTGGCGTAGATCTGGTGCAGTGCCATCCTCGTCACAGCGTCATTCGTTTTCGTCGCTGGTTCCCTTTCTCTTGGCACCAAGAAGCCGACACAAGAAAGTCTACCATCTACCAGCACAAGGCACCTACTCGCGCATATCCTTACCGTAGCACTATCTTCAACCCTCGGGCCTCTCTCGTATGCTGCCAGTGCGTGATGCGTACAAGCTCATTTTCCTCGGACAGTACCATCGCCTACCCACCAACACCTGCGCTGACAACGCAAACTCTCCGTCAGCGGAGCGACACGATTTCAAACGATGTAAGCAAGCATCAGGCCTCTGTGGAAGAAAATCTCACAGAACTCGCCGAGCAGTAAGAGGGGATAAATGGTGGTCCCATGCAGAGGGCTCACCCTTCTCCAAACATGTGTTCTGAATAATGCGGCTTCCTTAAACGAACATCGAATTCTTGATCTTACGTCCGGCAACAGGTTCATCGACCCTCTCTCCTTCATTGGTGAAGATGCCGATACCTGTCTATGCAGAAGAGAGTTTTGACGCTACATGATGTTCAGTGAGCAGCGGAGGATCGTATCGGGATAGGTGGGATCCTTGCCTGAAAGGACGCCGCTGTATACTGATAGAAATTGAGATGGATGCGGTGTATTCGAGAGCTATGTTTATATTCGGTCAGGACGACATATCGAGCATGATGGAGGATTGGGCTCGTTCTGTCATTGTGGCATCCGTTCGCTTACACATGGGGAAATACTATAACTTTGTCTGCGTCTTTTTCATTCTGAATCCATGAAGCTTTCTATTTGGTGTACGAGTTCCTGAAGCATAGGTCTCTCTATCGCTTAGCTGGACCTCTTGTCTATGCTACTCGCTTGCAAGGCAAGGAACCCACATGTTCTATTCCCGCGTTTTCATCTGCGAGGGGTTATTATTTACAATCTAATGGGACTGGATTTCCATTCGTTTTATTGAAGAGAAATAGATACACGCCCAAGTGTGGAATGAGTGCAAGAGATAAGCAGAGTTGAGGGAGAGGATGTGACGACGATGTAGATAAGGATGTCCACCAACAGAGTAGAAGGTACTACCCTGGGGCATCCACTTGGGCCAAACGACGCAAAGAGCAAGCCCGAAACTTCCGAGATGAACGTGAGTCTTCCTGTGGGCCGTGGAGCAAAAGGTGGGTGAAGATTAGGTACCAACTATTCCGCACACGCTTGAAAGTGAAGATCACGATGACCAGAAACAAGCAATGCGTCGTCTTGGATCAAAGTCGCATCGTTCAGGGCTTCTTCCATAAAGAGTGCCGAGGCTGAATTGGGATAAAAAAGAGCATCACTGGGGGCAATCGTGACAGTGAACTCACTTTGGATACTCGATGCCCTCTCCTGTTTCCCCGCCGACGTTGGGATCACTTTCCATCGTTGTCGAGTAGGGCGCTTGATCGCCTCGTCTTTGGATAAAAACTCAGAACTGGGACCAGAGATGTCGTCGCTGCGTGTTAAGGATGCAGGCGGATGCTATTCCTTCCACTCGACGCGCCGGGACACGTTCAAAAGAGATACGGACAGCTAAGAGGCACTGAGTGAAAGGGCGCGCTGGAAAAGGAAGAATCCAAGCTAACCCTTGAGATCGATGAGGAGACACCATAAAAGAGAGAGGGTTGATCCACAAGGGCTGTCCAGATATGCGCATTCTGCAACTTGAAAAGTTGCTTGAGTAGAATGTCGAATTTATTCGGGCGTGCTGAATAGCGGGAACTAAGGTAAAGGTGAGATTTCTGCGACTGAGTGTCGTATAATAATGTCGGTTTTCTTGCCCTTGTTCATTCCCGGTGCATGTTACAGCACGGTATTGAGACGGCTCGCGAGATGGGTGTTGATGACCAAAAGTGAATGATTGGCTCAACGCTGGTCGGACCAAACAAAGCGAACTGCTTACTTGCATCCCCGATTCTTTCCGAAGAATGAGGAAACGACAGAGGGTTATAGGGAGCCGTAACTGGTCGTGAGTAGTGCCAAACTGTCTAGACAGGGGCTATACTCCGGGTTGGCTTAGCTAATTTGCGGCGATTGGCGAGCATCCGGCAGGCTTCGGCTGCTATGCCGGGTGGCTGAAGATGATGGCCGATGTGGCTGAAATTGTCTCTCTTTCCGATTTCTCCCTATTGGTTAGGAGAACTGGCTTGCTTATGAAGAGTACTTATCGGCACTGATCACAAGCATGGGTCTCTTCATAGAAATATTTATTTTCATTTCCTCTGTCTACTTTTACCTCCTTTTCATAACACTTTGTTCCATGGATCTCTGTTTCCTTCTCATTAATTGTCGGGCTGGACATCTTCCCTTTGACATCCTGCACTTGTTATGAGTCCAAGTTTACAAGGATTTGTTCTTTTATGCTACATTTTGAACCAGGACCCTGCATTTTAAGCCTTACCTTAGAATTCAATAGCGACAAACAACACTCCTTTTATAGAAACCTGTCTTTCAGAATACTAATTGTGCTAGATAAACTAAATGACAGCTGTTTTTTTCATGCTTATAGTATGTATAATATATCAAAGAGTACATCTCACTAAATTTTTGGGCTTCGGAGTGGGAGAATAGAGTGGAAAATGTGCATTCTGCTCACCACGGTCCAATGAACTGAGTACTGATCGAGTGGCTGTGCTGCTCTTTTCTTGCCTTTCAATTACCACCTTCAATGGTGCATGGTGCGCTCCCCAATACCTGTTTTTTGGACATGAAAAGGTGTGTATTTTATTATTTTGTTACTCACTCTTCATTTTAGGTCCATTTGACGCATCTGGTGACCTCAAGAGCCCCAGATTTCATGCATCCCACCCCCACCAGCTGTGCAAGCCCTCGAACAAGGCAGCACCTGTACCTCTTCCAATGACAACTATGACAGTGCCCCCACCGTCTACGGCGACAACAACGACAACCAATGCTTGCTGTGGCACGAAATACAGTCAGAATCCTCTCCCCACCAACCCATCACCTCTCGCAGCGATATCGGTGTCAATTGCCCCCATGTATGAGGTTCGTGGCCCTTCAAGATCTCGAATATATCAAAGGATTCGATATCGGTACCCATCTGCTACTGTGGGACCCAAACGAGCGAGCAACAACCACAACAACGACGGCTAGTAGGACAGCGACAGCGACGACGGTGACTGGGACGGGGGACAAGTTTTCTGTGATGCAGGACCTTGAGAATGTTTGGGGGGAGGGCTGCTGGATAATGAGACTGCGTGGAGGAAGCACAGTAGGGCAAGAGATGTCGAGGAGGAGGGCAGGACCAAGACCAGGATGCCGATGGCGCACGATGACTGCCACACACTTTTGGGCATCAATGGAGAAGTTGAGGGTGCACTCATTGTGCCCAGAATCACTGCCATATGACAATTTGCCTGCCTACCACTACCTGCCCTGCTGAACACCAACATGGTCATTCCCTGTCCCATGTAGCCATCCCAGGGACTCCATATCTGTACATCCCCCATTATTCTGGTGGAGGAACATGAACCCCTGTTCATCTGGTCCATCAATGCCCCCTGTCATCGTGCGTTGACATCCTATCCCCATACCCTTGCTCCCTCCCTTATATTCTCCCCTACAGCCCAGCTACCATGACAACGACCTTACTACCCCCGTTTTCTACATCAGGGAATCTAGTGGTGAGGTCTGTTTTCCCCACCGACCTCCTTGTCACTGTTGATATGGTTTTGGCCCATTCCCATCCATTTTCCCAGTGTGCTGTGACTCTATATGACCCCTCAACCTCCCCAAACTGATTCAGAGGTTGCTGTTCCAGCAAATGACACCTTCCGTAGTGGCCGCCGCTGACTCATGTACCCACCATGCTCACTACTTTTTTTTTGTACTTATTCATAGTATCATAATATAATAACCTACGTTTGAACAACATTAATATACTAGCTCTCTAGTGTAGTGGTTAAAGTGTGCTAGGTTATAATTCATATGTTGATTTTGTGACACGCCTAGATCTGCTCTTCTTTCCCCATTACCACCATCGATACTGACCAGTGACGACTATGGTAAGTGGGCACTCTACTATTTTGTTCTCTTTTATTATACTCACTGTTCATCATTTAGATGTGGTCTGTACTCAGCCTAAGAGAGGAGTTGCTGTTTTTGCTGCTGCAGGTACATATGTGTTGATCTTTTCAGACACATTTGTGGTGCTTATGGCAAGCTTAGCCTTGCTATCAGGCTGTTCCGTTGCAAGACTGAAAACTTCCATGTTGCTGAGCAAAGGATAGCACTGCACTCAAGGCATAGGAGAGATTTGGTCAGCTGCCTGGTAAGTAGCCATTTCATTACTGTTGGTTTCACTGCTCATCCTTCTGATTAGACCTTGTTTGCTTGAGATTAACCAATTTTGTTGTGTCAGGAGGCTCTACATTGGACGCTGAAGGCACTTTGCTTGTGATCAATGGTCAGTCTTTTCTTATTGCCATCTCCGCCAAGTGCTCACAGTGCTGATTAGGCTTTGCTGCTTTCCCTGGGGACACGAACCAAACACAAACTCAAATCTAAACTACAAGGCGAAACGACTTCATCAAGGAAGAACCGGATGGCAAGAGTACGGAGTGTCCAATATCAAGACCAGATAATTGGTACATTACCGCATTACCAATGTTGACATCAGTGTGTAAGTTTGTCCTTTGCATGCTTACATTGAGACTTGACTCAAATCCACCTCGGGGATTCTGCAAGCGATGTATCATTGTCTGGCAAGCGAGTACTGCATTGTGCCACTGAACATGAAGGCGGGGGAGGTGAAGGTGGAGGAAGAATATGAGGGGGACCTATCTTTTTGCCTAAAGTAGTTACTTAGTAGTAGACTAGTAGTAAGTTGAAATCTGTTCCTCATCTCAATATCTGCACTGATGCTGAATAACCTTTTGACACTTTCGTTCACTAGCTTACTCTCGAGTCTCGACCCTTGTAATGTCCCGACAACAGTGAATTAGGTTAGGCTCATGGTGAATTGCAATGTGTTGAAACTACTAAGGGTCCAGGATCATCGGACTCATACCTGCCATGCTTGCAGCGGCCCACTTTGGCTAAGTGTCTTTTGAGGTTGCTGGCTGTCATCGTGCACTTCCACATCGTCTTCCATCTTTCTTCCACCTTTTTTGTCTTGATGCTCTGCAGACTCTTGGTCCATTCACTGTATGCAGCATACATGTAGTGGTGTTTGCATCTTCATATGCTCTTGATATCTCTGTGATTGCTTGCTTGGTTTGGTTTTTCTGGTATGCCACATTGCCATGAACCATTGCATATTGGGGGAGCAGGCAAAGTCTGATGTGTTTGTGCTCTGTGCGGCACAAGAAGACATGTGTCCAATCTGTGCTTCTTCCTTAATTGACCTGTTTGCTTGCGCACTACCTTTGAGGCTCCTGGCTTGCCCCCATCTTCTTTCATCCTATATCTAGTGTTAGCCTAGGGTTATGAATATGATATTCTCTAATTGAATAACTAAAAAGTTGAGTGAGAAAATGTGAGCTGGTGGCAGCCGAAGGCCACCACCGAGCGAGCTTTTTCAAATAAGGTATGCTGATTTTACCCTTAAAGACAGCATGTGTAGCAATGACCCACTTAGTAACTACATACTGCAGCAAAAAAAGGGCACAAGAAAGCTAATAATTGTTGATATTTGAAAAAAGACAGAATCGGGGACATGGCTTCCACTGCTACTGGATCATCTATGCTTGCTTCAAGTTTTAGCGATCTCTCATATCACCCTTCAACACATCCAAGTCCTTCAATGACTCTATGAAGCCATCAAATGATTTTTTTGGCAAGCGAGCGGACCTATACTCACGAGGATGACCTCACCGTTGGTAGTGGTGGCTTGGTGAGTGCCAATGTGCGTTCACTTCTGCGCAGAGTATTCTCATCCTGAACCATCTCTCACAGTATCAATGGCATTCGTCCGTTGATATTTTCGCCACCTATTGCCAATGCTTCAAAAGCCTTCCTTGCCCCAAGACAATACACCTTTTCTGGGAGCAGCATTACAGTCAGTATTTGCTACATGATCACCCATAAATCATAACACACAAAACATGCATGGACATATGTCTCTACCTCAACGATGGGAAGTGACTGCGGGCGGTGGGACTGGGAACAGTAAGTGCTGTCATCTCATCCCATTTTCACCAACATTAATATCCACCTGCCATCTCCGTAGTGTCATCCTCATTTGTCTAAACGATGGCATGGAGGCCTACTCTGGAAACGCATCAGCCCACAAGATGGCGGAGTCTCTCCACTGAAGGCCAACATCATGCACGGGTTCTGAGAGCACACAGATACTGTCCACTCATGAGGGAGCTTTCTGCAGTTTCTGTTTTTTTGCCGCCAAACAAGAATGCCTTAGACTGATGGGGTAGTGAAAGTAACTGCAGAAGGGAAGGATGCCATGTGTGCAGGGGACGATAAGTTCCTCCCATCCAGTCTACATCACTGGTTGCTCACTTCATCATTAGCCAGATCTCCTGTCAGTGTGGGATGCTCTACCTCAAGCTATGATGTCAGTGCATCTCGGCAATGGAGTATCTATCCATAAGCGGATGATGATGCATCGAACAAGCTTTCACCTAGGAGCACAAATACACTGCAGGAGATTTTGTCAAATACAAAGCAAGTAGCCTGCATCTTGGCCATTGTGTAGAGTTCAGCCAGTTCTCCAGCTTCTGAACAGACCATCCAATTGTCCTCTTTGTCTCCCACTGCCTTGCTTGTTTATTCTACCACTCTGGTTTTGGCCCTAATCTCGGTTTGAAACCTTCCAGGGCACTCCCTAGCTTTCGTTTCTGTTGAGTCTCAGTCCAACAGAAGCACTATCAAACAGAGTTTTTTTTGTCTTGCGATGACTAAATTTACGGTAAAGAGGATGGCCTGGATGATGGCCTTGTATTGGGCTTGGGAGAGATGCCTAAACCATGTAAGCTCTCTTGCATTTCAAGTGCAGCATACATTGATGACATTACCCAAAGATGATGCTATAAAGCCTCAGAAGTGAGGAGATGGTAGAGCAGTGAGAGGAGATAGTAGTGGTAGGTCTGCTTTCTTCTCAGCTACACACAGGAGAACTCACCCTTCTCACAGATCTTCTGTACAATTTTCTTCGATGAGGGGCACTAGTGCATAGCATGAATTTTTGATCAAGACGGCTTGTCGTGATGAGCAGGGTATTTGTCAGAGTGATACTAGAAGTGTCACGAGCGGGGAATGGCAGTAGATGTGCCAGGGATGGAGTCCTCACATACCCAGGCATCTACCAGTTTTGTAGTCCATGTCACTTCCTCCATCTAGGTCCCTCTGGTGACTGCGACTTCCATCCCTGGAAGAACACTTGTATAGGTGCAGTCTACTAAACCACATTTTTTGAGACGGCATGTCAAACTAGTCCACATGACGGGGCACAGAATGATCACTGGAGAGCTTTACTTCCTGGAGAGTGGTTGTTGGAAAGCCATCTCTTGATGGAGGGAGAATGCACTGGAGAGATGCTCATCAGAGAGCAATGAGCTGGAGAGTTGTGTCATTGTGGAGAGGTTCGCTGCTGGTAGAGTATATCATTCCATTCACCACTTAGTTTGTATGTAGGTACTTATGTCAAATGGATGAGGGGGGTTGCCCTCCTTCACAGGACTTCATTGGAGCAAAGTCAAATGGTTCTTGATTTCTGAACAGCCAGAGTAGATGCCCCAAAATGATGTACTTGCGAATGACATCAATTCATACTATGGATACAATAATGAGGAACGTCCCTGCCTATTTACACTTTACTGATACCACTAGGATTCATCATAATTTCCTCCATTTTTGCCACTGTATCACAGTGCTGCCACTGCCGCAACCAATGCCAAAGCTTTGGTAACGACTTCATCAATGACCATTCATTTACCGAGTGTTCATCTTCAACTGGAGCTTGTCATGGTGGCTGGGGATCAGGGATAGGTAGTCCAAAGCTTCCTACATATCCACCTTTGACAAATTCCTTAAATTCTGAAACAATATGACGAGCGTCCCAGTCCGACATATATCTTAGACCAAAGTGCTCAGCCAGTGGTGTAGCATTGAGCTTCCACAAGCACTCAGGCCAAGCTGGGTGATCTGGATGAATTTGCGCAAGACAACAAAGGTGGTAAGTAGCATTCAAGTGCCTACAAATGTGCACCACACAGATGGTGAAGAGGTTCTTGGGTTCGAAAATATGTGCCATGAACTGCTGTAAGACCTGGTGGTCCAACACATCAGTTGTCATCCGAATGATAAACATATCCAAGATCTCTGACAAGAGTCCATGGTATTCAATATCGCCACCACGGAGTTTGCCTATCCAGTCAAGATGACACCCAGAAGCAAAATGAGAGAAAATCTGATTCATGACAGGGGCGAACTGCAAGAAATAAATAATGAGTTCATCTGATTCTAGCTGCCAATATTATCTCTGAGTGTCCAGGTCTTAGTACTGTACCATTTCGATTGATTCGTCAAGCCGTGTGACCTGTGACCATGTTGACGAATTTTTGGTTTCATCAATTGCCTAATACAGGTGGATTTGGCACCGCAGGCACCGAAAATTTGACCATAAATTACCTATTTAAGCCAGATGAAGACAACCTACAGGCCCTGTGACCTGTGACCTGCACCGAAATTTGTCACCGTCAAGGAGTCCTCGGATGTGTGACCGACAAATCAATTGAAATGGTACAGTATCCTGCAAAGCAATTTGGGAAAAGTTGGAGGCCATGGATGGTGTACACCAGTCCTCGGGAAGGAAACAAGGGCGAGGGGATGTTGAATGAAGCACCTGCAGAAATGTCACCAGCATGATATGCTGGTCTAGATGGCACATCGAAGCACTGCCAAACTCGTCCGATGTAATTAAAGTATACAGGAGCTTCAGCACCGAATAGCGATTGCCATCTAGTTTGAAAGAAGGAAAATCATCATGAAGCAGAGACTGATGGACATCCATATAAGTCCTGATGTTCGATATAACCGTGCTGAAAAAGTTGTTCCTGAAAAGATTTGCCATGGGCACCTTCCAAATAGAAGGCAAGCCAGCCATTGCCACCAATGCACAGAGCCGTGCATCCTGAGGAGCAGGGAATTCATTGGCGGCAGGATCAGGATGGAAGAAGCTATCCTTCACATGCATGAAACTCTCAAAAAAGGCATTGGCGATGTCTGGATACAGATAATGGTAAACGGTGCCTCAAAGATTTACAGCACAGTGGTCATGATGAGAAATTGAACGAATCTTCAGGTCATTTTTTGGGAAAAGTGGAGGTGGTTTGTAGTTGGCACACCAATAGCCTGGGGGAATCATCAGGAATAAGGGAATCAGATCACTCTCTAGAGTGAAGGGTAGGAGGTTCTTGAGAAGATCCGCCCATACAATAGGCTGTAGGCAAAGCAGCTCATCTGGTGATTCCGTAAATTGAGCTTTGACTAGTTTCACAATCTCATTGGTATGTAAAGAATTCATGGAGTCGACACACAGAACCTCCACGTAGGTTTCTGTGGATGGCCGATCTATATTTGTCAGCATGGGAGACCAAATGCCGAAGCAGAGGCTCATGCGAATAAGGCGATCAATGATACTTTCCTGGCAAGTGATGGCCATGCGGTCAATGTCAATGTGATTGAAATTTTCTGAAACCCTCTCTGCGTATTGCTTTAGAGGCTCCACTGACCGTAACGGTAAGGCACTGGTCGATTGGATGACAATATTCTGTACACTGGAGTTGGAGGACATGTTTGACAACCAGCCCAAGGCATATACATCAAGGTCATTGGCCCTGAGATCAACAGCTGCTCGCTCGATGTTACAATTTAACCACTTTTATTCCTTTACTTACTTAATCCAGACCACCCGGACCATCCGGACCGCTTATCGTGCAGACAACCGAGTAGTTGCTTTGACATGGCATACTACATGGCATAGTAGCCACTTCGACCTGGCACACTATTGCTTCGATATTGCGTGCTCATGTCTCTATCTCTCATGAACAACTTATAGTTAGACCCTCGCTTTAGTATTTAAGTAGTAGCTCTCGCTAAGATGTACTCTAGCTTTGAGCTAACGTTTAATCTATACTGAAACTATCACCTAATTCTCTGCTAAGACTAAAAGACTTAGCCTTTGCGCCAATCACTTAAGGAACTCAACGGTGACTGCCTGAATGCGAGACAGCCGTTGTTTATCTTTGATTGGAGTTTGGGTCTAACATTTAGCTCGAAGCTTCCCCTGACTCCTTAAACAGAGCCTTCATGTTGACGACACTTGAAGCAATCTTAATTGCAGTTTTCTTCGGTGTCAGGACCGCCTTATTCGCAGCAGCAGTGGTGTTAGCAGTCTTGCATCACCACGGATTATATCCCCGCCCTCGTCGCAACCAGTACTATCCCCAACTGGTAATAAATCATGTCCTCCCACGGCAGCCACCACCGATCCACTACTACCCACCCCCACCCCCACTCATACCAAATCGAAGAGCCGCGATGATCGATGAGCACCCTCGCCTCGTCGACAGGAGAGCCGATGAAGAGGACGTTCCTAGGGAAGTGGAAGTCAGTATTCAAGAAGGAAGCGATGGAGTCTCTGCCAGAACAAGGCACTCTATTGTCCAAAGTCCTGGGTCTGCCGGCCATACCCCCCATCCAGGACGACCTGCTCCCACCGCTGACACAGCAGAGCTGGCAAAGTACCTCGTACGACTCGGCCTGGGCGAGGTCGGCGACGGAGGAACCCCAGTTTCAAAGCAACCTGCCAGCGACTGTCCTGGGGATTCACCAACCGGCTCCGCATTCAGGCTCGACGTTATCTGGGATAACTTCAACCTTCCATATACCGCTTTCTTCCTCAGGAGGGGCAATCCCTATAGAGCAAGGACTCCAGACCCGGAATATCCCTCAGTCATCGACTGGGACCAGCCCATACAAATCACCGAGCAACCTCCTACCCCTCCAGTCCCGACCAGAGAGTCGACGCCAGAGTTCGAGCAGTGACCAGAGAGCTCAAGCCAGGCCAGACTCTGTCTGCCTTGTCCACCCCGAAGAAGGTACAGACCTGAGGAAAGCGCCGGCTATGACCCTGTCACCGGGCTCAACCAGTATGACAGGGACAGGAGAGCGAGGGAAGCAGAGTGAATCGCTGCAATCAGAGCGGTCGACGTCTCCCTCGGTCTCATCAGTGCAGAGGAAACCGGCGACTCCGGAAGTAACACCAGTACTGAAGTACTCCCCGCCACGGCGCACGTCAACAGTGACCCATGGGGAAGTCCCAATGCATCCACAGCCCCAACACTCCCCCGGCCGATCACCCCAATAACCATGCCCCGGACCCTTTACCTTCTCGCAACAGGTAAACTGGCCCGAACTCCCGAAATACTTCTTTGAGCTCCCCTGCTCAACTTATTTAATCATTTCCAAGAAGAATTATTAGCAGATCCAGACTGGGCCAGAACCCCAGCCGGAATTGATTATGCATATTATGGATATAGTTATATCCTAAAGGAAGAAGCCAGGCACTTCGCCCATCAGGCTTACAATATGATCCACCCGGATCAACCTATCCAGGTCCCCACTCGCTATCAACGACCCGAGTACGAACTCCCAGAAACCGATACCCCTGAACCCATGCCAGACGAACCACCAGTACTGCCATGATGGGCCAAAATACCAGTTTACACGTACGCGGTACCGAGCTATGCTTATCCCTGAGGATATGGCCTGCCAGGCACGCAAGTGCTGCCTAGGCTCTTTGCCGCTGCCACTGACGACGCTGGGACCTCAAGCCAACCTCAGCAACCGGCACCGCAACAGCCCTTCGGACTGAGTCAACCACCAGTACCACCTGTCATCCCTGGACGATGGGTACCACCTCGATTCCCTTCACCACCGAAGCCCCTGGACCCACCTGCTCCATGGATCCTTGCAGCCGATAATCAAGGACCCTGGGCAGCGCTGAAACCTAACATGGTTAAAGAACCCAAAAACTTTAACGGTGATTCTAACGACATCGCCTGGTTCTTTTCTCAGTGTGACATGTACTTCTCGACATTCAACCAATTCTTCCGATACCACCCGCATAAGGTCATCTTCTGCACGTCACGGTTCGGCAAGGACGCCCAGGTATGGTGGGAACTATGTGCCAGGGAGCTAGGAAGGAACATCAATGGGGATCAGGTGTACCCGGCATATGAAAACTTTGTGGAAGAAGTCAGGCGGCAATTCTGGAAGGACACCAACGCCAAAATGAAGTTCGCCCAATGGGAGAGACTATGACAAAGCAGCTTCCCAGACAGCGACTTGTTCTTCCAACAATTCGACTCACTCGCATTCGAGGCAGGGGTCATCAGTATCAACCAGATGATGGTGGCACAGGTCAAAAAGGCATGTCGATCCTCCACCAAGGACATCATCTACGCGTCGGATGCAGATGTCCCACATACCTATCCAGAATGGAAGCGACGCATACTCCGGATCGATCATAATTGGAGGATGAAAAAGGCCGAGTCAGGTGGAGGAATCAAAGTGGCAGACTGGAAACAACAGGCGAAGACAACCTCGCCTTCAAAGGGACATCAGCAGCAGCAGGCCAGCATCGCGGAGAAGCAGACAGGAACTGGCACAGTATATGGAGGCCAAGGCAAGCCCATGGACGTCAACAGGATGCGCACCAAAGTGAAATGCTACAGATGCGGAGAACTTGGACACTTCAAGCGAGACTGCCCCAAACGCCCCAAGACGAAGGAAGAGGCGCTGCGACGAGTTGAATACTACTGGGATCACGTCGCGACGAAGGAGAAGATGGAGTCGAAAGTCGAGGAGGTAAAAGACGGGGCCGAGCAGTAAATGATTCAACTGACTTGGCCAAGGACTTAGTTTCATCCGGTACGCATCTGTCGCCCGCTAGCCAGGCTCATTGTACTTCTGTAGTATCACACACGCATTCAAATATACCATCTTGCGACTTCACTACCGAGACAGAAACTAAGGGAGAATTGAAACAGGACGTCGGGACAACACCACCGACTAAACGTTCAGCAAGTAACTCATTACGAGCGAAAGCAGCGAACGAAAAGGCACCCACCATAGTGCTACCCATCATAACAGCGCCTCAGTGACTGGATGGGGCAGGGGAACAAGCGCCTCCACCAGAGGGACACGCCCCCCTGAAGCAGAGGAACTAGGTTCCCCTGAGGCAGCCTCGCAATCGAGGAACACCGCAAGGAATGACAACTCGAACACCGTGCGCAGCGGGCGAACCCGACAAGAGGGCCCCAGGAGCGCGACCCAGCGACAAGACAAGAGCTGGAACCAGGTTGGCAGAGGCCCCGGGAAAGGTGAGCGGAACGATTCACATAGTCCCGAGGAAAAGGGTGAGGCTGTTCCACCTTCTGCTACGGTTCAAGTGCAGCCCGTCATTCCTGAGTGATCTTTCGCCGCCAAGGGCGACTCCTCGGTCAGGACAAACTTTCTGCTACCAACCAACACACCACCGGGCAATCCCAACAAAGACGCACATGTGGCAAGAACCGTTGGATGCGCAACGGCCCTGACTAAGACAGCTGAACGGGAGGAAACTGCTAGTGCCCAGGTGGTGAAAAGGGGGCCTCAGGTACAATTAGAAGAGATTCCAGATGAGGAGGATGATACGAGCTTTCGGCGAAGTCAAGAAGCTAACCGAACCCCTTCTGTAGCCCCTGAGGTGACCCAGTCGATGGTAGCCAAACCAATAAGTTCCGGCACAAAGACTGAGAAGGTCCCACACGAGTGGCTCAAGCCGTTCGGAGCCAAATGGACTTTACACGGGATAAAAGAAGCCAGAACAGAGTTGGAAGCAAAAGCGATTCTAAAAAACTGGATTCACAAAGCACGAGTTGAGGAAGTAGTCGACGAGATGCTAGAGGGGCTGAAGAAAGCCATGCGCATCAACACATTAGAGTGGATGGAGGAACTGCGTCAACCCAGGCGCTACATTTGCCGAGTAAGCAGAAGCGAGAAAGCCCTAACAACTGATATCCGAATCGAGACGCTAGAAAGTCACACTCAAATTGCCTCTTCGGCCTTGGTTGATAGTGGCTGCACTAGTAGCACCATTAACCGAGCGTTCGTTGAGAAACACAATGTTAGACCCAAACTCCAATCAAAGATAAACAACGGCTGTCTCGCGTTCAGGCAGTCACCATTGAGTTCCTTAAGTGATTGAGAGCAAAGGCTAAGTCTTTAGTCTTAGCGGAGAATTAGGCGATAGTTTCGGTATAGATTAAACGTTAGCTCGAAGCTAGAGTACATCTTAGTGAGAGCTACTACTTAAATACTAAAGTGAGGTTTCTAACTATAGGTCGTCCATGTGAGATAGAAGTTTGAGCACGCAATATCGAAGCGATAGTGTGCCAGGCTGAAGTGGCTACTACGCCATGTAGTATGCCATGTCGAAGCAACTACTTGGTTGTCTGCACGACAAGCGGTCCGGGTAACCGTGGCGGCCCAGATTATGTAAGTAAAAAGAATAAAAGTGGTTAAATCATGACACACAACATCCCTACCCATGCGATGGCAGTGCCCATAACCGTTTACAATGCGGACGGATCAAGGAACAGCACGGGACAGATCACCGCCTTCGCCGAGGTACACCTCATTATTGGAGATCATGCTGAACACATGGACCTAGCCGTGACCGACCTGAAGGATCGTGACATATTCCTGGGACACGATTGGCTAGTCAGGCACAATCTGTTGATCAATTGGTGAACGGGAAAGATGACCTTTGCCCGATGCCAATGCCGTCATACTCCAATCTCATTACCCGATGCAGATCTGTATGACAAGTGGGATGAAGAGCTTGAGGAAGGCGATACTATCCTAGCAATAAGCTTTGAAGAAGCTATTCGCATCAGGGCAATGCAACACGTAGCCAACAACTTAGCAGCCAAAGCCAACGTGGAAAAGGAAACTAAAACGTTTGAAGAAATGGTCCCCGAGTGGTGCAGAGACTTCAAAGACTTATTCGATAAAGAAAACTTTGATGAACTCCCGGAACTAAAGCCATGGGACCATGCCATCGAACTCATTCCAAACGCGAATGCCAATCTCGACTGCAAAGTCTACCCACTTAATCGAGCAGAACAAGAGGAGCTAGATAAGTTTCTTGACAAGAACTTATCCAGCAGGAGAATACGCCCATCCAAGTCGCCCATGGCATCTCCGTTCTTCTTTGTCAAAAAGAAGGATGGCAAGCTAAGGCCCATCCAAGATTATCGGAAGCTTAATGAAATGACGATTAAAAACCGTTAATCTCAGAACTCATGGATAAACTACGCGGTGCCAAGTACTTCTCTAAACTCGATGTTCGGTGGGGATACAATAATGTTCACATTAAAACAGGAGACGAGTGGAAGGCCACATTCAGAACCAACCGAGGCTTGTACGAACCAACGGTCATGTTCTTTGGACTCACCAACTCACCCACCACCTTCCAATGGATGATGAACGACATTTTCAAGAACCTCATCGTGTCGGGAAAAGTAACCATTTATCTCAATGACATCCTCATTATGTCCAAAACAAAGGAAGAGCACCGTCGTATCACAAGGGAAGTCTTGGCCATTCTAAGGAAGCACAAACTATTCCTTAAAGCAGAGAAGTGCAAGTTTGAAGTCCTGGAAACGGAATACCTAGGCGTTATCATCAGCGAGGGAAGCATTCGCATGGACCTGGTCAAGATCAAAGGCATTCTTGACTGACCCGTACCTACTAAAAAGAAGGAACTTCAGTCCTTCTTAGGGTTCACCAACTTCTATCAATGCTTCATAAAGAACTACAGCAAAACTGTGAAGCCCATGACTCAGTTAATGGGGAATGATGCGTGGAAGTGGGGTAAGGCTCAGCAGGAGGCCTTCGAACAGCTAAAAAGGCAACTAGCAGAGGACGTCGTACTTGCGATACCAACGAACGAAGGAAAATTCCGAGTAGAAGCCGATGCTAGCAAGGGAGCCATTGGCGCAGTCCTCTCTCAAGAACAGGATGGCAAATGGAGGCCCGTATCATTCCTGTCAAAGTCACTCTCAGTTACCGAGCATAACTATGAGATCTACGACAAGGAGCTCCTCGCAATCATGCTCGCTCTCGAAGAATGGAGACATTACCTTATGGGTGCCTACCAAGACTTTGAGATCTGGACAGATCATCAAAATCTCCAGTACTTCCAAAAGCCCCAGAAAGTGAATCGACGCCAAGCTCGATGGATCACCGAGCTAGCAGAATACCACTTCACCCTTCATCACAAAGCCGGCGCTGCCAATAAAAAGGCTGATCTTCTCTCTCGGCGAGCTGATCACGATCAAGGACAGGATGACAATGATCAAGTCATAGTCTTGTCTCCCGAGCACTTCAGAGCCATGATCATGCCCACTGTCAAAGAAACCCACCGAAACATAAAAGCTGCCACAAAGAACACTCACCTCTGGGACAACACCGTGGCTGGCTCTCTTAACCATGACCGCGGCATGAAAATGGATGACGGACTCATCTGGTACAACGGCAGGATTTATGTCCCATGAGACCATACACTTCAGGGAGAAATCATCACTCAATCGCATGACCACATTACCGCTGGACATCCAGGTATTGAAAAAAACCAAAGAACTCGTACTACGAGAGTTCTGGTGGCCAAAGATGAAGAAAGACATCGAAGCCTATGTACGGGCCTGCGAAACCTGCCAACAAACGAAAAGCAGCAATCAGGCCAAAGCAGCACCGTTACATCCCAATGAAATACCGTCCCGCCCATGGACTCATATTTCCATAGACATGGTCATTGGATTACCCAAGAGCAATGGCCATGATGCCATTATCGTAATCGTCGACCGCTTCTCAAAGGAAATCATCCCTGTCGCATGCTCCACAGAATTATCGTCAGAAGGATGGGCAAAGATTCTACATGACGAGGTGTATGCCAGACATGGGATGCCCCAAGTCGTCATTTCAGATCGGGGAACTGTGTTCGTATCCAAGTTTATGAAAGATCTCTACGACCTCCTCCAAATCAAGGGAAATGCCTTGACCGCCTATCATCCCCAGACAGATGGACAAACCGAATGGGTGAATCAAAAGATTGAGAAGTACCTTCGCATGTTTGTCAATCATCTCCAAACCGATTGGGCAGAATGGCTCTCTCTTGCCACCTTCGCACACAATAACCGCGTACACTCCTCCACCGGTAGAAGCCCATTTGAAGTCAATTATGGATATAATCCAAACGTACTACCAGGAACAAAACCCACTACCCCTTTCCGCACCCCCACTTCCGACACCTTCATCTCCAAGATGCAAGAAATCCATGTCACCGCCCAAAAATCACTCGAAAAGGCTGCATCCCAGATGAAAGCACAGTATGACAAAAACAAGCGCCCAGCCATCGAGTACAAAGTAGGCGACAAAGTCTGGCTCAACACGACCAACCTTCATCTTCCCAGGCCAAAAAAGAAGCTTGATGATAAACGCACAGGTCCCTTCGAAATCAAGAACAAAAAGGGCGCCTCAGCATACACTCTAAAGCTGCCAGCCCACTGGAAAATTCATCCAACCTTCAACAAGTCATTGCTCACTCCGTACACTCCACCTGCATTCCCTAATCAAGAACAACCACCTCCACCACCGCCAGACCTAATAGATGGCGACGAACTCTACGAAGTCGAAAAGGTCTTAAACAGCAGGCAACAGAGAGTTCGAGGAAGACAGGGAGAACCCTCAAGGATAGCGACGGATTACTTTGTCAAATGGAAGGGTTATGGACCAGAATCAAACAGTTGGGTATGGGAGGACGATATGGATGCAGATGAATTAATCGAGGAATTCCTGGCGGAACATGTCAACAAGATAAACATCAACACCGTAGCCAAAATTGTAACCCCAAACAAAGCCATCACCATGATCCTAGATCATGACTATGACAGTGATGGCAATGTGCGCTACCTCGTTCAACGAATAGATGGATTCCAAAAGTGGGTCAACACACTCAAACACTACAACTTTGAGTGGCAAAAACTCCTCCAAGACTACTGGAATAATGAATCTGACAATGGCGAACCACCAATAGGAGATGAGGACTGGACCGATGATGCATATGGAGGAGAGGCCAGAGGAATGCACCAAGAGGACTTTGGAAACGACTGGAGCGGACCATAACGGCAGTCGGGATGCCTGCCTTAAGAAGGGGGTAATGTTACGATTTAACCACTTTTATTCCTTTACTTACTTAATCCGGACCGCTTATCATGCAGACAACCGAGTAGTTGCTTCAACATGGTGTACTACATGGTGTAGTAGCCACTTCAACCTGGCACACTATTGCTTCAATATTGCGTGCTCGTGTCTCTATCTCTCACGAACAACTTATAGTTAGACCCTCGCTTTAGTATTTAAGTAGTAGCTCTTGCTAAGATGTACTCTAGCTTCGAGCTAACGTTTAATCTATACCGATGATGAGCCTCCAGGCTCTGTATGCTCAGAATTCGCGGATTTTGCCTGCTAATTAACGCTATTATCCCTTCAACGGCCTTTCAGCAAACCAATGATTGCATGCACAGTGATACCACTTTTATCCTATGGCAACCACTCCTTATGCGCTTTGTTATCCATCCCATCTTGCCACGCATCATAATTGCTGTACTTCATCATGGCAAGGCACCTTCGATCGACAATCATCCCAATACAGAATTGACGCATCACTCAGAAGCACTGGGTTGACGCGCTCATTGATCACTTAATGAAAATGATGTGATAGACATGAGTACCCTCGCAGCTATGACAATTGCAGCTACGGCAACTACAGACCGTGTTTACTAAGGCTGTTACTTTGCCAAGGCCTCAAGAAAATGTTGCCCCACGCATACTCCTCAGCTCGATGACTATCGCTCAATAATCCGCAGCTAAACAGCACCTTACGATCCGTGCATCGCTTAGCAAAACCATATGGTTCGCATCCATATGCGGCAACGTCGACAAGTTGCTGTTACTTTAGAAGACCAAGGACCATATGTTGCCTACGATTTTTACAAAGCCAAGGCTTTATGGCCTTACTGAGTCTCGCATATCTACTCTATTTATAAATTCATACTTGTAGTATAAAAACTAGCTAGAAAATGTAGTTACGAGAGCAGTTCATCTCTAGTCGACCCCAGACTATGTCAATTATCGTCACGCTCTAGTCTATTGCCAGTAAACAATGTTTATTCTCCATTCTACGGCAATATATTGTTTACACCAGCATATTCTCGATTGCACGTTGACTCTTGAGCTCACCAGAGTTATTCCACGGTTCTTAACTGTGAAGAGTCCTTTGCTACGCGCTCTTCACTCTTAACACTATTGGTGTATGCTCATACTGTGCCAATACGTGATCGCCGTGCCATACCTCGCCCCCGTTATCTTTTATAGGCCATCATCGTTTCAATTTCACACCATTGGAGTTTTTACAGTTTCACTTTCGCCATCATTATCGTCGCCCACTTGGGTAGTCTCAGAGCAGACTTAGGATCAGTTTCAGCCAGTTTTTGTATAGTAGCAGTCCCTCGAGTGGACTTGAAGGTTAGTTTGACATAGGATAGGATCGTTTCAGCACCAGACCAGTTTCGACATCGACACAGCACCCTCGCATCGTATAGGACCAGTATCGCCATCAGTTTTTGTAGTTCCATGTTTTCTCTTGCCAGTTCACCCTCAGTACCCTGTTCCACGTTTATTTCGCCACATGCAGCCCCTACACTGTTTTCTTATCACCTTGCTCACTCACAGACTATTGTCGACCGTTTAGTCTATCCCCCATCGTTCTCCCCACTCAGATTACCGTCGCACAACGTTTTCTAGCCTCATCTCACGTTTTCACATACGGATCCGTGGTATTCACATCATACCTGCTTCCGTTCCCTCTCACTTCGAGAGAACCCTACCGGCTTATAGCCTTAGCATCTAGTACTCAACTACCAAGCAGTACTACTTCGCAGACTTAAAGTTGCAGTGTATTCTTGCGTATAGAGGAATTGTTCTACTGCACGGAGGTGCCCCAAACCACTCGCACACACGATCACCTTGATTGCCGTGCTACTACGTTAATTACCCAATCTCATTCCGAGTTGGTGTTGCCGTTGCCATGGAAGTCTTAGGCCCATCACCGAAACTATCACCTAATTCTCTGCTAAGACTAAAAGACTTAGCCTTTGCGCCAATCACTTAAGGAACTCAACGGTGACTGCCCAAACGCGAGACAGCCGTTGTTTATCTTTGATTGGAGTTCGGGTCTAACACTCGATGTCTCGGAACTTGCGAGGAGGCTTCATGGGTGTTGAGACTGATGAAACAAGAGTGATGAGGTGGATGATGTAGGCATAGGAAAGGAATATGTACTGCAACAGTGGTGTCTTATATGGGCACAAAGGGTACATAATTGGCAGGAAGTTGCTGACAATGTATGCAGCAAAGTAAGGCATAGCACAGATGCATCCGCGGATGGATCCGGATCCGTCCTGCGGATATTAGGGTACCTGACAAGTGATATCCGCATCCGCAGGTGTGGCTGTGCACGGATATCCATATCCAGGGCATCCGCACCGCAGATATCTGTGTATGTTAGCTAAAACTAAAACTTTCCATATCTTCATGGATATTGGTCCGTTTACTCCACGTTTTGAGACACAAATTCTACACTATAAAGCATCTCTAAACGCTATGTTTGATCACCACTGGGTGTCCCAATTGCAATACAGAAAAATCATGCAGAAATGCGGTGTTTATTTTACTTATATGTAAGCACACATGTTCATGATACATCATGTTGCCTGGGCAAGGTTATATTTGTATTCTACAACATCTAAAACAGTAGTAGGCATGAATTTAGCCAGGCCCATCAATAATTAAGAGCCTGAAATAGCAAGAAAACATGTAAATTAAATTAAATAAATCTCCGATTGCTTTCCATGGGTCAGGGTGACCTCCGATCACAAATCGGACGGCGGATCCAAATTCCTTGACCTCGAAAACATTAGGACATACCCACAAAGTTAATCTCACCTTCTAAATGAGGGCCAGAAGAACAAAGTGAAGTTTAACAGAAAATTAACAAAATCTCCGATCACTTCTCGTGGGACAGGGTGGCCTCCAAGCGCAAATCAGACGGTGAATTCGAACTCCCCGACCTTGAAAACATTAGAACACCTTTATTTCATTAGTGCTCCCATCCAAATGAGTGCTATAAAATTAAAGTAAACTTTGACAGAAAATCAAAAGAATCTTCGTTTGCTTACCGTGGGCCTGGATGACTTCCGATCATAAATCGGGCTGCATATTCGGATTCCTCGACCTCGAAAACCCTAGGACACCTATTTCACAAGTGGGGGACGAAGCAACTGCATATTTAAGCAGAGCATCCGCGGATATAGCTAGTTGCTGAAGCCATATCCGCATCCGGCGGATCCGGATGCCACGGATCCGGATATCCGGGCACAGCCACATCTGCGGATATTTTTTCGGATATCTGTTCGGATATCTATGGATCATCCGGATCCGTGCTATGCCTTACAGCGAAGGATATAAGTGTGATAGTGCCGACAATGGATGCAATTGCTGCTTGCAGTGGGACCAGAAAAAGAACCAGGCCGACAAGGAATATGCCAAGTGACATGCTCAAGAGCAGGGGTAATAAACCAATGATGAAACCCACACTCCATTGCTCCAGCCCCATGTACCGGAATTGGCGGACACGACACCTGTCCTGAGGTGTCCCCTTGGGCATGGCAATGTACTGATGGATCCACTGTTTTGTCAGGACAGCGAACAGAGCAGTAGCGAGACTGAATGAAAGACTGGTGAACCACAATCCATTGATCAGTGAATTGGATATCGTAGGATGGAAATCCGAGAAGGGAGTAAGATCTGAGCGAGGAACATCATTGACAAGAGAACCATTGGCCGCTGCACGCTGGACATCGATGAGCTCGAACAGAAGTGTTGCCATGACTTGACCGTAATCAACTTGAAGATTCTGTGATGTTTGAACGACGAATGTAGTGACCACGGCCGAGAAAAGACCGGCCTATACAAATGAGTAAAGACACAATTACTGTTGACTAAAGCACTCACAAAAACGAGCAAAACGTCTAGTCCGTCCCTCCATCCTTCCAACAACTCAATGTCAAATGCACCGCATTCTTCAAGATATGTCCTCCATACCCTGGCAAATGGACTCAGTTCCTCATACCGCTTATCCTCCGGAAATCTCTGCTCATAGTCAAATGGGTCGCTCCCTTTACTCTCAGTGAGATATGCCGCCAATACAACAACGAGCCAACATACCTCCGACCTGAAATCCACGTTGCTGTATACCAAATACACTGCGAAGTAACTTGCGCCATCGTGGCAAGGAATAAGCAGTTGAATTCTCATTTATGTCCAGAGGCTGGGAATCGTCCGCAGGATCCGCCGACGTCCCTGTGTCGCCTTGAGTGTCATGAGCTGGCTTCGCCGGCTGGTGAGCCCCAGGCCGGAAACCGCCCGCAAGATCATCCGACGTCCCTTGAGTGTCATGGGGTAGTCTTTGGAGGTTTTCGTCGTCTCCATCTGGTACGATATCGATGGAAGGCATGGCTGCCGAGTGGTGTGAGGAAAAGGAGAGCTCGCTAGGCGCCGAGGCTGTATTGTTGGACCCACGGTGCCTCCGGTCGGACCGTTATAACCGTCAAGGACATGGATCCAGGATACCCATGTAAAATGAGGCTAGTATGGGCAGAGGTCCTCTCTGCTTGCGCCATCGTTGGTCACGGCCCATTCTGCTTTGACACGAGAGACTGAGACTGAGAGGTGACGGAGGGAGGCCACGGAGGGTAACGGTAGTTCGGTGAGTAAGTGCTCGCCCCAGATAGGTTTAGCCATGTGAGATCCGATCATAAAACCCATACTAGTATCCTCATCCTAAACGATCTCCTTCAGTATCAATGTCGTTTGTCCCTACACGCCGCCTATTCCTTGCCCGTCATGTCGTTCAAGAACACGGTGCATCTCAACGCGATGATGCGTCGGACAAGACTAACATCTTCCAGCACAACGACAGCGTCACCCTAGGAGATTTCATACAGACGTCTTGCAGGCAAGCTCTTTACAGCGCTAAGAATGTAACCCACGCCGTGTATCCCTGTAGCGATCAGACGACCCGACCTTTCCCAGAAGTGCCTGGTTCGCAAAGTGCAGGCGGTGTCAGGACTAGGCAGGACAAACGCTAATTAGGTGAGTTTTCTCCTACGCTGTGTGATGCGCACCAACGACTTTGGATAACGCATCACCACGGATCCCGATTTCGCCCAAAGCAAGCATCAGCCCTCCGTGGGACTTGACGACGAAGTATGGTGGAGCAGCGAGACGGGATGGTCGGTCCCGTCTGCATGCAGAGGGCCCACCCTTCTCTCCTCCAGCTTCCGGCACCAGCACTCCAAATTCTTAATCTTACGTCGTCTGCAGGGACGATAGAGCTGGGAATGACAAAGCGATACGAGGGACGGGGCCCGTTTGTCAGGGTATGGAGAACGTACCTGCGCTGGATTTGACTCGAGATGCTGGAAAGTTTCGTGAGTGCGATATTCAAAATCCATCCTTTCGTCACTCATGTTCGTGTCCTAGAACCTTCAATTTGTTCGAACTTGGCGTGCGTCGCTTCCTTCTCGGATTTTTCCAACCCCACGCGCCAGCCTCTGTTCACAGTCTTGGATCCACCGGTGTGCGTCAATTCCGGTACATGTCACCAATTCCAAGTTTGTTTGCTCTCCAAGACCGCGAGTACTAGCTTAGATCTAGGGCGGTGCCATTTCCGTCACAGGAAGGCGCATCCTCCTTATTCGTCTACGTCGGATGTCACTACCCTTTCTCTCGGCACCAAGAAGTCGACTCGAACAAGTCTGCCATCTCACAGCCCGACACCGGAGGAGATTACGCAAGAATGCGACCTACTGTAGCGCCATCTTCAGCCCTCGGACCCTAGGTGAGTTCTCTCGTATGTTGTGTGATGCGTACAAGCTTATATCCTTCGGACAGTATCATCATCCTCGAACCTTCCCTACTGACAACGGTCAGCAATTTCACCCCAAACGACGTGAGCAAGCATCAGGCCTCCGTGGAAGGAGGTACTGGTAGGCCCGAGATCCTCCAAATCTGTGCGACTCCCTTTTAACGAACACCGAATTCTTGATCTTACGTCCGGCAACATCGGCCCCCCTCTTCCAATCAACGCTTGTATGCAGAAAAGAGTTTGATTCCACATGATGTTCGACGAGCAGCGGAGGATCGTATCGGGATGAGTTCCTTCCTTCCTGAAATGACGCCGCCGTATACTAATAGAAATTGAGATGGATGCGGTGTATTTGAGAGCCATGTTTATACTATTCGGTCGGAACGACATATCGAGCGTGATGGAGGATTGGCTCGTCTCCTCGGTGCTAGAATTCAACCTTTAAGCATATTTTTAGTAACCGTAGAAAAATGGGGAAATACTACAACTTTGTCTGCGTCTTTTTCATTCTGAACCTTATCCAATCGCCGAGGCGTTCTGCCCTTCGCGAAGCATAGGCTCTTCTCTATCGCTTCCTGTCTCCCTCTTTCAATGCTACCCGACGTTTGCCTTCGAGGGTACAAGGCACATGTTCTATTACGCGGACTCGGCGCTTTCATAATGAGGGGTCTTTATTTACAATCTAACGCAACTCAGTTTTCTATCAAAGGACCATCCGTTTTATTCAAGGGAAATAGATACGTGCCCGAGTGTGGAATGAGTGCAAGAGACAACAGAGCCGAGGGAGAGGCATGAAACTGATGTGACGATAGAATAGAGACCGTCACATATATGGGATGTTCACCAAAAGAGTAGGAGGTACTACCCCGGCGCATCACTTCCTCTTCCCGTATATCGGGACAAAAGACGTATTCTGCACGACGAAGAAGAGTGGGCCCGCCGCTTCCGACATGCGGAGTGGAACGAGAGGGAGGGTAAGATGGTACCAACTATTTCGCACACATTTCAAAGTGAAGATCGCGGTGACCAGAGACAAGAATACATCGTTGTCCCAAAGAGCAGAAAGTTTTTCGTGCCATCTTCTTGACTTGATTTGACGGACGGAGAAGGGGCGTCCTAGAACGAAATCTTCCAGGGTCTTGTTTTCCCTCGCTGAATTAATATGGTCACGTCAATTATTAATAATAAGTATGTATCCCGTATCCTGCCAACAGCATGCCAATTAAAAGTCTGAGCAGATAAGAAAGTGATCTTTTCTTCTTGCAGTCGTAGTCCACCATGAATCAAAGAAGGTACTTCACCACTGGTAAGAAATCCTCGAGTCCCCCATCAGCTTCTCCATCTCCCTGGTTTCCATCCCTTTCCGAATACTTTTTGTGTCAGTGCCGATGATCAGCTCATTGGCGCGAAACGCCGCAAGCCATGAGTAAACGTCAAAGCCACGGCGAGGAACATGGAAGGGAAGCGTTGGGACGAAGAAGCCTGCGATGACTCCAACGCACAGTACAGTTATTAGAAGACTGACCATATACAAAGTGTGGATCTCGGCATAGGCAAGGACACGGTCGGGGTAT
Source organism: Armillaria altimontana (assembly GCA_022818075.1). Taxonomy (NCBI): domain Eukaryota; kingdom Fungi; phylum Basidiomycota; class Agaricomycetes; order Agaricales; family Physalacriaceae; genus Armillaria; species Armillaria altimontana. Next base: position 1,394,347 of record JAIWYR010000009.1, read on the forward strand.
TGGCGTGCGAGTGTATCGGCAGATCCTGCAAAGTAGGGCAGTACGTTGGTGGCGTCTGCCCGGGCTCTTGCCTGCGCAAACAATTCGCCGGAGAGCTCGGTGTATCTATAGGGCCCCGTGCCATTTGTAAAAGAGATCAACTGCAAATTGATATCATTATCCGCCGCCTATGTGAGTGACTTGGAGAAAGGATCCTGACCGTTGGAGATGAAACATAAGAGGCGTCTCTTCCATTGTCCTGGAAGTTAAGGTTCAAGAAAGAAATTTGGTACAGTCATAAACTGACGAACCTTGATCATCTGATTAACAGAATTGCCGTGCAAAGTCTCGTACACGTATTTCAGCTCTGTCGAATTTAACTGTCGCTTCACGTTGGGACCCGTCACGGCGTTGCCTGTTCGTTTCTCTTCTGCTGAAGAATCCGTGATCTCCTTATTCTGACTGATAATGCCCGTAGATGAGGGTACCCCGGTGGTAGAGTTGTACGTCTCTACGATGTACGGCTCGTATAGCTCCAAGCAAACAGCGGCGTCATAGCCTATCCACGTTTCTCTCCCATTTTCATCGAGGACATATTCGTCGCTATATGTCGCGAAAGTACCGTTTAGGGCATAGGTGGTGTTTAACCGAACTAGTACCCATTCAATGGATACCCAGCCAAAACCTTCTTCTCCTAGATGAGAATGTCATCGGTCAAAGAATCAACACAATAATTGGTGTGGGCCTACCCATTGTGACAGGATTGCTTTTAAGAGTATGGGCAACACCGTTGTCGGTGAAATATGCTATACGTAGACGATGTTATATAGAAATTTGATACATGACAAACCATCTCATACCTGCGAATGCGGTACCGTTAACGTCGACAGTTGAGGGTAGAGTATCGTTCAGCTGGAGTACGGCCGTCACGTTGTCTTCCCGATAAGAAGAGAATGCGAGACGGTCGAGACCAAAAGAAGAAAATAAAGTATTTATCGTTTCCCGAGGCGTGAATAGGTACGTGATATTATTGAAAGACCTAGGGATGCTGTGGCCGGAAATATAAGTGCCATAAGCGTTAATGAATCCTGTGGACGTACATATTCTTCGACCCATCTGGGACCTTCTCACAGTGAATTCTGATACCCCATCGCGGATATCTTGGTAATATTCGTCAGCGGACTGGAAAGTGTATTATAAGAAAGCAAGTTTCACCTTAAGAAAGATCCGGGTTCCACAGCATTTGCAATCAAGGAATCGGTGGCGACACTAGCAGAATCGGTGCCCAATGTAGGTGTGGTCATATTTTCACTCAACGTCCCGAATCCACTACCGTCTGGAAGAAACTGGGAGAGGCTTGCTTCAGAGAAATATACAGTGTCGTCATTCCATGGATAGGATATAGCAGTAGGGAGCGATCGATGTGCGGCGAACGGGGATAAAGTCCACGTCAGTGTATAGTCCTACAGTATAACGTTGAGTGACAGAAAATATAGCCTGAAGGAAGAATTGACATTGAATGCTGACGCGAGAGCAGCAGTATTTGATATATCGCTCTCTGATAAGTCACCTTTTACTGTGACTTCCTGGTATTCGGTACGTTGATGCTGAGGAAAGGTGAGATCACATTGGAGACATGGATATATATCTAGAAATAGCTCACCGATACGAATGTCGATATATTAACTATCCGGCCAAAAATAAATGTCAGCGATGCTGCGAGGATGACATTGAGTAAGAAAAAAAGAATGGCCAGGGACCACGGGCGCTTGCTAGACATGATCGCTTTAGTTACCTAAAAATTGGACACGCCCAAAGAGAGACTTACTCATAATGTTGACGCTCCCTCCTAGTGGTCCCTGGGTACATGAACCTCGACCACAAGAGTTGAAGCGCTGGCCAAGCACTTGTCGGATCACGCGAAGGAGCCGCCAAATCGTTCAGCCTGATCCCTGGGGCGTCACTGATACGCGATTGGTGGATAATCATGGCCCAAGCTACGTTACAGATGGTAAGTATCCCTGTATGAATGACAAGCACTAGTACGCACTCGCAGCTTCCAGGAATGGCCTAGCCAGTGAAAGAAGGCTAAGACCTAACGCGAAACCAATAGCACCACAGCCGACACTGACAAAAAGTCGGCTCCAAAACAGTGTCTTGTTACGTGCAATTAGGACGAATAGGGTTAGGATGGGGTATGCAACCAGACAAAGAATAACGTGGATTATTATTTTGGGCCATTCTGAAGCTTCAAAACGAGTCTTTTCGACCGTGTGATGCTTTTGTTGCTTGCCGATGGGCGAAGCGCCTACTGATGGCGCCCTTAGTGAGGCATTATCGGCAGAGGGAGGTGAAGAGTAATGTTGGTCATATAACTCCGTAGCATCAAAGATTTCGTCTTCGAACAACATGGATTCAGATACAGCTGTGAAGTCTGAGCTGCAGCTTTCAAGTGATGCATAGCTCGGGTGCCTCCTGTCGAACCAAGGAAGCGAAAGCTTTCTTGAACTAAGCGGTGAGATGAAGGCACGACCCCGGTCTGAGGAACGTCGAAAGCGGCTTGGAACGAGATGAATGTCATCATTGGTCCGACTAGGGACGTTGTTGTCGTATGTGTCATGACGAGGCAGGCTGCTGTACAAACTCGGGCCTGATTTCGGCGAGGACTGTGGGAACAGGACACAATTCGGAGGAGGTGAAGGAGTATCCATAGCAGAATGAAAGAGAAAGAGAAACAAACTGGAAAGCGAAGGATGAAAGAGAGTCCCACTCGAAGCGCGCGCATTCGCCGTTTTATTAGACCTACTTTCCTCCTACCATATTCGGTGCGTGTGAGAACTGTTTGAACCAAGGGCAATCCAGGGTCCCTCTTCTTCACGCGTCACAGAAGATGATTTCTAGGGTCTCGAACCCTGACTTAAGCGCGATGCCGTCAAAAGCGGAGCAGGACAAAATGCGCATCTATAAGCACTCCAAAAAGATTGCGGCATCATCAAACATAGAGTGTGGACGAATGGTGGAGCTACAGCTCCGCTACCTTATGCTATTTCTTCTTTTTCATCGAGGTGGAAGTATTGCCACTATCGTCAATTGAGTCTTGACACTGCCTTCCGTTTCCGTTTCTGAGGTTCCGCGGACTCTGCAGGAGCAACAAATGCCTCTGCACGTTCGATGCGACGCTTTTCTGTTGCGTCAACTTGCTATCACAGGACGGCATCGTCAGGTTCAGAATTGTGAAGAAATCGTGGGAGTGACGAACTTTTTGCGACGTTTGAGGAATTACTCTCCTGATTCGAGTGGCAAATCGACCTGATAGAGAAAGAAAAAGGAGACCTTTTGAGGAAGGCGGGAAGGGAGTATACGGTTTCCTGGTCGCCGTTGACGTTGATGTTTCGGGTAAGCCAGCTGTAGCGCGTGGGTCGTTCTGTGTCTGCATTTTTTTCATTCCGCTTGGGAGGCTTTTCTTCGTTGTTTTGACTGACGTCGATCTATGAACGAGAGATCCAGTGTATACGTTATTCCCTTGGAAGTGTAATATGAGTACCCGGAAAGAATGATATCGATGAGGGGCTCGGTACGTACCAAATGCCAAAACAGTGCACTCGGGGCAACTCAATCGTAAGCTGCATTTCCCGACGCCAGTTCTTCTTCCGCCGAAACAGATCAGAGCCATTGAGAATGAGGCATCACTCGTGTGATAGGCGAGCATCGTTTCTACAGCGGACCACGCCGTGTAATGTGATGATGGGAATACTACGGAATGAGTGCCAGGAGCTCTCCATGGAGCAGAGTTCGGTCTATTCGCTGGTCTCGGTTTTCATTTGGGAGAGACGCCCAATTGGCTGCGACGAAAATGCCTGAGCCTGAGGTTTGGATACCCGTTCACAATCTACTCGAGCGTAAACTTTAGATGGGAGAGACGCGGGGAACGCCATACAGCACACAACCACCCTTCGTCTTCTAACGTTAGAAAAGATAAGAATTTAGAGGGAAGCAATCGTCTGGAATCTCTCCCTCCGTAGCTTGAGGGCAAGAGTCGCTGGGAGTAAGATCCGGTCAACATGGGGCATGTATCGGTCTCTCCGTGATGCTTCGGGAATTGCTCGGCATGGACAAAAGATATATTCTTCGAGGTGCAGAGACATTAGACTGCATCTATGCGTAATCTCAAAGCAATGTCCTTTATGGGAAGGTTGTCTGAGTGCCAAAGGTAGAGGTAGACTACAAAGTGGGTAAATTCCTAGGCGTGAGGTAAAGGGAAGGGACCTACCCATCCCGAAGAATCTACCACCGCGTGCGACCATCCTACCCCTTCACCTTGGGCCTGCCACAGGTCTTGCTCGTTCCATTGTAATTCCATTCAACAGCGCAGTTTAAACAGTGAGGTCACCATTTGAAGGAGAGGGTCGGACTATGGATTGATGAGTGGCCAAGATTAGCTGTCAACGAGATAAAAACCAATCACCGTTTCCCGTAATACGAGCAATGATAGCTTGCTAAAAATCATGGTATTCACAGAAATGTTTTCCCGTGTCGGCGCGCCACGATGTGCTAGTCTCCGGACGCGTCGTCACATTTATCGGTTCTCATCATCTCGTTCTGTTGACAGAGTTCGTGATTGCGCGTTGCTGGCGAAGGAGCCACTCGTCGTCAACGGAGCACACGGGAAACTGACAGGGGTGGTCGAGGCTGAATCAGGATTAAAAAAAGGCATCAGCCGGAACATCAGTGAACTCACTTTGAATACCCAGTTGGGAATCTTTGACGCCCTCTCTTGTTCCCAAGCTACACCGCCGCCGATGACTTCAGCATAGGCCTACGTGCGGATTGGCGAGATGTGGACTACATACAGCGCTAAGAAAAAGAAACAAAACGATACTTAGAGGATTCGGGCTCACCATCACGCTCGACAATTAGTAGACGCCAACGGGTTGGGGTGATGGCAGTCAATCCAATCACCAGGCTGCGTCACGAGATCAAGCTCAAGATGCGAAATTTCTAGCCAAGTAACATAGTGGGCCCGACGTCTTGCTCTGCTAGACATCGCCGGTGAGAAAAGGAGACCAACGGAATGGTATGTTTGGCTCGCTGGTGTCGAACCAAACAATCCAATCTTGCCTCCCATCCGTCATGGAACCTCGGTCCTCGTCCTTCACTCTGGTTCAAGTCGCTTCAACTCCCGGGTGATGCTTGAACATTATGTGAGTGGTATTCTATGCGTATTCTGTGTGGTATTCACGTTTCATTTTAGCCCAACTGTTTTGACCGCGGAAATCAAGACCAGATATTAGGCATTTATTTGCCCCGAGGCGAGCGAATGCGCGCTGAAGAGAAGGTCCTTAATCTTGAATCTGGAACGGGAATGCCCTCACGTGGATCCTGGGTGAGGTTTCTTGCTCGCTAAATATTATATACACCCTTACTTTCACACAGGTCTCCGTACTTGTCCTTACGTGATGAATGACCTCTCTCTTCCGCCAAAGAAGCCCCAGCCACCGACTAAGCTCTTTGTGCCCTAGATGACTCAATTTTACGACGAGACGATGTCCGCGGCGATCCAAAGTGAGCGCTTTCGCATGTCAAGTGGTGTGCATATTCTGACCATCACCACCTTCCAGTACACTCCCTGCAAGGACGTTCCACGCTCGCAGCCCGCCACGACAACCTCTTCTTCCTGGTTTTGCACAAAGACGACGTGTCGAGCCAGCGGCGGGGCGAGGTTGCGCTCGACGATGACGGGAGATGGAGGGAGGCGTTTGTAGGAAGCGACGGGTGGGTTCTCTCCCATCTGCTCATAGTCAGGAATATTCATGCAGATCCAGATCTATTCGACCAACACTACGTGGGGTGTTCGACTTCGCACAGAGACGTCGTATCGTCATCTGTCGAACGGCGTCAGGGATGGGTAATTCCTTCCCGTTCACTCACATTTCCAGGTGTTTACTCCCGTTATCCAAGTAGGAGCAATTTTGGCTCGAAGCGACGTATCCTCATCGACCCGCGAGAAAGCGCATGGCGGGAATGGGGGGTGCGGGAGGAGGTATAGCTGGAGACGTGTGGTGTCATGCGCGCACTCCCCGAATATCTACTCAAAACGGCGGCGTCACGCATTACGATGATAGAAGCTGAGGACACTTCTTACGCATCCGAGAAGCACACCGACACTGAGGCGTCACCGACCAAACTTCGGCTTACGGAAAGGGCTGCCACAGATTCCGTACTGGTTGTCCGCCTAAGGATAACATACGCTTTCGTGAGGCCATGATATTAGAGAAACGACGCGAGATGAGAAGGGTGGAAGAAGAGGAAGAGGAAGAGTTTTAAAGTCGTGCAGCGAAACGAGACAATCACCTCACAGTCGCCACAGGAAGACCCAGTAGGAGACGCAGTCGAAGCACTGGAGATGTCGAAGGTATTTGGGGGAAGCGGCGTGGTTCCGACGGAAGACTACTGGATGTCGTGTCACCCACGAGCGATGATCCTCTTGCTGACAGCATTGAGCAGGAGTTGAAGAAGTTAGAGGGACCCAGTAAAAGCGTATGTTCTTTGCCACGTCTTTCTGCACCATACTGATGATGCTATCATAGAAATTTTATGTCCGACAACACGAAGGGACCATCTACGCGTCGTCAGATTCACATATGGCTGGCCCAGGTGATGTGAATGCTGGAAAGGCATGGCGGCCGGTGAGGAGGCCGTCGGATATGGTGAGTTGTCTTCGAACTGAGATAGGCCTATTATTCATATTGTGCACAGAACGAGTACGCGAAACAAAACAAAGAATGCCGAGCCCAGGAGAAACCAGGGAAAGCGTATGGGAAAGTATTCGTGAAAGGTACGGACTCTCAGTGGGCTCGTAGATCCTGTGCTCACGGATGATTTTGGTAGTCTTGGCATTGCGCGGTATTCGGGTGCCGATGCCAAAGGAACCGTGTCCTGCACTCTGAACAACGGTGTACATTTTTGTCACCACACCCGAGTGCAAATTCACCACGGATAGTGCCGTCAACCAAGAATTTGGACTGTAAGTCTAGCATACTATTATTTGAACCCGCTCTGACCCTCCTGCAGAATTGAGCATAGCAGACTAGAATTCACGCTCACCTTACAGATTCGTCGGGACCTTCATATTATCGCTCAGTCTAATGTCGTCGTACCACCACCGCCCCCTCAAGTTGTAGCTCCACCACCTGTCATTACCCATACATCCTCAAAGACGGGCATGTGCAGTTTCTTCTCTAGTTTCCAAAAAAGCCGAAAGAGAAAATGAAGATTTCTGTTCCCTCTGCCGCGCAGGCTCCTGTTGCACCAGCGCCGCGGCGACTCGCCGAGAATCTCACGCGCTACCTGAAGTCGGACGGGACTCTTGCGCGGACGTTCATTGCGTTCAAAGACGTTGCGCACGACTATTCAAGACTGCGTTTCCATTGATCGGACAGCGTCTAGAGCCTGGCAATAAGGTCTCAACGTTACAAGTCGGGGAAATTGTGCTGCAGATTTTCAGGTTGCCACCACTGCCCGGCGTCACACCGCCGCAAAGTCTTGAAGAATGGTACCGCGGCTTGCGCCATATCAACTGGCACAAGGACACCTACTTTGAGGGTACTCTCACACAGAGCGGAGGAGATTGTAGTCTCAGTGTTCTGCTGAATTTCACGTGTATCTGCTGAATTTCTTTTCCAGTCATGGCGCCGTGGACAGCTTCGGGTTATAGGATCCAACCTCGTCGCTTTCAATAACGTCATAAAGAGAGTGACTGCCATTGGCCTTAAGAAAGCGACGGCCATTGAAGATGATCTACCGAAGGAGAAAGCGTTAAGTCCTGGTGCCCGTAGTCGATACGCTGACGAGTATGATGGAATGTACGGGGTGGAGCGCTCGTTTCGTTTGATTTTCCCTGACGATGAGATTGTATTCTTCGCTGATACAGACGAAGGAAAGGCACGATGGTACGAGCTTCTTTTCCGACATTTATGGCGTTCTGTTTATGTCTTATCAGGTTGGATGTATTCCGTGCCCTTGTGCAGCTCGTGTAAATACCTTCTTACCGACAATGCTAATCAATATGACCTTGGCACTATTATCCGAATCTCACAACCTTTGATGGATGTGGATCAATTCTGTAGTCTGGTGCCAGTGTCTGTTGTTACAGATCTGACGGAGTTTATTGTGGGTGCGGAATGAGTTCTCGCTCTAGAATCTTGACCGGGACCACGTATGGGCCGCTCAGCGGTTCCTCGTGACTGCTAGTAACGCCCTCTAGGAACTCGTCGTTCAAAGCATCATTCGCCGTATTAGATCGTTGCTTTGGCTGATACTGGATGTGGTTCACATAAGTCGTGTCTGTGTAACTCAAATGTTTGATTATTTTTCAATGTGACCACTGAATATCTACGACTTTCGCGGCATGATTTGTTCACATCTCACCAGCCCTTGATGGACGCCCATGACCATCACGGTGTCTGTCATCGCCGATCTGACCGGAGGCATCGAGGGTGTTACGATGCAGCCTCGCGGCAGCCTAATCAGCTCTTCTTTCCCTCCCACCACTTGACAGAGCCATGCCTTCCCTCCGTCCTGCCCAAGACGGCGACGATGAGATCCCACAAGGACCCAATGATACTCAGGGTGGCACAAGGACACCGGATGATACTGCCGACGAATCCCGGCCTCTAGACATAAACGAGAAGTCAACAGCTTATTCCTTGCCACGATGGCGCAAGTTACTTCGCAGTGTATTTGGCATGCAGCAACGTGGATCTCAGGTTGGAGGTATGCTGGCTTGTTGTTGTATTGGTGACATATCTCATTGAGTGCAAAGGGAATGATCCATTTGACTATGAGCAGAGATTTCCGGAAGATAAGCGGAATGAGGAACTGGGTCCATTTGCTAGGGTATGGAGAACATATCTTGAGGAATGCATTAGGTTTGATGCTGAGATGGCAGAAGGATGGAGGGATGGATTGGATGTCTTGCTGGTTTTCATAAGTATTATATTCAAAGCTATAATTTCTTTACTTATAGTCATATAGGCTGGTCTTTTTTCTGCCGTGGTCACTACCTTTGTGGTTCAAACATCACAGAGCCTTCAAGTTGACTATGGACAGGTCACGGCAACACTTCTATTTGAGCTCATTGATGTCCAGCGTGCGGCAGCCAATGGTTCTTTTGTCAATGATGTACCCCGCTCAGACCTTACTCCCTTCTCCAACTTCCATCCTACAACATCTGATTCATTGGTCAATGGACTGTGGTTTACTAGCCTTTCATTCAGTCTTGCTACAGCTCTGTTTGCTGTCTTGACAAAACAGTGGATTCACCAATACATTGCTGTTCCATTGGGCACCCCTCAGGACAGATGTTGTGTACATCAGTTTCGATACATGGGGCTGCAGCAGTGGGGTGTGGGTTTCATCATTGGAATGCTACCTGTTCTCCTAAGCCTGTCACTTGGTATATTTCTTGTGGGTTTGGTTGTTTTCCTTGCCCCACTGCAAGTGACAATTGCATCTATTGTTGGAGTTATCACATTTATATCATTTGCTGCATATTTTGTCACCAACTTCCTCCCTATTATTTACCCTTCATGCCCATACAGGACACCATTGTCCCAGTATATCTTTCCTCTCTATGCATACATCACTCATAATGGCTTTTTTATCTTATCACTCTCAGCCAAGTCAAAACCTCCCATTTGCACACTCCGAGATGCTGAGCATTCTATTGTGGAGTCCAGTAGAGATGAGATGGATGTGCATGCATTGGCTTGGCTGTTTAACATGTCCTCCAACCCCAGTGTGCAGACCATCACTCTACGGTCAATTGGGGCTTTGCCACTGACATCTATCAAGCATCTAAACAAACTTGATAAAGGATTCTCAGAGTTGTGGAAGACCCTTGCCACCACTATATTACTCTCACCTCTTGAAGAAGGTAGATTTGACCATCTCACTCGTGCAAGCTTTCATCTTCACACCAAATACAAATATCTCTCCAAGGAATTGCTAAAACGAGAAAAGAACCGGCTGTCTCCTGAAGTCTATGCAGAGCTTTTGAGTGTCTCTCCCAGTTATTTAGAGATTTCAAATCTAGTCAAAGCTCAGTCTATGGAATTGACAGACAAGTGTCTTCATTTGCAGCCCATAGTATGGGGCTATCTTCTTCAAAAGGCCCTAGCTGTTGATATATTCAGTTCCAAAGATTTTGACTATAGTCTGATTCAGCTTTTATTTCATAAAATTCCCTCATTTTATTGGAATGCCAATTATATACCTCCTGATTATCTTAAGTTTAGTAGAGGGACAATTTGTTCAACTCCTGACAGAGATGAATGTAGTCTTAGCACAGCTATTGACAAGTATTTGTATCCATATGTTGCTGAGATCATCTTCCACCACATCATAAAAGTATGGGACAGCATTTTTTATTCAGATGTTGCACATGAATTTCCTAAACCTCAGGATCAACGGCTACATGGACTATTGACAATGGCTAGCTCACCTTCTGTTCAAAAGTTGCCTATTACCAATCCTGCTTTCAATAGTGTTTTTGGCATGGTTATGTTGAACATTAGAACATATATGGATGTTGATGGGTTTTACCTATTCCATGACAAGAGGCCTTTTTTCAAACTAGATAATAATCATCAAATTGTGTTGAAGCTTTTATACAAGTTAGTTTCATCAGAAGTGTTTGGCAGTGATTCAATGCAAAGTCTAGATCAGCATATCACATTAGTAACATTTCTGCGGATACTTAAGTCAACATCTCATTTTCTTCCTGAGAACTGGTGTACATCATCTATGGCTTCCAAATTTGTTCAAATTGCTTTCTAGAATAAGACCTGGATATGTCAGAAGGATAGCGATTACAAGATCTGGTTAGAATCAGATGAACTTATTTGTTATTTCTTGAAATTTGCTCCTACTGTGAATCAGACAGTCTCTCATTTTCTTTCTGATGATCATCTTGACAAGATAGGCAATCTCCATGGTGATGATGTTACAGGCTACATAAACCTGCAAGAGATTCTAGAGACCTTGATTGTACAAATGACATCTGATGCATTGGATGATAATATTTTAAAACAGTCTATGAAATACATTTTCAAGCCTGAGAATCTCTTCACAATTTGTGCAGTATATATCATTCATAGTGATTACTCCAGCCAGTGCTATCTTCATCATCTTGCACAAGTAGATCCAAAACACACAGCCTGGCCTGAGTGCTTGCAGAAGCTTGATACTATTTCTGAGCACTTTGGTTTGCAATTTGATAGTTTGGGCCCAATTTGCCATCAGACCATTTCAAATTTTAGAGAATTTATTGAAGGAGGATGTGTGGGAAGCTTTGGACTGGATATGTCTGATCTCCAGTCACAGCAACAAGCTCTGGTTGGAGATGAAAACCTAATAAATGAATCATCTTTGAGGAAGTCATTATCAAACCTTTGGCATAGATTGCAGCAGTGGCAGCATTGCAATACAGTGGCAAAAACAGAGGAAATAATGATGAATCCTAGCAGTGTTGGTCAAGTGTAAATAGGTGACAGCCTTCCAAGATAATGTTAAATGTACCCATAGTATGAAATTACTACCATAAATTGATGTCTTTCACAAGTGACAAGTGTGTTATTTTAGAGAATCTACTCTTATTATTCAAAATAAACATGATAGTTCTCTGCATTGTTGCTAGTCTAATGACTATACCAAAGATACATTAGTGCAATAAGTGGCCTTCTCTCACTTCCTTTCTTGAAGCCAATGTCACTTAAAAGGACAGGAACAAGGTAAGAGTGATAGTAATTTGGGTACAGTACATTAGACATATGTTAAAGATCCAGTAGAGTTGAGAGAGAGGCATATACTTGATGTAACAATGAAATAGAGACATCACATATGAAACTGTTCACCAAAAGTTCAGAATAAGTAGACCAGTGCATACATCTGACAGTAGCTGCTCCATGGCATCATACTCTAGGGCTTGCTCAATATGTCTTCTCAGGACAAAGACATCAGCAGTGAGAATGGAAAGCAGAATAAAAATACTACTTCAAATGACAAGCTTCTTGCCAATGCAGAACAAAAAGTGATGGTCACATGAATGCCAGAGACCTCTGGTCAAAGAAACTGATGAGAGAAATGAGCCGGCCAGGATGAGAGCCCCATGGACATCCTGATAGATAACTTTTCAAATTAACAGTTGCTGCCTCCCCTTTGTCTGACAGAATGCAACATTAGCAAAGACATCGTCTGGAATGTCTTCCAAGGCTAGAACAAGTGAGAGCTGGCTAATGAACCAATTCCAGGACTGCATGTGCTGCTAGTCCATCTCCATCATGCTTCCAGGCTTGATTCACGCACTCAGGACAAAAGGGGAGGGGACGAAAGGACGTTGACACAGTGGAGATTTGAAGCTAGTGACATCACTTCTTTCCGTAGGCCAAACTTGATTGTAAAGTACCATTTGATCCTGCGACCAGCACTCAACTTGTAAAAGTCAACAAGTGTTCCCAATGCAGACTTGCAACAACAAATGTTCAAAAAATACATTTCCCGTACCGTCTCTACTCAAAGGTAAGCAGCGTAGAATGCTTGTCTGTATAGGTAGCCTTCCCAAAACCCGGACAAGACCAACCGAAATGCCATATCCCGACTCTACGAGCGGTGGAAGTGGTTCGCGACGAGTCGCTCCTGTCTGGGATACACGCCATGCGTCGTATTCTCTATGTTGTAGAAGGTTTTGCTTCTAGTGTGCTAGTGATTAACACACAACAATCAGAGTCGAGGACAGGTGTTGCATCGATAAGTTGTTACGTTGGAATAGCTCATGCCGTGAAAAGGAATGAAGCTGGCGCTACAGAGATCGCGCGCGCGCCAGTGGATTTCCGCCCGGATGGGCGAGACGACAGCGTTGACCATTTCCCGTCTTTGATAGTTCCGCAACCTCCCACAGTCACCTCCCGTTGTTGAGGTAGAGATGGACGTCAGTATGCTGCTCCCAAGACAAATATATGCTGTCTCAGGGTAAGGAAGGCTTTTTGCATCATCGGCAGTAGGCGGCGAAAACGTCGGAGGTGTAGGCCCAGGAACGAACGACGTTGATACTGCAGGAGAACACACAGGATGAAAATAATCTCACCCAGGAGAGGGAACTCACTTTGGGACTTCCTCACTCCTTGTCACCTTGTTTCCACCACCGTCGCCTCTAGGTCTCGCTCGTTCCATGGTGATTCCGTTCGATAGCACTGCTTAGGCAGTCGTCGTTGATAGCAGTGCATGAAGTTACCATTTGAAGGGAAGGGAAGGGTTGAACTAATACGGGTGGGTGAGTAGCCGAGATTAACTGTGAACAAGAAGGACGTACCCATCCCTAACGCGCTCATGACCATTTCCGGTGCTCAACATCTCACTCTTACACGTTGAAGGCAAGGTCGTCGCGTTCCTGTGAGAAGAGTGAGTACCTCTGATTGTGAGCGAAGAGGGAAAGGACCCTACAAGTCTTCAAGATCTTCTCTAAGTCCCATTTGTCGCGTTTCCCGTCATGGTGAAGTGCAACAACCACGACGCCCACTCACATCATCTCCCAGAGCTCGCTGTCGTGTGTTTCTGGCGAGGAAGGAGTTACTCGTCGTGAACAGTTGTCGTCAACGGAGGTCATCGATGGAGGACGGGTACCGAGGCTGAATTAGGATTGAAAAAAAGGCATCACTTGGGTCATCATATGCATCAGTGAGCGCTCGAGGTCCTCTCTCGTTCCCACCGCGCCGACTCTTCAGTATAGGTCCGCGCACAATCGAGATGGGGACTACATACAGCACTGAGAAAGAGAAATAAAACGGTAGAGGATTTGAACTCACGACGATGAGACGCCAACATAGGTGTATAGTAGTCAAGACTGAGAACGTACGGGTACTTTTCTCGTCACGAGAAAGTGCACGGTGAGCTTGATGTAGACATCGACGGTAGAAAATGAAACCAGGGAGAGATCTTGCAGGATGATGGGCGTCGGTGACCAGAGTGCTATTGTTTGGCTCGCTGGTGTAGAGTCATCAATCCAACCTTGCCTCCCGCCGCCATGCTCTCTTATTCAACCTTGACCTTCATTCAGGTCCAAGGCCCTTCGACTCCTAGGTGATGCTTGAACATTATGTGAGTAAACTTCGATGTGTATTCAATGTGGTATTTACCTTTCTTTTCAGCCAACTCTTTTGACAGCCGAAATCAAGACCAGATATTCGCAATTTTTGGCCCGCGCGAATCCACGTTGAAGAGGAGGACCTAGAGCAAAGGCGCCCACATGTGGATCCTGGGTGAGTTTCTCGCCCGCTGGATGACATGTATATCCTTACCTTCTTCACACAGGTCCCCGTACATGACCTTACGCGACGAATGGCCTCTCTCTTCCGCCAACGAAACTCCAGTCATCAAGCAAGCTCTCGGTGCCCTGGACGACTCGAGACGGTGTGTGTTCACACGGGGAGCTGCATCTTAGGTCCTTGAAGACAAGGATACGATCGACTATTTTCCCGCCGCGATCCCAAGTGAGCACTTTCGTATGTCAAGCGGTATGCACATCCTGATTTTCTTGGCACTGCATTCCCTCCTTCCACTACGCTCCTTGCGGAGACCGCAGCCCGCAACGACGACCTCTGCCTGACGTATCGTCGTCCGTGAGCAGGGACAGTATTCGAGCGCCAGCAGTGACGGAAGGGATGGGTGAGTCCCTCCCATTCACTTGCATTTCCGGACACTTACCCTCCAGTTATCCGGGCAGGAGCAGTTTTGGCTCGAGGCGACATATCTTCATCCGGCGAGCAAGCCCTGGAAGCCGGGACAGCAGGAACGAGATGATGCGGGAGGTGGTAAGTATGACCGGAGACGCGTAGCGCGTCTCATGCGTGCGCGGCTTTGGTACGATCACTTGCCGCGCTCGTCTCCTCAAGATTGGCCCAGACGATGTTTCAAATATGAGTTAGGGTGTCATTGACGCGCTCTGCATCGAGGTATCGCTCGCAGGAGTGGAGATTCGATTTATATAATGAACGGGATGCGGCATCTGGGAAGCGACATTAGGGCTGGGCACACGCCGTCACTCCCTCCCTCCATAGGGGTGTATCGTCCGTCTGTCTACGAGAGACTAGGACGTGTGTGCCATAAGGCACCTCTGCTCAAGATCCGGCAGCTTTGCTAGACCGCTGGATGTAGGTCGCTACGGGATTCAGTAAGGAAACGGCTCATTTCTCATTATGTTAGTTGTAATACAAGAATAATGTGAACACCCCGATGACCATTTCAAAACCCAAATATCTGAAAGTATTCCCTCGAACCATGGTCAAGACGAGTGTCTGAGAAAAAGTGACCCGAAAACGATACGCGACGGAAAGTCGAGCTGGATTGTTGATGAATTCAATGTCCTGAGGAGATTTCAGTTATCTGAAGGTTCGCTGAGGGAGAGACGTACTCGTATTATAACGATAGACATTGTGCCGGTGTTGATAGTGGTGGTAGGTGTGTCTACACCCTGCCCCGCCGTCTTGGACAACCTCCGCAACCTGCTTTCGTTGACGCGCTCACCGGCATCTGGGTCGCACCAATCAGTTCTGTTGACTCTTAACCGGTAACCGCCAGAGCAGCATCGTCACAAAACACTATAGGCAGCTGTTAGCGTGCATACACCAAGTGTTAATGAATGTACTCACAATTGTAAATCTGAACCGGTGTTATGGTATTACCTACTACGTATCTTTGACTCATTATCTCCTTTCGCTATGATTCCCTTCTTCGAGTCATCATTACTCATTTCATCTCGCTAGACTGCTGTAGAATATTCTCGTTCCTTCTATAACAGACATATATATACAAGCAGTAGTGTATTAGATAGGACACTTTGAATTACAACCCCTTTACGCCTTTACTTACGAGTGAACTTAAGGGATTGCCGAACCTCCATAGGTTAATCGGAATCAAAGGCTCAAGCGAACACTTACACGGTAACTGATTGAACTTTCTTCTATTATCATCCTCAGCTCTTATCTCTTACATCAGCGAAGGTAACGGATTCATCTATCTACGGATATACTAACCTTTTCTTCGCAGATTTACTCTCATTCGCAACAACCGGCACTGGTTAGCCCGAGTTCGAGGTAGAATGAAGAAGAGCCCTACATAGTAAAGGCCCCAGCATCCATTTGCGCCGTCAGCGGCGAGGTACGGAGCTAGAGAAGGGCTGTTACCTTAGTAGCCCCTTGTTGCCGTCCTACACAAACCCATGTCAGCAGCAGAAAGCAAGCAGAGTGCAAGAATACGTACCGATGTCATTATCCCCCTAATTGACCTACCCTTAACCTGATCCAACGAGTCCATTAGCGCCCAAGTTCGACAGCGGAAGGGCTCGGCGGGTTTGTCTTCGGGCTCGTCGTACGTTGGCACGCGAACTGGAATCCGCTTTCTGTTAGCTTTAGAGTCAAGTATCCCAAGCCGTTGCAAGTGCTTACCGAAGGTGACAAGCCCGGCCTCAAGGCCTCAAGGCCTCACGTCCCGACCCTCCTATGCGTGTCCTCGTTCAAGCTTAGCGTCTCTGTCGTTGGTCTCTGGGAAACGGGGGGATCATAGAGATCACACGCCATTACGCGCACTTGTATTCTACCAATGAGACTTGATTTTGAGCATCGTCTAGAAAAGGGTCATAAGGAAAGGCTTACAACGACGAGATTAAGAAAACTTACCTCGGAGGTCAATGCTCCATACGCGTCGTCAATTAATGAGTCGCCGCCGCCAACTGGCAAGCTTCTTGACCTCTTAGGGGGTGAAAAAAAGTCGGCTAGAATGAAGGATAAGTGCTATATAAAATTAATGTAAAAAGGCCTGACAGAATGCCGTTCATACTGTGTTGAGATTGTCTTAAGGATGAAAGAGAGGCTAGAGCGAGCGTGGTGTTCATGGGAAACCGACGTCGCTTTGTTTGGCTCGAGCAAACAATCTATCTATCCGTCCGGCGCCCAGTAATGCGATCCCAGCCTGTGGAGAATACGACTGCTTAAGCGCTCATCGACATTCCTTTTGGCTTCAGCGAAGACCAACTTGCAGAGAGGCTTTGGCATATGCATACAGCAACGTGGATTCCAAGTTGGCGGTACGTTGGTCCATCATCATGCTTGCCGCATATCTTTTGAGAGTAAAGGGAATGACGCGTTCAATTATGAACAAAGGTATTGCTCTACGAGGAACTGGGTCCTCTTGCCAGGGTACGGAGAACGTACCTCAAAGAATGAGCCGGATTTGACGCTGAGTTGCTGGAAGGGTGGTGGACTAGCTGATATCTTTCCGGTTTTCGTGAGTGCGATCTTCAAAAGCCATTGTGTCGCTACTTATTCTTTTCTCAGCTTCGTCACACAAATGGCACAGAGCCTCGGCGGTGAACTCTTCGGGCAGGGCGGGGGCATGCAGGACTCCTCTGTTCGACGTCCAGCGTGATGGTGCTCTTGTCCTCGCTCTAATCTCGGATTTACACCCCACATTATCTGATTCGCTGGTCAATGCACGACCCTCTCGTTCGGTCTCACTACGGCATGATAGAACGGTGCATCTACCAGTACGCCGCCATGCCATCGGGGACACCTCAGTGTACGTCAATTCCGGAGCATCGCACCCCCGGCCGTGAAGCTGGCACAAATTTCAACTTCCGTTTGCTTCCTCCGTTTGCCCTCCAATAATTCGATCCTCGTAGCACCAGCGCTTTGGACAACCGTCGAGGTTTCCCGTGCGCTCAGTCAACGGCAACTATTCAGGGCGAGTAACTCCTTCATCGCTAGCAGCGCGCGACAACGAGTTTCGTCAGCAGAGGGAGACAGTGCGAACGGGTGTTGCGCTCGATGCACTTCATGATGACTGGAAACGCGACGATGGGAGTGAGAAAACGAGAGGATCATGAAGACTTGTAGGTCTTCTCTCTCTGCGCCCATATTCGGTACTCACCCTTCTCAGAGCTCTTCCCTTCACTTTCGGAGACTAGCACATCTTTGCGGGCACCTTTTTACATTTTCAACGTGGAAAATTTCCACAGAATTATGATCATATGGGCAGGACCTGCGTGAAACCGAGATGTAGAAGCGAGATGGTGATGAACACGGGAAACGGTGATGAGCTTGCTAGCGATGGGTGAGTCCCTTCTGTACACAGCTAATCTCGACCACTCATCGATCCATAGCCCAATCCTTCCCTGACTTCGGGCACCGCCAGCAACGACGACTGTCTAGACAATGCTATTGAACGGAACCACGATTGAACGAGCAAGACCTAGAGGCGACGGTGGCGGGGAACAAGGTGATGCGACGGAGGATGGTCACAAGTGGCGAAAGATTCGCCGTGATGGGTAGGTCCCTTCCCTTCATCTCACGCCCAGGAATTCACCCATTTTGTAGTCTACGTCACTTCCTCCAGCTTGTTCTCAAGCGACCATAGATGGCGGCGGAACTATCAGACAGGGTGGTCCTCGTAGCAGGGCAACGTCTGTAAGTTCCTTTCTTTGTACGTCTAATCGTGGACCCCGCTAATTTTCGGGCGATTGGTAGGATCGAGAACAATACCGAACTGATAATTCCCCACTCCTCAGGATCCACGCCTGTGTTCGCTGCTGATGCTCGCCAGCTCACTCTCTATCCAAAAGACAGCCAACACTAATCTATCTATCAACATGTTTGACAGGGTTCTGCACAACATTGGAATCTACATGAGCATCGATGACTCTCCTCCCTTTGCCGATGAGGCTCCTTCTGTTGAGCTAGATGGCAATCGGTATACGGTGCTGAAGCTCCTGTATACACTGGTTTCTTCAGACGACTTTTGCACCACTCTGATGGTGGGTCATCAGCGAACCACGCTGTTGCTGTTTCTCCAAGTGCTCAACTCCACAGCCCCTCGCCCCCGCTTTCTTGCCTCTAACTGGTGTACACCATCCATGGCCTCCAATTTTACCCGACTCGCCTTTGTGCACCCAGACTGGACACTTGCCTCCCCCACCATGACACTCCAATTTGTGTATGAATTCCTACAGCTCGACGGGCCCATTGTAAATCTGATTTATCCCGTTTTGTTTCCGAGCATCTCCTTGACAATGTAGTCAAGCTCCGTGGGGACAGTGAGATTTCATGGCGTCAGTCGTACTTGCAAGGGATCTTGGGGGCTTTTGTTAGTGGGGTCAGGAGGTCGGACGCGGCGGTGGCATACCTCTTTGAGCTCGACAATATCTTTGCTGTTTGTGCGATGTTCATCATTTGGAAGGACATCCCCCGCCTCCGCCTCCTCGCACAGTGTTGCCCAGATCACCCGATGTGGACCAAGTGCTTACAGAAACTCGATACTATTCCGGAGTACTTTCAACTTGAATTGTTGCGGTATAACAGGGAGGAAATTCCCTCTACTGTTTCAGACTTTAGGGCGCTTTTTGAAGGACGCAAGTCTGAGATCTTGAACTCCCGGTCGACCATGAGCTCGCTTTGGCGACGACTGCGACGGCTACGCAGGAATATTGGGAAGGAATTGACGGGGGCTAGTAAAGTGTGAATATGCTGCTTTCATACCTGGGATGAAGAATCCTTGTATATATTGGTATTTTCCTCTCATTATAAACCTCTATACTTAAGTCAAACAAAGCAACGTCGCTTCTCATAAAGACCGTACTCGCTCTTTTTCATCCGCCCAAGAGCTTAAGATTAAGACCGAAGGTTTTTGCCTTGTCGAGCGGAACATCAACGTTGTCGGCGGTTTGGCTTGGGAACGGTAGACTAAAGAGAGTCGGCGGGGACGCGATGTTGTGTGTATTGATAGTATACTTCAGGTCATGACAATGGAGTTCACGATGCCGTCTGTACGGATTTCTACCAGGGAGACGCGTTGCGCAGGGATATGGGCCTAGCAGCCCTCGAGGGATACGATCATCCTGTTATCAAGTACTCTACGCTACGAACATGATACCGGACCGAATAGTATAAACATGGCTCTCGAGTAGACCACATCTACTTCTACTCTCTAAATTTCTATTAGGACATTCGGAGAGAAACTCTTTGATTCTCTTTTAGTAACTCATGGTGTTGTTTTGGCTCCAACGACGTGGTCCTTGTCATACAGGGTCGTGCCTTCGAGTAGACCAGACCTTCCGTTAGGCAACGTCGGCTGTGGTAGTCATCATCGATATAGCTCCAGACAAATTCATTCGAAACGCACCCCGTATAAGTAGGGTATAGTGTATCCTTGGAGGTCCTGGAGCGAGCTCCTCGACACAGGCTAATTGTCTATAGGCTGAGGAAACGGAGAGATACTTTGAAGGACTTGAGAACTACGCATCCCCGAGACTACTGGTTGTACCTTCTCATATCCATAACCTAAAGCAGATCCGGCTTGCACCGTATTGCATTTCCCAAAACAAGCTGGTACTCGCTGTCTCTTGGGGAGCAACCGGGGGAAGCAAAAGGAACAAATGGGAATTGGTGACTGTGTCGTTGGACCTTTTCATGATGGAATAATGCACGGTGGTACATGCATCAGATACAGAGTCGTAGTTGCAGACACACACTCAAGAGTTGACGAAAGCCGCATCTCATTGCTCCAAGCCCATGTACCGGAATGGGCGTACACGGTACCTGTTTGGCATCGGTGGATCCACCGTTTTTTCGGGACCGCAAACAGGGGCATAGTGAGACTGAACGAGAAGCTGGTGCAATAGCAAGCGAATCAAATAATGCGGGGCGAATATACGAGAGAAGGAAGTGAGGTTGGTGGAGCGAGGGACAAGAGAACCATTGCGCACTGGGACCGTCAATCAGCTCGTTGCTGTGGCCTGCGACGGTTGAACGACAAAGACGGCAGAGAAGAAACCTGCCTATGTACAAGGCTCAGTAAAGAGATAATGACTGTTGAATAAGGCACTCACGAAGACGAACATAACATCTGCTCAGTCCATCCCTCTATCCTTCCAACATCTCGGCGGCGCATTCTTCAAGGTGTGTTCTCCATACCCTGGCAAGAGGCTCAGTTCCTCGTACCACAATGTCGGCAAGCAGAATAAGAGACCAATGGACAGCCAACCATTGCCGTAGGTTTGCAAGTCGATTTTCGCTGGAACCCAGAAGGCAACAGCTTCGCGCTCCAAGCCCATGTACCGGAATTGACGTGCACTGGTGAGTCCGGCGGAAGAGATAGGCCATTCATCGCGTAAGGCGGTCATACAAAGACCTGTGTTTAGAAGGTAAGGATATGGACATCATTTAGCGGGCGAGAAAACTCCCCCATGCCCTTAGGCTTTCTCTTGCCTCGCGGCAGAAAGTTCCGAATGTCTGGTCCTGATTTCGACGGTCAAAACAGTTGGCTGAAATGAAAGGTAAATACCACATAAAATACGCATCGAATTTATTTACTCACATAATGTTCAAGCATCGTGCATCAGGGCCTTGAACCAGAATGAAGGATGAGGTTGAATAAAAGAGGATGGCGGCGGGAGGCAAGGTTAGATTGTTTGACTCTACACCAGCGAGCCAAAGATTAATACGCTACGGGTTATACGGACCACATCTATACCGTATACCGTACCGTATAGCAGCCTCTGGAAGGCCCGACGGTACCGGTACGGACCTAATACTCTGCACTGTCAGTATGTTGCTAGTCCAATGACAATGCGGCATGCCAAAGACACATGGATGAATATTGATGTGATAAGTTGCCTTCTCTCACTTGCTTTCTTGAAGCCAACAGTACTTGATGGGACAGGAATGAGGCAAGGGTGATAGCAATTCGGGTACGGTACATCGAGACATGCGTCAAGGATCAAGCAGAGTTGAGGGAGAGGCATATAGTTGATAAAATAGAGACATGTCAGATCACATACAAAAAAAGTTCGGAACGAGTAGGCCAGTACATCCGTCTGCAGTAGCTGCTCCGTGGCATCATACTCTGGGGGTGCTCTGGGGCTTGCTCGATATGTCGTCTTGGGACAAAAGACGTTGGCAGTGAGAAGAAAGCGGAATGAAAATTCTACTTCAAGTGACGAACTTCTCCCCAATGCAGAACAAGGTGACGGCCACACAAATGGGGTGTAACCCAGAGACCTCTTGGATAACTTTTCGAATTAACGGTTGCCGCCTACGCTTCGCCAGGCAGAATCCGACATTAGCGAAAACATTGTCTAGAACGTCTTCCTCCATAGCTCCAGGGCAAGTGCCGGTTAACGAGCCAATTCCAGGACTGCATGTGCTGCTAGTCCATCTCCATCGTATTTCCAGGCTCGTTTGACATGCTCAGGACAAACGACATTGCTGGTCCTATATGAAAAGCTCTGCATCGCGAAAGATGGAGAAAGCTACGGAGCGGGTGAATGTGAAGTGAAGAGAAGCGGTGCACCTGTTCCCGTGCTCTCACGCTGACGTGTACAGGATGAGATGGGAATGGAGGGATGCGCGAGTGGTATGTGCAAGTCAACGGGTGTAGTAGCCGGGAAGGATGGCTATTTGGTCCGAGTCAAGGAAGGGAGGTGCTTTGTGAGAGTGGTTGGAGTGATTCACGACGAGTCTGGGATACCCGCCGTGTGTCGTATTCTCTGCGTTGCAGAAAGGTTTCCTTCTAGTGATGCTGATCGGGTGCTCATCCAGTAACCAAAGTCGATGACAGGCGTTGTATCGATAAGCTGTCGCTTTTGAATTGCTCGTGTGAACAATGCGAACTCTGAAGCGGGATAAAAATGGCGCTGCGAGAAGGGTCAGTACCGTGACGCTGGGCGGAGAGTGAAAACTTACCATTCCCTTTCCGTCGTGGAGAATCGCTAAAGCGGTGCTCGTCCCTTTGCAGCTGACGCGTGCTTTCATAAGTCGTGCATGATGTCGCCGTGAGATGGAATGAATCAATGATGGCGGGCACGGTTGAATATCCCCGTCCAGGTGGGTTAGAAGCAGCAGCGCTGACCATTCCCCGCCTTTGATAGGCCAGCCACTTCCCGTCATTGAGGTAGAGGCGAAAGCCGGTATGTTGCTCCATAGTGCTGTCTCGGGGAAAGAAAAGCTTGGCACTATACGGCGAAAATGTCGAGGAAGCGTCGGAGATGCAGTTGATACTAGGCTCGATACCAACCTACCCTTCCTCCCTCCGCATCACCTCGTTCCCGCTACCGTCACCTATAGGTCTCGCTCTTTCTATCGTGAACTGTTTAGACAGGCATCGTTGCTGGCGGTGCCATTTGAAGGGAAGGGAAGGGTTGGACTATGGATTGATGAGTGGACGAGATTAGCTGTGAACAAGGACGTACCCATTCCTAGTGTGCCTATCACCATTTCCTGTGCTCAACATCTCACGTCCTGTTCGCCGATGATAGCTGGGTGCAAAATCAAGACCTTCACGCTGCAAAACTCATTCCTACTGCCGCCGACTCTTCAGTAGAGGTCCGCGCGCAATCGAGATGTGGACTACATACAGCACTGAGAAAAAGAAATTAAACGGTCGAGGATTCGAGCTCACGACGATGAGACGCCAACATGGGTGATGACAGTCAAGACTGAGAACGTACGGGCAATGTTCCCGTCACGAGATCAAAGCGTACGGTGAGCTCGATGTAGATACAAAGTTGAAGGTGAGAAAAATGAGACCAGGGAGAAATGTTGCAGGATGATGAGACCGGAATGTTATGTTTGACTCGCTGGTGTGGAGTCAAACAATCAAACCTTGCCTCCCACCGCCATGCAATCTCGTCCTTCATTCCGGTTCAAGCCGCTTCGACTCCTGGGTGATGCTTGAAGATTATGTGAGTAAACTTAGATGTGTATTCAATGTGGTATTTACCTTTTAATTTATTTCAGCCAACTGTTTTGATAACGGACAATCTCGAAATCGAGACTGGACTTTTTCGCGCGCGCGAACCCACGCTGAAGAGGAGGACCTAAGGGCAAAGGGGCCCGCATGCGGATCTTGGGTGAGTTTCTCGCCCGCTGGATGACGTGTATATCCTTACCTTCTTCGCACAGGTCTCCGTACGCGTCCTCGACGACCTTACGCGACGGATAGTCAATAGCCTCTCGCCATCAAGCAAGCTCTTGGTGCTGTGGAAGACTCAATTATGCGACGAAGTATTTCACAGCACCTCGTCAGGACCGTCGACGATTTGCCTGCGAGTCCTTTCACATGTCAAGCGGTCGGCACATCCTGACCTTCCTGGGACAGCATTCCCTCCCTCCACTACCTTCCACTGCGCTCCCTGCAAGGACACAGCCCACAAAGACCTCTTTCTCTTGATTTTGCACAAAGACGACGCGTCGAGCAAGTGACGGGACGAAGTTGCACTCGACGATGACGGGAAACGCGAGCATTTGGATGTGGTTGGCAGGAAGCGAAGGGTGGGTTCTCACTCTCTCGCTCTTAGTCAGAGCATTCATACGTCTCCAGATCTGTTCCTAATCAACGCGACGTGATGAGGTGCTCAATTTTGCACCGAGACGACATATCGTCATCCGGCGAGAAAACATGACAGAAGGAATGGGTAAGTCCCTCCCGTTCACTCACATTTCTAGGCTTACCCTCCCGTTATCCAAGCGGGAGCAATTTTGGCTCGAGGTGGCGTATCCTAGGCCTCATCGACATCCCGCGAGGGGGGTGCGGGAGGACGTATAGCTGAAGACGCGTAGTCTCATGCGCGCACTCCTCGAATCTCTAATCAAAACGGCGACGTGAAGCATGAAGAAACTCGCCCAGATGACGCTTCAAATATGGGTTCGTCGCTCGCGGGAGTGGAGATTTGATTTACAAGACGGGATGCAGATATTTGGGAAACGAGATTGGGGGATGTGCTTTTCTGCTCAAAATGAGGCAGCTCTGCTAGACCGCTAGCTGTAGGTGGATATGGGATTTATTACGGGAAATGGCTCATTTGTAATTACTTCACGAGAATAACACCACCAAATGGCCATTTCACCACCCAAATATCAGAAAAATTCTCCTCGAACCATGACCGGGACAGAGAACAGAATACATGTCGGAAAATGGAACTGGATTGTTGATGAATTTGATGTCCTAAAGAGATTTCAGGTATCTAATGGTTTTTTGAAAGCGAAAGACGTACTCGTACTGCAACGACAGACATTGCGCCGGTGTTGAAAGTGGTGGTAGGTGCGCCTATACCCTGCCCCGCCGTCTACACCACCGTCTTGGACGACCTTCGCAAACTGCTTCCGTCGACTTGCTCACTCGCATACAAGTCGCGCCAATCACTTCTGTCGACTCTTAACCGCGCTCCCTCTCAGGTAAGAGCAGCATCGTCACAAATCACTATAAGCAGCCATTAGCGTGCATATAGCAAATGGAAAGAAATGTACTTGCAATTTTATTCAATATTACTATCTGAACCCTCACTGGTTAGACCCGGGTTCGAGGTAGAATGAAGGATCATAGCCTTATCTGGTACATGGCTTAATCTAAAAGTTCACCTGCCTATTTGCACTGTCACTTCGATGTATGGAGCTAAAGAAGGGCTGTTACCTTGGTAGCCCCTCGCCGCCATCCTACACAAGCTCGTGTCAACAACAGAAAATAAGCGGAGTGCAAGGATACGTACCGATATCAGTATACCCCCAACCGAACGACCCTTAACCTGATCCAACGAGTCCGTCCATTAGCCCACCGAGTCCATTTTCGACGGCGGAAGGGATCACCGGCGAGCTCGTCGTACGTGGATGACTGCTACTGATGACACATGCACGTGAACTGTGATTTAGCTTTGAGTATCCAAGCCATTGCAAGTGCTTACCGAACATAATAGGCCCAGGTTCACTTTCCGGCCCTCCTAATACGATGTGTGGCCTCGTTCGCTCTGTCGTTGGCCTCTGAGAACATGGTGAACGGGAAACGGAGGGAGAGTAGAGGTCACACACCTTCAACCCCATGTATCTTGACAATGTTAATGAAGCTTGTAGCCCCGTCCAGAAAAGGGTCGTAAGTAAAGGTTTGTAACGACGAAATTGAATAAGATAAATTACTTCGTCGGTCAATGAGGCGCCACCAGACTTCTCGAACGACATTGATACTGCGGGAGATCGTCTAGAATGAGATTACTCGGCATATCGAAGGGAGCATAGATGGATGGGAGTAAGGAGCGCGCTTTGTTTGACACCGCGTCAAGCCAAACATTCGATTTTGGTCATCGACACCCATCTCGCGAGCCGTCTTCAGTCTCGGTGGTGAGCTCGGCTTCTTCCTTCCCTTTCACTCACCTCTTGCTTCTCCTCCTGCTGCGTCTTCACGCGTCCAATTGGCACGATAGTCTTGAACCCCGTATACAGATGTTATTATCCTAACGAGTGAGCGATAACTTGAACTTGGCCCATGGTGCGCAATACCATTTCTCCAACTTGCGGTTTTCCTCAGTTTTCCTCACTAAGCTCATCCATTTCGCGTTGCAGGTCACGGTATTCGTTCATCCGACTGTACATGGGCTCGTAGCCGGTATTTCGTAGTGGTATAGGGTGGGTGCGGGGCATTGGAGGGAGCAGGTGGGGGAACCTGGGTTCTCGCGGCAGTACCGTCGCCGTCGTTATCGACATACAGTCCCGTCGTTGTGGCCAGGCCCGTCGTTGTCGTGGTTCCAGGAATAGTCAGGGTATCAGGTGGCACAAATGGAGGACCTTAGCCCGTACTGGTGTCAGTCTTCACATGGTTATCCAAATGTCACCAGCCTTGACGCCCATGCACATTGACGATCGGACCGGAGGCACCGTGGGTACAACGATACAGCCTCGGCGCCTAGCGAGCTCTTCTTTTCCTCATACCACTCAACAGCCATGCCTTCCATCGATATCGTACCAGACGAAGACGACAACAATCTCCAAAGACTACCCCATGACACTCAAGGCGACACAGGGACATCTGATGATCCTGCAGGCGATTCCCAGCCTGAGGCTCAGCTGCCAGCGAGGACAGCTCATTCCCAGCAAAAGTCAACTCGCCACTTTTTTGGCATCCCGCAACGTGGACCCCAAGTTAGAGGTACGCTATTCTGTCGTTCATACTTGCCTCATTTCTCATTACGACACAAGGGAACGACCCGTTTGACTATGAGCAGAGATTTCCGGAGGATAAGCGGTATGAGGAACTGGGTCCACTTGCCAGGGTATGGAGGACATATCTTGAAGAATGCGGTGCATTTGACATTGAGTTGTTGGAAGGATGGAGAGATGGACTAGATGTCTTACTAGTTTTCGTGAGTACGACACTCAAAAGTCATTATTTCCTTACTCATCCTTGTATAGGCTGGTCTTTTCTCTGCTGTGGTCACTACGTTCGTTGTTCAGACATCGCAGAGCCTCCAAGTTGATTACAGTCAGGTCACGGCTAGACTTCTGTTCGAGCTCATCGACGTCCAGCGCGCTGCGGCTAACGGCACTCTCGTCAACGATGTCCCCCGTTCAGATCTTACCCCCTTCTCCAATTTCCGTCCCACGACGTCTGATTCCTTGGTCAACGGACTGTGGTTCACTAGCCTCGCGTTCAGTCTCTCTACTGCTCTATTCGCTGTCCTGACAAAACAGTGGATTCACCAATACATCGCCGTTCCATCAGGCACCCCTCGGGACAGATGTCGTGTACGTCAGTTTCGATACATGGGGCTGGAACAATGGGGTGTGGGTTTCATCATCGGATTGTTACCTGTTCTCCTGAGCGTGTCGCTTGGTATATTTCTAGTGGGTTTGGTACTTTTCCTTGCCCCACTACAAGTGACAATCGCATCTGTCATCGGAGCCATCACACTTATATCCTTCTCTGCGTACTTTGTCAGCAACTTCCTGCCGATTATGTACCCTTCGTGCCCATATAAGACACCCCTGTCACAGTACATATTCCTTTCCTACACCTATATCATCCACCTCATCACTCTGGTTTCATCAGCCTCAACACTCATGAAGCCTCCTCCAAGCAAGTTCCGAGACATTGAGTGTGCAGCCGTTGACCTCAGGGCCGACAACCTTGATGTATACGCCTTGGGCTGGTTGTCAAACATGTCCTCCAATCCCAGTGTACAGAATATTGTCATCCAATCAACCAGTGCCTTACCATTGCGGTCAGTGGAGCCTCTAAAGCAATATGCGGAGAGGTTTTCAGAGATGTCCGGTGGAGACTTTGACAACATGACCATAACTGGCCAGGAAAGCATCATTGAACGCCTTATTCGTGTGACCCTCCGCTTCCGCACCTGGTCCCCCAGGCTGACAGAAATAGATCAGCCGTCCACAGAAACCTATGCGGAGATTCTGTGCGTCAACTACTGGTATTCTTCGTGTACCGATGAGATTGCGAATCTAGTCAAAGCTCAGTTCATGGAATCATCAGATAAGCAGCTTCGCCTGCAGCCCATTGTATGGGCCTATCTTCTCCACGCACTCCTTCCATTCACTCTAGAGAGCGATCTGATTCCTTTATTCCTGATGATTCCCCCATTGTATTGGCATGCCGGCTACAAGCCACCTCCCCTTTTCCCAAAGTATGGCATCATTCAGTCAATTTCTCATGAGGACCACTGTGCTGTATCTCTTGAGACGGCTGTTGACTGTCATCTATATCCATATATTGCTGATGCCTTTGTTGAGGGTTTCATGCATGTGAAGGATAGCATCTTCCATCCTGATCCTGCTGCCGATGAATTCCCCGCTCCTCAAGATCCACGCCTGTGTTTGCTGCTGACGCTAGCCGGCTCACCCTCTATCCGAAAGACAGCCATCAATCCATCTATGGAGATGCTTTTTGCCACAGTGCTGAGAAACATTAAGACTTACATGGGCTTCCGAGGCATTCCTCTGGACAACAAGCCTCCTTCTATTAAACTAGGCAGCAATCAATATGCGGTGCTGAAGCTCCTGTATACACTGCTCTCTTCAGATGACTTTGGCACCACTATGATGATGGATAATCAGCGTGCCACACTGATGCTGTTTCTCCAAGTGCTCAACTCCACAACCACTCACCCCCACTTTCTCCCCTCTGACTGGTGTACCCCAACCATGGCCTTAAATTTTACCCAAATTGCCTTTGAATCCCCAGACTGGACATTCTCCTCTGAGCCCAGCACCATACCACTCAACTTTGTGTATGAGTTCCTCCAGGTTGGTGGGCCCCTTGCAAATCAGATTCTCTCCCATTTTGTTTCTGGATGTTTTCTTGACTATGCAGTCAAGCTCCGTGGGGATGAGCTTTTGCAGCAACGGTGGCTGCAAGCTGCCTTATGGATTTTTGTTAGTGGGGTCAGGAGATCGGACGCTGCAGTGGCATACTTCTTTGAGCTCAACAATATCTTTGCCGTTTGTGCGATATTTATCATTTGGGAGGACATCCCCCACCTCCGCCTCCTCGCAGAGTATTACCCAGATCACCCAGTGTGGACTGAGTGCTTACAGAAGCTCGATACGATTCCGGAGCACTTTGAATTGCCGCCAGAGTATAGGGAGAAAATTCTCTCTACTATTTCGGACTTTAGAGCACTTTTTGAAGGAGGCCAGCCTCCGACTCTCAATTCCCGGCTGACAGTGAGCTCGCTTTGGCGACGACTGCGACGACGACATGGGAATATCGGGAAGGAATCTACTGGGGCTAGTCAAGTGTGAAAGTGCTGCTTCCATGCTTGTTGATGAGCAATCCATGTATATATTGGTATTTTCCTCTCATCATAAACCTCTCAAGTCGAACAAGGCTACGTCGCTTTCTCATAAGTACCATACTCCCTCTTTTTCATTTGACTAGATCAAGACCGAAGAGTTTTTTCCTTGTCGAGCAGAACATCGGTGGCGGCAGTTTTGTAGAGGGAGAGGGCACTCTGATTCACTGGCAAAGTGACTTCACTGGCCTGTCAAGTGCTATATGCTGTCATCCTGAACTATCTCTTGCAGTTGACTTAGTTTCTTTTCCATTATTCCCAATTTTTGGCAGCCTCCTGATGCATAGTCTCTCGTAGACAGACGGATGATACACGCCTATGGAGGGAGGGAGTGACGGCGTGTATGACCTGATGCATACCCTGAACGACGTGATTCCGGTCCAAGACGATGTGTTGTTTGCCCGCAGAGCAGTTGTTTGATTTCACTCATCAACGATGAAAATAGGTATGATTAAACGTGACCAGCCGTGGTCTCCACTCGTCAAACATGCGGAATCATTACCTACTCCTCGCCTGTACTCAGGGATCCTTTCCCTCCGATTCCTTCAGCCGTTCCCTCGAAAGATGGTTCCATATATATTCTTGGAGTCCACAGGGAGCTGCATTTCAATCTTGGAAGCTGCAGGCCCGCTCATGAGCAACTTTCTTTGTCGTGGAGAATACGTACGGAGCAAGCCCAGCAGATGCAGCGAATAGCCTACGGGGAAGAGGTATACAACACCCATTGTGGGAGGGATGCAGCCGCCGGGTGTTATCTTCTACTTATTCTGAACTTTGACGAACACGCTCGTATGTGGCGTCTCTCTTTCATCGTTTGCTTTATCACATCATTTATGTTATACAACCGTCCTCTCAGATGACATCCAGCGCTTCCTACCAGAGAAGGCGGGAAATTTTGTAGGCTGGCTTGGTAGACTGACCTCCCAACCCTAATCTCGTTGCCCAGACGTCCGCACTCCCGTTTTTTAAATCAAATCTCTAGTCCTGCAAGCGACGAGCTCATATTTGAGGTGTTTTCTGGGCCAGTTGAGGTCGCCGTTTTGTGGAGAGTGTTCGGGACAAGGCCGCGCGGGCACAAGACTACGTGTCTCCGGTTATCTTATCCCCGTGAATGACGACATGCCAGGATTGCTCCTGCTTGGATAACGGGAGGGTAAGTGCCCGGAAATGCGAGTGAACAGGAAGGATTTACCCATCCCTGACGCCGCTCGGTGCGAAGTCAAGCACCCCACGTCGCGTTGGTCGGGAACTCTAACAGAAGTGTTTCGTCGGCGATGCCTGAGTGACGAACATCTGTGAAAGACAAGCCGGTAAAACTATATGAGTGACGAAACGATGGATTTTGAATATCGCACTCACGAAAACCTTCCAAGGAGTCCGGCTTTTTGAAAGCCAGCTGGCGGAACCGCTTGAGTTGGTGACAGTATCGTTGGACCTTTTCGTGATGAGAAGATTCAAACTCGCATAGGAATAACGCGCGACACCACCGCGCATCAGATACAGTGTGACTGTCGTGTTTCCAGATACACGCTCAAGAGATGACGAGCTCCAAGCCCATGTATCGGAATTGACATCGCCGTGCCAAACAGGTGTCGTGTATGTGTTGGTGGATCCACCGTTTGGTCAGGACGACGAACAGGGCCATAGTGAGACTGAACGAGAAGCTGGCGCGTTAACAAGCGAATCAAATAATGCGGGGCGAAAGTCCGAGAGATGAGGGTAGGGCGAGGGACGAGAGAACCATTGCGCGCTGGGACCGTCAATGAGCTCATTGCTGTGGCCTGAACAGTAGTCGGCTGTGCGACGTTTGAACTCGGACAAAGACGGCAGAGAAGAGACCTGCCTATGTACAAAGATCAGTAAAGAAATAATGATTGCTGATTAATGCACTCACGAAAACGAGGAGGTATCCTTCCAAGATCTCAGGGGCGCATTCGTTCTCCATACCCTCAGCTCCTCGTACCGCGATGTCATTCCCTTCGGAAAGCACAATAACAGACCAACATACCGCCAACCATTGCGAGTTGGTTGTCGCTGGAACTCGGAAGATTGACAGCTTCGCGTTCCAAGCCTATGTACCGAAGTTGACGGAGGAGTCCCTGGCAATGCACTGTTTCGTCAGGGCCATAGCGAGACTGGACGAGAGCCTTGTGCGACGTTGACCAGAGAATCAGATAATGTGGGGTAAAATGAGGTTAGAGCGAGGACGAGAGAACCATAGACTGCTGCGCGCTCAAACAGAAGTGTTTAACCTTGGAGGTTCTGCGACGGTATTGGAGAGGCCGGCCTATGGAACGATGGGTAACGAAACAATGGCTGCGTGAACATCGCACTCACAGAACCTTCTAGCATCTCGGAGTCAAATCCAGCACAGGTACGTTCTCCATACCCTGGCAAGCCGACCCAGTTCCTCGTACCGCAAAAATGCTCCCTTGGGATCTCCGCAGGTAAGTGGTCGACAATATCCCTGCCTTTAAGGACCAAAGATGCTGTTCCCTGGATGAAAATAGATCGTCTCTTTGCAAAATCAAGTTGTCCAGGGCACCGAAGGCTTGTTTGATGGCTAGGGTTTCGCCGGCGGAAGAGATAGGCCATTCATCGCGTAAGGCGGTCGTACAAAGACCTGTGTGAAGAAGGTAAGGATATGAACATCATTTAGCGGGCGAGGAAAACTCCCCCATGCCCTTAGGTTTTCTTTCGCCTCGGAGCAGAAAGCGAATGTTTGGTCTTGATTTTGGCGGCCAAAACAGTTGGCTGAAATGAAAGGTAAATACCACATAAAATACGTGTCGATTTTATTTACTCACATGATGATCAAGCATCGTGCATCAGGGTCTTGAACCAGAATGAAGGACGAGGTTGAATAAAAGAGGATGGCGGCGGGAGGCAAGGTTAGATTGTTTGACTCTACACCAGCGAGCCAAAGATTAATACGCTACGGGTTATACGGACCACATCTATACCGTATACCGTACCGTATAGCAGCCTCTGGAAGGCCCGACGGTACCGGTACGGACCTAAGACTCTGCACTGTCAGTATGTTGCTAGTCCAATGACAATGCGGCATGCCAAAGACACATGGATGAATATTGATGTGATAAGTTGCCTTCTCTCACTTGCTTTCTTGAAGCCAACAGTACTTGATGGGACAGGAATGAGGCAAGGGTGATAGCAATTCGGGTACGGTACATCGAGACATGCGTCAAGGATCAAGCAGAGTCGAGGGAGAGGCATATAGTTGATAAAATAGAGACATGTCAGATCACATACAAAAAAAGTTCGGAACGAGTAGGCCAGTACATCCGTCCTGCAGTAGCTGCTCCGTGGCATCATACTCTGGGGGTGCTCTGGGGCTTGCTCGATATGTCGTCTTGGGACAAAAGACGTTGGCAGTGAGAAGAAAGCGGAATGAAAATTCTACTTCAAGTGACGAACTTCTCCCCAATGCAGAACAAGGTGACGGCCACACAAATGGGGTGTAACCCAGAGACCTCTTGGATAACTTTTCGAATTAACGGTTGCCGCCTACGCTTCGCCAGGCAGAATCCGACATTAGCGAAAACATTGTCTAGAACGTCTTCCTCCATAGCTCCAGGGCAAGTGCCGGTTAATGAGCCAATTCCAGGACTGCATGTGCCGCTAGTCCATCTCCATCATGTTTCCAGGCTCGTTTGACATGCTCAGGACAAACGACATTGCTGGTCCTATATGAAAAGCTCTGCATCGCGAAAGATGGAGGAAGCTACGGAGCGGGTAAATGTGAGGTGAAGAGAAGCGGTGCACCTGTTCCCGTGCTCTCACGCTGACGTGTACAGGATGAGATGGGAATGGAGGGATGCGCGAGTGGTATGTGCAAGTCAACGGGTGTAGTAGCCGGGAAAGATGGCTGTTTGGTCCGAGTCAAGGAAGGGAGATGCTTTGTGAGAGTGGTTGGAGTGATTCACGACGAGTCTGGGATACCCGCCGTGTGTCGTATTCTCTGCGTTGCAGAAAGGTTTCCTTCTAGTGATGCTGATCGGGTGCTCGTCCAATAACCAAAGTCGATGACAGGCGTTGTATCGATAAGCTGTCGCTTTTGAATTGCTCGTGTGAACAATGCGAACTCTGAAGCGGGATAAAAATGGCGCTGCGAGAAGGGTCAGTACCGTGACGCTGGGCGGAGAGTGAAAACTTGCCATTCCCTTTCCGTCGTGGAGAATCGCTAAAGCGGTCCTCGTCCCTTTGCAGCTGACGCGTGCTTTCATAAGTCGTGCATGATGTCGCCGTGAGATGGAATGAATCAATGATGGCGGGCACGATTGAATATCCCCGTCTAGGTAGGCTAGAAGCAGCAGCGCTGACTACTCCCCGCCTTTGATAGTCCTGCTACTTCCCGTCGTTGAGGTAGAGGCGAAAGCCGGTATGCCCCGTAGTGCTGTCTCGGGGCAAGAAAAGCTTGGCACTAGGCGGCGAAAATGTCGAGGAAGCGTCGGATATGTAGTTGATACTGCAGGAGAACGTTTAGGATGAAAATAAGCCTCGCTCAGGAGGAGGGAACGCACTTTGGGACTTCCTCCCTCACCGTCGCCTCTGGGCATCGCTCGTTCCACCGTGAACTGTTTAGACAGGCATCGTTGCTGGCAGTGCCTGAGGTCGCCATTTGAAGGGAAGAGAAGGGTTGGACTATGGATTGATGAGTGAACGAAATTAGCTGTGAACAAGGACGTACCCAGCACTAGCGCGCACATCACCGTTTCCCGCGCTCAACATCTCGCTGCTACATCTTGCTTTTACGCACGTCCCGCTCGCTGGGTGCAAAATGACGATCCTCACGCTGCAAAAGGGTTCGCCCGAGTTGGCGTGTGACAATATGCTCGTCTTCAACGTCGAAAGGAAGGTGGTCGCGTTCCTGTGAGAAGAGTGAGTACCTCTAATTGTGAACGAAAAGGGAAAGGACCCTACAAGTCTCCAAGACCTTCTCTCACAGCTCCGTCGTCTTTAACTTCCATGTGTCGCGTTTCCCGTCATGGTAAAGTGCAGCAACCACTCTCCCTCTGCTGACAGAGTTCGTTGTCGCGTGTCGTCGGCGTGGAAGGGGTTGCTCGTCGTGAATAGTTGTCGTCAACGGAGCACATCGATAGAGGACAGGGGTGCCGAGGCTGAATTAGGATTAAAAAAGAGCATCACTTGGGGCATCAATGAACCCACTTTGGATACCCAGTTGGAAATCTTCGAGGCCCTCTCTCGTTCCTACCGCCGCCGACCCTTCAGTATGTGTCCGCGCGCAATCGAGATGTGGACTACATACAGTACTGAGCAAAAGAAATAAAGCGGTAGAGGATTAGAGCTCACGACGATGAGACGTGAATACTGTTCCCACCACGAGATCAAAGCGCACGATGAGCTCATCGACTGTAGATAGTAATACCAGGTGAGAAAATGAGACCAGGGACAGGATCATGATGATGGGCGTCGATGACCGAAATAGTACATTTGGTTCGCTGGTGCGGAGTCAAACAACAGCCTTGCCTCCCGCCGCCATGCTTTTTCATTCAACCTCGTTCATTCTAGTTCAAACGTTCAAGCTTGAGCTTGATACTTGAAGATTATGTGAGTAAACTTCGATGTGTATTCAATGTGGTATTTACCTTTTATTTCAGCCAACTGTTTTGATAACTGAAATGCTCGAAATCAAGACCGGAATTTTTGGCCCGCGCGAACACACGCTGAAGAGGAGGACCTAAGGGAAAGGCGTCTGGATGCAGATCCTGGGTGAGTTTCTCGCCCGCTGGGTGACATGTATATCCTTACCTTCTTCGCACAGCGTACGCCTTCTCGCCATCAAGCAAGCTCTTGGTGCCGTGGAAGACTCGGTTATGCGATGAGACGATGTATTCTCACAGCATCTCGGTCAGGACCGTCGACGACTTGCCTGCGAGTGCTTTCACATGTCAAGCGGCCGGCATATCCTGACCTTCCTGGGACAGCATTCCCTCCCTCCACAACCTTCCAGTACGCTCCCTGCAAGGACACAGCCCGCAAAGACCTCTTTCTCCCGATTTTGCACAAAGACGACGTGTCGAGTAAATGGCGGGGCGACGTTGCACTCGACGATGGAGCATTTGGAGGGGGATATGACGTGCAGGAAGTGAGGGCCGGGATCTCTCTCTCTCTCGCTCATAGTGAGGGGTATACTCGGATCTGTTCCCGATCAACGCGATGTGGTGAGGAGCTCAACTTTGCGCCAAGACGGCATATCGTCACCCGGCGAGCAGGATCAGTATGAGAGCGGCGGCAGTGATGCAGAGGATGGGTAAGTCCCTCCCGTTCACTCACATTTCTAGGCACTTACCCTCCCGTTATATTGCGCTGGTGTTGATAGTGGTGATAGGTGCGCCTATACCCTACCTCGCCGTCTTGGACGACCCCCGCAAACTGCCTCCGTCGACTCGCTCACCCGCATCCGAGTCGCGCCAATCATTTCTGTCGACTCTTAACCGCGTACCCTCTCAGGCAAGAGCAGCATCATCACAAACCACTATAGGCAGCAGTAATCACGGGACTGAGAAGTAGATCAAATGGGATTGGGCCTCAAGGCCTCAATATTCAATATCGATGTATCTTGATATCCAGGCGGTGGGAATTGAGTACTTCATGGCCCAATCTCAGCCGCCATGCGCATTTTACCCTTGAAGACTTCGTTTCTGCCATCATCATCATCCGGTGAGCAGGACCATGAATGCGTTTACGGCCACTCACCAGTCCATAGTCCGACTCTGTCCTTCAGACGGTGAACTCATAACGACGACTGTCTACGCAGGACTGTTGAACGGAACCACGGTAGATCGAGCAAGGCCCAGAGGCGACGTTGACAAGACCAAGGTGATGCGGAAGGAGACGGCGGTAGATTTGTTGGTAGGCGTGCTTGCGATGGGTGAGTCAGAAGTCTATCCGATTTATATTTCGGCCACTCATCCATCCATAGTCCAATGTCCTCCTCGCCACAAACGAGGAGCCGTTAAACGGAACTACAATATATATTCAGCAAGCAAGCAAACAAGCCCAGGAGGCGACGACAGCGGAATTGAGTCCCACGGTGAGTTCCCTTATCCTGCTGACGCGGAGGCCTAGCTAATTTTCATCCTAGATGTCCTCTTGTAGTATCAACGTCGTTCGTCCGCACGTCTCATACTCGGACGCTTATCGCCACCTACTCCCGGCGGCGCATGAAACTGGACGATCCAGCCTTGCCCTGAAATGGCGTCTTTTTGTCCGGGGAGTAGCACCTTGATATCAAAGAGACGAAGATACGGAGATCGCCATTCGATGAAGAATCAGGGTGGGAGGGACTAACGGAGGGGTGATTCGGAATGGTAAGTGCTTGCTGCGCGCCCACCTTCACAATTCTTACTTTTCTGCAATAGTCCCGTCTTCCTTGCGAACGCGAGTGACACCAACAAGTACAGGCTTTGGACCTTCTGCTCCCCAACACGGTCGATTTCATAGTGGTTCATCGTAACAAACCTTTTTCGCAGCGTGAAGACACTGATTCTACCGAGTTATCATCGTGCGGTGAGCTGGACGTGCATGTAGAGACGAGGTGGTGATTTCAGGAAATGGTAGGCGTGCTAGCGATGGGTAAGTCTATCTCATCTACTGCTATTATGAATTTCGGTCACTCACCCACCCATAGTCCAACTCCCTCCTCTCCACCATCGATGACGATAGTACTGTTGAATGGAATCACGATGCATCCTCATTCAACGGACAAGACGCGGAGGTGACAGTGGTGGGAACGAGGTGATGCAAGGGAGGATGATCGCCGGCGGCAGTTGATTCGTCAGGTAGGACCCTTCCCTTCCCTTCACTTTCCCGGAAATTTACCTGCTTTGTAGTCTCCCAGCTTTCTGCGATTGACGACGATGTATCGAGAGAGTAGCAGAAGTAGCTGCAGGAGGGAGGGACGACATAGGTGCCAAAGACGGTAAGGCCCTCCCATTCAGTCTACGTCGCTGGTCGCTCACTGCTTCATTGTTAGCCGTGTCTGCCGTCCGTGTGGGACGCTTTCACGAAGACGTTCCCTTATCGCCCTCCTAGGTGACCTCTCAGCATTAGCAACGATCGTGGGTTTGATCATTCAGGACGTGGGATTTCTTTTTTTGGAGTTTGTGATACTAAGCTGACGTGACTGGCAGTTCAAATACGCCAAATACGTGATTGATTTCAACGCGATGGCTGCTTGCAAACGGGATGCAAATATTCACCATGCCCAATCGCCGTGCGATGGTTGACATTGCGTTGCGACGGTCGCCCGACCGACTGGTGATTTTCCGTCTTCGAAGGCAGTCGATATTCGAGATCGGATCAAGCATGCGGCGATATTTTATGATCGTTTCACGATACTACGAGGGTACTTTACTTGGTACACGAATGGACCGCCGAGTGTGAGTTTGCTATTCGTTTCAGTGGGAGTTTATTACTGATTAGGACTAGGCAGACAGAGAGATGTTGCGAAGAAACCGAAGGCTGGCCTGCTCGTACTGTTGCGAGACTCCTAGAAGTTACGGAGGACCTCGAATATGGGATGAATTCTATCGGGACCATTAAGATATAGGCCCATCGGTTCACTTGTCCTCATAGAGGATGTTCAGGTTTTCGTGTTATAGTTGTCGCATAGGAATTTGTGTTAACCTTCAAAAAAGCTGCAATTCTATGTGCTACGCATACCCACAGAGTCCCTTCATTTGACATACCGGAGGGAAATCGAAGGCGCTGCGAACGGAGAAACGCTTGTCCAAGATATTACTACGTCGTGAATGCTTGAGGGCATCAGGGTCCTTTCTGGGTCTTTCAAGTTATTTCTGGGCTTGTCGTTCGTAACCAGACAGGACTTTGTGAGTGCAGATTTTGCTCAAAAAGGGTATGATCAGATTTCGCGTGGCTAAACCTATCCGGTGGTACTTACTCACCGAACTATCGTTACCTCTCAGTCTCACGCTATCGTGTCAAGGCAGAATGGGCCGCAACTAACAATGGCGCAAGCAGAGAGGATCTCTGACCGCAATAGTGTCAGTCTCGAATTTTACATCATTATCCAAATGTCACCGGCCTTGACGCACTTCCACGGCCTCTGTTATCACGATCCGACCGGAGGCATCGTGAGTGCTTTGATGCAGCCCCGCTGCCTCGGTGCATTTCAAACTCTTCTTTTCCTCACACCACTCGATGGCCATGCCTCCCATCGATACTGTACCAGACGGAGACGACAAAAACCTCCAAAAACCACCCCATGACACTCAAGGCGACACGGGGACGTCGGATGATCCTGCGGACGACTCCCAGCCTCTGGACATAAATGAGAATTCAACTGCTTATTCCTTGCCACGATGGGGCAAGTTACTTCGCAGCGTATTTGGCATGCAGCAACGTGGATTTCAGGTCGGAGGTATGTTGGCTCGTCGTTGTTGTATTGGCGGCGTATCTCACTGAGAGCAAAGGGAATGACCCATTTGACTATGAGCAGAGATTTCCGGAGGATAAGCGGTATGAGGAACTGGGTCCACTTGC
Source organism: Armillaria altimontana (assembly GCA_022818075.1). Lineage (NCBI taxonomy): Eukaryota > Fungi > Basidiomycota > Agaricomycetes > Agaricales > Physalacriaceae > Armillaria > Armillaria altimontana. The sequence goes on from JAIWYR010000009.1 coordinate 1,433,543, forward strand.
GAGGGTATGGACATATCTTGAAGAATGTGGTGCATTTGACGTTGAGATGTTGGAAGGATGGAGGGACGGACTAGATGTTTTGCTCGTTTTCGTGAGTGCTTTATTTAATAGCTATGGTTTTTTTACTCATATTTGTATAGGCCGGTCTCTTCTCAGCCGTGGTCACTACATTTGTCATTCAAACATCACAGAATCTTCAAGTTGACTACGGTCAGGTCACGGCAACGCTTCTGTTCGAGCTCATCGGTGTCCAGTGCGCTGCAGCTAATGGTACTCTTGTCGACAATGTTCCTCATTCAGATCTCACTCCCTTCTCGGATTTCCATCCTACGATATCCGATTCACTGATCAATGGACTGTGGTTCACAAGTCTCTCATTCAGTCTTGCTACTGCTCTGTTCGCTGTCCTCACAAAACAGTGGATCCATCAGTACATCGCCATTCCATCAGGCACCCCTCGGGACAGATGTCGTGTCCGCCAATTCCGGTACATGGGGCTGGAGCAATGGGGTGTAGGTTTCATCATTGGTTTATTACCCCTGCTCTTGAGCATGTCACTTGGCATATTCCTCGTTGGCCTGGTTCTTTTCCTGGTCCCACTGCAAGCAGTGATTGCATCCATTGTCAGCACTATCACACTTATATCAAGTTCGCTGCATACATTGTCAGCAACTTCCTGCCGATTATGTACCCTTCGTGTCTGTATAAGACACCCCTGTCACAGTACATATTCCTTTCCTATGACTATATCATCCACCTCATCACTCTGATTTCATCAGCCTCAACACCCACAAAGCCTCCTCCGACCAAGTTCCAAGACATCGAGCGTGCAGCTGTTGAAGTCAGGGTGGACGACCTCAATGTATACACCTTGGGCTGGTTGTTGAACATGCCCTCCAACCCCAGTGTACAGAGTATTGTTCTCCAATCGACCAGTGCCTTACCATTGTGGTCAGTGGAGCTTCTAAAGCAATCTGCGGAGAGGTTTTCAAAGATGGATGGTTATGATGACATCAACAACATGGCCATAACTGGCCAGGAAAACATCATTGACTGCCTTATTTGTGTCAGTCTCCGCTTCAGCATCCCCAAGTCCCTCTGGCGGGCCCTCAGCCAGACAACGGAAAGAGATAGGCTGCCCACAGAAACCTATGTGGAGGTTCTGTGTGTTGACTATTTTAATCCTTTGTGCACCAATGAGATTGCGAATCTAGTCAAAGCTCAGTTCATTGAACCATCAAATCAACGGCTTTTCCTGCAGCCCATTGTATGGGCCCATCTTCTCCAGATACTCCTACCCTTCACTCTAGAGAGCAGTCTGATTCCTTTATTCCTGACGATTCCAATGGACTATTGGCATGCCAACTACAAGCCACCTCCCCTTTTTCCAAAAAATGGCATGAGGATTCATTCAATTTCTCATCAGGACCAATGTGCTGTATCTCTTCAGGATGCTGTTTACCATCATCTGTATCCAGACATCGCCGATGCCTTTTTTGAGGGTTTCGCACATGTGGAGGATAGCATCTTCCATCCTGATCCTGCTGCTGATGAATTCCCGGCTCCTCAGGATCCATGCCTGTGTTTGCTGCTGATGCTTGCCAGTTCACCCTCTATCCAAAGGGTGGCCATCACCAATCCATCAATGGAAAAGCTTTTTGTCCAGGTGCTGAGAAACATTGAGACTTACATGGGCCTCCCAGGCAGTCTGGGCCTTCGAGAGACTCCTTCTTTTGAATTAGATAGCAATCGGTATGCAGTGCTGAGGCTCCTATATACACTGCTTTCTTCAGACAACTTTGCCACCACTGTGATGGCAGATAATCAGCGTACCATGTTGTTGCTGTTTCTCCGAGTGCTCAACTCCACAACCCCTCGCCCTGGCTTTCTCCCCTCTGACTGGTGTACCCCAACCATGGCCTCCAACTTTTCCCAAATTGCCTTCAAGGACAAAGCTTGGACATTCTCCTCCTCCTTCATGACACTCCAATTTGTGTATGAATTCCTGCAGGCCAATGGGCCCATTGCAAATCAGATTTTATCCCATTTTGTTTCCGGACATCTTCTTGACTATGTGTTCAAGCACCATGGAGACAATGGGATTTTCTTGAGTAGGGCATACCTACAAAGGGTCTTGAGGGCTTTTGTTAGTGCGGTCAGGAGGTCGGATGCTGCGGTGACATACCTCTTTGAGCTCGACAATATCTTTGCTGTTTGTGCAATGTTTATCATTTGGAAGGACATCCCCGGTCTCCACCTCCTCGCACAGTGTTGCCCAGATCACCCAGTGTGGACCGAGTGCTTACAGAAGCTCGATACTATTCCGGAGCACTTTGAACTGTGGCTGTCGATGTATAATAGGGAGGAAATTCTCTCTACTATTTCAGAGTTCAGGATGCTTTTTGAAGGAGGCAAGCCTCTGACTCTCAATTCCCGTCCGACAGTGAGCTCGCTTTGGCGACGACTGCGACGACAATGTGGGAATACCAGGAAGGAATTGACTGAGGCTGGTCAAGTGTGAATATGCTGCTTCCATACTCGTTACGATGAAGAATCTCTGTATATATTGGTATTTGCCTCTCATTATAGATATTTATTCAATCAAAGCAACGTCGCTTTCTCATGAAGACCGTGCTTGCTCTTTTCCATCCGCCCAAGAGCTCAAGCTCAAGACCGAAAAGCTTTTGCCTTGTTGAGCGGAACATCGACGTCATCAGCGGGTTGGCTTGGGAACGGTAGACTAAAGAGAGTCGGCAGTGGCGCGATGTTGTGTGTATTGATAGTATGCTTCTAGTCATGACAATAGAGTTCTTGATGCCATCTGTACGGATTTCCAGGCCCATATCCCTGCGCAACGGGCCTCCCTGGCAGCGGCCTCGAGGGATACGATCATCCTGTTATCAAGTACTCTGCGCTACAAACATGATACCTGACCGAATAGTATACATGGCTCTCGAATAGACCACATCTACCTCTACTCTCTCGGACGTTCGGAGAGAATCTCACGAGCTCTTTGGTTCTCTTTTAGTAACTCGTGGTGTTGTTTCAGCTCCAACAGCGCGGTCCTTGTCGTACAGGGTCGTGCCTTCGAGTAGATCAGACGTTCCGTTAGGCAACGTCAACTGTGGTAGTCATCAGCAATATAACTCTAGCCAAATTCATTCGGAACGCACCCTGTGTTTCCCATAGAAGTAGGGTATAGTGCATCCTGAAGCGAGCGAGCTGCTCAACACAGGCTAATTGTCTGGGACACGCGGAGAGATGCTTGGAACGACTCGAAAGAACCACGCATCCCCAAGAATACTGGTCGTTCCTTCCCACATCCGTGACCCAAAGCCTATCCGACTCGAACTGTGTTGCATTTCCCAAAACAAACTGGTACTCGCTGTCTTGGAGAGCAACCGGGGGAAATAAAAGGAACAAGTGGGAATTGGTGTCAGCTTCGTGAGGTGCGATGGTAACGTCCAAGGAGAGCACAGGGGGACCTCTTCGTAATGAGAAGAGTCGAGCGTGCATGGGAATAACGCGCCCACCAGATACGTGCCGTGGTTGCAGACACACGCTCAAGAGATGATAAAAGCCGCATCCCATTTCTCAAGCCCATGTATCGGAATTGACGTATATGGCACCTGTTTGGCATGGCGATGTATTATTAAATCCATCGTTTTGTCGGGACAGCGAACAGAGCCATAGTGAGAAGTTGGTGCGTTAACCAGCGAAGTAGATAATGCGGGGCGAAAATCCGAGAGAAGGGAGTGAGGCTGAGAATGGAACGAGGGACAAGAGAACCATTGCGCGCTGAAGTGTTGCTGTTGCATGAACCTGCGACGTTTTGGACTACGCAGACGGCAGAGAGGAAGAGACCTGCCTCTGTACAAGGATCAGCAAAGAAATGATGATTGTTGAATAACTTACTCACGAAGATGAGCAAAACATCTACTTAGTCCATCCCTTCATCCTTCCCGGCGCATTCTTCGAGGTACGTTCTCTATACCGTGGAAAATATCGCGGTGTCATTCCCTTCGGCAAGCACAATAACAGGCTAACGTACCACCAACCATTGCGAGTTGGTTGTTGGAAGATTGATGGCTTCGCGTTCCAAGCCCATGTACCGAAGTGATGGAGGAGTCCCTGGCAATGCACTGTCCATAGCGAGACTGAACAAGGACGTGACTGCCGCACGCTCAAACAGAAATGCTTGACCTTGGAGGTTCGGCGACGTTTGAACGACGAAAATGGTGACCACGGCATAGAAGAAACCGGCCTATGTAACGATGAGTGGCGAGACGATGGCTTTATGAATATCGCACGTACGAAAACCAGCAAAGCATCTCTTCAACATCTCAGGGTCAAATCCAGCGCGTATGTTCGACAAGACGACCCAACGGTGATTACGACCGAACTCGCAAAGCCTCGATATAAAGCAACATAGGTTTGGTCTATTATATATCATTGCGCATGCTACATATCTTATTATGAGCAAAGGAAATGACGCGCTCAAAGATATCGCGGTACGAGGAGCTGGGTGTTTCAGGCGGGGTTTGTGTTTGTGGTGTATGTGAAAGGCACGGGTAGACTGTTTGGGTATGTAGAGCCAAACAAAGAGACGTCGCTTTCTCATGAACACTTGTAGGGGTGAGTGCCAAATTACGCGCGAGGAGGAAGAGGACCCACCAGTCTTCAAGATCTTCTCTAACTCCCGTGTGTCGTGTTGCCCGTCACCATGAAGTGCAGCGAGCGCAACGCGTCTCCTTCGGCTGGCAGAGTTCGTTGTCGCGCATTGCTGGTGAGGAAGGAGTTATTCATCGTGAATAATTGGATTCATTGGAGTACACGAGAAGCTGACAGAGTTGACCAAGGTTGAATTTAGGATTCAAAAAGAGCATCAGTGAACTCACGACTAGTATGGAAATTTTTGTGACCTTCTCCGCCACCGACTCCTCAGTATAGGTTCGCGCAATCGAGATATGGACTACCATACAACACTGAGAAAGAGGTTTGTAAAAAAAAATGGGAAAGGATTCCTCACCATCACGCTCGGCGACCAACACGGACAATCAACGCGGTCACCAGACTGCCAAAGGGGCACATTTTCCTTCACGAGATCAAGCTCAAGTGCGAATTCGTAGCCGAGGGGCACGGTGAGCATGACGTCCTGCCATACTAGATATCGGCGATGAGAAAATGAGACCAGGGAATGCAAAGATGATGGGCGTTGATGACCAGAATAGTATGTTTGGCTCGCTGGTGGGGAGCCAAATATTCCAACGTAATTGTTCGACCCCTCCACGATGGAGGCCGACAATGTATCTGATGCGTTCTGGCATCGCGGCTACGTCCCGTTATTCCCATACGAATTCGACGCTTCTGATCCCAAGAAGGTGCAAGAATATTGTGACAAACTCACGCTCTTCCGCCAGTTGGCTTTCAAAAACCCTTTGCACCCCGGACTCTCCATGGACGTTACCATCGCCCCCCGCAAAGCTGCAGGCACCAATCTCAATTTGCTCCGTTCGCTTCCCCCGTTTGCTCTCCAAGGCGGCGAGTACCGACTTGTTTTGAAAAACGCGATACAGTGCGAGCCGGATCGACTGTCTCAGCTTTGGGTTGCGGATGTGAGAAAGAAAGAAACTGAAGCGTCTTCTTGGGGATGCGTGGTTCTCAAGCTGTTCCAGGCTTCTCTCCTTCCGTTTTCTCAGCCTACCTGGCAAGACCCTTTCGGCGAGTACTCGTGTCCCAGACAGTTAGCCTGTGTTGAAGAGCTCGTGTATAACGCGCTTCAGGACATCCAAGGATGTACTGTACCCTACTTTTATGGGAAACACAGGGTGTGTCTCGAATGAACTTGTATAGAGGTGTATCGCTGATGGCTGCCACAGTTGACATTGCCTAACGGAGAGCCTACCCGGGTCAACCTGCTTGAATACATCGAAGGCCAAACCCTTGCTGAATTACATGACATGTATCCGGCTCATAGGACCGAGCCATTGGAGCCGAAACAATACCGTGAGTTGCTAAAAAGACTAAAACACCTCGTAAGTTCTTCTCTAAATATCCTTAGTCTTACACCTTATCCAATAACCTCCAGTACGTCCCGGCAATGCAAGGTATACACGAAATCAATGATCGTCGCGTCGTCCTGTGCGATCTCAAACCAGAGAATATCATGATCACCCCTTCCGCGTCGAACCAGGTTGTCTTCATTGACTTTGGACATGCGTTTCTCAACACGCCCAAGGAATTTGCCGATTCATACCCAAATCCCCTTCGGATGGCGAGCTGCGTCATCAAATGTTGTCGTCAGCATGAGAATGGCATTAAGAAGTGGGCAAAGAAGTATTTATCTCCCGACTTGCAGCCCCCTATTCCCGTTCCTTTGTAGCTATACTCAATATGATTATATGCAGACCCTAGCGTCCAGGAAGAGGTTAGCAACGAGGAATCTGCCGTGTGGTGCTTGTGTGTGGGCTGTTTTTCCACATAGTTGCCACTTGACGCGGTAGTTTTCCTAGCAGGTGAAGCGCTTCTCACCTTTTGGGCATGTGAACAGGAGGCTTGTTGCCCGTATTAGGAAGAGGAAGAGCCATCCTGTCCTCGTAGCAGAGCGATATCTGTACGTTCCTTTCTTTGTACGTCGAATCGTGGACCCCGCTAATCTTCAGGCGATTGGTAGGATCGAGAACTGGAATAGGACGTGACTCCTACCAGCCATAATTGATTCTGAAGCTCCAAATCCGTGTAAATGGCAGAGGGCAGGCCCACAAACACGCTACGATAATGGATAACGCCCACCTTCTCTCGCGATCTTCCACAACGTCCTGTTACATCCTTTTCCGCCGCCTCCATATTCGGGTGGACAATCTCTGATGACGAACTTTTGCTAACCACAAGATGGTACAGACTCCCTCTGGGCTTGACCCCCGGCCTTGAAACCCTCCAACATATCCTCTCTGACTTTCCCGCGCTCACGATGGGAGGTGACCAACGACGAGGTACCTTCTTGCCGGCAACGCACACCAGTCATGGCTTCCACCTTTGCTTTCCAGGAGGTGTTCTGTATTTCTTGCGGTTCGCCCCCGCTATGAATCTCGTTTTGTTTCCGGGTGTCATCGACAAGCTCCGCGGTCATGACAATGCTCGCATGGCCATACCTTGATGTGTTGGACCATATGGTCTTTCGACAGTCCATCCCAGCTCTAGTTGAAGATGAATACCTGATCAATGAATCGTCATTGATGAAGTTGTTACCAAAGATTCAGTATAGCGGCGTCATTGCTATGCAGTGGCAAAAACGGAGGAAGTGATGATGAATCGTAGTAGTATTAGTCAAACGTGACTCGAGGCGGCGGCCTTCCTAGATAATGTATTCGTAGTATGAATGGACGTCTTTCGCAAGCGCGCCATTTCGGCGCATCTACTCTCACCGTTCAGAAACATACAAGGTAGTGTCGTTACTACAATGATAGTAAGCTGAGAGCAAGATTGCGACGAGCTTATGCCTCTACCACTCCTGTCAACCAAAATGACCGAAGTGGGCGTCGAGCGTGTGCCTTCGTTGTCTCATCTGTACTGTCATCGGGTACTGAATTCTCATCTAGGCGGCCTATCATAGTACAGCATGCAAGGAACGTTGGCATGCTCGAAGCATCTTTCCATTTGTATTGAACTGGTCCTGGCACTACGGGTGCCACGCTCTCACGGAAGAAGCGGTGCGAAGGCGAAGGAGAGTAGGATCAACGGGTGATTTCTAGTCGTCTTCCGTATGTATTGAAACAAAGCCTGTACTTATCGACGTCTAATGCGCCGCAAGAGGCTTCTCCCGACGGGCTTCTCTCCAAGAAAGAAGAATGTTGCGACCACACAAAAAGCAAGTAACCCCACAACCGTAAAGCAGATCGCCATCCATCCTTTGGCGATAGAATCGTACATCTAGAGAGGAGGGTATATTACGAAATTGCTTCCCCACAAAAATTCGTGTACCAACCTGGCCACTCACAACAGGTCCAACTATACAAGTTGTGAGTGAAGAGGATTCATAGATAGATAAAGAATACTTAACAGACCTAATGATCCGATCCCACATGCTGAATTGTAAAGGGCATAGACATGCGCATCTGGATCGACGTGATTCAATGCAGAGAGCAAGTAAGCTAATATTTACATACAGCCAATTCCATCGGTGGTATGCGCGATGAATGCAAGCTCGGTTGACACTAAAGCCGCAAGACCAGTCGAAAAGAAGCCTGCCAGTACCTCTCAGATCGCTGTCGATGCATGAAACGAGACGAGTAATACGTACTTGCACACGCGTCAACTGCGACAAAAAGCGACAAATGCGCTTCCAGAATCAGCACAGTGTACCACGGCATGGCAAAAATCGAAGTGGCGATGATGACTGCCGGAACACCAAAGCGGTCTGCAAACCAACCTGCAATCGGTGGTGCTGAACAAACACAGTCCGTCACTGAGATGGCAGCATGCATATGGTACACGTTGCGCACCAAAAACAGAGGGGACGATAACGGCCAAAAGGACAAGACCGACTTTTGAAGCGTCCAGACCCCAGACATGGTTCAGATGAGAGGGGAGGACGGGAATCAACGTGGTATCTACCATTCTATGATATGAAGTCAGATACTGTAGGCCGAACAGAATGCTTAGGACAGGATAACGAACGAGATTATGACTGTAACACCTGCTGCCCCTAGAGCGCGGTGCGATTGGAGCAAAAGGCGGAAAGCCCGTACAAACGAGACCTCAGCTTCCGACTGAACTATGTTGTTACCTAGTATATGGTTAGATATTACCAGCGACGACGGGGGTCTGGATGTATCTCTTTCTCCAATGACGAGGAGTCTCAAGACTAGGTCGGGCAAGGAAACTATGGCGCCAAAAATGAATGGTCCACGAAAACCGAAACGGGCGTATAGCGGCCCGCCTATTGGAGCTCCAAGAAGCATACTAAAAAATAATCAGTACTCAGCTTAAGGGGGGAAAGTGCGAAATGCGGACCCAAGGAGCCCACCGGACATTGCGATACCAAGTTGTCCTATCGGAGCCACAGTGAGAAATAAGCAAGAGACTAATGCAGACGACCTACTACCAATAACTTCGGAAGGACTTCGATCGCACCTAGTAGAAAGTAAGATATGAGCATGCACTTTTGACGCAATATCATACTTACAACATTGCTAAACCAACAACCAACCTTGTACCTGTTCCTACGCCCTGAAGACACCGCGCAAGACACATGACCCAGTAGTAAGGCGCCTCCATGAATATGATTTGAGAAACCATGAGCATCAACACTCCGGTAACGTAGGGGACCTTTCGCGTGTGCTTCATTTCAGACCATATAGCAACGGGCACAGAGGCTGTGAAGGCGGCATTTCTGATCAGATCGCGTGCAAAATTGTGGAAAAAACGTACATCCGACACTGCCTGCGCTCTAGCAGCAAATAAGAGTCGGACTCAAAGGGAAAAGGAGGGTCTTACATATGCAAACATAAGCCATCCTGTCAGAGAAGCGACGTCCTTGTAACCAAGTGCTTTGAGTTGGAAAGGGATAACAGGTATACTCAGAGCAAAACAAAGAATGTCTACGAGCGTTCCTGTGTTGGGGCGAAACGTAAGCTCGCCTTTCATAAATACAGTATGAACTCGTACCTAGCCACATCACAAAAGTCACAAACCAGTACGACGATCTCCATTTCCAACCCCAAGGGCATTCTTCGGTTTCTAGGTGGTTGGCGCGGGGCATCATATGATTTAGGGTGTTCGAATTCTGCAAGGAATCCAGAAGACCTTTATACTCTACGGGGTAGATACGCAGGGGACATTCTACAATCGCCAACTGAATATTGATTCCAAACGTTACGTCCGCCTAAATAAAGTAAGGTCGATGCCAATAGTCAGGCCAAATGTAGAGTCACAAGACAAAAGTGCTTACCAAACGAGTACTGAAAGTGAGCCTGTATGCGAGGTCCCCTCTTATCAGTAGGGTTGCGTACGTATCTTCAGGCTGCACATGGACAGTCTGGCTTCTCTTTTCGGCCTTCCTATTCTCAGTACAGGCTGTTAGTGGAATGAAACCCCATTTTCCACCACAGATGCTTGTACTTTGGGAACGAGAATATTTGCAGAATGATATCGCTAGACGTTTCGTGGGCCTCGCTATATCGCCAAATTACGAGCACCCAGGTCGGAGTCGTGCAGACTTGAGTATTGCCGTGGTTGTCAGCTTGTTTGACGGCCGAGGCTTGGTAAAATTTGGCCAATCCAACCCGTTCTTCAGCCATCATACGTGGACCTGCATTTTTCGACATTATAGAGCTCCGAAACCAAATGTCTGATACGCTGGGAAAAGCCTCGTGCGACAGGCATTTCTCCAATGTAGAAGAAAGTCACTACCGCGCAAAGGGCATGTAGCCCGACCGCCATTGAACAAACAGTTATCCGTCCTTTGCTGATGTTATTGCACATCTAGGAGATAGTGACGTTAGAAAGACCCTACCCCACAAGATATATGTATTCACCTGACCGCTCAAAGCAGGTCCAACTAGATAAGGAATGAGTTAACAAGATTCAGCACGGGATAGATGACCAAACGAATTTGTCGTTCCAACCCCAAATGCCAGATATAGAGCCTCGTAAACATGGACATCTTGACGGATGGGATTCGGTACGATGAGCCGGTAATTTATAGACACATACAACCAACGCCATCAATGCTCCGTGAAATAGATGCGAACTCAGCTAATATCGGGGCCAAGACTCCACTACCAAAGAAGGCTTAGAAGCAACCGATTAGGAGAATCTACGATCGACATATTCGACGACTTACATGCGCAAAAATACACTATAATGAAGAACGACAAGTCCTTGACCATACTCAGGATTACGAACCATGCCATGGCAAGGGTCGAGGTGATCACAACAACTACAGGAACACCTTGACGATCTGCAAGCCGACCCGAAAACAGTACAGTTAAAGAAAGGATCAGTGGATTTGGAACTTCAAGAGAGGATATGCATCAACGCACCAGGACAGCGGGGATGGTAGAAGCTAAGAAGACAAAACTAACTTGAGAAACATTGAGGCCCCAGGTACTGTTCAGGTGAGACGGTATGACAGGTGGCAGAAGGACATCGAACATGCTATGCTATGCATTCAGCGACAATAAGCGAGGAAAATAAGGCGTCGCGAACTCGTGGATAAAGACGATGCAGAACGCTACAGCCGCGCGAGGGCGACTGGAGCATGAGACGGAGGACCTTCACAAATGAGTTCTTGTTCTGCACTTGGTCTGATATAGCAGTAGTTCCCATATCGTTACTGCCTCGTCTTTCACTTTCTAATGGGAGCTCGTCCTGCCTATCGGCAACAGATGGTGACTCGGGCACATATCTGACTTGGACGATGAGAAGCAAGAGTGCCAGGACTGGCAAGACAGCTATGACGCCAAAAACAAAAGGTACGCGAAAACCGAAACGGGAGTATAGCGGCCCGCCTATTGGCATTCCAAGAAGCAGACTAGAAAGACTCAATACTTGGTGTAAAACGAAGTAGGGGATATTCGGACCCAACAGGAGCACCGGACAATGCAATGCCAAGCTGACCTGGAGAGATGACGAGAAATAAGCAAAAGACCGATGTAAATGACCTGCTGCCAAAGACTTGAGAAGGACTTTGATCACACCTAGAAGGCGAGGGGTAAGTGGCGACGCGATCGCAGAGTACTACACAACCGTCGGACCGATGACCATCCTGGTGGCGCTTCCTATGCCGTGAAGACACCGCGCAAGACACATGACCCAGTAATAAGGTGCTTCCATGAACATAATTATTAATAATATCTGAACATGACTTGAGAAATGATGAACATCAATATTCCCGTGACATAAGGGGACTTTCGTGCGTCGTGAGCTTCAGACCATATAGCAATGGGCACAGAGGCTGTAGAAGGCAGCATTTTTAGTCGGACCACATGCGAAATTTGGCGGAAAATGTATCTATGACTTCGCCCACACCCTAGGAGCGAGTAAGGGTCACGATCTGCAACAGAGGAATGAATAGGGACATACGCCTGCGAAAACGAGCCATCCTGTCAGAGAAGCCACATGTGCATAACCGAGTCCCTTCAATTGGAAAGGGACGACGAGTATAAACAAAGAAAATGTGAGACTGTCTCAAGACTGTCTGCGACAATGCCTATTTTTGGAACGAAATGTGAGCTCGTTCTGAGAAATAAGGTATAAAGTTTACCTAGCCTCAGCCTGGCCACAGCACATGGCACGCCATGGCAGGGCTGTGGACCCGACCGTTCCTTATTGGGACCTTGTGCCGGTACCAATACCAATACCGATACCACAAATGTCACAAGCCAGTACGACGATCTCCATTTCCAGTCCCAAGGGCGTTCTTGGACGTAGGCGCGAGGAAACATGCAATTTGGAAGGCTTGAAGTCCACATAGGATGTACGTTCCTCAGGCGAACTTCATACTCTCAAAGACTGGAGCATCCCAACCGCCGATGTTGAATGGCGGTCTCGGACATTACATATAACCGAAATGAAAGAAGTATGTGGAGCACTAACAGAACGTATAGACTTTATGTGAGCCTCCCTCTTAACAGAACGGCTACGTACGCACCTCTGGGCATCACTTTCCGACTTCTCTTTGGTTATATTACCACCTTTTAGCTGCCTTGGCGCGTGAACTGGATTCATGTAACGTAAATTTGATACAGTCGACTCCCCCTTAACCCATAGCGTTCGGTGTAGTGTTGCCACGACTCGGCTTCGAGTCGCCGAGGAGCCGAGTCGAGTCGGAGTCGGACTGAGCTGAGTCGCAGGTGACGACTTGGGCATAAAGTGGCTCGGCTTGACTGCCACTCGACTTTTGCCGGCTTGAGCGGACCCGAGTCACTGACTCATCCATTTTAGGAAGCCATTTCTCTTCCAATTACTTTCATCTGATCCATTGCGACGTGTCAACCACCGGTCTCGTTATATCACTGCAACACTTTCTGGGGTGGAGGATTGTACTTTTCTGAGTAAATTTCGGCTTACTTTTCTGGTCTTTGGTATGTCTGCTCTTCTGTCTCGACATGGCACTGATCTGATCTGATCTGATAAGGTGTCTGCCCATGGTCGGTACAATATGAGGACTCAGGCCCAGTGAAAAGCCCGTGATTTGGGGGCGATTGGTATCCAGTGCAGTGGGTTCCTGTCGTGTACAAACGCAGATTGAGTTTGCTTTGAACCAAGTTGACAATGGCGAAAGCAGCCGAAACCAAGCCGAAACTTGCCAAATTAGTCAAGCGGCCCATCTCAAAGCCATTAGCACTCTAAGATCCCTAAGTGCATTTGCGCGCATTCTCCTAGCTATAGAACTTAAGCGTTTCTACATAAAATTTCACCTAAGTCGACGCGTGTTTGTGTTGCTACCAGAATGCCGGCCTTTCCCATGTGCTGCCCATGTTTCCGATTCTGTGTCACAAAATGTGACATCTGCCCTTTCTTTCTTACCACCACGTCGTTTCTCTCGTGTACCCCTTCCACTGCCTCCATGGACGGTCTCTACGAATATCAATTGCCTGTGCGTACAACAGCGAAATCGCATCGACCTGGCGTTGTTCAAGGCGACTCGGGTACTACTCCCTACGATCCTTGCCATCGCCAAAACTACTTCACCTGGTAGATGAAGCGACCTCCCTGTCTGATGATGCTGCATATATGCGGCTTTGGCGAAGAGGCGGCACAGTGTGGATGGGTCCTGGCTAATTGGTGTGTGATTCATCCAATTTATCGTCCCACATTCAACAGAAACCCTTCGCCAGGACATCGTTACAAACCATGCCAGGAATCTCCTTCGAACAACTCCCAATCTGTCCGCCTCGCACATACGGCGTGCGCGCGACTGAGCTTCACTGAGTTGGCTTTCGATTCAATAACCCCTTCTATACTCATACCGCGTACCGTAATAGATCGGAATTCCCTGCGCTTCTGTCACCAACTGATGATGTGGTCCGTGATAATCTGTCCTTCTTCGAAACCGTGTGTCTAATTTTCCGTGTAGTGACTGCACCATCCAAAGGTATTGGCGGCCATATGGAATATTACTACGCGGTGGGACGAGCTCGTGATGGGACAAGCGGAGGAGTAGGGATTTGCCCAGTAGGTGGTGAACGTAGCCACAGAATGTGCCGTAGTGTACAGCAATAGATCAGAATCGACTGCAATTGCTCCCAAATGCTATCATGGGCCCTGGTATATTGGGGCCAATTTAAGTCTGTAACCGTAAGCGCTCATAATGGATACAAATAGAAATTTTTCGTGTATTTGGACAAACGCAGATTATTTCCACTACGATCACAAATAATCTATGGTAATCGCCCCCAAATCACGGGCTTTTCACTGGGACTCAGGCCTCAAACATAATGTGCGTACTTACATTTCATAATCATGATAATAATATTTATCTCCTTGGCTATTTCCGCTGGACCTAGCCATATCAACTTCAATGAACGATCCTGTAACACGTTGATCTCTCATACGCGCCGTTTCTCGGTGGGAGTATAATTTTTGCATGGTACGTCTGTAAGCATGTACAGTTCGCTGACTTCTATTACTTACCTTGACTGGTGCATAGGTTCTATATGGTTCTTCTCGCCCTAAACATCACATATGTTGCTCCTGCACACATCATTATTTACGTCATCGCTTAGTCCTGTAATGAAACTGTTTCGATCTTTTGTCCAGGATACTGTGTCGCGCCCTTTGTACCTTGTTTCAGCTACGAGAACATCTCTTGATGACGTGCCATGCATGCAGGTAAAGTTTCGCTGTTCTTTGACTAATTTTAATCTCTTTCCTGGTGGCAGTAGGGCATGTCCTACGTGTTTGAGAGTACTTTAGGCCTTGTTATTCAGTACGCAAAGAGTCTCAACTTCGCTTCACAAGTGGACGACAGTCAGAACTATTGAAACGAGGCTGCCCATTGATTCGGTTATTAACAAATGTCGACACGGTATGTGATTTATTACTTCATTTCGTACTCGTGTCTGATGTTTTGCTGGCTAGTACGTCTCCCTGTGTGGTGCCACTGCCTCATCTCCAATGGTTTATAACCTGCAGAGAACTTCAAGAGTGCTATCAAACCAGCGACAATGGCTCCTCGCAACAATAAGACCAAAACTGCTGCTGCCGCACCTGTTCATCGTACTCGACGTTCGCCTCCAAACCCCGGTGTTCAAGGACCGGTAATTTCTCCTGAGCCTGTTGGTCCCACGGCTGTGCCATTGCCCACTCGCTCTCGCTCTCGTATGTGCGCTGAAGTGCCTACTATGTCAGCCATGACCCCGACGCCACCAACTGAAGAGACGACACAGTCATTGGCTCCTTCACATGCTGCCCCGGTTCCGGGGGTTCAAGCCACATTCCGTGTACAGGGTGAGTACAAATATCCTCATTCTGTTCTCCAAATCCTGATGTGCATGTTTAGGTTATAACCATCGTCGATCTCCTGTGTCCCCTGAGGTGCACACTGTTTCTTTATCACCACCACCACCGACACCACAAGCAACAGCTGTCGACTCATCGCATCATGTGGATCACCTCAATGGCTTGACACAGGTGCCAATGCAGGCCGCAGGTTCTCGGCGGGCACATTTTGAAGATGACTTGGATAGCTCAGATGGAGAATTTCCTGAGCCACTGCCTTCGCCATCTCCATCCGTGCCATCACATGCAGGAACGCCTCCCCACCAAGCACCAATGCCTAGAGCGAGAGCTGAGAGTTCACACATATCCCCTCAGACACCTTCTCGTGGTCCTCTTCCTGCATCTCGACAACTCCTCAGAACACCAGGGACACCGTGACAACTTTCACATGCTGGTGCTGGCCTTGGCAAAAAGGGTCGCCACATGGCTCGGGATGTCTGGTCATTCTTTTTGAAGACAGAAAGCGCTCATCAGTGTGCATTTTGCATGTACATGTCTGATGCTTTATCTCTCTGATTATACTCATGATTTCTATTTTATATAAGTGCGGCTGACTTTGAACACAATGATGTGCTGCCAGCGAAATCAGATTTTGGTGTGAAAACAAGCACAGATGTTCTTCGGCGCCACTTGCTTGATCACCATCTGACTTCATGGCTGACGAAATGTGATCGCCTAGGTATACAGGTCCGCTCAGTGCAAAAACGCTACCAAGATGCCATCAACGAGTTCTATATCAAGCATGGCAAGCAGCCGGCATCATCATCTTCGAATAATCTAGAGCGCAGCCCATTTTCACATGATGCATTTATTGATGTGCTGATTGCGTGGATCGTTGCTGATGATCAGGTTTGCGTGGCTTTTGTGCCACTATAGTAATACTCATCAAATCTTAGTCTATCAATGTAATCGAGAGTCCTCATTTGCGTTCCATATTTTTGATGCTACGAGAGGAGCTCAAGGACTCCGACATACCTCACCGAACTTCACTACGAGCACGTATTCTTGAAATGTGGGATCAACATGTCAATGAGCTTGCTTCAGAGTTAAAAGTGAGTGGTTTTCTTCTGTAGCCCATTCAACTTCTCATCTGACATTGAATAATCTCAGACCTCTATGGGACTCATTTCATTTACTACAGATCTTTGGACAGATTTGAATATGTGCCCCTTCATGGCAATCACCTGTCATTGGATTCAGAACCGGATTGTTGATGGCCGGGCAACCTTGCACTTACGCTCAGATCTGGTTGGCTTTCATCGTGTTCCTGGCTGTCATACAGGGGAGCACCTAGCAGAAGTCTTTCTCTATATTCTCGATCGCTTGCATATTGCATCCAAGGTGAGTCAAGTACAGAGAGTATCAGCATATCTGACTATTTGGCTAGCTCGGCTGGATTACATGTGATAACGCATCAAATAATGATACTCTTTTAGACCACCTGGAGAGGCTGTTATGTATTCGATATCCAGACATGCCTTTTGACTGCATAGACAATAGAATTCGGTATGTTCTTTGACTTCTGTTGCACATGCAGATCTGTGTTTCTTGGTTTTAAATTCTTGTGTACAGCTGTTTCCCTCATATTGTGAATCTTGCTTGCCATGAAGTCGAAAAAGCAATGAATCAAATACAATACAATGGTGCTCTAGCTAACTTGACCTGGGACCCAGTTTTGACTCTTCGTACCCTGATTAAATCTGTACGTATTTGCAGATGATCTTTTGGGGTTTTTGATCCTACTTATATCATATCAAGATACGATCATCATCACTGAGGCGTCAGATGTTCTCAGAGAAAGTTATGAAAGCTCAGCTGGGCTCGCTCCAGTTGCTTCATGATGTTGAAGTCCACTGGTCATCAACTGACATCATGATTGAAAGAGCAATTCTTTTACGCCAGGTAGGACTTTCTTGCTTTGATTTGAAATCAATCTAATATTGTCAATTGGCAGCCTATTAGGTCATTCCTTCAATGTCGAGAGCAGCATGAACTTCAGAAACATCAATTAAGTGAAGATGAATGGACAGTTCTCAATTTGTTCCATGAAATTCTACGTGTATGTATAAGCATTGCAATCTGTTAGTATGCATCTGCTCACTCACCTTGGTAAAGGTCCCGCATGCCTTTCAGCAACGTCTTTCAGCTGAAAAGACACCAACACTTTGCGATGCTCTTCCATCTTTTTCTGCGCTGATCTTACAATGGCATTTGCTTCAGGAAAAGATGCTGGAAATGAAGGTGGTCATTTTGGCTGGTCTCAAAAAGCTTGAAGAATATTTTAAAAAGGTCATGGATATTCCAGCATACATCTTTTCTATGAGTGAGTCTGTTTGTCTTATATTATATCAGTCTCTCATTCAGAATTACATCTCAGTCTTGAATCCTAATATGAAGCTACGATGGTATGAGCAGAATGACCCCACAAAGATAGAATCGGTTAAGGATTTATTCATTCATGAGGTATTTCCTGACTCTGCAATTTTATACTTTGCGCATGATTGATAATTTTCAATAGCTTCAATGCTACTCAACTGTTACTCCAATGCCAGCTGCGACTGCTGTGCAAACCCATGACTGGGCTGATGAGATACTCGGACTCAATATGCCTGTCACTAACTCAGCGCAGCAGACTCTTGAACAAGAGTTCAATGCATATCTCCTTGATTGTCAGGCACTATCTAGTAGTCTCCTGTTTTGGCAGGTATGCAGTATTACTTTACATTGTCCCCTCTCTTATGTGTATATGCAGGAAAATTGCTCACGGTATCCAACCATGTTTTTGATGGCAATGGATGTTCTCCCGATTCAAGGATCATCAGTACCATGTGAACACGTTTTCTCATCTGGGAAACAAACAACAACCGATCGCCGATCCCGCATCTCTCCTGAACTCATGGAAGCGCTTCAGATGCTGAAATTTAGCTTGAAGAAGGGTGTGTCATCATTGAATTTCACTGGGCATTATGATAAAGCAACAGAAACAACTGCCCTGGAACATCTTCTAGATGATGAAGCATTGATTCCTCATGATATCAATGAATTTGTGGACTCTCTTGATGCTTTCGAGGCGGTTTTCGAAGTTGAATAGATATTATTTACGTTGACAATTGAAACCTTCCTAATTAGGCTTTGAGTCAATGACTCAGCAAAATACATATGACTCGAAGCCGAGTCGAGCCGAAGTCGATGATTTCATTTGACTCCGGAGTCGATCCGAAGCTGAGTCATCCCGAAGCCGAGCCGAGTTGAGCGAAGCCGAGTCGTGGCAACACTAGTTCGGTGGACCCTCGGAGCTATGGGTTATTGGAGAGTATGGGATGCAAGAGTGTCACGTGTAACGTAGAATTTTTCGACCTCATTTTTTCCTTCAACCATACCTAGACGTATCGGACCCTTGTAAGAGGAAACCTGAGAAAACCCGCATTGGTGCTTGTTTTCGACTAAATTTATGGTCTGGCAGGTGCGGCTACAGAGGACGGCAGTATCCGGCAATCTCCGGTGCTGAATTCTCCCTTATTCTTTGATATATAGGGTATAGATCTCTCGGCACAGACCCTTATTGAGTTTGCCATTGTCACAGTTACTTAACAGTGACAGCCTTTAGCCAAAAATTTGCCCGGGCCGACACAATCTATGGGGTATTGGGAGCTATGGGTTAGGAGAGGTATGGGTTAAGGGGGAGTCGACTGTAAATCGCTGAGAAAGCTTGTCGTGCCGTCGTGACTGCACCAGAAAAACCGGGTCAGGTGCATGCATATAAGTACCAGTGTGGATCGAAGGAGCCCGCTTGGCGATAACGAGGACAACGGCCTCGACGGGGTTCAGTAGTTATGTTTCTCCGGAACATTGTACGGAAGCCACAAAAAGCCTTTTGACGATCTTATTTAAAGGGCACGCACACGATGACAAAGAGCGTTGAATTGCCGACGACATGGTGGAGGTGAAAACCATAAACGGATTCATTTGCGGACCGGAATTCCGACCGGAGGCGATCGTTTTTTCTTTCCCCGTGACTACCGCGCGATCCTCAATGTATACCGGGGCAAGATCCCAATCAGGACTTTCCTAACTCAAGTATGCTCGGCAGTGAGTGTATTCTGTAAATTATGAATTTGTAGACTTACCATTGCTCTAGCTATTCTGGATTACCGGCTATGTTTACTAGGCTGGCGGATGCTAGCGCCTAAACGACACTTATGTTCCACCAGGCGAATTTTAGATGAAGAGCGGTTCCAAAACCTCAGGATTGTGACACCTGAATATGTCACTGCCATTCAGATTACTGAAAAGCCGGAAATACCTATTTCAATCATGCCCAAACATCTAAAACGCCTAAAACACCTCGAGCGGATTCAATTTCTTGACAAAAATATGACCTCCATCGAGCGTCAACGAAACTTTTTACAAGCCCTATCCACACTACCTCTCAAGGGTCTTCACCTCAAAACGACGTTGTTTCGCAATCGGCAACAACTTTTTGATTTCATACGCCGTTTTCCTACAGTGGTGGAGCTGTCGTGCTCGGACGTACACTACGCGGAGAAGATGCATCTCCGGCCGTACGCTGGGCAAATTCCCTTACTTCCGCATCTTCGAAGGGTCAATATGGACGGTGGTCTATGGTTCGCAGCTTTAAATGGAACATTCGGGTCGATCAACAAACTGCAGAAAGTTACCGCGTTGGATGTTCACTTTGATGATATTCCAAAAGTCGGGCGATTTCTTCAACAAACTGTGAGGAATCTTTCGGAGTTTAATATACGACATTTGCATGTTATTCAAGGCAGTAAGTACTTTACGCCCAACGACTTTGTTTTCCTGTCTCATTGTGAATTTAGACACGACGAGGGACCGAGCAAACTGGAGGGAGATGCCAGAACCCTTAGTCCTGTCACACTTGAAGACACTGGGTATTGATATCCATGGACGGGAGAAGGTCACAGGGGTCTCTGTTCACACTATGGCCAACATCTTAGGATGGTGGACACAGTCGCTGGCAGATACTATCAAAGAGGGCAGAGTGTCGCCTCTCGAACGTTTAACAATCATTTTAGGGATGTACAAAAAGGACTACATCCTGCAATTTTCGAACGAGATATGGGCGACACTCGATAACCTACTCACCCAGGATCAGTTTCCCGAGTTCAAATCTCTTCGCGTCATCATCAAGGCCTATCATCCTGTCTCGGTGATGAGCGCTATGCAACGAACGAATATGATAGTCCAGCAATGCCCGCGTTTGGGTGACAGGTTAAACGTCTCTGTAGTAGAAGGCACTGTCATAGCCGGTAAAGCACAGTTCCAGAACATTGAACCAAGAACTCCCCCACCCGCGAGCGCTTTGGGTATGTTACGCTCTTCGTGTATATCACCATTTGTTCTCATGTGTTACCTTTCTTCAGAAACTGGGCATCTCCGGTCCACTTCATAACGTGGTAGCTACTTGCACCATTGTGGGCGGCCGGCCTGCGTAGTAGACGATATACCTTCCAGTAGCGCTCTCAAATTTCATCGTCCATATCGTGAGCTTCCGACAGTCTTGCAAATTGATGTACAAGCTGGACTTGCGTTGAAAGAATGCGATCGATGTCCTGCAATTTGTTGGATTGTACTGGCATTGGTATGCCGTCAGATTTAGAGCCACGCTCGTTGATGCCATCGTTTCCATCACCATGTTTTATCTACGCCCGGCGTTTCCCGTTGGACGGTGCCGTGTCATCCTACCCTACCCCCAAACGCGACCCTGAAAGCTTCTCACAGCTTGCTTCATGTTCGACGAGGACGCTTCAGTCATCTCCAATGATACATCAGGAAAACATGAAATACTAACAGACAACCCGACTCTCAAACCTCAGCTTACACCGTTTTATCCTCTGTCGTCTGAAAAGGGATCAAAGTACTCGCTGCATGCCGTCCAGGAAGAAATCATTTTCCAAAATGAAGAAAGCGGCACTGGAGAAAAGCCCTCCCAGGGTTCGGTTTTCGAGCAGAAAGTCGAAAGAAACCGGGGCTTTGGCGTGAGGCACGCCCGAGAACAAAGATCGGAGAGAGGTGCGTTTGACGTTCCCGATGACAATGGCGAACCACTAACGACGCTGTTTAGCTGCATTTGACTACGAGGATAAGTATCCAGAAGATCCAATATACGAAGAAACGGCGCCGACTGCCAGAGTCTGGAGAACCTACCTTAACGAAAGTCAAAAGTTTGATGCCGACAGAGTGGGCGATTGGCGGGAAACTGTTGATGTTCTTTTGGTATTCGTGAGTCTGTCAACTTTCTTTCTCGCACATTCTAAATCGCAGACAACTTTTTGAAGGCCGGTCTCTTCTCCGCCGTAGTTAGTGCGTTCGCTGTCCAATTCTCTCAAAATCTTCAACCGGACTACAATCAAATCTCCGCTTATCTTCTTTTTGAACTCGTATCCATTCAACAAGCCATTTCCAATGGGACTAGCGCCGACCTCCCGCTTTCTTCCGCGGTAAATCCAACAGCGAACTTCACTCCGGCCACATCCATTGCATGGGTGAATGGACTTTGGTTCACCAGTCTCTCCCTGAGTCTTTCGGCAGCACTCATATCTGTTTTGGTGAAGCAATGGCTCCACCACTACATGATACTGCCATCTGGTACACCTCGGGAACGTAGCCGCATACGACAGTACCGATACATGGGTCTACACAAGTGGCAGGTGCCTCTGATCATCGGTCTCTTGCCGATGCTGATGCACCTCGCCTTGGCGTTCTTCTTCGTAGGCCTCGTCGTTTTCCTTGGCCCCATGCATAGCATTATTGCTTGGGTCACCGGTGGTATTGGAGCCATCGCATATCTATTTGTTATTGCAACGAATGTCCTCCCCTTTTGGTTCTCACAATGCCCTTACCGCACGCCACTAGCAGATGCTGCGTACATATTGGCGAGCTATTTTTCGCAACATGTCGTTCCCAAGCTCAAAGGTTTCTTCGCCGAACCCCTACCCGGAATGCCGTCAAGTCCCAATAGGATACATATCCAGTCGTTGAATAAGATTGAGACGCGCATCGTCAAGTCCATCTCCGACACACTTGACGTGGACGCCCTATATTGGCTATACGACATGTCCTCGAATCCCACAGTGCGAAGCATCGTTATTCAAGCAATTGCAGGACTTCCCATGGGGGTGTCAGCCGCAGCTCGTCAGAGATTTGCCGGTACAGACATCCTTGAGGAGCAAACAGCGCTGCTAAACGAATGTTTATCCCCAGGTCCATTCGACGATGTCATAGTCCCCGTTTCAGGGAAAGAAGCCAAGCTGGAACGGCTCCTGCGATTTGAACTGCACGTCCCCATAGAGGTCTCGCATCTAACGAGAATACCCCACCTCAGGCTCCCTGAATTCTCCGCACCCCGCCTTTCTGCTGTAGTGATTACCAGTCATTTCCAGACGAGCGTATTCGTACCGCTTGCTCTTCGACACGCGGGGCCGATACAGTTCATACTTGACCTATTTGATAGGAAAGTTGACGTACAGCTTCCTCCCCTTGTCTGGTCGCAACTCGTCAAACGGGCATGCGATATTAACATCGGAGGCATGGAGCAAGTTATGGAATCTTGGATTTCATTGTCTACGGCTCTACTAGAGGCTTCGGCTAAAGATTGGTCAAGTCCCCCGACGCACGCAGTCTCTCTGCATACGCCACATGTCAGCACACTACGCCAGGCCATCATCATGTACCTATACCGAGACGTGGTCGACAATCTACTTGGGACATACACACGAGCAGGCTGCAATACATTCGCAAGGCATCATATTAATGCCATTCCCCGTATCCAGCTCCTCTTAGCCATTCTCGAATTTCTTCTCAAGATTGTGATTCGTCGCTCCCCGAATTCGGCGTCAGGCTTGCGATTATTCGTGAGCACCATGACCGACCTCGAACGGTGTGTGGCAAGATATCCCTCGCTGACTACGGATGAAGGTCGAGGTATCATGCTTGGAATGGATCGATTTATCCAATCTGATTCTAATCTATTCAATGCAAAAGCTCCGAGAGACTCTCAGCTTTGGTCTGGGCGCATCTGCATACTGGAGATATATTGCATGATGCTCGGAATGCCGTCTCGACTAAGGACGGGCTTTCTCAACTTCCCGTTAGATATCCGGCATTCTTTATCCTTAATAACTATGCGGAAGCTCATTCAAGTAGCTTTTGAAGATGAGTCGTGGTCGTTGCAGGGGTTGACGGTGGACAATAACGGGAATCTAAACCCTACGCATCAGTTATACTTCCTCAATTTATCCCAGATCTTGCGACACTGCTTCAGAAACCGTATATCGGTCGCGTATGACGCCTTTGAGCAGATTGATTGCATCAGGCTATCATAAAACTGCCAGTTGCATTCAGAGTTTGTCAGAATTCTGGAGGCGTATATTCCTGGACTAACGTCTTCCTCGCTGGACTATGCGCACCGGCCTGACATTCTCCCCATTATATGTACCACTTTGGCTTGCAACAATGTGGGCAAAGCAAAAGGTCCGAATAAAGCATTGTCAGAGTTGATAAAGAAGCGGCCTGGGGATCCTTCGTGGGATATATGCCGGAAGAGACTGTTGGAACTAACGCAGGAGGATTCGGGTTTGACTGATTGGTTCAAGAAACAAAAGGGAGATGGCGCTTCCCTATCGGAGGTGAGGACAAAAATTTGCGATGCTATAGGTATCCTTGAGAGACACATAATAACTGATCCCGATATGGTGAGAACTTCGCCGGCCTTATATCATTATGATAAACCTTATAATGAGTCGTGCGTATTTTTAGGAAAGTTCTTTACCCCGCATCCCTGAACTTGCACTCTAGAGACTTGCAAATGGGAAGGCAGAGATAAAACACAATTCACACAGTGTGGAATATAACGAACTTTCGGCAACTCAAAAGTAGAGGAAGCATGATGGAATTAACGCGTAATGAGCACGGATTTTATACATTAATGATTTTGAATAACACAACATATACAAGGGCACGAAAAGAGCGGCACTAGAGTTGATCTTGGGAAAGTTGGTGATAAGTGGGACAGAGGCTATCCCAGGCGGCTGAAACGCAAGTATAATCAAGGATATGAAAGACTGTAGCTGGTTGAATATCTTACCAGGTGTTGGATTGAACGACGCAGTGTCGTCGATAGCTTCGACGAGTACTACGGCCATACCCCTGATCCAAGAAAAATTCATTATCAGTATGAGAACAGGAGGATAAAATGATACTCACTCATGTAAATGAAAGTCAATGTGGCTGTAAGCGGTGAGTGAGTAAAGATGGTATGAACAAGGAAAAGAGGCAACACTGACCAATGCAAAAACCAAGGTCCAGGATTATCAGTTACAAAGCGTATGGTCGTAGTATTGCCCAACAGGACGCCTGCTACATCTCGACGGACCTGCCAGCCTATTCGGTTTCTGAAGGGTTTAACAAGAAGAAATTGGACGAACAGGATCAATATAGTTCGTCACAGCACTATCCGCGCTTTTGACGATGTCGAATGAATGCTGCAAATTATGTTAGTGGTTGAAAAGAAGGGATCTGCACTTGTTGAAAGCTTACACCGTGTAAATGCATCGGATGCTAGAAGTATTTTAAGTATAAAGAATTCTTGGATATTAAGTGATATACGCACAGGATCCCCAACTGCCATTCCGCCAACCAGATTGATCTCAATGGTCTTATTGAGCGGGAGCCCATATACGGAGCCTTGTGGCAACAAGTCTTGCGCTTTCTGCGCCCCGCTCATAATCTGAAGTAGAACTGGGACCGACGGCGACTGAAATGGAACGGCGTTGATTGTAAACTCGCCAGTAGTAGTGTCTAACCCCAATGTCAAGTTGAGCACCAGATCAGCACCACCAGGATATGGTAGTCCCGGAGCACCAGGATGTTCGAGGGCGTGGAGATCCGCCTCCTTCAAGAGGACAACAGGGGTCTCCTGCGTAGAAGTAGGATCTCCTTCCAGAGCACCTACATACCTCAAAATGGCCGAGTTAATTCCTGACTCGAAGGCCGTTCCGTTGAAACCGAATGCCTCAGTGTCGGGTTGGGCACGTATCCAGTAGTTGTCTACAGGTTGTTTGGCATGCAAGATAGCAGAATATCGTTGACCTGCAAGGATGCGCATAGCGTTCACCGTATGAGGCACGGTATTTTCCCCGTCGGCTTCAATGATAGTGAGGTCGTGACCATCGATGGAGAAGATATAGTTCGGATCACACGACATGGAGATTATACGGAGTCGGTACCGCTTCATGGGCTCGACAGAGATGACTGTAAGAGCTGAAGTCGGCTATTGGAGAATAAACATGACGCTTTGGAAACAACGAAGTGTATACGTACATCTTGGTAAAATCTTCCCAACCCATTGATTAGAGTAGAATTGAACCTTTTTTTACCAAGCTGTTCAAGAAGCACTGGGGTAGTAAGGTGGTACCTAATCAGTTGTCAGAAAACTTTCGCTCATCGGGAATCAGTAGCACGAACCAATCCGATAACGTGATGATAGTCGACTCTGAAAAAACATGAGAATAACGGAGACCCCGAATGGCAAGTACTCACCATCATCAACATCGTATAGAGCCCTATGCGGGTCATTGACCCCGTCAATACCATCATACACGACAAATGGGCCACGCAATCCATCGCAGTACTGTGCTGACAGATGCGAGTGGTACCAAAACGTCCCAGCTTGGTCTGGTACAGGGAAGTCGTACAAGAATGAACTTCCCGTGGTGATAGGACACTGTGTGACTGAAGAAGTACCGTCCACAAAATTTGTACCCCGTTGGAAAATGCCGTGCCAGTGCTATCCGAGAGCATATTAGAACGCTGTGAACACTGAAAATATATATCACTTACAACGCTGGTGCTTTGGAGCATCGTTTTATCGTGGAGCGAATCCTTGACATCAATCAGGAATTGATCGCCCTGATAATGTTTCTCAAGTAAGATTTTGTCACTTAGTTTGAACGGAAGTATCACACCTTAACTCCTCTGATCAACGGGCCTGGGAACGTCCCTCCGGCTACGGTGGTCCTAGTTGTGCGGTCAGCAAATCTGAGGCACAAAATAGTTGAAAAATACGAACGAGCGCGTAAATCCATCTGGGGCGAGGTACTGGTTCGTAATTTCTAGACCCGTAATTGGGCCAACGACCTCGAACCCTAAAGAGACCTCTACCAGAAGGTAGAGCGCCAGAGCAGCGAGCATTCTTGAAAAGCCGGGGTGAGGTGTTAGCTGACGTTCATCGCGGTTCTCGAGGGTATTTAATGAGGCGGGTGAACCTCATGCACGTAAGAGAACATTTCTAGCGCTCAGACAGGAGTATTTTCGGACAAGAATTCCAGACCGAGATACAAGTTCTCAGATCAAGTTAGGCCGCGGGGGTGAGACGTGTCCTGCCAATGGTACGATCGGAATGCTTCCCAGAGTTTCAAAGATGCGAAGAACGATAAATAAGAAACGAACCATAGGGCAGTATGGCGCGTTGATTAACCAAATTCAGTTTCGGTACCACCTTTGGACTATTCATGGAACGAAGGGTAGGAACCATCAACGAGCACTACAGCAATTATGCCGCAATTCAGGGGTAGCCCCGGACCCAGCATGACAGAAGCAGAGTCAGGCACGTCTAAGCCGCTCCATAAAACATCGAGACGGCCAACGAGGGAGGAGAACTGCCGCACGAAAAGGAGAAAATTTAGCCGCATTCCTAGTCCGACGGTAAAGAAAAAAGGAAGAAAACTGTGGAATTGTTAGTTTAAAAAATTAAACGTAGCCTAGCAGAGGGATTGTAACTCATTACATCGTTTCACGGGGCGTAATGCTGGAAGTGCATCCGGAAAGAACTATCTACTCACGAATATTTCGCATCTTTTAGTCAGCCCATCCATAACTGCGATGGCAGTCGACATAGCCCTACCACTTCGAAGTTGTTCCTCGTACCTCGTACCTCAACCTTGAGACCGGTTGAAAAAAGTCTCAAGTGTGGGAGCAGGCTTACAGCTTTTGAGACAAGATAGGATCTTGGTAAGTCGGCTATACTTAATAGCGCATAACAGAGTATCTCACGGGGGAAACAATAATCGTTGGAATTCCTGAATGTTCAATCTTCAAATTGACTGAGTAACGTAATAGTTCCGGCAATCGACAGAGCCTGCTAGACAAAACATTTAATCTCGTGCAAAGTTGTCCGTGGACTTGTGTCAGACCAGACGATACGCACAGGAGCAAAAAAGGCTCAAGAATTGGCGGCTTCGCCGGGATATACGCGATGAACATAGCAAAAACAACGACTCAGAATTCTTGCCATCACCGACAGCAGTAGAATTCACACATATCGCAGTATTGCACTTCAGGAATGGCAATGTGCAGGAAGACAGTAGGGAGAAGAGCGACACAGTGATGATGATCGTCACGATGCAGGTACTATTTGGTCAGGTTGTTTAGGACATGGAAAGATTACGAGGCGGTTGCATAGATTTTGCAGTGTGCCTGATGGTGGATTTGGTAAGATAGAGACGGCAAATGGGAGTGGCCAAGGATCTTGAAGTGGCGCGTTCGCTGCTCCGATTTCGTAGTGGTTCAAGTTGACTCGGAACTTGAAATCTCGGCTATTTTCGGGCCGGTGGTCGGGCGGATAGTTACAGTACTATAACCCCGCTGTCATCGACTCCACCTCAAGTTCCTCAATTCACTAGAGAGATAAAGCCCACATCATCTAATGGAGGATACAATAAATAAGCTCTGAGGCTGTCATTTTAACAGGGTACGATCCCACTCTTCTACCGGTATTATGAAGTAGCGGGAATCTTGATCACTGGTACAAACTTTGCCTCCTTAGCTTAGCCGTCTCCCAAGAACGTCCGAAACATCGATAGAACGTAATGAGCCGCTGTACACGTATCATCCTCATAGAGCTCTTATTTTTCATCAGCGAGTTGGCAGTTGACGCTCAACCAATGGACAAGCCTGAACTTGATATTTGATGGCTTTCTGGCGGAATGACTGCAAGACTCCGATACTTGAGCAACCCGCGCAATCAGCGACTCTCTGACCCCAACCAAGCAGGCTAATTTTAACGGCGCGGAATAGCGCGTTCATGTTATTATCTACTTCCCCGTAAGTTTACTTCGACTATCTCTATCGCTCACCTGACCAAATGCATAAATACAGTCGCTGGCCAGCCACTGACGTCAACGACAACATGTCTTCCACAGTCCTCGACCTCACCCTCTTCATCAAGTCGTCCGACCTCGATGTCTTCTGGTCTCACCTCGAGCCACTGTACAAAAAGTGCTGCGATGAACCAGAATGCAAGCTTTTCGAAATAGCCGTCAGCCACGACAAAAGTGCTGGTGAGACAACTATCAAGATCTTTGAGATTTGGGCGTATTCCGTCGAACAGTTCCTTCAGGTACTGTAATCATCGGAGTTTGTGCAGAACCATTTCACTGACCGTGGCATTATTAGACGCAAGTCACGAAGGCGTACTATGAACCTTACAACAAGGCCACGATGCCTCTGTTTTCGAAGCCTCGTGAGTTGAACCCGGCTGCTTGGTGTTTAGTAGCAGCGCTTCACTATCCAAACTTTCAGGCGTCCTGGAGCTCTATGAATCCGTAGCAAAATACTCGTACAAGAAGTGAAAAGGGCCATTGTATCCAGTTTGAACACCATGTACTTACATAACGTCAAATTATGACGAGAAGCACGTTTCGGACTCAGCAGAAGAATAGAATAAATCATATGGGGACATAGAAACCTTTCCACTAACATGACGCTTGGTAATCTATCATGTCGCCTCTAATGCTCTGAGACCCTCAAATGTCTGTGTTCATAAAACGAGTTTTGCGGGAGCACACGTACGAAATGAAAGTAGCGCCGCTGGGCCTTTGTGTAATTCGCTTGCCCATTTGTCCGTGATTTGTTATGATTCTTCTCGTTCACCTGTAGTCGCGAAGCTACTCGGAATGAGGGAAGAGGCTTCTAACCTGGCTCATAGCCAGGCCCTCTGAGTTGTGCCATCAATATTTTTGCATATCACGGCAAGCTTGCGAGAGGACCGTACCAAGATTGAGGGTCGAGCATACGTGTTTTCCCTCCTGAGACCTGAGTCCCTACTCCTAAAATTATAAGAGCCTAAACCGTTAAAACTTAACGGTATAAACGCAAGCGGAAAATCAGACGAAAAAAAAAACATTCGAACTTTCCTCCTAATGAGTCGACCCAGATTCGAACTGAGCGCCTTGTGTGTCTGCGCCATCATCACTGCAGTGCAACAGAGACACCGCGATCCGTACTATGAAGAAGGCCGAGAAAATGAAGATGGACTACCTCTCATGGAGGTAAGCATTGTCTTGCAGCTGTCCCGAAAAGAGCTGACATGAAATCCTGTAGCAAAAGGAAGGAGACGAATGGCCTCGTTAAATTGACAAGTTAATTCTGTAGTCAGCGTGTTAAGCATCGTTCTCGCCGAGGTCTCAGAAGAACGTGGTGTCGGGTTGCGCGGACTTTGATCTTTCTTGATATTAAACCATCCTGAAGCCGTATTGCCGTAGGTCCTAGGTCTCCATTTTGATTTATTTAGCTATCGCTGACAGCGAGACGTGAGCTTGTTACGTTTTATGAGTAAAGTTTTCTACCGAGATAATCATGACCCAATGATTTCATGATTCCATCAAAAGATGATTGAGTCGAAATCTTCACATCCTTTGCTTCCTTTGTACGATCAGCTAAGAGGTCATATCGGGAGCAGAATTACCGGTGTTAAGAATCGGTAGTATCAATGACGGGCGCCCTAGGGCTGTGAAGTCGTGTGCTACCCGCTGACCATGGAGGAGGAAGGAAGGATCTTCCTTCCGAAAAGGAGCGGATCAAGGATACTTATACATGAGACAAGGAGAAGAAACACTCTTTGCCTTGGAAACAAAGGTTCAAGGAGTGGTCGGGGAGAAAATTTGCAACTGGCATCTACCGGGGTGGTAAAATTGTTTTAGACAATCAGGTTCGAATGCTCCTGGTACTTACCGGTGGATCCTGAATGTACAAGCAAGAAAACATGAAGAATGAACGCTGTTCTTGATTGTTCTTTTTACAGTTCCGACTCGGACCGATTGATCCCGGATCTGTCCCGTTGGTAACGGAAATGTCACATGACGTCAGTGGGGGTATGTGTCTTTTTGCGAAACCGATCTGGTTAGAGACCTCCTTGACCATGGACCACGATGACACTCACACTCTCGCCAATAATTAAGCCCCAGACCCAGCGCCTCTCATTGTCGCCTCGCTCGCTGTCGCCGTCGTCGATACCGTCGTCGCCATCGTCGGTGCACTCGTCGAGCTCCGCTATTTTTGAGCGTGATATCGAGCCCATCTCACCGCCCCTGCCATCGGCATACTCGAATCCTCATCGCATACCCCGTGGAAAGACCACAGAGAGCTCTGTACCTTCCGTCCTAGACTCAGCTGCGGCAATCCTGGTAGATTCGCGTGCAGGTGAGGTCGACGTCGAGGTGCTCACTCCAGCCGCCAGCCCGCTCGTAAGCCGCAGTCCGTCTCCAAGGGCCTCGTTGCTACTTACCACGTCATCCTTGGGCCCGCCGTCTCCCACGAGCATCGCTCGTGAGCTTTCTCCGTCCCCCTCTCCCAAGACCGTGATGAAACGCTTGTCGTTTTTGTCGTACAGCGATCTCCTTGCTTCCAGCCCGACAAACACAGTGATGTTGTCTTCTTTGACTTTGGAACCGCCCACACCGCCTCACATGCTGACCTTGACGGACGGTGGCAATTTGAAAGGCTTCGATGAGTGGGAGAAAGAGGGGCTTGGTATGGGGCTCGAGGAACGATTGGAAGCTGTCAGCGGGGCGACGAGTCCCATGTCAATCAGGAGCCGTCCCGTGAGCGTTGTGAGAGGTTGAATGGTCTTCTATACCCCCCGCGCTGCTGTTACATTCGTCATTTCACCATCTTGTTCAAAGCCATGCCTCATCTTCTTCGCTCGGAATTCTCAGTGTGTGCTTTCGTCTGATTATCTATAATGCCATCAGTTATCTTATTATACGTGTATGTACCAACTACGACCCTGCGCTTTCTACGATACATAATGTACATGCATTCTTTCGTGACGTGTTTATTCCTTCTTACTGTTTCGTCTGCCTAGGTTAGGATTGTAAATATGTCAAATTAATCGGGAACAAATCTGCATTGATGCCGCTAGGTACTGAGATCAGGAAACATACCCGTCGCAATCAACTCAGCTGGTCACTTGTTTTCCGAGGCCATCGTGGTGTTACTGCGGACACTTGCCAGATACGAGAGCAAGTGTCCGCTCTGAACCTTGCCGGGGCTGCGCAGGCGGAGTATGCCTTGACAAAGCTGTCGTCACGATCACCCAAGTTCCAATACAACGAGCTCATTAAACTGGAGTCATCAAAATGGTCATCATCATTTTCTACAGCATATGCATGTATGTGAGCGCCATCAAACATGGTCACAACAGCCAGACATTGATACCTCCTCGGGAACAGCCTCTCTAGCACGGAGTCGTCTAGCCCAACGTAACAGAACAGGCACTTTTGACCAAGTGCTTTTCGTTGGTTTATCATCCATAGTCAGTCGCACGTCACTGGCAGGAGTCGTGCTAGACCTATAGGCATCCGTTCCGGGTTCTCCTCCTACGCCAATGAGAGCTTTGAGATCTGCGATTTGTCGGGGTATCTCGCGGGGCCGAGAGGACGAGGGATCAGGAAAGTCTACTTCCTGAAGACTCTGCAAACATCGAGACCAAACAGGGTCATTGCGGCGTAGGAGTGCAAGTTTATGAAGTGCAGTGATGTTACCCTGAGTAAGCAAAACAGCACAAGCTGTGTGAAGGGGCCCCGGTTCATGGAGATATTCCAAAGATTTCTGGCGAATCTGAGGATCCAGCTTCCCGGACGTCAGCCCAGCGACAAAGGCGGCTACGATTTCTGATAAGCCCCAGCGAGTGATGGGGGTGGCAGCGGAGCCGGGGCTACCAGTGAGCGAGTCTAAGAGCCGCTTTTCAACAAAATGAGAAAACGCCGCATTCATGGTGGAGGAATGCTCAAACAAGAAAATGATAAGCTCGGCTCCTTCTGTGGCATAATGTAAGATATCGGCGTTGTATGAAGCGAACTTCAGGGATGATAATAACCACGCATCGTCCTGGAAAGCAATGGACGCAAACTTGGTAGCCAGCTCTGCAGGAAAGCTGTCTTCGGGTGGGTGAGGGGATATGCAGCTGAGAACTCGAAAGAAAGCGATCAAGGTGATACGCCGATCTGCAACGAACATTGAATCACTGCCAACACCGCACTCATCCGAAAAAACCAACACGTATAGTAGCCGTAATATGGCGGAGCGATTGTGGTCAAGGAGAATGGGGGCCACGTTGCCTTGAGGTTGATGGATCCTATATTTTTCAACACCCACGTAGACCATAATGCTTCGTAGGACGGCACTGAAAAGGGTTCCGGGAGAGGAATCGAGTGCACTCATCCTGTGTATTGACGGGGAGCTGGCCATGGTCAAGAGAAAACGCACTCGGCGATCACTAGGTTCGGGGAACTGAGATGTGGGATCATGATAGGATACACTATCCTGGAGTTCAAAATCCGCACAGCCTTTGAGTAAGATATGACCGATGCACGCGTACAGGGATTCGAAGATGGCTATGAAAAGAGTGACCGCACGATCACCTGTGGGTACCGTCGATATCGGCAATCCATGATCTGGATAGAAATGGGGAGGAAGTTTGCAATCGGCACTCCAGTAGAATGTCGGAAGGGCATGAAATAGAAGCTCATACACTTCCCGATTGAGTGGTAGGACCTTGGAAAGAAGACAACCCCATACGACGGGCTGCAGATGTAGGTTCTGACTGTCCGCCGGGGTTCGTAAAGTAGCCACAATTAAATCGAGGGCATTTTGGGAACCCCCGTAGGGTTCGACAGCCAAAAGCTCTGCACGAAGATCCGGAGCCAATTGGTCCCGCTTATCGTATTTTCGGATATGGACATCTCGAAATTGGAAGCGAAGGTGTGCACGGATACAGCGGTCGATTTGACTGGTGTCAACAAGAGCACCGTTTCTATGGGCATCATCCAGAAGTTCTTTCAGCGTAAAGGCGCAGACCCTCGGAAGCCCTTCTGCATAACGTTGTACGGAGGTCACAGATCGTATTGGCAAAGCACCGGTCGATTCTGCAACAATTCGTTGGACGCTAGGGTTGGATGACATAGAGAACAACCAGGATAAGGCCCGCGCGTCCGTTTCATCAGCAGTCTGCTTAACAGCTTCACGCTCAGCTTCTCGAAGTGTACGGATGAGAGACTTTTTTGGGACTGGTGAGGACCCGGACAAGTAGTTGGAGACCGGATCAGCGGCCGATGAGAAGAAGCTGTTGTGGGCAACAAAGGTATAGAGAGGGAAGATGTACTGCGAGAGAGGTGTCTTATATGGGCACGAGGGATATATAATGGGCAGGAAATTGGTGATAAGATACGCAGCGAAGGATATGAATGTGATACACCCGACAACGGATGCAATTGACACTTGCAGCGGGACTAGAAAAACAACTAGACCCGCTAAAAAGAGGCAAAGTGACGCGCTCATGAGGACGGGTAATAGACCAAGGATGAACCCCACGCCCCACTGCTGGAGCCCCATGTATCGAAATTGACGCACACGACACCTGTCCCGAGGCGTGCCAGATGGCACTGCCATGTACTGGTGGATCCATTGTTTCGTAAGGACAACGAAGAGTGCAGTAGTCAGACTGAACGAAAGACTGGTGAACCACAGTCCATTGACCAACGAATCGGATGTCGTGGGACGAAAATCAGAGAACGGGGTAAGGTCTGAACGAGGAACATCATTCACGAGGGAGCCATTTCCTGCTGCGCGCTGGACGTCGATGAGCTCGAAAAGGAGCGATGCCGTGACCTGACCGTAGTTGACTTGAAGGCTCTGCGACGTCTGTGCGACGAACGTAGTGACCACCGCGGAGAAAAGACCAGCCTGATCGTCCATCAACGAAGGAAGTTGGATTTAGTAGTATATACACTCACGAAAACTAGCAAAACATCCAATCCGTCCCTCCATCCTTCCACCATTTCAATATCAAATGCAGCACACTCTTCCAGGTATGTTCTCCATACCCTGGCAGCCGAACCTAGCTCCTCGTACCGCTTGTCTTCGGGAAATTTCTGTTCGTAGTTGAATGGATCATTCCCTTGACTTTCAATGAGCTTCACGACGCTACAGAAATTTTTGATCAGACACACACCTTTGATTAGATATTCACGCGTCTTCATGCCCATCAATCCTCTTGTAGACTTTCTTCTTCTGCGCGACGAGTAGTAGGTCGAATTCTCTACGTCCGGCTGGTCATTGTCAGGATCAGTAGCTCCTTCTGCAGATTTCCTCTCCTATTCATCGTCAGATACGGGCAGGGGGGAAGGCATAGCTGTAGAAGACGGCGGTACGAAGCAAACAGTATGATAGGCGCTTGAAGGAAGCTTCGGACAAATCGTCCCGGAATTCCGACCAACACCTATAGCGACTAGCACAGCACATTACGTTCCAAATCATTCCAGGCCTTATCTTAAAGCGTGCACTGCGACTTGGCAACACAGTAGACAACCTGCAGTCCTCTAAAACAACGGCCAGTCGGCTTCAAGGATCATAATACGGTCTATATAGGGCTGGATGTTGTTGAGATCATTGTGGACGAAAGGAGAAAGTCAACCGGCGTGACAACAAATGCAAACAGACGCGTCACGTCGGTGGCGCAGCCTTGTCAGCTTGTCCAAAACCCCGACTGATTCGGTCATCGAACACTATTGTGCAGTCACCATTTCTCTCCGTTTCACCCATTACGATTTCCTCGAATTGAGTCCGAGTCATCTATGTGATTCGACTTGACACCGAAGTCAGAGCTTTCCTAGTGGTCTCTCGCAGTTCTTACACGCGATCGCATCGCAGAATCGGGTGTCGATGCTCCTACCATGACTCCCTGGCCCTCAAATAATTTCAGCGAGTATGGGTCTGAGGTTGGGCTTCTTTCTCGCTGAGGCCTGCGTTAACTTCGATTCTAAAGTAGGCAAATCAAAACGACGCGTTGAAAAAGTTGCAGATCTTTATTCCACACTGATCTACGACACGCAGAAGTTTCAAGTCCGACTCTGTATCAACTGAGACGATCGCTTGCAGTATGTTTCTGGCCCTGGAGAAGCATTTGGGCAATGGGGGGACTACTTTCTCGGGTATATTCACTGGCCCCATTTGTTGAAAGGAAAGCGCAGTGGATCACACAGAAGGTTCAGAACTTGGAGCACGCCGACGTCCGCGTTGGTCTCGTAGATTAAATGTGTATCATCGTTCGGTTCGAACATTTAATGAAATTTCCCATACATAAGAAGCAGGACTGAGGTTATAAGGAAATCTTCAAGTTTGATTTCTCGTTCAAACAGCATAAGTGTAGCACAACAAACCGTCTTGCGTGTCCAACACGTCGGCAACCTACATTGCAATCAGAAGAATCAACAGAAGTCGCGCTATTATAAAAAGTCCGGCACATACCGTTGCATTAGGAATAATATCGAACATATACAATACGGTAGCTCCGTTGGTCTCCTGGTATGTCGTTTAGTACATCTTGTGACAGGACCACACAGTAGCACATACAACATAACCGGTCGCAGGCTCTTTCTGAGACTCATACCCGAGGTTGTTCAAATCATTAATACGAGTTTCGTTGTCGCCCTGCCACTTCCACCAAAGCTGCAGCAGATACACGACTCGAACATCGGTCCACAAAAAAAACAAGAAAAAAACCGGACTAAACGCACATAATCCACAAATCCATGATGCATCCAGAACAGTGGATCGTTAGGCGAAGTTGCGACGTTAACCATCTGACAAAGGATAAGAAGATAAGACGGAACAGTCGTACACGGAAAAGCACGCACATCCCCACCGACACCAGCATGCCCGTCGACATGGATTCCAATGTCTGTAGCTGCCACAACACCCAAACTGTGCCTGAATTCCGCCAATGTGTCAAGGGCAAGCAAAGCATCAACGTAAGTCGGTCCGACTCTGATCGAGGTGGTCTCATCCACTTCGCGTGCAAGCAGATGGCTAGTACCCGCCGTCGCACTCAGGGTCCTTGTGAGGTTAGCGAAAGGCCCGTCAATGACGGCCCAGTCATTTTCCTCACTGCCATTTCCTCCAAAGTCTAGTAAGACAGGAGAGGCGGCAAATGCACCAGCGTCAACTGCTTCATTCCAGTATGGTATCTGAAATTCGAAAAGGTGTTATTCGTTTGACAACTAGGGTGAAACGTAGGAAGACGCACGGCACCAGTGTATCCGCACTCGTTACGGAGGGCTGTTTCGTGGGCATGGACGTAGTAACGGTGGACCTGGAATATGAGTTTAGGTCATAGATCCCCGACTTTAGGAGAAAAATGATTCATACATGTAGGAACCTGCGCAAGAGAGAAAAAATAATCCAGGTAAGTAGATATGCAGACGATGAATAAAGACTACTGACTGTCCAGTTACATGCCAGAAATCATTGTTGTCTACGAGGTCGCTTTGCTGCTGATGTGTACCGACCTATCAAAACATGAAAACGATTATAGAGTGACATTATGCACGGAAACTGACCAAGTCATCGTAGCGCGACACAACATATGGAATGTCGGTTTGAGCAGGCGCCTGAAGGAGACAGAGCTCCGCCGCGAAGTATGCTGCCTTCTCGTCTTTGGTCGATGTATTCCTACAAGGAGAGTCAGAAATGGTATACCGTACATCTATGCCGTGAGATGAATAGCTACCATTCCACACGAACAGTTGGGTCTGTGCAGGTGGACTGGCGTCGACCAGCGCCAGGCGCTGCCAATGCGCGAGGCAACTGAACAGCAGCCAGAATCAACATGGATAGTTTAGACAAGACAGCGCGCATTGTGGCTCAAAGAGATGATACTAAGCAAGAAGCAGTCAAGAAAGGCAGACAGAACTCGACCTGGAGAAAATTCATTTCAGTACGATGGATTTTATATCCCACACCGTGTGGATGTCCGATCCTGACAGAGTAGCGAAGGTGTCAGCAGTAAGGTATCATCAGGCACTTGAAGTTTTGCCAGAGCTAGCGAACCGCGAGGTTCGATAGAAAATGCACGCAAAAACGGCGCAAAAGCGTAGCCTCCGCATGTGT
This sequence comes from Armillaria altimontana, assembly GCA_022818075.1. Classification (NCBI taxonomy): domain Eukaryota; kingdom Fungi; phylum Basidiomycota; class Agaricomycetes; order Agaricales; family Physalacriaceae; genus Armillaria; species Armillaria altimontana. Next base: position 1,471,313 of record JAIWYR010000009.1, read on the forward strand.
TGAACCTGAAAGTAGAAATCAGAGAGTTACGATCATCAGCTCTACCCTTCACAGGATCCCCCGAATATGGACCGGTGCCTTTGACAACATATCGGCTTTTGGATATTCCGCACTGGGTACTTGATGAGTTACAGCTGTAGGGAATCGCGATTCGAGCAGAAGCAAATTAGCAGGTGATAAGCCTGAACACTCAACTCGACAGAAGACCTCACGAGAGTCATTCGTCTCCGTCTCTCAGTTCCAATTAGTTAGTATCGATTCTAAGGTGCACAGGATGGAGTGCTGTTGACTTGCTGGAACACACGTACGGGTTGAACATTGAACGCGAACGTTGAAGACAAGTTGACAACAAGAATCTTATCTTCATATCTTATCTGCGGACATCTCGGACCGGGGTAATATCTCTTCCTTGCAGCCCTGAGCGGTATCCGCGGAGATGGTCAATTCAAACCAATTTTCCAGCTCTATATCAGAACTGAATCCGGCTGAACGGCTGAGGCTACTCAGGCCTCAGCCGTTCAGCCGCTTTAACCCCCGACTACTCGGGAATGTTTACTTGCAAGTACATGTAAGTCGATCCAATCTCACGACGCCTCTCTTTTACAGAAGAATCCTCCCACAATTTTGTCAGATATTACCATTTTTATAATACAGTATTACACACGTACAGTCATCAACCGGCCAGTGAGACAGGAGGACCGGAATCACTCAGGCTGGGTGATAGGGCTTCGGACTTTTATATAAACTGTTTAATATCGTGTAGAGTACACTCTGTAGATTTCCGGGCATGCACAAATCTATTATGCATTGACCATAAACGATATTAGAGCGAAAAAGGTGAAAATGAATATGTTTTGACCTGCCATATGCCCGGAATTAGTGCTGCTGCTGCTAGAGTCGGGATATATAATCTTGTACATGGTTTAATCGTTACTGAATCATTTTTCCTAGGATCCGTGGTCAGTAGGAGGTAAAATCGCAGTAGTAGTAGGTGTTGGAGGCAGTCCCATCACGTCACATCATGGCATTGCCAAATTGGGTCAACATTCTTATCTTGATGCATTGTACTCAATATCTCGCATTTTCCTCACTTCTTCTTGGGAAAGACTCACCGTGATCTTCAAATGGTTGGTCATGCTGAATTACACACTAAAAAATGTTGAATCCAATAAAAATGATCATAGGGAGCGACCTGATGGGACTGATTAGATATTTATGGCATTCCGGATGTGGTATATCAGCGTGATGTGACGTGTCTCACTGGGTTGAAATCACTGTAACCGCACATTTTCTACTGATCTAGGGCGATATTGTGTTTCCCTCCCCCGATAAGGTATGAATTGTATCCAATATGAGCCATTGGTACATACTACACATTTTGGTACAGCCCGATCTCCGCCAATACCCACGGTATTTATTTTCGATGGCAATCCCTATTTGGGTGTCTCACTGGCCGGTTGATGACTGTAACACTTGGCACAATGATCCGATCAGCAAAGACGACTATGTAGCTGTGCGTCGTCGTGGTCGTGATGAGCGAGTGCCGCCAGTCAGAGGTCAATTCCAAATTGCGGAAGCTCCCATGAAAACTTTATTAAAGATTGTCAACCATCATCCTCTCGACACCTACGTCTAACACTACCGAAATATCCGAAAGGGATTTCACACTTGACCGCCACCGCTGCACCTACCACGACGCGGCCAAAGCTGATTCAGCCATAACTTGATTCTCGACGGGACATCTTCCGGATGGCAGCTCCCATCGTGATCTCGTCGCTTTGTCTGTAAGTCAGACATATCAATTCCTTAGACCCCGACGCATCCTCCTTCCACAAATGCTCTAAACTCCGAAATGGCAGGAGGACCAGTGTTTGCCCAGGGAGCGGCGGGAAGAAATTGCACTTCGAAGTGTGCAGGAGAGGTGTCTAGATTCATCAGGCACGCTGACCATGCAGGATCATCTCGACGAAGGAGCGCGAGGCGACGAAGAGTCGAAGGAGCGTTGTGTATGAGGAGAAGTGCACAAACTGTGAAGAGGTTTTCGGGCTCGAATAAGTAGTCAATAGATTGCTGAAACGTCTCGAGGTTCAGTACATCGGATTCCAGCCCGGTGATAATCGGATTCATGATCAATGATAACGCGAGGTTCCATGCGAAATCAAAACCGCGTAAACTGGCTATTGGACCAAGAAGACGCCTGGAAACAAAATGAGAAAAAGTCTCATTCATCACGGGGGGGAAGCGGAGAAAATATTGAACCAGTTCAGCTGTCGCTGTAAGACGGGGGACGGGGTGTGCATGTTCTGGTTCATATTTTGAAGTCCACGTATCATCCTGGAAGGCAATTCGGACAAAGTTAGCGGCCATGGTTGGTGTACACCAGTCCTCAGGAAGGAAACGAGGACGAGAAGACGTCGTTTTGAGTACCCGAAGGAATATCGTCAAGGTGATACGCAGATCCTGACTTCGAACAGAAGCATCACCACCAAATTTGTCGGATGAAACCAGTGTATATAAGAGCTTCAACGCTGCGTAACGATTGCCGTCTAGTTTGAAAGAAGGGACCTCACCACACAGGTGAAATGAGTCGACAGCCATATAAGCACCGACGCTGCGAATGACACGTCCAAAAAGACTATCCATCTGATTAAGGCTGCCGTAGCCTTTTTGGAGAGAGGGAGAGCCAGCTATCTTCAACAGAGAACGTAGCCGGGGATCCTTGGGCTCGGGAAATTCATCGACTGGACCAAAATGATAAACAGTGTCCGTAGCATCTGCGTGGCTTTGAAGGATGATGTCAGCGACGTATGGGTACAAATACGTGTTGACGGCAGTCTAAAGGGATACTGCCTGATGATCCTTTCCAGGAATCGAACGGATCTTCAGTCCATTTGACATTGAGAATAGAGGAGGGGAGTAGCCGATACGCCAATAACATATTGGAATTGCATGGAATAACCATTGAGCGAGGCCATCCTCTGGAGAGAATGGCAGTAGCCTCCGGAGCAGATTGCCCCATACAATGGGCTGCAGACAAAGCACAATTTTTGTTCGGTTTGTGAACTGGGCTTTGATCAAGTTTCTGATCTCTTGGTCAACCTGGCCGGGCAGGACAGACAAAAGCTCTGCGTAGACATCGGGGGATAATCGTTCCCTTTCCACTTGTGGCAGGGGCAACAGTACGAACAAATGGTCGCCCTCAGTAAGACGAAGAACTGTGCGAATGAGCCGATCAAGTTTTCTTCCTTCAGAATGATACAGCGCATTCGAGGTGAGGGTATGGCACATCTCCGAAATTCCTTTTGCGCAGTGCTCTAGAGACGCCACAGACTTCAACGGTAAAGCACTGACTGCCTCTACAACAATGCTCTGTACACTGGAGGACATGCAAAATAACCAGGACAGTGCATTTGCTTCTATCTCGTCCGCATTGTGCTCTACCGCTGCATGCTCAACCTCTCGAAGTGCACGAATGGGAGGCTTGTCTGAGACTGGTGAGGGTTGGGACCAGTATCTGGAAATCGGAGAGAAGACTGAAGTGAAGAAGCCGTTATGGGCAATGTAGGTATAGAGAGAAGATGTATTGGGACAGCGGCGTCTTGTATGGGCACGAGGGGTATATACTGGGTAGTAAATTGGTGATGAAGTACGCAGCGAAGGATATGGATGTGATAGACCCAACGACGGATGCAATCGACGCTTGAAGCGGGACTAGAAAAACAACAAGACCCACTAAGAAGATGCATAGTGATGCGCTCATGAGGACGGGCAGTAGTCCAATGATGAACCCCACGCCCCACCGCTGGAGTCCCATGTATCGAAATTGACCGACACGACACCTGTCCCGAGGCGTGCCGGATGGAACTGACATATACTGGTGGATCCATTGCTTCGTCAAGACAGCGAAGAGTGCAGTAGCAAGACTGAATGAGAGGCTGGTGAACCACAGTCCATTGACCAGCGAATCGGATGTCGTGGGATGAAATTCAGAGAACGGGGTAAGGCCTAAACGGGGTACATCATTCACGATGGAACCATTCGCCCCTGCGCGCTGGACATCGATGAGCTCGAAAAGGAGTGATGCCGTGACCTGACCATAGTCGACTTGAAGGCTCTGCGACGTCTGTACGACAAATGTAGTGACTACGGCAGAGAATAGACCAGCCTGTTTATTTATTAGTAAAAGAAATTTGGATCTATTAGTATTTGTACTCACGAAAACCAACAAAACATCCAATCCGTCCCTCCATCCTTCTACCATTTCGATATCAAATGCAGCGCACTCTTCAAGGTATGTTCTCCATACCCTGGCAGTTGATCCCAGCTCTTCGTACTGCTTATCTTCGGGGAATGTCTGTTCGTAGTCGAATGGATCATTCCCTTTACTTTTCATGAGCTTCACTAAGCCGAAGCCAAGGTTGATCGCACACACCTTTGAGCAAATATTCGCGGATCCTCATGCCCATCAGTCTTCTTGTGGTCTTTCTTCTTCTGCGCGACGAGTAGTAGGTTGAATTCTCGACTTCCGGCTGCTCATTGTCAGATCGGTTAACTCCTTCAGGAGATTTTATCTTCTCTTCATCGTCAGATACTGGCTGGGAGGAGGGCATGGTCGTGGAAGGTAGTGGTACAAGGCAAAGACGATAGGCGCCCAACCTCGGGAAATCGTCCCGAAACTGCCGTGACTTGAGGCTGGCGTTAGTCTTGTTCATCATTTTGTAATCCTGTCATTGTGCATAGCGATTTGTGAGCTACCCTCTCTAGTAATCTCGCGATGCACTCACCCAACGTTAATCATTATCGTGGTCTCTGGTATGTCGTACAGTAACATTAATTCGTCCCACTGCACGAAGGTTTGAAGCCGTAGTTGGCGTTAAATAGCCCTGCAGTAAGTCGTCATGGAAGATATTGCGCGAGCTGGCGACAACATATGTCTTCATGACCGGTAGACGGGTTTGTATGTTGTTTGTATGTAAGAGGCGGATGTGGTGCACAATATCAGGTCTGTTGTTGTCTATTTATCAGTGTAGGTGCGTATGTATCCAATCTTCCGCTCTCTCCAGGTCACCAACGATTCGTCGTGGTACAATGGCATCTCATATTTCCCGTGTTACGACAATAAGAAAAGGATTGCAAGGGCTATGTGTACTGGAACTTCTAGGAGAGCCACTCAATCTGACTTGCCCCTAGGAGACGAACCGGACGTTTTGTTGTAGTCATCGGACAAGCGGTCGTACTCAGCGGCCTGAGAGAGGGCCTGAGATTTGAGGGCCTCTAGGTCTTGTTTTGCTTTCTCTAAATCACGCTTCAAGGCGTCCTAAAAAAATATAAGTATTGTGGTGGTGACAGAACAGCCAGTGGCATACCGATTCGTCTGCTTTCTTGCGCAGCTTCTCCAGCTCCTTCTTCGATGAATCAAGGTCACCCTGCTTGGTATCTCAGACATATTTTGACAAAAGGTGGGAAAACAGTGGCTCACGTTGCCTTTGTGTTTCAACAGCTCCTCCTCAACTTGAATGAGATCGAGAATGATAGAGAAGGTGCGCGTAAGAACGAGGGACAAGAACAGGGTGAACCCGGTGAGGTACACGTTTCTTTGAGAACTGCATCAAAGAAACATGTCAGACCACGTTCCACGTCCAATCGAGAAACGTACTAGAATTTACGCGCAGCAAGGTTGGTCTCCGTGCGCACGTCCGAAATACCCTGCTGGCCCGACTTTGCAAGCTCAGCTTCTGCGGTGACACGGAACATTCTCTGAAGAGCATCGAAGAATAGAATTCCAACGAAAATGAAAGATATCTTCAGGACGTAGGCGATTTTGGCGACAAATGGCGAGGTTGATAGAAAGCTGAATACACGCTTCTTGACTGTGTGTGGCAGAGGCAGCACAATGAGGCAGAAAGTGCCCATTTCTGCGGCGAGCAGGAAAAAAGTGAGAGAGTAGTAGATGGTCATGGTACGGATGAAAGAGAAACACGTAGACGTCAGGCTGTGCGGCATGGAGTGTATGGTAATAGCGTGACGTCACATATCCCTTTTGGGACTATCCAGCAGGTCGCAAAACTGGGATAATAATTTCATGGGCAGGTAATCACATATTTCTGGAATTCATGCAGTGAAATGCACTCAATCAAAAGAATTCTAGCTTGAAAATACTCCTTTTCAGCTTCAATGCGGCAATTGCCGATAAATCACGTGGGTCACCCTTTATCCTCTCCGTGACTGTGACTGGCGACGCGTAAGATGGACGTGAACATCAAGCATGCTGGCAAGACCCATAATGTCGTCCTCAATCCCGAATTACCGCCTCTACACTTCAAAGAGGCTATTTACCAGGCCACTGGAGTCCCAGTGGACCGCATGAAGGTCATGGTAAAGGGTGGCGTTCTCAAGGTGAACAGCTTGCAAGAAATATTTCATCGATGTTATGCTAATCAGCCGCTAGGATGACACAGACTGGAAGAAAATAAATCCCAAAGCTGGACAAACGTTCATGGTCATCGGCACTGCTGGAGAACTGCCCAAGCCTCCGGAGAAACCTATCACTTTCTTGGAAGGTGTGCTAGTAGATTCTGAATAAAAGATCACGTTCTAATCACTTTCTCGCTGTAGATATGGAAGACTCTGAACTTGCGGAAGCATTGGCCATGCCTGTGGGGCTCAAAAAGTGCTTCTTTTCCTTCCACCGTTGTATATTTTCACTGAACTTCTTTAGCTTGGGAAATACTTGTTACATGAACTCTACGATTCAAGTCATCCGAGCCATACCACCACTCCAATCGGCACTCAACAAGGCATCCACTACGCCACCCCTCGTATTGACCATTCGCGATCTTTACAACAGCATGTCTCATACCACCGAACCTGTTGTTCCTTACGCTTTCTTGACTGCCCTCCGCCAAACACATCCCCAGTTTGGCGAAATGGACAGAAGCGGTGGCGGGGCACCTCGTGGGTTCGCACAGCAAGACGCGGAAGAAGCCTACAGCCAGATCCTCAACTCCTTACGTGAAGTCCCCGACTCAGATGATCCAAGCAAGAGATTCCTTGATCAATGGATGGCTGGCGAGATCCAGCGGGAGACAAAACTTGAAGTGGATCCATCAGAAACCCCCGAACCTCCTGCTATTACCGCCGAGAAGATCATGAAATTGGAGTGCCATATTTCAATTAATACGAATTATATGGCCACTGGAATCTCTAACGTGAGTTTTTTTGTACTCTTTCATGTAATCATAATGTGTTGATGTCGCCGATAGTCACTGAAAACAACCCTTACGAAACACTCTCCTAGTCTCGGACATGACGCGTCGTATATCCAAACCACGCGTCTTACGCGTCTACCTGCGTACCTTACCGTCCACATGGTCCGATTTGCGTGGCGGGCCGATGTTGGGCGCAAAGCGAAGATCATGGTGCGTGAAATTTCCTTGTCCCTACTAACAATCTAACTTAATGGGATTGCAGCGTAAAGTCAAGTTTCCGACTACTTACGATGCCCTAGATATTGTGTCGGACGATCTCAAAGGTAAACTTACGAAAGTGAACCGACGTCTGGTGGAGATCGAGAAGAGTCGAGCGGAACGACGGAAAGCTCGGTTGAGGCGTCGAGGTTTGGCCGGTGGGCCAGAAGCCCAAGCTATGGACGTCGATGACGGAGAACCGGAACCAGTGAAGAGAGCCAAAGAGCGGGAAGAGATTGATGATCTTGTAGATCCCGCCATCAAAGCCGATACTGGAGCAAGTTGGAGTGGATTATATGATCTCGTGGGTAAGAAGTCATCATATCATGCTATGTTGGATCACCTGGCTGAATTACATATTCGAAGCCATCGTGACGCACAAGGGTGCAGCTGCAGACTCGGGTCATTATATCGGATTTGCTAAGAAGAGCGTGTTCCATGATCCATCATACTCCGGAGGTATGTTGGTTCCATTTCACGAGATGGACATTTGTTTATATGTTTCTGTACAGCCCCGGTCGCCGACATGGATATCAACGCTCTCGATACCATTGAAGCTGATGAAGATTGGTACAAGTTTGACGATGACAAGGTATCCGTGTTCCCCAAGGATAAATTGGGTACTCTGGACGGCGGCGGGGAGGATTCCTCAGCGTATGTTTTGGTGTATCGAAGTCGATACATGTAGAGATAGAAACCTGCAAAAGCTAACATGTGTACAAGTTATCGTCATGCCTGTAATGATTGGTGTAATTGCAAACCGTCTCGACGGAAACTCATGACCCTTGGAATTTTAATAATACAGCTTTAATGTCCGTTGCAACACCAACCGGTTTCTTCGACTTCCATTTGTCTCTTTCTTGCTACCATCACAGTCAGAACCCCATATACGGGCAGAACTAGCCCTTCGAGATCACTGAGAGCTGATGGACCATTCTGTGTTTCCTCCAGAAGATTATCATACCACGCAGGTCGGCAACCAAGCCCTAGGCGCACAGCTGTTGGAGTGTGGATCCGACGTCATCGCACTGTTGCCTAGACCTGTGACAGGCCCCCGTACATGAGCAAGCGTCGATGTAGGGGACCTGTACAGCTGAGTTTGAATCCCCTATCATGTCGTTAGGACTTTGCCGAATCCCAATATGGTCAGACCTTAGCATACCATATATAGATTTTGGTTATGATCGTCACGTCTCGACGCGTTTTGACGCGAACCCTCGGGTATACCACCATTTCCTACTGCTAGTTCTTTATCTTAACACCGAATTATGCAAGATGGGGACAGTCGCAGGCCCTAAGACCGTTTTCGAAGCCCTAGACACTATCAGGAATGCCGGTCTCGATGAGCTTCATGACCATATCTGCCATTTCGTTGATTCAAGTCGCGTTCCTTCGTCGTTTATCTCCACCCTCACTCGAAGCCAGCAAACCATTTGTTACCGCATTTTTCTTCTTGCCTACTTTGTTACCGGTGGAAGGGAAGCTCCAAGAGCTATGCAGTTACAAGCAGCACTTGCAACATTTGAAAAGCGCGACTCGGCCGTTATTGCACAGAGAGCCTGAAGACCCAAATCCTGGGCTTGCAATATACGATCTGGCGTCATGTTCGTATGGTAAGGGAACGAGATTTGAAGGTGTTCTAGGTGTAGAAAGCCCTTGGAAAGAGAATATAGAGCCGGTGCCAACAGAACTCCCAGAAGCGGCAGAGGAAGATACGGAGAATGAAGCTGAAGGGTTGAGACTACTTCTTCGCCTTCTGGTCTTGGCCACGCTCGAAACTTTCTTGCGAATTTTCAGTGCATCTGCCGGCTGAGGATTCAACTTGAAGGAAGAAGTTGAGGATGCCGAGTCCGGAGTTGGTTGAAATGAGAGATCTGGATTGTAGAATACTCGAGACATTGACTGAGATAAGTTCTCTAAGGGCGCAGCCATGAAGGTTGAGAAGAATAGATGAAATCGCGTCGAAACGCGTCGAGATCGTGATGATCGTAACCAAAATCTATATATGGTATGCTAAGGTCTGACCATATTGGGATTCGGCAAAGTCCTAACGACATGATAGGGGATTCAAACTCAGCTTTACAGGTCCCTTACATCGACGCTTGCTCATTGTACGGGGCCAGTCACAGGTCTAACTGTTGCCATGTTTCTTCCTAGATTATCTATCTTGACGAGATGGAAACAGAATCATCGCCGCTGTTGATATATATCGGCCTGAGGGCAACATACCGTTTCTGTTCTACCGCACTTCCAGTGATCACTATCTCCTCACTGAGAATCTTGTACTACTACCCTCGAGGAGCGTTGAGCGCCCAGCATCGATGCCAAAACTTACACGCGAGTGCGGGCCGCCGCTGTTCTTGCTGACATGCGCATCGCTCTTTATCTCCAGCATCGTGTTCATATTTTCCATGTTGCATCTGGGATACGACTCGTTCTTCACGATCCCGGCGGTCTACGCGGTCACCCTCATTTACCATGTGACGCTCCTTATTTTGGAGTATAGGAATAGCGCCCGCCTGGACCCTGCCTCGTCGACGACGCTGGGGAGTATCGTGTGCGGGGCTGTGGTGAGCGCGATGTGGTTGGGGGCCTTCACCGTCGTTTTGTTGGTTACAGTCTTACTTGGGGCCAAGACTGTTGAGGAGGACAACCAGGTCCAGGAGTTGTGGATCCTCATTGTACAATGCTTTATCGCGCCTGTGGAAGCGCTCGTTTTGTTGGCGCTTGTCCTACGGAGCGCGCAGGAAAGACGGCAAGGGGCATCGGAGAGCTGGAGGAAAGTTGAGGCATATTGATACCCGTTTCTTCCGAGGTATGGATACTATTTTTTTGTCAACGCACCGAAAGGCTGATTTTGTGCTGTTAGTAGTGGAAGAGACTTCCGCTAACATGTATACCATTTCTACGTATTCAATTCATCCATTAGTACCGGACACGACTTATACCCTTCAGTTCAATGTTAAGGGCACGATGTCGATACCAATGTTGTATACTTCTTTACATACGAGTATCATAGGCGCTACACTCGACAGACACCGCCGACAGCGCCTATTTCTTTTAAGTATTCGCTACTTCGCAGGAACTCCCTAGCCATTATAGATTTCAGTGGGCACTCATGACCCAAATGGAGGGCTGTTATCGTCAACATCGTGGCCACCAACCGTGCCGGGCGAATACTTCTGGATTCTGACAATTAGTGGGTGGCATTTCGTGTACTCCAGTGTCGATCAATATACGCGGTATGAAAGAAGCCACCTTGCTCTATGAATCTAGTTTATTAATGTGCCCAGTTCAACAACACTGCCGCTTTTCTGATCTTGAACGCTCAGTCGATGCCGATTCCTCTCCCAATCACACATCTGGATGCGCAGGAACGTAGACCGAAAGGGTGACCATGATAAGCCAGGAACTCGTCTACTCTGTGACCAGACATCGCACTATCAGGTTCTTTGAACACCTCTGCACAAGAGAAGACAATAGGGACTTAGAGCAAAAAACGACTTTGCATATATTAAAAAAGGGAAAGCTCCTCAAGGGAGACTAGGCTGGGCAAACTCTGCCGGCACGCCAAGTTAAAAATTTGAAGTTAACAAGTGCCGAACGGAGAGAAATAAAGAGATGGGGGACGTTAACGACAGGAGGTTGCCTGTCCCTCGAGACGTATTTCTCAAAATGTTGTCCGCCCGGTAGCCTTTCGACGGAATGGTTTAGCCAATGAAATTAATCTTATACAACAGGAGCAAGAAAAGGATATAGTACTAACTCGAAGCACACAACTTACACCCACTACGACTTCAGGTACAAGTGGTTGGTATGTCCGATGCTATGAAGGAGCACCGTTGGGTGCCGGTGTTTCCCCCGTGTCAAGATCGTCGGCAGACGGAACAGGAGCAGATGCAGCAGCGCCAGTAGCTATGCCCTCTTGTCGCGGGGGTGTGACATCCCTAGAAAATATATTAACAGAAGAATATCTCCAACTGGCAAGTTCAGACGCACCATTTTATCTGAAATCGTGTAACACGGGGCTTGAGACTGATATCCCTCACCAGCCGCTCGAACATGACTTTCGATGGAGGGGTAAGCTTCATCTCCTCGTTGTCATACTCCGTGTTCTGATAATATCCCACCCGTACAAATTCCTGATCCTTGTACGAGCCCGTTAGGATGAGAGCGGCTACTCCAAGGACATCTTCTAAGGGTATTTTTGAGGGATCCGGGGGAGAACCTTCAAACTCGAATGAGTTGACACCGGATGGCACAGGTCCAACGAGGCAATCATCAAGTTCTTGGTCCAGCTCCTCGTTGCCGGGAGACGACACGTAAATGAGCTTCCATTCGAGATCTGTCAGTAAAAATGAGTTTGATATGTACGCGCCCGACGTTCAGGATGGCACCGTACCGTCTTTCAGTGGTGCTATGCACTCAAAAGTGACCCGAAAGCGATACACGTCGGAAAATCGAGCTGGATTGTTGATGAATTCGACGTTCTGAAGAGATTTCAGGTATCCGAAAGTTCTGTGAGAGAGAAGGACGTACTCGTATCGTAACGATGGACATTGCGCCGGTGTTGATAGTGGTGGTAGGTGGCAAAGAAGTAACCGGCAGAAAATCCGTCGACGCGAAGTGTAATCACGTGGTACCCTTTTGTTTTCGTCGTCTCAACAATCTTGTCCATCTACCACCACCATCATCGACGACGACGACGACGGACGACGGTGGACGACGTTGATCACGACGACGACCTCTTCGCTCACGCAGTAACGTCGTTCTTCCCCAACTTTTGCCTGTCGGCACCTGTTCTGTCGACCCGCTACCCTACCACACCAGCGCCAATTCGCCTTCTTTATCTCTTCACGAGCTGTAAACCAAATTAACGACACCTTCTGCGATATATTCGGTCTCCGTATAGAATGTTTCAATAGTTTCTTGTCTTTTGTCTCCGCATTTATCACTGTAATTCTTGCATCCACGCCTCATCATGACCAGTCTGGGCGGGCCTTCAAATCCAGGCGTTGACGACCATTCGCGTGCAGGACCACCACAGGCATCGTCTAGCCGTAATACCATGCCAGATCTGTCCACTATCGTACCTGTATCACCCTCTTCTTCTGCGGCACAGTCGCCAACATCCTCGACCAGCTCTTCTCAACTACTGCCCATACCAACGCCGTCGACGAACGTGTCCCAGGCCTCGTTCTCCTACCCAGAATCCTCTGACGAGGGCACCATTCTGGACCCGCTACCTCCCGACATTGCTGCCGCCGACATATCCATCGCTCGTGAGTGAATTTCCTTTCATCTCAGTTCCTTTGAATGTTTTCTTCGGGGACTGACGGGGCCTTCTAGCCGATGGAAGCTTCGTTGAAACATCTTCCGGCCCTGCAGCACGCGAGCTCAAGCGTCGGTATGACCAACATTACGGTGTAGGGAAGGACGTAAGGTCACCATACGCTATCACAGCATTCGTGAATCAGCACGGGAAGCCGATGTTTCGAGTTGGGTGCGTGTCCCCCAGCCGTCTCTAAGGATTACAGCTGACGGCGCCTCATGACAGCCATCGAGACCAGTCGGCACCTGCTGCCTCAGCGGCCGAGGTAGAATTCCCCAGTCAGCGCGAGTCGACGCAGTCTCATCCAAGCCGGTCAAAACGTCGTTCGCGGATGAGTGTACACGCACTTCCGAATTTGTTCAGGAATAGTAGTTCCACAACGACGACAACGACGAGCAACGCCGGTCCTAGGAAATTGAGGAAGACGCGGTCGATACCGGACATGGTTAATCCCCGTACACAGGATGGGGATTCTGTGCCTACCACCCGCCCGTATTCTAATAGCGTCACCTCGGCCGATGCACCTCGACTCCCGGAAATTGATGCCTCCCTTAATAATGGAGGGATGGACTTGTTTGGAAAAGTCATGGATTGGACATCCTTCGAATCTCTTAGTGCATCATCGCAAAGTTTTGAGGAGGAGGTGGACATCGGTCCCTCTGTCTCATCCGTCCCTGTTACACCTATCATACATCCCTTTGGACCCGGAGTACACTTCGATTCACCGCGAAAGCCCGGCCTCGACCCCCTCCGCTCAGCGCGGCATCTACGCGAGATGCAGTCTTTTGAATCCGGGCTGACAGCTCGCCAGTCCGAGTCTCCGAGCAAACTAGCATCTAGTAGCAACGCACCGATGACCCCCATACCATCTGAGATATCCTCTGAGCAGAAAGAGCTCACTCGCTCCCCTTCTGCTATCCGCCTACGACCATCCGATGAGGTGGAATCCGGACCGGATCTATATATGCCTAGCCCTGAGACGGCCATGCACTCTCGATTTTCGACTGACGTTTTCGATGTCATTCAGACATATCGGGGAGTTCCGCTCATTGATAAGCTCTCCGCTCAGGCTGAAGAGACAGCAGTCATCAGATTGACATTGTCTGAAGGCAATATTGCTGCACCGCGTAATGATCCTCGATTTGTCATATGGGGCGAAGTCAGGCCTGACGGCGACGATACGTCTGCCTCACAAGATAGCTACTCGTCCGCCTCGAGCCTTTCAAGACGACGCAGTCGCAAGGGGAAGACTCCAGAGGTTCCCCAGTTAAAGATTTCACCAAGGGGCGAGTTCCAGAAGATTCTTGTTGCTGCATCCATCGAACGATGGATCGCGCAATTGACGAGCGAATTGAATTACGATGAATTGCTGGACTTCTTCCTCACCTACCGCACTTATATTGGCGCGGTTGATCTGTGTCATCTTCTAATTTGTCGATTTCATTGGGCCCTTCAGAAACCCTCTTCATCGAGTGACGAGATGGTCCGGAGAATTGTCCGCGTCCGGACGTTTGTTGCGTTTCGGTACTGGCTTTTGACTTTCTTCACCGTAGATTTCCTGCCGAACCGGGAGTTGAGATTGCTTCTTGCGAGTTGGTTAAATGCTTTGATCCGTGATCCTATACTGGAGAAGCATAGTGACGGCCTAGTAAGCTTCTTTCCGTATTTCCTTAAAAGGTTGCCAAGCTCATCTTTTCCTGTCCAGAGTATTGTCAAGAAGTTGAAGAAGATTGCGCAGGACTGTAAGAAGGCGCACACGCGTACATCTTCGAAAACGGAATCCCGACCGACTAGCACTACTGTTCAACGAGAGAACTCTTCAGGGAAGCAAGAGCATCTGCTTGGAGAAAAGTTTGCTGAGGCAACTAAGAAGCTCCACAGGGAGGAAGACGATGGCGAGTTGGATTTGGACTTCGTACCAGAAGATGATGACGCACCTATATATGCGCCAAACCATCCACCCAACGCGCACATCAGCAACATTCATCTCGGCCCCAATCTATCGCCCTCAGGGACCAACTCAATAGCTTTTTCATCATTATCAATATTGCCACGACCGGATCACATCTCTGGTCTCGGTGAAGAAGCCACCGTCCCGTTCGTACAAACCTCCGCGACATTGCCTATCCATCACAACGCATTATCCCGGGCGTTCGTCAAGACAGCTTTGGTGAAGACCATTGGACGTCTTGGTCGATGGAAGCGTGTCTTGAACAATAGGACAACTCCTCCAGCACCTTTGGGTGCTTACACTACTCGTGTATCTGCTTTTGATTTGGAGCTTTCAGTTTCTCGGGATCTGTTAACTGTTCAAGGTGGAGTTGAGCAATATCTTAAGCTCATCGAGCCGCCACCGGATCGTTTAAGCGTAGTCACCTCTTCCAGTACCATTTCACCCACTTCCTCTGCGGCACCGACTAAACCCGATGTTTATACTCTACCAGCACAGGCTCACGAATCTTCTCCCATTCCCACCCATTCGTCTACTGATCTTTCCGATGAATTCAACATGTCTTCGGGCGAGGCTTCAGGTTCGCCTACTTCAATATCCATGGAAGCACCATCTTCGTATAGCCACACTGGCATCCCTTCTTTCTCTAGCGTTTCTACGATGGATGACGAAATGCGCCCTCGAACCCCAGAGGCTGATACCGTTTCCCTGGCGCGATCGTCTTCCACGGACTCATTCGGTGAACCTCTACCCGCCGATCGGAACTCCGCCAAATTCCCGGCATTCCAATCTCCTTGGCAGTTTGACGTTGTATCGATTGATGAACTAGACCTATCAGACACATCGTCTGAGCATGCTACTGGAACGCCCGCTTCGCCGCCTGGTCTGCGAAAGCCTCTACGGAAGTTGCCGCTTCGCCGAGACTTTGAGTTTGTGCGTCGATCTGAGAGCGTTTCATCGATGGGAATAGTATCGCATGAATCGATGGCATCCGAGTCAGGAGCGAGTTCGACTGCCTCGTCTGCATCTGGGGCAGGTCTTGGAGGGCAGATACAACAGTGGCAAGTCAATGCACTAGTCGACTCATTGAGTGATGATGGTGAGGCTGGTGACGTAGAAGATGCCTTGCGTCGTTTGGAGGGTCAGATCAATCCCAAACGTCAGCAGGAAAAGGCATCCAAAGTAGATGGCTGGGTGAAAACCATGCAGGAGCGTATGGCTACTGGTGATTATGAGGATGAGGAACCACCTTTCTCAGATGAAGATATCTATGATGGTGAAGCTGATGAAGATGACGGCAGCGAAGGGGGCCAAGATGAAACGAGGGGCTTACGTTCACCCTCTGATAGTACGGATGCTGCCTCCATTGCTTCATCGTTTACGGATGCGGAACAATATCTGGCTACTGGTAGTCCTACGGCTGATGTTGTGACGACGCCAATAGCAACGCAAGCATCGCATAGTATTCCAAGCCCTGGAGAATCCTCTTCTCAACGTTCTCCGCAAGCAAAGCCTGCTCCCGAAGACGCGGTTCCCTTGGAAATCCTCCAGAGCCGTATGCCGAACGATCTCCCATCAGCTTCGCCATCTAACGCTGCGACCGTGTCTTCTGCAAGTACTAACACCCTCAGCGCAACTCTCCCTCGTTCATCTAAGTTTGCTCCCCATGAAGCACCCCGATCTCATAAATCGTTCATCCTCAGCTATACGGCTGAGAGTCTCGCTCAGCACTTCGGTATGATTGACAGAGAATTGTTCGTTAGCATCAAATTTGAAGAACTCATCTTGGACGATTGGATTGGTCGAGAGAATGAGGTAGATGTATTGGATTGGGCTCAATACCTCAAAGACAGAGCGAGGTGGAAGGCGGAAGGGAGGTTCCCTGAGAAGACGAATGCGCTCGCGGCTGTGAGGGCGAGGTTCAATCTGATGGCTAATTTCACGGTGTCGGAAGTTGTATTGACGCCCCCAATCGAGCGTTTAAAGGTGGTTGCTAAGTTCCTCAAGATCGCTATCGTAAGTGTTCATCATTCAATGTGACGGCACCCAATAACCTTATCTGGCATGCATAGAAATCGTATGAAATGGGTAGCTATAACACCGTTGTTGCTATCGTAAGCGCCTTGCAAAGTCCTTGGGTAAAGAGGGCTACGAAGCGCAAGTGGGACAATCTCTCGCATCAAGACAAGCGCACCTTCGATGATTTGAAAGTGTGGACAACGAGCAACAATAATTTTATGCACATTCGTCGCGCAGTGGACACTATTGTTGATGCGAAACCAATCGAGCCATCTTCACATGCGCCGTCCATCGTCAGCGGAGGAGTTGGGACGACCAATGGGACGGCCCACCCAGCTAACGGAGACAGAGCCAGTGGCACATCCACCAAAGCGAGGCCTACGCATTCGACCCAGAATAGCACTAGCTCTTCGGCTAAGCAGGCTGATATCACTGAATGTATCCCTTTCATCGGGATATATCTTTCTCAGCTGACGGAGTATTCTCATCTGCCCGATCTGATCGATCCCACGTCTCCCACCACGCCTGTATCCATCGATCTCATCTCATACAGTTACGATACGCTCTCACACCCGGAGGTGTTCAGCGCGCTGCAGCCATTGCCGGTTGGGACACAGATGGAGCCGCTGATTAATGTGCATAAGCAGCGGATGCGCGCGAAGGTAATCAAGCGTCTCGTGGCCGGACAACATGTGGCCAGCCGGGTAGGATGGGGGGTAGAGAAACGGTTATTCCAAAAATGTTTGAGGTTGAGGGGCTTGAATGACGAGACACTAGGGAGGGCGCTAGGGATGTACGGCCATCCTGGGAGCAGCGGAGCGAAGGCCGATGTCCAGGATTGGGGGTTGCACATCTGATCTGTGTTGGAAGGGAAGAGAAGGGAAGAGAAGTCATGACATGTACGACTAAAAAACGGACACCGTTGATTAATTATTTCTATGACTCGTCTGCCTTTGTTATCCTTGCTTTTTGAATATGTAACGTACATACTCTTAGAATTGTCGCTTTCATTCGTCTTCTGTCGTTATGTATTCTGGGTTTTTGTCGTCTTGAATACAAAATCTATGAATTTTGATTTTTTGAACAATTCTTTGGGCCACTACAAGAATGTCATGGTTGATACCTTTGTCCGAATTGCCTTCCAGGATGATACATGGGCATCGGATAATGAACCGGGCGACCAATTCATTCATCCTACAGCAGCAGCCGAACCGGTGGATGGAGTATACCTATTCGAACCCGAAAGCCTCTTCATGGTTTGTTCAGTTCTCCTCGTTCAACACAGAGCCCACTTCCTCCTTCGTCGTCTCGCACTCCTTCGTCCAGACGATCCCACATAGCTAGAGTTCCTAAAGAAACTTGACAACTTTCCTACCCATATTGGAGCGGGCCATTTGTGGAAGGAGGCTGCGTCGGAGTGTACGAAATTGATATGTCTGATTCTCAGAAACGAGATGACAACTTTGACAGCTACCGTCCGGAAAGTACAGGGCCGCCGAGATTCAAGATGTCGCCGATGCTATAGATGCAGTATTCATCTGCGAGTCATGATGATGATACTATGGCCATGGAAGGGGTTCCAATGGAGTGATGGTGGTCATGTGTAAAATGATCCGATTTCGAATGTTTATATCCTGGTCCCTGGACAATATCATAATATTGACGCCTGTAGTGTAGACAGAGCCCCTTGTCTCGATACACAAACCGTGGGTTAACCAATTGACTAGTACTTGTAAGACGGAAATAAATGTGGACGTTTTGTCTATGCAATATGCTCTGACCAGTCCATGTTTGCGCCACCAACGCGACGCGCCTGTTTGCCGATGTTAGTTCTCAAAGCTTACCTTAGCGGCCATGAACGACTCTTTGGGTCAATCCAAGGTCAATTATTGTTCTTATACGTTGCGATTGATATGGAGTTGAATTTCCTGTTTAACTGATATTGTTTTTTATAGGCATAAGATAACACAAAGAACTCGTACGGTGATGTAGAGACTGTTGTTATAACGGTACCGGCTGCCCGATGTACGATGGTAATATATGATTTCAATGGAAGCGTAGCAACCGGACACTTGTAAGGCAGAGTAGCCAGGAGAATGGTGCCATAGATAGCCATAGCTATTTCAAGGAACACGACATCGCCTTCGCGAAAGTCGGAACTTGAAAGGCAAAGGAATTCCAGAACAAGACTAACGCCAACCTCAAGTCACGGCAGTTCCGGGACGATTTCTCCGAGGCTGTTTTCAACAGCATGCGGTGTTGGGCGCCTATCGTCTTTGCCGTGTCACACCACTACCTTCTACGACCATGCCTTCCTCCCAGCCCGTATCTGACGATGCAGAGGAGATAAAATCCGCTGAAGGAGCTACCCATTCTGACAACGACCGTCCGGAGGTCGAGAATTCGACCCACTACTCGTCGCGCAGAAGAAGAAAGTCGGCAAGAGGACTGATGGGCATGAGGATCCGCGAATATTTGGTCAAAGGTGTGTGTGCGATCAACCTTTGATGTAGCTTAGTGAAGCTTATGGGAGGTAAAGGGAATGATCCGTTCGCCTATGAACACAAATTCCCCGAAGACAAGCGGTACGAGGAGCTGGGTTCGGCTGCCAGGGTATGGAGAACATACCTTGAAGAGTGCGCTGCATTTGATATCGAAATGGTGGAAGGATGGAGAGATGGATTGGATGTTTTGCTAGTTTTCGTGAGTACAAGTACTAATAAAAAATCCAAATTTTTTTCGCTGATCAATAAGCAGGCTGGCCTATTCTCTGCCGTAGTCACTACGTTCGTCGCACAGACGTCACAGAGCCTTCAGGCTGACTACGGTCAGGTCACGGCGTCGCTCATTTTCGAGCTCATCGATGTCCAGCGCGCTGCGGCCAATGGTTCCCTTGTGAACGATGTTCCTCGTTCAGGCCTTACCCCGTTTTCTAATTTTCATCCCACGACGTCTGATTCGTTAGTCAATGGACTGTGGTTCACCAGTCTATCATTCAGTCTGACTACCGCACTCTTCGCTGTCCTGACGAAACAATGGATCCACCAATACATGGCGGTTCCATCCGGCACGCCTAAGGATAGGTGTCGTGTCCGTCAATTTCGATACATGGGACTCCAGCAGTGGGGCGTAGGGTTCATCATTGGACTACTACCCGTCCTCATGAGCGCATCGCTTTGCATCTTTTTAGTGGGTCTTGTTGTTTTTCTAGTCCCGTTGCAAGTGTCGATTGCATCCGTCGTTGGGTGTATCACATTCCTATCCTCCGCTGCGTACTTCATCACCAATTTCCTACCTATTATATACCCTTCGTGCCCATACAAGACGCCGCTGTCCCAATACATCTTCCCTCTATACCTACATTGCCCGTAACGGCTTCCTCACTTCATTCATCTCTCCGATTTCCAGATACTGGTCCCAATCCTCGCCAGTCTCAAAAAACCCTCCTGTTCGTGCACTTCGAGAGGCTGAGCGTGCAGCAGTAGAGCACAGTGCGGATGAGATAGAAGCGAGTGCCCTGTCATGGTTATTTTGCATGTCCTCCAACCCCAGCGTACAGAGCATTGTTGTGGAGGCAGTCAGTGCTTTACCATTGAAGTCTGTAGCATCTCTGAAGCACCGCGCAAATGGAATTTCGGAGATGTGCGTTACCCTCGCCTTCGGTATGCAGGATGATCCTGAAGAAACAAAACTTGATCGGCTCATTCGCACATACCTTCGTCTTAATGCGGACGACAACTATTTTCTCTTGCCTACACTACTGGTGGGAAGGAATCACTTATCCCCCGATGTCTACGCAGAGCTGTTGTCGATCCAGTCCGACCAATTGCTTCACCAAGAAACCCGGAATCTGGTGAAAGCCCATTTCAGGAATGAGGAGACCCTTCTGCAGCCAATTGTATGGGGCAATCTACTCCGGAATCTATTACCCTTCTCTCCAGAAGACGATCTCATTCAATGGTCATTCTATGCAATTCCATTATCTTATTGGTGTATTGGCTATACCACTCCTCTATTCTTGATGCCAAACGGACTGCAGATTTGTTCGATTCCTGACACAGACCATCAAGCGGTATCCCTTTGGGCAGCCGTTAACACTCATCTGTATCCGTATGTCGCTGACGTCATCCTTCGAAGTCATGCAGATGCTACGGACAGTGTCTATCATTATAGTCCTGCCGACGAATTTCCCGAGCCCAAGGATCCCCGGCTACGTTCTCTACTGAAGGTAGCTGGCTCGCCCTCTATCCAAAAGGCCTACGGCGGCATTCCTTCTATCGATAGCCTTTTTGGAACTGTTATTCGCAGCATCGGACATTACATGGCGGTCGACTCGTTTGAGCTGTGTGGCAGCATTCCTTCCTTCAACCTAGACGGCGATCGCTACGCAGTGTTAAAGCTCATATATACACTCATTTCATCCAGCGAATTTGGTGGCGATGCTTCTGTTCGAAGTCAAGATCTGCGGATCACCTTGATCATATTCCTTCGGGTGCTCATTTCGACGTCTTCTCGTCCTCGCTTCTTTCCTGAGGACTGGTGTACGCCAATCATGGCTGCTAATCTTGCTCGAATCGCTTTCCAGGATGATGCATGGATGTCACGGCATGAACCTGCTCATAATCATGCATACATCCCTCATCTTACAGCAGCAGCTGAACTGGTTCATTATTTTCTCCGGTTCCCACCTATGATGAACGAGACTTTTTCTCATTTTGTTTCCAAGCGTCTTCTTGGTCCAATAGCCAGTTTACGCGGTTCTGATTTAGCCCGTAACGCTGGGTTACCAATGATCTTGAAGGTGTTTATCACTGGGCTGGAACCCGATGTACTGAACCCCGAAACGTTTCAGTCTTCTATTGCCTACTTATTCGAGCCCCAGAACCTGTTTTCCGTTTGCGCAGTTCTCCTCATGCGCAACGCTCATTCGGCTCTTCGTCGCCTCGCGCTCCTTCGTCCAGATGATTCTGCATGGCCGGAGTGCCTGATGCAACTCGACACCTTTCCTGCATACTTCGAAGTGCAATTCCATCCGAGCACTGGTCCTCATGCCATTTCAGAATTTAGAGCATTTGTGGAAGGAGGATGCGTCGGGGTCTACGGACTTGATATGTCTCATTCACAGACACCGCGACAGGACCACGATGGGAGCTCCCATCCGGGACATTCGCCGTCGAGAATCAAGTTATGGGTGAATCAGCTTTGGCCGCATTCTGGTACCAACGTGGGACATGCGAGGTGTAGCGGTGACGGTCAAGTGTGAAATTTCTTTCGGATATTTCAGTAGAACATAGTAGAAGGTGTCGGGAAGAGACGGCGGAGTCCCTTGTCTCGATATAAACCGTGAGTTAATCAATTAACTAGTACATGGAAGCCGGAAATCAATGTGGATGTTCTCTCTATTATAATCTAGACCCACGCTGCGGTCTCGTCTGTCGTATTTGCGCCACCAACGCGACGCGCTTGTTTGCCAATGTTACTCCTCAAAGGCTTGCCAGCGATCGAATCCTGACTTTTCTTTGGCATACGGATCGTTGACTCGTTGAGTCTGGTTTACGAGACTAGTTCTAGCAGCTCTTTCACATACTGTCACCTTGCTCAAAAATTTCCATCCTTCGTTTTTAATAGCTAAGTCGAACCTGGATACAACACGACGGGCTGGAAGATGGTATTGTCTTATCGCTGATACTGTATTGTGTATCACACAGGGGACTAGAGCGAGATCCGGAGATGCGCTATTCTACTGGGCAATGGTGTAGGTTGTACGATCCGGTATCGACAAGAAATCCGAGTGCTTGATTCAATGATTGGTCTCGGCGGCCGTCTTTGGGTGAATCGTTTCCGATTGATATGGAGTTGGATTTCCTGTTTAACTTATACTGTTCTTTATAGGTATACCATGCCTTAGGGAACTCTTACGGTGTTGTAGAAACTGTTTTTACAATGGTACCGGCTGCCCGATGGACGAGGATAATATATGATTTCTATGGAAACCTAGCAACCGGACACTCGTGAAGCAGAGTAGCCAGGAGAATGGTGCCATAGCGAGAGATCACCATGGCTATTTCAAGGAGTCCGTTATCACCTTTGCAAGGCGAAAGTCGGGAAAAGCACCCGGGTAGGTACCATTCTCATTGCTTTGACAGCCGCGCTGACCAAAGGAAATCCAATGAGCCGCGAAGAACTTGCTGCTGGCGCCGCTTCCCGAAGCAGGTTCCGATATGACCGCGAAGCGAGCTCGCTTCTTTCTTACTGTAATGGGCGGATCAAGTGCTGTTGTGCAGTAGTACATCCACCGCTATCGACTACCCTGACCTCGCATTAAGTGCATACTACGAGCTGTCTGGCATCACTATGGCTAAGACAGTCAAAGTCTCTCGCATCTGTAGTCGTATGTCCACGATTCGATCTACATCGACGGACCTATTGGACTTCCCTTCCCTCGGGCGCGATCGATGGTGGAGAGATGGGTCGGGCCCTACTTTTGGAGATCCTTCAAAAAGTTTTCTGTTGGACCTCGGTATGTGACTACAGTCTTAGTATCACACAAGCGATATTTCACCGGAGTCGACTGAATTTCGACCGTAGTTCCTTACGTATCAGCAACCGCAATATCCTCCTCAATCTAGGAAATACATAAGTCAATGACCTTTGCTTGAAACGATGCATCTGTGTAGTGGATCGTCGTGAATGAAGCAAAGTAACTTGGGCAAGATCTGCGCTCTTTAGGGCAGGTTTCGTCGTGGCATCGGTAACTTGATTCTGTCGCGCTTCTTTGACAGCGTCACCCAGCCGTCCACCTTTCTTCTTCCCCAACCATCCACAATGAATAATATTCCCCCAGATATATACTATGCCATTGGCAAAGAGGTATTTTTCTTTTTTCTAACAGGCGGCTGTTCATCTGATATCTCGTTCGTTTAGCTCTGCAGCAAAGACCTGAAGAAAATGAGGGCTACGTGTAAACTCATAAATTATGCTGTGGAATCTCTCGTCTTCTCGTCGATTCATATGGTATCGTTTTACCGGCGACATGGTTCTCATCAGGCCTGGATATCTCGGATATTTCGATACCTTCAGGGGCGATATTTTCCGCCACGTCTCAGCAATCGACGACGCCATTATCGTCTGCTTCCTTTCAGCCATTCATCGAACTTGACAAGGCTATCTTGAAATATTTCATTCCACTCTTACAGAACTTGAGGGATTTCTCGTACGTTCATTTGCTTTGTGACAGCCTTTACTAATTGCCAACGTAGAATTTCGATGGAACATAAGGTACCTGCATGGTTCTTCGAGGCTCTGTATCCTTCCCTTTCGTCTCTTCCTCACATCGAAACCATCATGTTACGGGCCAAAAATGAGTTCTACCCACCACCGCGCTCTCTTCGTCCCTACGTCCACACCGTCCTGCTAACCTGCACATGGGACGACGCTGCCTGCGTTTCGACTCGGTCCTTTTTGCAGACCACACCGGCTGTCAGGACCATGAGACTGGAGAACGGCGACGTGCTCATTCGTGCTGAATCGCGACGGTCGATGGGAGATATCTTAGGTGGTTTCAGTGATCGCCATCTGGGCATCGAGAACCTTGATACGAGTGGCTTCGACCTGCTCGAAGACTGGCCGTCTATTAAGGACCACTTCCGTTATCTCGCTTGCCTCGTCATTCACGACAATCCCGACACTCCGACTGGTTTCTGGACATGCCTCATGGAGGAAGGAGCGCACCGCACGATCCGCCAATTCAGTGTCAAGTCTGACCCTCATCTTACTCCACATGCTTGCCTTTCACCGGAACTATGGGACTTTCTATGGGCGCTGGAGAAATTAGAGTTCCTCCAGATTTGTATAGCGTTTTCGAACTCGGAGGGGGAGCGCGAGATGGGAGAGAGCCAGGGTAACGAATTTTACGAAAAGTTTTTGAAGAAGCATGGGGGTACGATGAAAAACCCTAACTTGACTCCCATGGAATGTAGCTGGTCTATCACCACTCCGGGACATCTCGAGCTACTGGTTGAGGCATGTCCGAAGCTAGTCGGGTTGACTTTGTTTACGAGTCATGTCGGCGGAGAAACGGATGTTTTTTTGTCTCAGAAAAATTACCTCACTGAACAAAGCTCTCCTTCATTCTCAAGGTTCCCGTCCTTGACCAGATACCGTCTCTCCCGTACCTGAAGAGCCTCGAATTGAACGGTGTCATACCGACTCTGTACAGAATGCCAGGATCGGAGCAACAACCACTTGATATCGCCGCTTGTTATCGTGAGAAGGAAGAGGCGCTTAAGGAAGTGATCCTTGGATACAAGCCGATGGATCCCAAGGCGTTCGAGGGCCTGGTGGTAAACAGCGAAAAAAGTTGCGTCTTTGAGTTTTTGGAAGGAGCCCAGGCGTTTACTTGCAACCTCGGTATTCCGCATTTCGTTCGCA
This sequence comes from Armillaria altimontana, assembly GCA_022818075.1. Lineage (NCBI taxonomy): Eukaryota > Fungi > Basidiomycota > Agaricomycetes > Agaricales > Physalacriaceae > Armillaria > Armillaria altimontana. Next base: position 1,496,511 of record JAIWYR010000009.1, read on the forward strand.
CTGAGTTGCATTTCGGATAGTCTTCTTTGCTGATCGGATCGTTGTGCTAATAGTTACGTGTGTAATACTGTATTTTAAAATTGGTGATGTTTGACAACAATGTGGGAGGATTCTTCTGTAAAGGATAGGCGTCGTGAGAGTGGATTGACATACATGTACTTGCAACTAAACATTCCCGAGTGTCGGGGGATGAAGCGGCTGAACGGCTGAGGCCTGAGCTGGCCTGAGGCATTCAGGCGGATGGAGCTGGAAAACCGAATTGAATTTAGCCATCTCCGCCAATACCGCTCAGGGCTATAAGGGTGAGATATTACCCTGGTCCGAGTTGTCCGCAGATAAGATATGAAATAAAATTTTTGTTGTTCAACGAAGTTCGACCCTTACGCGCGTAGCGAGTCGACCGTCCTCTTTCCCTTCGAATCAGTTTCAGATAATTGGGACTGAGACGGGGACAAGCGACTCTGGTGAGATCTTTTCGCGGATGGAGGGAGAGCCGTCTAGGCTCATCACATGCTGATTTGCTTCAGCTCGAAACCTTACAGCTATACATTAAATGCTCGCTGCGGAAAAAAAAGCAGGTGTCTTGGAAAAGACAACGGTCTATATTAGGGAGGTTCTGTGAAGGGTAGAGCTGATGATCACAACTCTCTGATTTCTACTTTCAGGTTCAATACATGAAAACTATGGTTTTGCGCCACTTTTGCGTGCACTCTCTGTAACCCTCGTGGCCCGCTAACTCTAGCGAATTTTCAAGTGCCTGATGATGCCTTGCTGCTGACTCCTTCGCTATTCTGTCGGGATTGAGCCTCCACACTGAGTAGAATATAAAGTCCATTGTACTGAAACGAATGTTCTACAGGTCAAGTTCTGTCTACCTTTCTTGACTGCTTCTTGCTTAGTATCATCTCTTTGAGCTACAATGCGCGCTGTCTTGTCTAAACTATCCATGTTGATCCTGGCTGCTGTTCAGCTGCCTCGTGCATTGGCAGCACCCGGCGCCAGTCGACGATCTACCTGCACAGACCCAACTGTTCGTGTGGAATGGTAGCTATTCATCTCACGGTATAGATGTACGGTATACCATTTCTGACTCTCCTTGTAGGAATACATTGACCGAAGACGAGAAGGCAGCATACTTCGCGGCGGAGCTCTGTCTTCTTCAGGCGCCTGCTCAAACCGACATTCCATATGTTGTGTCGCGCTACGATGACTTGGTCAGTTTCCGTGCATAATGTCACTCTATAATCGATTTCATATCTTGATAGGTCGGTACACATCAGCAACAAAGCGATCTCGCAGACAACAATGATTTCTGGCATGTAACTGGACAGTCAGTGGTCTTTTATTTATTGTCATATCCAGGCTTACCTAGATTCTTTTTCTCTCTCTTGCGCAGATTCTTACATGTACGAACCATCTTCATCCTTAACTTGTTAGAGATCTATGATCTAAACTCATATTTTAGGTCCACCGTTACTACGTCCACACCCACGAAACAATCCTCCGTAATGAATGCGGATACACTGGTGCTGTACGTTTGCCAATATTTTACCCTAGTTGTCAAACGAATAACACCTTTTCGAATTTCAGTTGCCGTACTGGAATGAAGCTGTTGACGCTGGTGCATTTGCTACCTCTCCCGTCTTACTAGACTTTGGGGGGAATGGTAGTGAGGATGATGACTGGGCCGTCATTGACGGGCCTTTTGCTAACCTTACACGGCCCCTGAGCGCGACGGCGGGTACTAGCCATCTCCTTGCACGCGAAGTCGATGAGAGCGCCTCGATCAGAGTCGGACAGACATACGTTGACGCTTTGCTTGCCCTTGACACGTTGGCGGATTTCAAAAGCACTTTGGGTGTTGCAGCCACAGATCTCGGGATCCATGTCTCAGGGCATGCTGGCGTCGGAGGGGATGTGTGTGCTTTTCAATATTTCGATGATACCGTCTTATATTTTCTCCCTTTGTCAGATGGCTAACGTCGCAACTTCGCCTAACGATCCAATGTTCTGGATGCATCACGGATTTGTTGATTATGTGCGTTCAGTCCAATTTCTTCCTCGTGTTCTTTGTGGGCTGATGTTCGGGTCGTGTATCTGTTGCAGATTTGGTGGAAGTGGCAGGGCGACAACGAAACTCGTATCAATGATTTGAATAACATCGGGTATGAGTCTCAGAAAGAGCCTGCGACCGGTTATGTGGTACGTGCTACTGTGTTTATTTCACAGGATGTACTAAACGACATGCCAGGAGACCACCGGAGCTACCGTGTTGTATATGTTCGACATCCTTCCCAATGCAACGGTATGTGCTAGGTCTGTATAATAGCGCGACATCTATTGATGCTTCTGATTACAATGTAGGTTGCTGACGTGTTGGACACGCAAGCCGGTTTGTTGTGCTACACTTATGCTGCTTGAACGAGAAACCAAACTTGAAGATTTCCTTACAACTCCACTCCAAGAGATCTTGCTTCTTGTGTATGGAAATTTTTTCATTATATGCTTTAACCGGACAATGATACAAATTTAATCCACGAGACTACGGGCACGTCTGTGCGTTTCAAGTTCTGAGTTTTCCGTGTGATCTACTTTCCTGTTTCTTGTATTTGTCTCATGTCGACAATGCGACGATCTGTGGTTGTGTACTTGTGTCGCGTCCGCGTTCCTTTCAACAAAAGGGGTCAGTGAATATGCCCGAGAAAGCGGACCGTCCCAATGCTCCGCCAGGTCGAAAATTGCACTACAAGCCGTCGTCTCAGTAGATACGGAGTTACACTTGAAACTTCTGTGTGACGCAGATCGGTGCTGAACATGGACCTGGACAAACGTCAACTTTCTTGACGCGTCGTTGTCATTTGTCTGCTGTAGAATTGCAGTTAACGCAGGAGGCCTGACATCAAACACGAATAAGGCCTCAGGGAGAAAGAAACACAATTTCAGAGCCATCCTCGCTAAGACTACTCAAGGTTAGGAGTCACGGTAGGAGCATCGACACCCAATTCTGCGATGCAACCTCAAACCAGGACTTCAATGGACCACAGAAAGGCGGCCGGAGATCTAGGAAAGTTTACCAACCTAGCTTCGGTGCCTGATAGAGCAAGTGTTTCGAATTACATAGATATCCCGCAAATCAAAGATACCATAATGCGTGGAATCAGAAGAAACGGTGACTAAATAAATTTCGAACCACAACTCCCAGACACGGGCTGTTGACGGTTTTGAACAAGTCGACAAGGCCGCGCCACCGACGTGACGCGTCTGTTTGCCTTTGTTGTCACTCCCGTTGTTTTTCTCCTTTCGTTCACAATGACCTCAGCGACATCCAGCCCCATATCTCGTTCTCGCGGCGTATATAGACTGTATTGTGATTCTTGAAACCGAGTGGCCGCTACCCTCGAGGACTGCAGATGGAATTGCAAGTAGGCTTAGGCTTCAAAGTTGTTGTGACCCCAGGCAGTCTGTCCCGTATATCATTTACTTGGTGACACGTTACCGCTCCTAATCAGTTTTTTCTAGCAGTTTCCAGTGCCTCGGGTTGCCCGTAGCACGCTGCTGCTGAACGTACGAATCACTGCAGGAACAAGAAAGTTGGCAGCTCTATGGGTGACGTAAATATGCATCAATTCGACACGGTTGTATAGAGCCAGCACTAGCACGAAGGCTTGTGCAGAGAATGTCCAGAGATGATGTTGTGCCAAGCATCCACGTTTGGTACGATTGGAAACTACCAACGTTTTCGCCAATTATTGAGGTTGTCGCAGTGCGCGTTCGGGTAATGTCTCTCCTGCGCTAGTCACTCGGCCGGTGTTGGTCGGAACTCCGGGACGATTGGTCCGGAATTTCCTTTTATCATGCTGCTTACTTCGTATTGCATCTTCCACAACCATGCCTTCTGCCCTATGCGTATCTGACGATGAAGGGGATATGGAATCTGCCGAAGAAGTCAACCAGCCTAACAACAATCAGCCGGAAGTCGAGAAACCGACTTACTATTCGTCGCGCAGAAGAAGGTCCATAAGAGGACTGGTAGGGATGAGCATTCGCGAATATTTAGTCAAAGGTGTGTCTGCAATTAACATCTACTTTAGGTTAGTGATGCTCATGGTAGATAAAGGGAATTATCCATTTGGCTACGAGCAGAAATTCCCCGAAGACAAGCAATACGAAGAGCTAGGACCGGTTGCCAGGGTATGGAGAACATACCTTGAAGAGTGCGCTGCATTTGATATCGAGATGGTAGAAGGATGGAGGGACGGACTGGATGTTTTGCTAGTTTTCGTGAGCGCATATACTATTAAATCCAACGTCCTTCGTTGATGGACAATTAGGCAGGTCTTTTCTCTGCGGTAGTCACTACGTTCGTCGTACAGACGTCGCAGACCCTTCAGGTTGACTACGGTCAGATCACAGCGTCGCTCCTTTTCGAGCTCATCAATGTCCAGCGCGCAGCGGCGAATGGTTCCCTCGTGAACGATGTCCCTCGTGCAGGCCTTACCCCGTTCTCTGATTTTCATCCCACGACATCCGATTCGCTGGTCAATGGACTGTGGTTCACCAGTCTTTCATCCAGTCTGACTACGGCACTCTTCGTTGTACTTACGAAACAATGGATCCACCAGTACATGGCAGTGCCATCCGGCACACCTCGGGACAGGTGTCATGTTCGTCAATTTCGATACATGGGGCTCCAGCAGTGGGGCGTAGGGTTCATCATTGGACTACTTCCGGTCCTCATGAGCGCATCGCTTTGCATCTTTTTAGTGGGTCTAGTTGTTTTTCTAGTCCCGCTTCAAGCGTCGATTGCATCTGTCGTTGGGTCTATCACATCCATATCCTTCGCTGCGTATTTCATCACCAACTTCCTCCCCGTTATATATCCCTCGTGTCCATACAAGACGCCGCTGTCACAATACATCTTCCCTCTCTATACTTACATTGCCCATAACGGCTTCTTTACTTCAGTTATCTCCCCGATCTCCAGATACCCGTCCGAATCCCCGGAAAAACCTCCCATTCGTGCACTTCGAGAAGCTGAGCGTGGAGCAGTGGCGCACAGTGTAGACGAGATGGAAACGAATGCACTGTCCTGGCTATTTTGCATGTCCTCCAACCCCGGCGTACAGAGCATTGTTGTAGAGGCAGTCAGTGCTTTACCGTTGAACTCCGTGGCGTCTCTGGAGCAACGCGCAAAAGGAATTTCGGAGATGTGCCGTACCCTCATCTGCGGTATGCGCGATCATCCTGAAGAAAGGAAGCTTGATCGACTCATTCGCACATTTTTTCGTCTTACTACGAACGATGATTTCTTCGTGCTGTCGCCTAGACCACAAGAAGAAAGGGAGCGATTGTCCCCCGATGTCTATGCAGAACTTTTGTCTATCCAGCCCAGCCTACTTTATCACCAAGAGATCCGTAACTTGGTAAAAGCCCAGCTCACAAACTCGACAGACGAGGGTCTTCGTCTGCAGCCCATTGTGTGGGGCAATCTTCTCCGGAGGCTACAACCCTTCCCTGAAGAAGACGATCTCACTCAATGGTTATTCCGTGCAATTCCATTATCTTATTGGTGTATCGAATACACCCCTCCTCTCATTTTCACGTCCAACGGATTGCAGATTTGTTCGATTCCTGGCACAGACCATCACGCGGTATCCCTTTGGACAGCTGTTGACACTTATCTGTACCCATATGTCGCTAACATCATCCTTCAAAGCCACGCAGATCCTACAGACAGTGTTTATCATTATGGTCCTGTCGACGAATTTCCCGAGCCCAAGGATCCCCGGCTACGTTTTCTGTTGAAGATAGCGGACTCGCCCTCTATCAAAAATACCGACGGCGGCATTCCTTCTACCGATAGCCTTTTTGCAATTGTTATTCGTCGCATCGGGCATTACATGACTGTCGACTCGTTTGAGCTGTATGGCGACATTCCTTCTTTCAAACTAGACAGCGATCGTTATGCAGTGTTGAAACTCCTCTATGCACTGGTTTCATCCAGCGAATTTGGTGGTGATGCGTCTGTTCGAATCCAAGATCTGCGCCTCATCTTGGTGACATTCCTTCGGGTACTCAATTCGACTTCTCCTCACCCTCGTTTCCTTCCTGATGACTGGTGTACACCAACCATGGCTGCTACTTTCGTCCGAATTGCCTTCCAGGAGGATGCATGGACATCGCAATATGAACCATCTCACAGATACATCTTTCAGCTTTCAGCAACTGCGGAACTGGTTCATTATGTTCTCCGGTTCCCCCTCGTGATGAATGAAGCTTTTTCTTATTTTGTTTCCAGGCGTCTTCTTGGTCCAATAGCCAGTTTACGCGGTTATGATTTCTCCTTGAACCCCGCGTTATCAATGGTTTTGGATGCGTTTATCACCGGGCTGGAATCCGATGTATTGAACCCCGAGACATTTCAGCACTCTATTGACTACTTATTCGAGCCCGAAAACCTCTTCACAGCTTGCGCCCTTCTCCTCATGCGGCTCAGCACTCGTTCGGCTCTTCGTCGCCTTGCGCTCCTTCGTCGAGATGATCCTGCATGGCCAGAGTGCCTGATGCAACTCGACACCTTTCCTGCACACTTCGAAGTGCAATTCCATCCGAGTGCTGGTCCTCATGTCATTTCAGACTTTAGAGCATTTGTGGAAGGAGGATGCGGCGGGGTTTACGGAATCGATATGCCTGATTTGCAGACAAGGCGACGAGATCACGATGGAAGCTCCCATCCGGGTCATTCGCCGTCGAGAATCAAGTTATGGTTGAATCAGCTTTGGCCGCATTCTGGTACCAACGGGGGAGTTACGAGGCTCAGCGGTGATGATCAAGTGTGAAATTCCTTTCGGATATTTTAGTAGTGATAGACATAGAAGATATCGGGAGGATAGTTGAGCTACACAAAGGTTTTTTTTTAGTGACCGCGTGGCGTGTCGGAAATGAAGCAGGAGTTCAAAGAAGGAAGGAAGGGGTTCGATTGATATAAGTTGACAATCTTTAATAAAGTATTCGTGGGAATTTCCAAAATTTGAAATTGACCTCTGGCCGGCGTCAGTCGCTCATCAGGACCACGACGGCGGAAGCAGCTTGATGCCGTCTCAGCGCGGCAATTCGCCCACTCAGGAGCCTCAAGTAGAGAATCTAACCAGTTATTCTCCCCGAGGTCGTAGGCGGTCAAAGCGTGGACTGTTGGGAATCAAGAGCCGCGATTTTATCGTGAAAGGTAACATTTCCTCTCTGAATTAAAGCAAAACCTTACAGGAAATCAAGGAAACGATCCTTTTGACTACGAACAGAAGCTCCCAGAGGACAAACAGTATGAAGAATTGGGACCAGCAGCCCGGGTATGGAGAACATACCTCGAAGAATGTGGGCTGTTTGATCGTGAAATGGTAGAAGGATGGAAGGATGGCTTAGATGTGCTGCTCGTCTTTGTGAGTGCCAGCACCATACATACTGCTTCATCGCTAACTCCTACCAGGCTGGTCTTTTCTCGGCCGTGGTTACGACTTTCGTTGCCCAAACGTCGCAGAGCCTGCAGCTCGATTATACGCAAGTCACGGCGTCGCTTTTGTACGAACTGATCAACGTCCAGCGTGCAGCTGCAAACGGCGCACTTGTGGACAGTGTTCCTCGCTCAGGTTTCACGCCTTTCTCTGATTTTCAACCAGCAACAACCGATTTATGGGTCAACGGGCTCTGGTTTACAAGTCTCTCTCTCAGTCTAGCCACTGCACTGGTTGCGGTGCTAATGAAACAATGGATACATCTGTACATGGCAGTTCCATCTGGAACGCCTCGCGACCGTTGTCGTGTACGCCAATTCCGATACATGGGTCTCCAGGAGTGGCGCGTGCCTTTCATCATTGGATTCCTTCCGGTCTTGATGAGCGCGTCTCTCGGGGTATTCCTCGCTGGCCTGGTAGTCTTTTTGGTTCCGCTACGTCTGGCAATTGCGTCCGTAGTGGGTGCTATCACGTTCACTGCCTTCGCAGGATACACAATCACCAACTTTCTTCCCATTCTCTATCCATCATGTCCTTACAAAACCCCACTGTCCCAATATGTTTTCTCTCTCTACACTCATATCATTCACAATGGTCTGCTCAATTGGCTCATCTTACCCATCTTCAAACCTCAAATCTCAGAGGAATCTCGCGTTCGCACTCTCAAAGATGCGGAACAAGATGCCGTCAGACGTAGCGCCGAGAGCACAGACGTCTACGCGCTATCATGGCTGTTCTCGATGTCATCCAATCCCAGTGTCCAAAGCATTGTCGCCCAGTCCATCGGTGCTCTGCCGCTAAAGTCTGTAGATTTATTGAGGCAGCACATGAAAGGTGTTTCTCTAACGTGCGTTGAGGTTATCAACAATTGTGTTGGTACTCAAACTGTCCTTGAACCGACTCAACAAGCCAAAGTCGAGCGTTTGACTCGCGCCCATCTTCGTGTCCGAAGACGCGACGATAAGACATGGTTCCACATATCAACGGTACTCGATATGGATTACGTCCAACGAGACCTGTTTGCTGGCATCGCTGCCGCTACACCTTTCTGGACACGAGGCCGTGAGGCTCAGGAGGTGGTCCAAAGGAGTCTTTCGGGCTCTCCCGCAGAACGGCAATTGCGTCTGCAACCGATCGTTTGGATCAATCTTCTTCGTAATGCCTTCATTACAGGCGGGTTAAGCCCGAGTCGCGGTCTCCTAGATGCCATCCCGAATTACTACTGGAGACAGGACTGGGTTTGTCCTGCTCCAGTGCTCACGGTTGACGAAGGAAAAATGAAAACATGCCGGGGTGAAGCACTCCCATTTATCTGTGATTCGATCAATCACAACGATGCTCTAACGTTCCAAGAAGCTGTGCGAAGCAGCATTTACCCTTATGTCGCTAACTATATCATATCCCATCGTCCACCCGCGGAAGTTCTGCACAATTCGCATTCCATTCTCCCTGTGGCCGAAGACCGGCGGCTGCAGTTTCTTCTAGCCATGATCACACCTTCCTCTTCATCACGGGCTACTATCCAGTCTGCTCTAATGGACAAAATGATGGAGTACATTGAAATTAACCTGAATGTTGACATGCTTCCGCTCGGATCACTTCCCTGCTCAGGTCTAGACAGTAATCGCCTTGCAGCTCTGGAGACACTGTATTCACTCATCCTCTCCAACGTGTTTGGAAACGCTTCAGTTCTTGGATGGCATGGACAGCGCAGCGCGCTACGCGTTTTCTTGCGACTTATGACTTCCACGAGTCCACTTCCCCACCATTTTTCAGATCCCAACGAGTGGTGTACGCCAGCGGTAGCGACAAAGTTCATCAACGTCGTCTTTGACATCGGTTCAGTTGATGATTGGGCATCCAGTTATCAGTATCGTGACCTGCGGACGGTATCAGAACTAATGGGGTACCTCTTCGAGTTTAGCCCCACTGCTAATGAGGCATATTCGACCTTTGTGGAAATGCGCTATTTCGATGTTGTAGAACGCTTTTTGGATGCATCCCTGCCGAGCGAAAACCTTCGCGGCTTCATAATGGGGTTGAATTCTAGTCTACTAGATCCACACGTCCGCCAGGAGGCCCTGGATTATCTGCATGAACCTCACAGTCGTATCGTTGCCTGCACAGCCCTGTTCCGGGGTTCCAACGAAAGCACCCTCCAGCAACTCGCCCTGATTCGACCCAATGACCCTACGTGGCAGCAGACCGATTCAGTTGCTGCTAGCCCACGACCGTGCTGTCTTTCGGCTGTCAACAGTATTGTTTCTTCGGCATTCATTACCGCGGAACCTAGTCCAGTGCAAAGCGCGCCGCCCGAAACGCGAGTGGCCCACGGGAACAGTTCCTTGTCACGATCTTTTCCACGCGACGATACGTCTGGCAGAAACATCTTGGACCGAATTATAACGTCCGTGGGACAGTGGCGACGCAAGGGAAGATTACTTGAAGATACGGTGCCATCATCATTGAATGGGAACGTGTGAGACGCTGGGACCAAAGAAGCGTATTTGTCAAAAGCTGCTGGGAAAATGTAACGCAACACGTCTTCATCTTTTCTGGCGAAAGATCTAATCGCGACTTCGGACAGATCTTTGATAGATCGAATGCCCGAATTTCATACTCGTTTGGAAAAACAATTTTTTTGATCGATCGGATCGAATTTCACCGTCCCCGCTCTTCACTTCCGACCCCCGTCATCGACGACAAGCTCTATCGTTACCTCTCTTTATCGATTATCCTTGCTCAGGCTCTAAGCACTTGTATTCTTCCCGAAGAGCATGTTTCCCCTAGGGCAATGCATATAGTATTTATCTTTTTTGTCTTGAATACTGATGGATTGATGACTGCTCAGCCAATACATGGACAGTCTGCCCCAAGAACTCGTAGACGCCTTAGTGGACATCCTTAGCAACGACCGCCGCAGTCTTTGTGCACTTTTATCCATCTCCCGCTCCCTACGATCTCAAGGAAGAGTCCATTTCTTTCGTATAGTTCACCTTCCGAAGAAAGGTTCTGTCTCAACTTTCCTCGATCTGTGCGCGCCGGAGATTCCACATCTGGTGGAAGATCTACTTGTGGCCCTCCCCGCACTGTAGAACGCAGAGAGGGCCTTGAGCGACTACTAGAAAGATATCCTCTTCCCAATGTCCGAACGGTCACTCTAAAGCACTTTCGGTGCTTCGGGATCAAAGATTCAGTTCCCACCGCCTTGTTGTCGTATCCTCTCACCTCATCGACGCTAAATATTGAATTGTACGAGTCCGAACACCTGTATGAGCTTCTGATGTGTTATTAAACTCTCAAGCATCTTGACGCTTCCCTGGCCTATGTTTTGGATAGTGTTCATCAGATAGGAACGGGATTAGAGGAGGCTGAGGTCGACCAGGGTGCTATCATCTCAATCGAAGACTTGTCCGCCTCGATTGCCATCCTTTCCCTCTGTTCGTCTATACAGCTATTTGCGGCACACGTATTGCGTAACATCAGATTGGATTTCTGGTACCAGACTTGCATAGATGCCAGCAACTGCTTGAAAACGTCCTCGTTTCCTTCCTGATGACTGGTGTACACCAACCATGGCTGATACCATTGTCCGAATTACCTTCCAGGATGATGCATGGACATCGCAATATGAACCATCTCGCAGACACATCTTTCAGCTTTCAGCAGCTGCGGAACTGGTTCATTATTTTCTCCAGTTCCCTCCTGTGATGAATGAGGCTTTTTCTCATTTTGTTTCCAGGCGTCTTCTTGGTCCAATAGCCAGTTTACGTGGTTACGATTTCTCCTTGAACCCTGCGCTATCAATGGTTTTGGATGCGTTTATCACCGGGCTGGAATCCGATGTACTGAACTCCGAGACGTTTCAGCAGTCTATTGACTACTTATTCGAGCCCGAAAATCTCTTCACAGCTTGCGCCCTTCTCCTCATGCGGCTCAGCACTCGTTCGGCTCTTCGTCGCCTCGCGCTCCTTCGTCGAGATAATTCTGCATGACCAGAGTGCCTGATGCAACTCGACACCTTTCCTGCACACTTCGAAGTGCAATTCCATCCGAGCACTGGTCCTCATGCCATTTCAGAATTCGGAGCATTTGTGGAAGGAGGATGCGGCGGGGTCTACGGAATTAATATGCCTGATTCGCAGACAATGCGACGTAATCACGATGGGAGCTCCCATCCGGAACATTCGCCGTCGAGAATCAAGTTTTGGTTGAATCAGCTTTGGCCGCATTCTGGTACCAACGAGGGAGTTACGAGGCTCAGCGGTGATGGTCAAGTGTAAAATTCCTTTCGGACATTTCAGTCGTGTTAGACGTAGAAGCTGTCGGGAGGATAGTTGACAATGCTTTAATCGAGTTTTCGTGGGAATTTCCAAAGTTTGAAATTGACTACTGGCCGGCGGCAATCGCTCATCACGACCGCGACGACGGAAGCAGCTTGATGTCTTCTCAGCGCGGCAATCCGCCCACTCAGGAGCCTCAAGTAGAGAATCTAACCAGTTATTCTCCTCGGAGTCGTAGGTGGTCAAAGCGTGGACTGTTGGGAATCAAGAGTCGCGATTTTATCGTGGAAGGTAACACTTTCCTCTCTGAATTAAAGCAAAATCTTACAGGAAATCAAGGAAACGATCCTTTTGACTACGAACAGAAGCTCCCAGAGGACAAACAGTATGAAGAATTGGGACCAGCAGCCCGGGTATGGAGAACATACCTCGAAGAATGTGGGCTGTTTGATCGTGAAATGGTAGAAGGATGGAAGGATGGCTTAGATGTGCTGCTCGTCTTTGTGAGTGCCAGCACCATACATACTGCTTCATCGCTAACTCCTACCAGGCTGGTCTTTTCTCGGCCGTGGTTACGACCTTCGTTGCCCAAACGTCGCAGAGCCTGCAGCTCGATTATACGCAAGTCACGGCGTCGCTTTTGTACGAACTGATCAACGTCCAGCGTGCAGCTGCAAACGGTGCACTTGTGGACAGTGTTCCTCGCTCAGGTTTCACGCCTTTCTCTGATTTTCAACCAGCCACAACCGATTTATGGGTCAACGGGCTCTGGTTTACAAGTCTCTCTCTCAGTCTAGTCACTGCACTGGTTGCGGTGCTCATGAAACAATGGATACATCTGTACATGGCAGTTCCGTCTGGAACACCTCGCGACCGTTGTCGTGTACGCCAATTCCGATACATGGGTCTCCAGGAGTGGCGCGTGCCTTTCATCATCGGATTCCTTCCGGTTTTGATGAGCGCGTCTCTCGGGGTATTCCTCGCTGGCCTGGTAGTCTTTTTGGTTCCGCTACGTCTGGCAATTGCGTCCGTAGTGGGTGCTATCACGTTCACTGCCTTCGCAGGATACACAATCACCAACTTTCTTCCCATTCTCTATCCATCATGTCCTTACAAAACCCCACTGTCCCAATATGTTTTCTCTCTCTACACTCATATCATTCACAATGGTCTGCTCAATTGGCTCATCTTACCCATCTTCAAACCTCAAATCTCAGAGGAATCTCGCGTTCGCACTCTCAAAGATGCGGAACAAGATGCCGTCAGACGTAGCGCCGAGAGCACAGACGTCTACGCGCTATCATGGCTGTTCTCGATGTCATCCAATCCCAACGTCCAAAGCATTGTCGCCCAGTCCATCGGTGCTCTGCCACTAAAGTCTGTAGATTTATTGAGGCAGCACATGAAAGGTGTTTCTCTAACGTGCGTCGAGGTTATCAACAATTGTGTTGGTACTCAAACTGTCCTTGAACCGACTCAACAAGCCAAAGTCGAGCGTTTGACTCGCGCCCATCTTCGTGTCCGAAGACGCGACGATAAGACATGGTTACACATATCAACGGTACTCGATATGGATTACGTCCAACGAGACCTGTTTGCTGGCATCGCGGCCTCTACGCCTTTTTGGAAACGAGGCCATGAGGCTCAAGAAGTGGTCAGAAGGAGCCTTTCGGGCTCTCCCGCAGAACGGCAATTGCGTCTGCAACCGATCGTTTGGATCAATCTGCTTCGTAGTGCCTTGGATGCTAGAGGATTAGGCCTGAGTCGCAGTCTCCTAGATACCGTCCCGAATCACTACTGGAGACAGGACTGGATTTGTCCTGCTCCAGTGTTCACGGTCGAAGGCGAGGCACCCCCGTTTATCTGTGATTCGGTCAATTACAACGACGCTCTAACGTTCCAAGAAGCTGTGCGAAGCAGCATTTACCCTTATGTCGCTAACTATATCATATCCTATCGTCCACCTGCGGAAGTTCTGCACAATTCGCATTCCATTCTTCCTGTGGCTGAAGACCAGCGGCTTCGTTTTCTTCTAGCTATGATCACACCTTCCTTTTCATCACGGGCCAATATCCAGTCTGCTCTGATGGACAAAATGACGGAGTACATTGAAATTAATCTGAATGTCGACATGCTTCCGCTCGGATTCCTTCCATGCTCAAGTTTAGACAGTAATCGCCTTGCAGCTCTGGAGACACTGTATTCACTCATCCTCTCCGACGTGTTTGGAAATGCTTCAGTTCTTGGATGGCATGGACAGCGCAGCGCGCTACGCGTTTTCTTGCGACTTATTACTACCACGAGTCCACTTCCCCACCATTTTTCAGACCCCAACGAGTGGTGTACGCCAGCTGTAGCGACAAAGTTCATCAACGTCGTCTTTGACATTGGTTCAGTCAATGATTGGACATCCAATTATCAGTATCGTGACTTGCGGACGGTATCAGAGATAATGGGATATCTCTTCGAATTCAGCCCCACTGCTAATGAGGCATATTCGACCTTTGTGGAAATGCGCTATTTCGATGTCATAGAACGACTTTCGAAGCCATCCCTGCCGAGCGAAAACCTTCGCGGCTTCATCGTTGGGTTGAATTCTAGTCTACTAGATCCGCACGTCCGCCAGGAGGCCCTGGATTATTTGCATGAACCTCACAGTCGTATCGTCGCATGCGCTGCCCTGTTCCCGGGTTCCGACGAAAGCACTCTCCGGCAACTCGCCATGATTCGACCCGATGACCCTGCGTGGCCCGCGCGTCTGCTGCATTTCGGCTCAGTTGTTGCTAGTCCGCGACCAGGCTGTCCTTCGGCTGTCAGCAAGATTATTTCCTCGGCATTCGTTACCGCGCAGCCTACTCTGGCGCAAGGCGCGTCGTCTGAAACGCGAGTGCCTCACAGACACAGTTCCCTACAATCTTTGCCGCACAGTGATACGTCTGGCAACATATTGGACCATATTATAACCTCCGTGGGACAGTGGCGACGCAAGGGCAGATTACCTGAAGATAATGTGCCGTCGTCATTGAATGGGAACGTGTGAGACGTTGAGAACCAAGAAGCAGGTTTGTCCAAAGCTGCTGGAAAGAGGTAACGCAAAATGTCTTCATCTTTTGTGGCGAAAGACCTAATCGCGACTTCGGACAGATCTTCGATGGACGGGGTGCCTGAATTTCGTACTCTTTTGGAAGCGTACAGACACCCAGTATAGTACCCCATGAGCAGATAAGATGCAGATGGTCAGAGAACCGGTCTGACTGAGACTCAGCGCGGTACCGTCGCCTTAAGTAGGTTTGGCAAAAGGTTCTTTGTACATCATATAACGGAATAGCCTCGTGCGCTTTGTCTGTCCCACATCTTAACGTACTCTTCGAGAATGCGGCATCATGATTGCAAGGAAAGCGGGGAACATATCTCACTGTAACTTTTTGCCGAGCATCAGGTTTGCCAGATATCGGATTCGTATAAAGGTGTCGTAACAGCTTTTAGGCATCAACACAGTACGTCTTCGAGCTCAGAACTGAAAGTGCTCAATGCTAAGCGAAATGTATGTACATGTCAAGTATGGACGCCAGCCAAGACAACGTCAAACTGAAACAATTGTTTTGATCGATCGGATCGAATCGCTCCCCTTCTTCACCTTCGGGAGCCTGACTCTCTCTCTCCTACGCTCTGGAACATCTACTTCTCCGACTTCACTGTTCCTGATCACCCGGATGATGTGGTGTGGGAAGGCGTGCATATCTCCCATGTAGAGCATGCGGATGATGTTGCGCTCATGTCGTTCTCGCCCGAAGGACTCCAGCATGCTCTCGACCATCTAAATGCTTGGTGTCGCGGGAATTTTATGACAATCTCGGTACCGAAAACACACCTTTGGACTTCCATGGCACTGATCCCGGAATCTATTCCTCGACTACATGTTGCCGGCCAGCCACTCTCATACGTCACTGAGTATAGCTTTGTGGGCATCCGTTTTGATTCTGCCTGCCCATACATGTACGATAAGCATTATAAGGTTAAGGCGACCCAAGCGCGACTTACAAAAGATGCCATTTTCTCTCGTGTAGAGAACCGCGTCGGTTCCCTGCCTGTCAAGGAGGGTCTGATGTTGTACACCGCTAAAGTCGATCCTCATCTGATCGCGTGAAATTGCGTTGGATATTGACCTATCAGTGTCGGAGGAACTTCGCCAGGTGTCCCTGACTTTCCTCCGTCATCTGCTTAGTGTTCATCCAAAGACTGGCGTTGCCTTTTTACATGCTGAGACTGGTGAGATCCCTGCTATGTTGTATTTGCATGCTCTCATCGATGAATCCATAGGTGTCATGCCTCTATATTTTCGCCGTCTGATACTGGCATTGAGGTATCTTCGTTATCTCAGTGCCTTGCCTGATGACCACCTTGGCTCGCTCGCCCTGCGCGAGTCCGTGTCTCTTCGTCGCATGACATTGCCTTCCTGGTTCGGGGATTTGCAACGTGTCCTCGCCCGACTAGCTCCCTCCATTAACGTTGACTATCGTGATCTCTCCGTACCCCGACTTTCTTCCCTCATTGATAACGTGGAAGCCGCCTGTTTGCGTGCTCTGAATGATGACATTCAGGACATGGTAAAAGGTTCCATGCTGCGTCTGTCCATGAAGCATATTCCTGGTGTTGTAGGCTTGCATCCTCGCAAGAGAACCTTGTCTCGCCGTTCTTACCTCAGTATACTCATTCCAGCACATCGGAAAGCGCTCACACGTCTCCTTGTATCTTCCCATGTGCTCGCGGTGGAAGTCTTGCGGTGGTCTGAGCGATATCGCCCATACATTCCCCGTGATTGGCGTCTATGCCGCTTCTGTCGAGTAGCAGTAGAGGATGAGCCTCATGTATTGCTCGTCTGCGCTACTGCACCCGGACTCGCCTGCCTACGACGGAAATTTGTCGCTGATGTCTGTGCTATTTGTCCGCAATTGCATTTGGCATGGGACAGACTTGGTATCGAGGATCGTTTGGCTTCCCTCCTGCAGTTGCCTGCTGCCGAGCCTCTATTTGCACAGTTCGTGCATCATGTTTTTGAGATCTTTCGTAGTGTCCCGGTTTATATACCGCCGCTTGGTCTTTGCGTGGCTGCGTTGGAACAAGGTGTCTGAATGTGGTGGTCGATGTATATTGTATACTTCATAATGCACTCCAAGTTTACCTTTGACTGTGTTGGATTGGTACTGGTCCCTGCAACGCTTTAAATCCGTGAGACGTTCTCGGTTGGCAGCTGAGGATATCACAGCGGCATGGAGAGTTGTAGTCTGTGACACTTTGGTGGCGGCACAGAACCCCGGCGTTCCTTTTTGGGACCTTGTCCGGTTATCTAAACTCTAAACTCTTCACTTCCGACCCCCGTCATCGACGTCAAGCTCTATCGTTGCCTCTCTTTATCGATTATCCTTGCTCAGGCTCTAAGCACTTGTATTCTTCCCGAAGAGCATGTTTCCCATAGGGCAATGTATGTAGTGTTTATATTTTTTTCTTGAATATTGATGGATTGATGGCCGCTCAGCTAATACATGGACAGTCTGCCCCAAGAACTCGTGGACACCTTAGTGGACGTGGTTAGCAAAGACCACCGCAGTCTTTGTGCACTTTTATCCGTCTCCCGCTCCCTACGATCTCAAGCAAGAGTCCATTTCTTTCGTATAGTTCACCTTCCGAAGGAAGGTTCTGTCTTAATTTTCCTCCATCTGTGCGCGAATCAGCAGCGCGATATCGCAGGAGATTCCACATCTGGTGGAAGATCTACTTGTGGCCCTCCCCTGCATTGTAGAACACAGAGAGGGCCTTGAGCGACTACTAGAAAGATATCCTCTTCCCAATGTCCGAACACTCACTCTAAAGCACTCTCGGTGCTTCGGGATCAAAGACTCAGTTCCCAGCGCCTTGTTACCGTATCCCCTCACCTCTTTGACGCTAAATATTGAATTGTACGAGTCCGAACACCTGTATGAGCTTCTGATGTGTTATCCAACTCTCAAGCATCTTGACACTTCCCTGGCCTATGTTTTGGATAGGAATCATCAGTTGAGAACGGGATTAGAGGAGGCCGAGGTCAACGACTTATCCGCCTCGATTTCCGTCCTTCCCCTCTGTTCGTCCATACAACTATCTGCGGCACACGTATTGCGTAACATCAGATTGGTGGGATTTCTGGTACCAGACTTGCATAGATGCCAGCAACTGCTTGAAATGCCGGTGGAGCTTTGCGACGACTCTATATTTGCCAGCCTATTCATGGTGGGTTATTTTTTGAGTGCAAAGCGATAATCACTTGACGATGAAACACGTCAGACTCTGCCGTCGGGACCCAGATTGGAGATGCTGCATTTGCCCTTCCTGACACTAAAAGCATGCAAGGACGACAACAACGCGATTATTGGCGTGAAATGGTTTGCCGACTGTCTGAAATCTGGACAAGGCCCTGTCAACGTATCTCGAATAAAGATTCTACGATGACGGCTCCAAGATTCACTGCTACCACGCTTTGTATCTTGGTTGGATATGTGGAAGAATGGTACCCGAGGAAGCCTGATGAGGATTTGCTGGAAATAACGCAGCGGTTCATCTACAAATCGCTTCCAGGCTTACGTTTGACGAATAGGTTGGAGGCTCATTGCAAGGTGTTGCAACATTCTTTCGATGAAGTGATGCACTTGACGGGTTAATGCTATACTGGGCATGGTGCTAGTTATTATGCTAGTTATTCATGGGTGTAAACACTTTCAGAACATCCAACAATAGAATAGTCTGCCGGTGTCTAGGTCGACTTTGCGAGCTTTTTAGTAAGGGGCTCTCTGTACGTCATATGACGGAATAGCATGCGCTTTGTCTTTCCCGTCTCAATGTACTCCTCGAGAATGTGGTATTTGTGCTGGAGCACTAGTGGTATATATGAATCCTTCAACCCGACGTCAGACGGTAAGTGAAATTATCATATAAAATACGCGCCTGGAGACAGTACACCGCCAACTGTCGTCGAGTAGAGGAGTTAGCATCTGGCCCAGCCTGTAGCTTCGGTATATCACTGTATGCAACATCCCCTTTCAGCATCCCGGGCATATCACCGAGCAACTTTGCAGCAACGTTTTCCGAGTCCATAACTGGAAAGCTTGAACTTGTCATGGTTGCAAGCAAAGTGGCGGAACATATCAAGCACCACTCTGCCTGGAATAGAAACCATTCGGCCCATCCAGTGTTTATATTTTAAGCTATACCATTCTTGCGGTTCCGAGGACGTTGGCGGTCCTAACATTAAACACGATAAAGGGTGAGAGGAAATAGCAAGGATAGAAGGATTGAATCAGTACCGTTTTTCAGCCTTCCCAATCTCAGATTAAAATCTAGTCGACGACTCCGAGTAATGAGATACTCCAGGTCGAAATTTAAGATGTTCCATCCGGTCATGACATCCGGATCTACATCATGGATGAATTGCTGCCAGGCAGCTAACATCTCCTTCTCTGAGGCATACGATTGAATATAAGCCCCTTCGATAGGATCGCACGACCCAACAGTAAAAATCACACGCAAGAATGAGTCTTTGGTTCCTTTGAAGTCCAATTATGAGCCTGAGTAAATCGAGAGAAAAGGTACACTTGCCTGGGTGCGAAACTATATTGGATATCTGTATGACTGGATCCTGTAAGGACTCCGAAATAAATTTCCCTGGTTTTTTGGGATCTTCTCGTGTCATGGATTCGATATCAAAGTATAGAATTCTTAGGGGATTTCTGGATCGGACGCGTTTAACGCGTCGTAATTGTTGAAAATGATAAGAAATTGTACTATGCACACCCAACCAACGTACGGGATGGTCAGTTCAATTTGGCATCTCGAGGCTTGGTCGCTGATTTTCATGAGCGCATAACCCCCCGCAGGACATTCAATCCAGCCCCCCATGCCTGGTAACTGTGCGGATGTAATACTGGAGATGATGACCGGTGCAGCGTACGTCATAGCAGACTAACCTGATAATCGGCCAAAAAGCGTGTCACAACGTCTGTCTGTGGATCGACAAGTGTGTACAAGCCAGCTTCCTGAAGCAGCTGTAAATATCGGGTATGAGTAAAGATGCATCCGTCAAATATCAAAGAACTTATTTTTGCCGTCAAGAAGCGTGTTTGGCCCCGAAAATGATAGTTTCAATAGTTTTCCGGTACACTGGTTATTCGGCCCATCGTTAACGACGCTGATATTGATGCCTCTATCGTCAAGCCCGAGTTCCTGGAAACTATCAGGTCGCATCGATATGGCGAGCCATGAGGAACGAATGCATACATGAAGATGCGTCTTCAGTGCCACTTCCACATTCTGCTCATCACCTGAGATGGATTTTGGATATGCGTAAAGGTACGGTTTATACCCGGTGATGGTTGCCAGAATGCTGTTTCCAGACTGATTACACACTAGTCAATACCTGTGCACGAGATGTCATGCGTACATACCTTTGTAACACCGTACATCAACAGATCGCCAGATTCTTGCGGCGAATCTTGAACATCAACAAGCTGGAAAACTGCGAAGTAATTCACGAATATCATCATGCGGTCCCGACGCAGGGAAGAGGTATATACCTATGTTATCACGTAGAGAATTGGGTCGAGAACCTGTAGGGCGTTGTTGTACATCTCGCAGTTTTGTTTGCTCTAAGGACCGAGTTAGCATATTATCCGTTGAAAGGCTCCTTGTGTTTCTTTGGTTAGCATTGGTAGCTATAGTTAGAATGTCCTGAATTTTTTTGGCGCGTGTTTCCACTTGACCACCACGAGTGGCAATCCCGGTAAATGTGGCTAGCACGCTGCCGGTGGAGGTGGCGATGGGACGCTGGGCTTGGAATCGGAAACTGAAGGCAAGAATAAGCGTCATATCTAACAGCAAACTATAATCAGTTACGCACATAGATCGGGCGGTCGTTCTCGCAAATAGCAGGCCCGAAAAGCGCCATAGCGTGAGTTCCGCAACCATCAATATCAATATACGTGTAATATAACGGTCAATACAAGGTTTTGGTCTTTTCGCGCAGATGATCTGCTGCTGATGGTGAGTGGTCAATGAGAGTGGCGGGCTGGGCAGAACAATGGTACTACACGACCCTAGCAAAGTGAAATTTGAAAAACTTAAGAAATAATCACCTGACTGTTGACACCGGCAACGCGTCGCGACTCGCGAGAAAGTCGACTGGAAGGATGTGCATTCAAATAATAATAAAAAAGACAGATCGGGTAACCGCTCATAAGTACAGCGCCTACGGACATCCCAAGCAGTCACAATTCGGATATGACGGCTTGAGATACTCGTGCATGGGCGAGTTTAATACCCAAGTTCTGCAGTGAATGAGATGGACCCAACAGATTCGCAAAAGGCACCTGCTTCTCCTTCCCTGCCTTCAAATAACCTTCTACAATACTGTACTTATGCAGAAGTTTCAAAGGCATCTTGGCATCCTTTATGGATGCTAGAGTCAATCCGTGTAGCCAAATAGTAAGATTCGGATCCTCACCTGGAGACAGTACACTGCTAGTTTACGGCGAGTCGCAGCATTTGCGTTAGGGCCCTGTTGCAGTTTAGGTATGCACTCGTAGCTAAGATCGATCTTCTGCGAATCGGGGTCATCGCGAAGAAGACGTTGTGCAACATACTTCAAACCATAACTAAGGAGTTGAAACGTGGAGTGATTTCGGGGGAGATGGCGAAATAAGTCCAGAACGACTCGGCCTGGTATCTGCACATTTTTGCCCTCTCTGGATCCATATTTGTCAGAATGAAAGATATAGTTGACATGTTTCGTCAAAGATCCTAAGCACAAAAATGGTCATATCGATGAGCCTTGGGGAATAACGTTATCCCTTCGTACCTTTGGAGCGACCGAGGTCCATATCAAAGGTGGTCAGCCTCTGAGATCTCTCGATGATGAACCACAGATCAAAATTCAAGATATTAAAACCCGTTAGAACGTCAGGATCCACAGCGTGGATGAAGTTCTGCCACGCCTCGAGCAACTCACCCTCAGATGGGTATGAGCGAACGTAGACGCCTTCAATCGGGTCACACGAGTCAAGGGTGAAAATGACGCGCAGAAATGGTTCAGATTCTCCTAAAAGATTAAGTTAGATCTCGAGAATTATTCGATCTCTCGAAAACACCCACCCATTCGAACGACCATGTTCGAAATCTGAATGATAGGATGCATAGATGGCACCGATTTGTTCCTAGTATCATACATGCATTCGATGTCGAAGGACAGAACTCTCAGCGGGGAGCTACCAAAGCCCTCACAGGCTTCCACCGCATCATGCCTGTGAAAGAGTCAATTATAAACACGGGCCGTAACGACAAACATACGAGATTTCAATCTCGATCTGAGATCGACATTCGCGTTCAGCGTCTGGCATGACTTTATACTTTTTGGCTGGGAACTTGACCCAGCCACCATGTCCTGGTAACTGTGCATAAACATAAGAACGGGATTGAGTCGTGGCAACGGGTGTCTAGCGAACCTCGTGGTCTACCAAGAACCGCGTCGGATAGTCTACGTTTGCTTCGACAGCTTTGTAAGGACACGTGTCAACGAAAATACGTAGCGAGAGAACGATGTAAGTCAGCTGAGGTGAAATCGTCAGAGAGGGCCAGTGAAGAGACTCATCTCGAATAGTGCCAAGACTTTCTATGTCGTCGAAAGTTATTTTGACAAGTGTGCACATCTCTCCCTCCAAAATTCTGTCAAGCACCTTCAGCTCTCTCACACATCCTTCAGCGCCCTATACAAATTACTGTTCAGTAACAAGAATCACAAAAGCAAGGGGAAGCATACATCAAGAAATACATCCAACGCATCGAGGTCCTCGCCGTTGCCGCAAAACTCTGAGGACTTCGGAAGGGCATAAAAGTAGGGAGCAAAGCCGGCGATGAAAGCTGATACGCTATTTCCGGCCTGTAATCCACGAAAGTTAGACACGTTATAGGTTAGATACTGCAAACTTGCCTCGGTGCAGCCTGTAATCAGCAAGTAAGCAGAGTCAGGTAACTCGTGAACATCAACAATCTGGATAACTATCCAAGCATCAATATCGCAAACTAAGAGCACAAACAAAGCGCACCAATGTCGTCTGTCTCTGAGTCAAGCTGCGGGGCCACAGGACGTTCCAGCATTTCTTTGAGAGTAGGTCGACTCTTGACTTCCTGTTCCAGTCTCTGTCGCTTCTGAGAAGACATAGGGCCTGGCGCTGGTGGGGAGGCACCGCGCTTTCCCCCAGAGCTATAAAAGAGCGTGAACAGAGTAGCAAGTGAATTATGAGAGTCGGGATACACCTTCCCCCAGTAAGCTTTGATTGGTCCCAGGTATCAGTTCGCTTCATTATCTGTGGGTTCAGAGGTAGAGCTGTCAGTATATATTGACGTGGCGGTATAAGGTCAAGAACGAATCCTGGCTACGTTCCTCGGGACTCGGCCCGAAAACCCGAAATTATCGTGTGATATGGTACCAATATAAGTACGCAGTGAACCCTTCTGTACACTGTTCATTATTGACAATGTCACATTTTTGACGTGACTTCAAGTTGTCGAATTGTCATTCAATGAAGGAATCCTTGTTACATCGGAGCAGATACACCGTGATGATAGCTACATAGTCCCGTAAATATCTCATAGAATCTAGATGATAGTACCTAAAAATAGTCCCTGCCATCAGTTGATGATGACCGCTTGAACAGATCGCGCTCTGGCGAGTTCAACGCCTAGGTCCTCAAGCCAAGGCGTCGGAGCTAACAGATTCGCGAAAGGGACCTGTTTCTCCCTCCCCTTCCTCAAATAATCCTCCAAAATATTGAGCTTATTCAGAAGTTGCAGAGGTACCTTCGCATCCTTCATAGAACCAGAACCGAGTCTCGTCAGTAATCTAAGTCTTGAAAGAAGAAACCCATGGTGCACACCTGTAGACAGTATATCGCTAAATGGCGCCGAGTAGCAGAGCTTTCGTTCTGGAACTTCGGTATATCTGTATATTCCATCTCAAACTTTTGTGAGTCTGGAACATCGGAAAGAAGTTTCTCAGCAATATTCTTAAGGGAGTACTTGCTAAGCTGGAACTGCTGATGGTGGCGGACAAAATGTCGGTACAAGTCTAGAACAACTCGGCCCTCGACTTCGACATAGTTACCACGACGGCCATTTTTATGGTATCCGTTAGCACAGAACAATTCTTCATAGAAGTACAATTCAGACCAACTCATTGAAGATTCTAAACGATATAGGTGAGTACATTTCAAACATCCGGCATCCAATCCATACCTTTCCATCGGCCCAAATTCAAATCAAACTCCGGCATTGTCAAACGAACCCGTTCTATGATGTACGAGAGGTCGAAATGCATGATGTTGAAGCCAGTCAGCACATCAGGGTCTACAGCGAGTATGAAACTCTGCCATGCCTGAAGCATCTCCCTCTCGGTATCGTATGAACATACATAAACGTCAACGTCGATCGGATCACACGAATCAAGAGTGAAAATGACGCGAAGAAATGGATTTGTCTCCCCTACAATATCAATTGTTCGACACCGATTAACAGAAATGAGGAATTGAACGGACCTGGGCGAGAGACCATGTTTGATATCTGAATGATCGGATCTGTTGATGGTTTCGAATTCCCGTCTTTGACATTAAACAAGGTTTCGAAATCAAAAGACAGCACTCTCAATGGAGCCGTGGGGTAGTCTTCAGCACATATTGTTACAGCGTTGTGTCTGTCGTTGGGTGAACAAGTGTATTGGACGATCAAAGGAAACCGACTTACGAGATCAAGATCTCGACTTGAGAGTGGGATTTGGCATCACCGTGGGCAACAATTTTGTACTTTCCGGCAGGAACTTGACCCAACCGCCCAGTCCTGGTAGCTATCAAACTTGAGAACATCTCAAATCGTGAAAAGAGGCAAATCGGTCACCTCGTGGTCTACTAGAAATCGAGTAGCAGGGTCTACATTTGCTTCATAGATGTCATATCGAGCACCCAGAAGTAAATGTTGCACGGCACAAAGACTTTCTGAATCTTCGAATGTCAGCTTGAAGAGCATACATGCCTTTTCAGTCACGCCCGTGATTATTTTGGAAACAATCTCCACTTTGATTACGCCGGTACTAGCCTGCGTTGGTCATGTCCAAACATTTCATTGTGGTGAGTAAAAGAGGGCGCACGTTAAGGAGGACATGAAATGCCTCCATATGATCAGATGAGCCAAAGGAGCCAGATTCGTTAGGTCGAGCATAGAAATATGGCGTAAAACCATGGACACGAGCTATTACGCTGTTTCCCCGCTGTATTCCGTCTGTAAGTCAATTGGAACATGCCGTTGACAAAATTAACGTACCTGTGTAGAACCAGCGAGAACTAAATCCCCAGAATTTGGTATCCCACGCAAATCAATGATTTGAACAACTGTCAGTATGGACCCGTTAGCCTGTATATTCATTATTGTGCTTCAATGAATGACACACTTAAGTCGTCCTTCTCAGCATCCAACCTTTGGCATGGTGGGCGCTGCTGTACTTCCTCAAGTGGCGCCCTGAGCTTCATCTGCTGCTCCAGCCTCCGTCTTTTCTGTGAGGGCATAGCATCTGGCGTTCCTTGGCTACTACCCCTAGTCACGGTGCTACATGTCAAACGGGGGTGAGAAACAAGTGAGAAATGAGCGCCAAAGGCGGCGCACCTTGTCCCTCCCTGACTAAGCAAATCCCAGGTGTCGTTCCGTTTCATTGTTCGTGAATAGCGTGAAGATAGATCAAGAAGAGTTGGTATTTGGTTGGTATAGGTTGTGGCGGTCCGATATCAAGATCGGGTACCGCAGAGGTACATTACATAAAGCAGTGCACTTCCCGTTCGGAGATATCCGGCCGATGATCCTAGCAATTTTTTTTGCTCACCACCATGATTCGACTCTTCCTCTCTCGACCACCACCACCCCGGTTACCCTCCTTCCTTCCATACTCCCGTTTCTCACGTCTGGGTATTAGAAAAATGGCCACGTCGTCGACGCCGGAATTTGTAGGCCTAGTCTGAATGCAGAAGATGTGATCTGATTCACTTTAATTGCAGAACCAAATGCTCTATGCCCCCTTGGCGGAGATTGATCCAGAGGTGCAGAACATCATCGATAAGGAGACATGGAGGCAGCTTTCTGGGTTGGAGCTGATTGCTTCAGAGGTTTGATCCCTCATGATCATAAAAGTAGGGGTTCATGATGCTGAAACGCATAACAGAACCTTACCAGTTTATCTGTCATGGAGGCGAACGGGTCCATCTTAACGAACAAGTACTCCGAGGGTCTCCCGGCAGCCCGTTACTATGGTGGCAACGAATACATCGACGAGCTTGAAAACCTGTGCCGCAAACGAGCTCTCAAAGCATTCAACCTTGATCCGGCACAATGGGGTGTTAACGTGCAGCCTTACTCCGGAAGCGTCAGTCCTGTACCTTTTTTATATTTATTTTCTTGTTAACCTTTTCCCCCTCAATCTCTAGACAGCCAAGTTAGTTTACCATATCAATATCGGACTTTTCTCTGACTTCAACGCAGCTTTGCCGCATTTACTGCTCTCCTCCAACCTCAGGATCGTCTCATGGGTCTTGGTCTTCCCGATGGCGGCCATCTCACTCATGGTTACTATGTACGTATCCATCCAACTCATGTTGAGAGAAACTACCTAACATCGCTGAAACTAATAGACGGCTAAGAAGAAGATGACCGCGTCTTCCATCTACTTCCAATCGCTGCCTTACGCTATCACTCCCGATACCAACCTCGTTGACTATCCCGCTCTCGCTGCCCAGGCCAAGATCTTCAAGCCGAAAATGATTGTCTGTGGTGCCTCTGCCTACCCTCGCGACTGGGATTATGCGGAACTTAAGAAGACGGCCACAAAGGAGGGTGCTTGGCTACTCTGCGATATGGCCCATACCAGTGGTCTCGTTGCCGCCCAGGAGCTTAACAGCCCCTTCGACTATTGTGACGTCGTGACTACTACGACGTAAGGTCCTTCTACTGCTGTCTTTTGTTTACATGCTGACTGACCTGCGCTGTCAGCCACAAAACTCTCCGTGGTCCTCGTGCCGGTTTGATCTTCTTCCGCAAGGACCTCGAGAGTGCCAAGGATCTCGAGAAGCGCGTCAACGAAGCCGTTTTCCCTGCGTGCCAGGGTGGTCCCCACAACAACGTACGTCCTTCTTAAAATGTTTCGCTCGTCCCGTACTTATCTATTCTTAGACTATTGCTGCTGTCGCCACTGCTCTCCTCCAAGTTGCTCAGCCCGCGTTCAAGGCCTATGCTAAGCAGGTTATCCTCAACGCTCGTGCCCTTGCGGCTTCTCTCTCGGAGCATGGCTACAAACTCCAAACTGGCGGAACCGACAACCACCTCGTTCTCTGGGACTTGCGCCCTCTCGGCTTGACTGGCAGCAAAATCGAGAAGGTCTGCGATCTCATGGGCATCACCATCAACAGTCAGCTCTCTTATCTTTCCGTGTCTTCCATCCCGGCTGACTGAACTCCCTAGAAAACGCCGTCTCTGGGGACGCTTCTGCCCAGGTTCCGGGTGGTATCCGCTTGGGCACATCCGCACTGACGTCACGTAACATGGCTGAGTCCGACATGAAGGTCGTTGCCGACTTCTTGCACCGCGCTGTGCAGCTGTCGCTGGTCCTACAGAAGGAGGCCGGAACAAAGATGTTGAAGGACTTTGTTCGGGTTGCTACGACACAGGAGGAGGGCAAGGAGGGCTTCGCCAAGGTCAAACAGCTGAAGAATGAGGTTCGGGAGTTCGCCAAGCAGTGGCCCCTCCCGGGTGTGGACGCAGCGACGTTCAAGAAGCCTGAGGGCATTCATGAGGATTGATTGTGAGACGACGCGTAGAGAGAAGATTCAACGTCTGTATTTGTAGTCATTCATTTGTAGTGGGATATTCAACATCGTCCCAATGTTTTGTAGTCCTAGTGTTTTTACCCATAACCCCCTGCAGTTTGCCGACCTCACGTAAAATGGATGCGCCTTGAGAAGCCGAGATTAAATATGAAATTGCAGTCGGTTAGGTTTGGAACCGACACCCACTGACGCCCACAGGCCATTGGACGGGCCTTTGTAGCGTGCAATAACCTGGTCATCGTCTGACACAATCATCCTCGCCAATGGTCAATGACCATGAGTAACCATGATTACTTATTGTAGCTCCCTCAATGGAGTTCACTTGGCATCTAGCTTCTCAGTTCTGGGTCTTGACTCGGAAGGAAAACGTGGTCTGGCGGAAACTTTCCTCCACTTCTATCTTTTCCCGAAAAAATTTTGCTCATCGTTCACGCGCTGGTCTCGCCCATATCAATCATCCACCCTATCCGTCATTAAGTTGATATCGTCGTCTGTCTCCGAGAGACTAGGTCTCGCCACGTTTGTGATTATGGGACCCCAAAGCCTCCGGGTAAATTATGGAAGCATTCGCTTGTATGAGAGTCATCGGCATTCAACGCAGACTCTGCCTGATCGTTGGCTTGTTGCTGGATGGGGTGTAGTATCAGCGCACGTTCCATCTGGGTTTCCGACACTCCAACTTTTTTAGTACCTATTTCCCTGTAATATTCGGCGGTTGAGTTTACCCGCCACTATTGGTTGTATGCATCTACAGCTGATTTGACACTAATATCCGGAGCTGGACAACTGCAGATATCACTGTGCCTACACTCTACCCAATGGAACTTGGGGTGACGCCCTCGGAGGACTATTTTAGTTCGCTTTCGGATTTATCAAGTAGAATTCATGTACGGCGCCGTCTTCACAGCGTCTTCAATTCACCCCCCTTGCGCCATCATGTTTGATTCGCTCGTCTTTGTCGAGCTGCCTATTCATAATCTGACTTCGGCTTGCTGCTGTATGGCGCGACTCTTCGTATGTGTATGGGTATCTTGCGGTGCAGCATCTATGTACTAGGGCTCGCGAGTCTTAGTGTCGTACTTACATCAATTTATGCGGTGGCATTCAATAGAGACCTCCCGAGCCTTTAAGAACGGTTTCTGAATGGCCGCGAATTATGAATTTCGACTTAGCTCGCAATATTCTTTTTTTTGCCAAGGCACGTCCGAGTTCCCAATTGTGTTTTTAGAGCGACCTATCGTCAACGAGCCTGATTATGGGAACGAATATTCATGAAGTTTTCACTTACCTCTTTAGACACATTTAGGCGACGTCAAGCTAGTTTTTGCTAGGGATCCGAACCGTCACCATATTTACGGAATTACGGGACGGTTAATACAGATACCGTAACCGGGCTGATACATCCGGAAACGTCTTAACTCACTGAGCAACAACTCCGTTGATATCTTGAAGACACCTGCTTCAATAGCGCCGTCACGTCTCGGCCACCTTTGACACCAAGCTCAGGCTTCAGACCTCTCTATGTTCAAAGGAAGAGTTGCTAAATAAGGTTATCCTTGCTACGTGCCGATGAATTGCCGAAAATCGGGGCAAATTTAAAGCATTCCGCGAAAGCTCGATAAATTGAGCGAACAAAAATCGGACGGATATCCATTTGAGAGCATAGGCGATTATTTAATCGTCGTGAGAAAGCGCACCGATCAAGAACTGTATCGCACGAAGAACGATCTGTTGTTGTTGACTCACGGGCGTTGCCGAACCCAGTGCCCCGCTACAACACCTTCTCGACCACGTCGTTTGAACTGGTTCCTTTTTCTGCGCGGTCCATGTCATTTGTCTCTTCCGCCAATCCGACCCACTCTCACTACTTATAACTCACTGTAAAATTCTTCTGTCTCTCTCTCCTTGCTCCTTTCTGCATGATGAATCTGGACGGGCCCATCATGTCCGGTTTATCGTTCCGGGGCAAAGTCATTCAGTTATCGCATGGCCTTTCCTCTGTAGATAGCTACGTAGAGGCAGCGCGCGAACTGTTGTGCTGTTCAAGATTTTCCCCTCAAGAATTTCAAGACCATTGTACGAAGGTAGATTTGCTGTACTCCTGATCTTGGTTTCACTTTTACTCAATGCGTGGCTATCATGCAGATCCTTGAACTTGTCGAAGTGAGTTAAATTCCCATTGATTTAGGATAGATTTGCAGTGCACCGTGTCCAATTATCCCTAGTAGTCTGAGTCCATGGCGAACATGCGAATGCTGACTGATGTTTGTCATAGATATCTCGCGATACCCTCTTGCGACTAGATGTACGGCTGCACAGCTTCTGCTCATGCCCGCCCTACTATCAGCCGTTGAAAGAAGTCTACTATGACCTCTTGGGCATGCTGAAGTATCGGTGTAAATTATTTCCCCTCAGTCTTCAAGGTAATCTGGTCTTACTGTCGAGACTTCGGAAAATATTAAAGCTGACTAAACGACACTCATAGACCGTGTGGCAAGACTGACTCTACCACTTGTAACCACGTTTCGTATATGCGCCGGTCTTCACGATCACGAGAAATGCATGCTGGACGAGTTTCGTCTTCAGCCTCGGCATTCCGCCCTGGCTGAAAACGGGACGTTTTGGAGTGACGAAGAGTTAATGCCGCGTAAGAAAACTCCGAAATACTTAAAACGTTTCTGAAACTCAGCGGAAATTTATCTGTAGCCCCAGACAAAGTTTCGCGGCCACAAGATACCTCCTTCACCTGTCAGTGGACGCCAAGAAAGCCCCGCGGACCGCCAATGGTATTCCCGTTGTACGTCATGGATGAATTAGACCACTCCGATGAAGAAGGAATTGAGGATGGTTCGGAGGAAGAAGCGTCCCGACCAGTGTTATTGAAGCCCATGACCAGACATTTTGGCATCTTTTGCACTAAGAATTCCTCCATGTTTCGTTTGCATTGATTGATTGATACGAATGTTTTCTATGCATACTATTTTTTTCTTCCCTTCCTCTTTGTGCGTACTGATGTATATGAATTTCCCTTATACCGTGCGAAGCGGGATTTTTTGATATTAAGGACAGATCAATCCACAAATAACCCTCCTCCCGCGTCGCGTTCGGGGGATACATGAGTGGGCGTAAGGACCTTTTTCCCAGTCCGGATTCTGTCCAGCTCATCCCTCATATTCACAAACTTCCTCAACAGTCGATTGTTGGCTGCGGCAGTCTCTTCCTGCTCCAGAATCTGGATGACATTTCCAAGTGAATTATCGAGCCTTCCAAGCGCGTCGTTCAGGAAGAATGGGTTTCCAACGGGTGGTTCAGAAGTTCGTTGCGGGGGCGGGTCTGTTACTGCATCGACTGGCAAGTGAGTTTGCCGGATTTGTCCCGGGGGTTTGAAAAGGTACCTTTGTTCGGATCAGTGTGGGGAAATACCTATGGAGGATTGAGCAACGTAAGAAGTATCCACTGGGGATATCTACCTGTCCCGGGTTCTCAGGACAAGGGTACGGTGGGAGCCCGGAGCTCCTAGTATGAGGATACTTGGCATTATCCGAGTCTACACAGAAGGTCAGCTATGGGCCGATCCCTAGATTGTTCTAGTCACCGGTAGACATGATAGAAAATGCAATGGCTAAGATACGGTAAGTCGGCAGCAGGATGCTTTTTATGTGTTTCGAACCGGAGTATTAAAATCTGAGACCAGCGAGTTTGACGGTGAGACATCGTGAACTCTGACCGTTGGTCAAGCTTGTTTTTCATGTCGCAACCAGGAAACTTCGCGTAATAATTTATAGGCTGATCTTTGTAAAACGTTAGCTAGATCATTGCTATCGCTGCTATTGAGTTCATGCAGCGCTGCTAAGACGAAAGATGGACCTTGACTGTCACCTGGTCATAGCACGTTGATTGAGTTATCCAAACCCGTGACTGGTACCCCATGAAGAGTGGAGAAAGACCGATTCGGAAGGAACCGGACCGAACTACGGCATTTATAGTTGATCGCGACTCTCTCAAGTTTGAAATCTCTACTTTAAGTCACTTTGAATCTGATCCAACCTCAATCGCTCTCCTACTTTTGTTTTGCTTGCCGGGCGAATTTTTAACTAGTGAGGTCGAGACACTACCGACTGGATGCTATCAGGAACACTTAAGCTTAAGCGAAATTGGAGCGGAGGAACGGCGCAAACTTGAAATCTTATGCTCGTCTTGCCTGGTGGCGGTCTGCTCGACGCAGGTTAATATCAAGGCCGAAAAGACTCTACTAGAGAGCGACGATGTTAAGGATCCACGGACTGCCGCCATCCGGCATGAGATCAAGAACATGTTGGCGAAGAAGAAGCACATGCCCTCGTACACACAACTCTTCAACCAAGCGCGGTTGTACATCCGTTCCATGCTCGAGTCCGGGGCGTTGGCCGAGCCGTACAAGGGTCCAAGCCCCGACCCCGCCAATCCGATTGCCTGACAGGAAGAAGGGGCGATGGAGGGCTACCAGGATCCTCAGTTGGTGTATAACGGGTGGTATACCGATGCGGATAGGGCACGGTTCTTGGATCCGTTCTCTGTGCCGGTAGGAGAGAGTCTATCGCCCCGACAGGACGATGGACCGACGCGCTACCCTCACGACGAGATGTAATGGACTCGGATGTACGGAGTTCGGCGAGTGGCCGGATTCTGATGTAGAGTTGCAGGTAAGCTCATGGTAGACAGATATACGATAGCTTGTGAAAAGAAAGCGAAACATCAGGCTCGAGCTTTTATACCAAACGACGGCTGATCGAGACCCAAGATGGCGAAGATAAATTTTCATTTTTCAGTCCATTAACAGCAAATAGGCTGAGACTACTTGACGCGGTAGCGTTGTGACTTGAGCCGAACGCCGCGAGCCCGTGTCCAAATTCTGAAATGCATCAGAACCCAAGAAAGGATAACGATGGACTGGTTCTTACCTTCTATACTTTCATTGATAGTAGGCATCGTTGATGAGGTCCCTATCGCGTACGATGGTGGGGTGCAACAGAGTTTTGATCGCAGCCTTGTTTTCATTCCACTCTGGTACCTGCGCAGGGGGCCATTTAACTTCGACAGTCTCGATTTCTAGAGACGCGAGAGGTAGCAACTGGAGTGGGGTAATGAGGGTAGGCACGTGGATGCTGAGCCGCTTCCATGGTCTGGCGAGTTGCGTCATGACAGTGAAAAGACGAGGTGTAGCGAGATGGAAACCAAAAGAGAGTGTGTTGAGTTGCGGGAGATGGGTAACGACATCGTCCATCAGGCCTTTGGACCACTCATAAGGATGACCATCTTCACTCCATCCGATGATGGCAAGATGTCTTAGATGTGTGAGCGACTGTAGTTCCTCTTTAAATGTACTTCCGTTGATATGATGTCCTGGTTCTCTAGCAAATGTTAGAACTAGTGTCGTCAGCGTGGCTATGCACGGCTGCAGAAGAAAAGTGAAGGTGGTCCCGCACAGCTCTGCATCGATGATACGAAGGCTCTGGAGGTGCAGAGTATGATGGCGACGGAGGTTGCCGTAGGACCCCGGATTGTATGAACACTTGACAATAGTCAACGAGGTGACTGAAGGAAAAGAGGATGGATGGGTAGGGTTGAGGAATATCTGTGCAAGAGCTTCCTGACCAAAAAACCCAGCGTTGAACAAATTCGACCCAACGATGGATAGGCTGCTAATGTTTTCCAGCCGCCTGGACGCATCAATAATGGGCATAAGGTGGGGATGGTATGTGACAGTAAGATGCTTAGCATCGGTGCAACCCATCAAGATATCCGTAGCGATGGGAACAAATGTCGCATCCCGTGTCGCGAAGCGGTATCGAAAACCAGATGTTGGTCTTGTTAAGTATAGGCGGTTCACCCTACGCATGATGTACGGATCTCCTGTACGCCTGAGCGTCTCCAAAAACTGGACCCACTGCATGATGCTGGTCAAACGAGGCGCCACGTAGAGTTCGCTGTCCACGGCTTCATGGACTCTCCTTGAAACCAGAGTCAGGGATGCGAGAGTCACCTGCCCTTCTTCAGTAACATCAGGATGTAGATACTGAGCGATTTCAGTGAAAACGCTTGAGGGAATGACAAGAAGACGGCGCTCGCTGCGCGACATGGACGAGGGAACGAAACTGGTGGTAATTTGGTATTCCAAATCAACCACGGAAGCTGAAACGTTCCAAGCTGACAGACGGCGGTCCTTCTCCTTTATGTCGCGGCTTCTTCCTAGATTCGAAAGATAACGGTCACGGAGAATATAGAAAGTTTCGAAACCATGTCGCGTCTATTGCTACGTCTTGACTCGACGCGTTTCTTGCAGAATAGAGAGCCAGACCGCGAAACACGGGCAAACAACGGCATCACGGCCCGATAGTACCCGTCCATTGTAAATAAGTAATGGCTCCAGTGCTCCTTCTCCTTGAACCTGCGGTATGCTTCGCCTGGATTGAATCTTCTCGAAAGAACACTATCCCTATCCACTCACTGACGCCTCAAGGAGATCCGACTTGTGGGCGTCGAATTCACCCTGAGGAGGCTGGTTCCCTTTCAGGGCGGAAAAACATATTCCGAAAATGTTGCGACTTTTCTTTCCCTTTGTATGTCGCAAAAATGGGATACCGAAAACACAATGAGATTGAACTAACTAGTTCAATCTAGTGCTCCTATCGAATTTTTCGCATACCAGTAACAGCTCCTTTTCCTCGAACGAAATTGTTTTGACCGCGGGAAATTGGCGGGAAACGCTCCTTTCATCCTGTTTTACCGGCTCTTTTCCTTATCCCAAATTAAAAAAGAGTAAAATATCTCATCTTTCAACTTGTTTTTGCGAACTCATTTTTACCGTTAGAAGTTCGAACGAAATGTCACAACATTGTGAGGCCTCGTTTTTCCGAGGGAGGGACGTACCGCGTCCAGCAGTGACTGATGCTTTTACTTCGATAGCTGTCCTCCAGCATTCATCGATCTTAACACTCATGTCTTCTTCATTGGACCAATCTAAGCCATCAGTGAATTCGTCCTTCAAGTATCCACCATGCAGACAAGGCTCTGTCTTATGGTCAGCCGCAATCCTATCTACTTTTGTCTCCAACTTGACGTTCTACTGCGTCTTAGGCTCTTTTACAAAGGAGAGTGCTTGAAACCGGATCCTCTCATGCCCCATTGAAATACATTCACTGCACCACCTCGAGCCAGGGTGCCGGTGAAGGCTCCTAGACCCTCAATGCGCTGTATGCTCACTCTTACAATCCCAAAGTGGCTTGAAGATATAGTATGTGGATACTCTTTTTGGATTTGGAGTATCCGAACATCTAACTCTTCATCTCCGCAGAAAGATACGGAAGAGCACGTACTTCCCCTCATCCCAGACTTTCGATCACACAGTCTGGTACGGCAGGCTTCTGCAGTGTGTCGGCACTATCAGAAGAGCTCTGTATGCCCCTTCGGATGGCGTTACTGCAGTGCAACCGATACTTTTCCATACGAGATCCATGTTGCTTGTGCTGTCTACACAGCGCACGGTGTATGTTTAGCTACTGGAACTTTGGGGATGGGAATGCAACGGTTTCCCATGCTTAGTTGGGCCGCGATGTATGATTACTTCTTTCAGTCCATCTGGGAAGATGTCCTTCGAGAGAAAGGTTTCCAGCTCGAGTCAGTGCATAGTCTTTTCCATGAAGCAACACTAACTTGGAATGCCTTAGGTTCAGACCAGTGTGGCCAGTGCTATACTTACAGAACACCTTGCCAATAACATACACTACCGCTCCAGATGCAGTCATATCATACCGAGGTGTCCCTCTCTTCATTGTTGAATACGTCAAAGTCCATTGTTCTCTCTCGTACGAAGGTATACATCCTCACCTGGAACACATGAAGGTGTCCATGCAATCAGCACTGGTCGGACGCAAGGAGCTCCGGCCCGTCTTTGGCCTGCTGATCTGTGAAGGAGATGTGATAACTGAGTATGGTTATATTCGCAACAACCAGGTGCGTCTGCTCTCGTCTTCTCACATGTAGTTTCCTAACAAGTAACACAGTTCTGTTCAAAGATTACCGGTAGTCCACTATATCCACTGTTTGACATGACGAAGCCCTTTGACGTGTTGGCTCTTCGTATGATGATCGTCAACGTGCACTCCTATGCGCAGAAGATATCTGAGGGCGAAGCTACGGATACGAAAGTTCGACATATACCATATGGATCTCCGGGATACAATCGTGCGTATCTTGGACCCTTTCCTGTCCTCATAGATGATGCAAGCAAGTTAGTCTTTGGTCAAGCCACTTGCCTCCAGCGGCGCTCTTACCATAAACAGATCCGAGCGTGAAGTAGGTGCGCAGTGGATGGTTTCCAGACGGATGCGACTGAACGGCCCTGACTGTCAATCCGATGACCTATACAAGGGACTTTCCGACACTTTGAAATCTTGGCTGTCGTTATTCGTTTGCTGCGATATCCCTGCTGTGTTAGACGTGAACATATATCCGACCTTATAGCCGGTTTGAATCTTAAGTTGTCTATAGAACGACCTGGTGTCTGACTGTGCGCAGTGTCTCACACCAAGGCAAAAACTTGCGCTCGACCAGCTCAAACGCGAAATTCCGCAAGTGTATGACGCACTTCACACAGACAGGCTGGTCGCATCCTCGAGAAACTCGGATCGTGCAGCCTTGCTTCAAGATGCACAACGGGCTGCTTCGTTCTTCGCCGGCATTCAAGACACATTTGGAACTAAGGACGAAAAGCCTTGTCCCATAAGGTTGTCTATCTTGTTGAACTCGTTTCTGACAGCAGCGTGGACGGATATCAGGGCTAAAGGCCCCAGTGACATTCACTTTCAGTGGGTCTTGCTACCTGTTCTCCTTGTATCGTCGTCTAACATTATCAACATTGCAAGGTGCTACCCGTCTTGGTCAATGCATCGTAAGGGCCATACCGAAGATGTGGACCCCATGCCTCATCATGAAATAGTCCCTGACGCAGCGTTCGTCGTCAAGCCTGACTGTGTCTTCGGCGGCGCTGCTTTCTCCAGGTACACCTATGAAGACCAGTTCGAATATTCCAATGAGCTCTCGGTAACAGTGAATCCTTCGGTCTATACAAGGACGACGATACCCTCCGAAGTTCCTTTGCTTATAGTGGAATATGTGAAAGATTATGATGCGGGAGGGCGGAAATCACATTTAGTTCATCTATCGATGGCGATAAAATCAGCGATGGGTTTACTCCGCGCGTTGACGTTGCCGTCCATCGTTCTAGGACTTCTCGTGGATGGCTTCCGCGTTACCGTTGTCTGCTGTTCAGGGTCAGAAGTCGAGGTTTGTCCATCACCACCCATGAGCCGCCCATTTTTTTTTGTTATCTGTCAGGATTTAGTCCCCGAACTACACGAAAATTATGATTTCGACCTGTTCAAACCGATAGATGTTTTTCGGCTACGACGCTATATGCGTAATGTGTGGAAGCTTGGTCACGAGTTAAAAAGATTGGATCGGGCTGCTCACGTTGAAGTAGAAAAATCGATATCTTCAGGCACCTTTCCTTGGTGGAAAGCGAGCTCAGACCGACAGCTGGGTAGTAACCAGACGAACGATACGATTCGTGACTGGTATGATAAGGTTGCATCCAGAAAGCGAGATTGGGTGCTACCTACAATCGAAGGGAAGAAAGCCTCGACGAGTGCCTCTTGAACTCAGTATACTGTATGACAAATGGGATGCTCTTGTTGAAACTACTCCAGTACTAGTTTTCAGACTGTACATCTCGCCATTTTCCAAAAGGAAAGCTCTGCAAGGTATGAGAGAACACGCACTGCAATAGCGAAAATTACCGTTGGCCGGCAAAGGTCGCTGGCCAGTTCGAGGGTTCCCCGTGATGGCCGTAAAGCGCGTGGATCCTACAATCGGTACCTCATCCCCACAGTCTTCAAATCCGTTACATCCTCATCAAGTTCCCCATTCATCGCATCTCCTTCCAAAATCTCCCTCCTCCTATTCACCCAAATCAGATAAAACCTCAGTCCCAGCGCTTCCACGACTACCAACGCGTAACATATCATGATCGTTCGGAATGCTGTCTGGTAATGAGGTGATTCTGAGGACTTGAAGAACTGAGGACCGGCACTGAGAGGGATGAGAAGAAGGTATAGTGGCGTTTAATAGATGAGCATACATGTTTCCAGTGCAATACGCAATGAACAAAAGAGCCGTCATTGTCATCTTCTTCGTCACACCTTTGTAGTTGGCAGACATCAGTGACATGGAGAGCGGAAGAGCACCGGGACCTACGCCACGCAAAAGATTAATGGTGGAAGGAAACAAGAAAGAGGTATTACCCGTGGCAAGGAGGTAATAGCCAAAAAGCTTGACGCTGTTGCTGACGTCGGAGTATATGAGAGCGCTTCCAACGACAGGGCAAGCAACAATGGGAATTATCAAGAAGGTAGAGATGTCACGGACACGGCCTGCAACCCAGCCACTGCACGTACATCGGACTCAGTAAGAGTAAAACCAGTTACGGAAGGCGTACGTTATCAGAATGGTCAGGAACGCTATTACTGACGAAGGAATCCCGACAAGAGTCGTCTCGAGGCTGGTGAACCCGAAGCCCTGGGGAAACGATATGAATTGAGAACTGACAATACGGGAAAAATCACGCACGGTCAGCACCAAATTACCAAAGTTTTGAGTGCCGGAGTTTGGTATCTAGTATCAAGCGTTCATTAGCAAATCACCCAGAGCAAACAAAGCAAGCTTACCTGGGTGCATATGGATATGGCAAAGAAAAACCATGTTTTAGGATCCAAAAAGCATTCAAGAACCTGGTCGCGCTTCCATTGGCTCGTCTCCTTTGAAGCCTTGCCCGTACCAGCTAGAACGACTCTATCTTGTGCACATTTCTTCTCCTCCTCGTTCAAAAAACCACACGACTCAATCGAATCTGGGAGAATGAACAGTATAACGACTCCCCACAAGCCCGTAGCGAGTCCAAATATCTTACATTTAGTGAGCACCAGGAATACAAGAATGGAATAATGGCAACTCACGATGAACAACCACTGCCACGGTGATAAGGGTTCCTCGATCCTGCCAATCCCATAAGCCGCCAATGAAGCCACCAGCCCCCCGAACGAGTTCCCGGCGAACCACGCCCCAGTTTTGACCGGGATCTCATCTCGCGTATACCACATGGAGGTGATGTATATAAACGCAGGTGTGATCGTCGCCTCCGCAACACCCAAGAGAAATCGAACTGTAACGAGGCCACCAAAATTCTTGCACGCAGCAGTGAGCGCGACTAGCGTGCCCCATATTATCGTGTTGATCGAGACGTATTTGCCGACAGGGAGTCGTTGTATTAGATATGTCGTGGGATAGGCCCAGCCGAGGTAACCGAAGTAAAAGACGCTGGATACCCAGCTGTATTGCTGGCCTACTAGATGCTGGTGACCCATCTCGTTAGTGATAGCCCTGTAGAAAAGATGACAAACAACACACAGTATCAGCCTTGAGCCCGAACACTGATGCGCTGGAAAGAATAGTCTTGTCAATGAAGTTGAAGTTATACGTAATGAACATGATTGGCAAGAGTCTCCAATCGATTTTCCGCAACACCTTTCGCGCCAGATCAGCGTCGATAGAGACATTGGACTCGACATCAGCGGATTTAGACTTGATTGAGGGAGCATCGGCCATGACAACAGAGAGAGGGCGAAGGCCAACTGAGCGGGCACTCTGAAGAGTTGGATGTTAAGTACCGTATGCAGTCGTTATCGCGTTATCACAAATTGCTTCTCAGTTGATTGATTGCCGAATTTAGAAGCATGTCGTAGAATGTCATAGGGCCATTGAGATTGGTCAAAATTTAGCGGCCGGATTATGAGACAAGCCGCGTTTTCAAAGTAGGTAAGCTGAAAGGTATGGTTAGCTTCAAAACGAAAAAAAAAAGGTGACGAGGCGGAACATACCGCGAATCGGAACCCCCGGTCCGCAGTTTGATTGCCGTGGGTCTGCCTTTTGCACCACATGTACTTCACCGCTCTCTCTGCCTAGGCGTCCACTGCGATATGGCTGACATCGATACCTTCATCTCAACATTTATCTCCTAACTACCCAAAGTCGAACTGCACGTTCATATCGAGGGCACCTTGACACCGTCCCTGCGCTGGCGCCTCGCGCAGAAGAACCAAATCCCTCTGCCATCATATCCAACATACGAATCCCTCGTTGCATCGTACGCGACCATGTACAACCACAGACGAGAAATGCAAGGCGATAACGGCCTCCCGACCTTTCTCGAAGCCTACTATGGCGGGATGGAAGTACTGCGAACCGAAGAAGACTTCTACGACCTCGCGATGGAGTACTTTGCCAAGGCAGCAGACATGAACATCCGGTACACGGATCCGTTCTTCGACCCCCAGGGACATACTCGACGGGGAGTTGCCCTTGCGGCTGTGATGAACGGACTTAAACGAGCGAAGCGTGACGCAAGGAGGCTGTACAGCGTAGAGGCGGACTGGACAATGTGCTTTTTACGGGACGTGGACCCGTCGTCAGCGATGGAGACGTATAAGCAGGCGCTTGAGGAAGGATTTGGCGGTATCTTTCATGCTGTTGGGTTGGATAGCAACGAGTATGAGCGGCCACCATCCCTTTTCCAAGACGTCTTCGCCCAGGCCAGGAAGGATGGGTACTGGATCACAGCGCATTGCGACGTTGGGCAGAAGAATACATACGAACACATCCGCGAGGTTGCTACCAGCTGCGTTGGCGGCTTTGAGGGTGCCGACCGCATCGGCCATGGCTTGAACGCCATCGAGCGACCAGAGCTGATCCAGATAATCAAGCAGCGCGGTCTAGGGCTCACGTTGTGTCCCCACGCCTACCACCGGCGGCTCCCAACAGAGTACGTATTTGGGAGTATCAAGAAGCTGTGGGACGAGGGTGTTAGGATAACGATTGCGAGCGACGATCCGACATACATGCATCAGCGGTGGGTGCAAGAAAACTTGGAGCTGGTGATGCACTATTGTGGATTCAACAGTAGGGATATGATTCGCCTACAGAAGAATGGCGTAGATATCTCTTGGGCAGCTGAGGACGTAAAAGAAAGGATCAGAAAGGAACTAGACGGCGTGGAAAGGACGCTTACCTGGTAGTGAACCCGGCTACCTGGCGAACAACATCAAAACCTTTTCAAATCTACCCATGTCAGCCCATGCCTTGGCGGGGATTGTATTCGTGATCGGCTTGGCGATGGGTATGTCAGCGTCTGATAAATGGGCGGGGGTAAATCTCCTTTTAGATACGAATGATTATGCAGCTTAATCAAATAGACCCCCGTATTGGTGTGTCTCGGTCTTGGGTTGGTAACCAATTAGAAAGATACTAAATACATAGGCCTAATATAAAAGACCATCATCAGCTCTTTACATGGTATTCAAAACCACAACCAGCACGTAACCCAGACTTGACTTAGCTTTACCATGACAATCCTTCTCACTGGCGGGACTGGCAAGACAGCCACTCGCATCGCCCGTCTTCTCCGAGACGCCAACCAACCTGTCCTCCTCACCTCCCGCAAGGGCGTCGTCCCCGAACCTTTCAAAGGCGTCAAATTTGACTGGTATGACCCATCGACATTCGAAAATGCCTTCACCGCCGATCCGGACATCGACCGGATCTACCTCGTCGCGCCCGCAGGTTCATTAGAGGTACTCCCACCCATGAAATCTTTCATCGATTTGGCGGTGCAGAAGGGCGTAAAGCGGTTTGTTCTCCTTAGTGCATCTGCAATGGAGCCTGGGCACCCGGCGATGGGGAAGGTGCACGAGTATCTGCTATCGCTCAAAGTCGAATACGCGGTCATTCGCCCTTCGTGGTTTTTTGGTGCGTTGCAAGCGTGCACGAGGAACAGAAGTTTTGACTACTAGAATTTAGAGAACTTTTCGACGCTGCACCTCTCAAACATCAAGGAACAAAACACTATTCTGAGTGCGTCTGCCGACGGAAAGATTGGATTTATATCTGCAGACGATATTGCGGATTTGGCTGTTAGCACGTTGACGGATGAGAAGAGCCATAACACGGACCATATTCTTACGGGCCCTGAACTGCTCTCTTATGACGATGTTTGTCCCGTCCTCTTTTGATCTATTCCACCATAGCTGATTGTCAAACTAGGTTGCTGCTATCTTCACAGAGGTACTTGGGCGGAAGATTACTCACACACGCATCACCATCGAGGAGTTGAAAAAACGATACATTGCTTTCGGTCTTCCTGAAGATTACGCTGAGATGCTCTCGTCTTTGGATGGCCTGAATGCTAACGGTGTTGAAGAAAAGTTATTCGTAGCAGCGAAGAAAGTTACCGGAAAGAGAACGTTGAAGAGTTTCGTGGAAGCGAACAAGGATAGCTTTTAGAGCATGAATGTATGCTAATTGATGTGATATTAAATATGGAACGACAGGAATATTATCAGAAGTACTCACTGAAGGCTG
The DNA here is from genome assembly GCA_022818075.1 of Armillaria altimontana. Classification (NCBI taxonomy): domain Eukaryota; kingdom Fungi; phylum Basidiomycota; class Agaricomycetes; order Agaricales; family Physalacriaceae; genus Armillaria; species Armillaria altimontana. Next base: position 1,538,748 of record JAIWYR010000009.1, read on the forward strand.
CGATTCCAACCAAATGCTCTCCTGGCAAACCGGCATCTTCGTTGCTCCAGGTTCTTGTCGGCCTCCAACAGCAGGGATAAATGGAGCAATATGCTGCAAGTAATAGTGGTATGCGAATAGTACGCGGCTTACGCGTGACGACAGCAAACCAAGTCGAAGGCGCGATGGTGATGCGAAGGAAAGGAAGGATTCTCGTTGATTTGTCATCACTCAGTCTACGGGCCGCTCTATGCCTTCCTTGAAAGTTACACGGCTTGTACTTGGTTCATCGTGAATGCGGCATAGTTCATACCGGTATGGTAATCATTTATTCTACTCGTCTGACGCTAATTCAGCATAGACTTGAAACTGGACAATCTTCTTAAAGCTCTTCACAAGTTCTCAAGGCCTCGAGCTCAAGCTCCATCACTGCATATTTCCCGGCGCCGTAGTATGTTATATTGTCCAGTATGCATGTATAGTAAGTAATCCAGAAGACATTATTGGATACACGAACTATTCTATTGGCATCATTCCATCAACAGACTTGGCGCCACGACGCGACGCTGTACTAGAACACGTAAAGTTCTATTGTAGTACCCTCGGATCGCGAGATCATGATTTAGTGAGCTACCAGGCTCTACGCCCCCCTGGAAAGTTGGAACTTCCAACGCCTGCTCCCGTGCTGCATCGTCACCTATTGAAAAAGGGTCGTTCCTGCCACCAAACCCTCCAAGTTGGCGACGTGTTCCCCCAGAGCAAACTTGGAGCCGGCTGAAGCTGTTCAATTCAGAATCCGGCTTCCCAGTTCTGCCTAAACTGTAAAAGTATGGCGTTGTACGTCGCTAGATCACGAGTGGAATCTACAAACGGCTCCCAGAATGCGTCATCTGAAGTCCGCCTGTCAAATGTGGTGAATAAAACCTCCCATGCTGGAGCATTTGGCCGTAGACGTCCTATGCCTTTCATGCGTTGGATATCTCTAGTCTTGGCCAAGACTTTGAATGTGATAATGAGATTTCGAGGCCTGAATAGTTCGTCTGTGGCTAGCTGGAGAACTCTACCGTCGGAGGAATACCATCCTAGAGACGTCGAGGTGGTTAAGTGATCGAGGTATCCTTGAAAGAGCGGTATGAACTGGAATACGTGATGAGGGTGTTTATTAACTGTGCCACACATGTTCTCGAACAGATGCATGTCAGCGAACTTTGTGAAAATGGAGGTGGGGAGGACAGGCAGCTGGAATGGTTTTGCCAGCAGATGGTAGATGGGTATTGCCTCGGAAGGGTCCCTAGTGAACGCGAAATCTATAAGTGTGTTGTCCGCAGACGTCCACCACCTGGAGGTTTGTTCGACAAAATCTGGATCGCCTAAGCTGGGTAAAGTGCTGAGGGTGTCCAAAAAAATATTCCACAATAATTGCTGATTATTCATCTGGGACCAAGTGGTAGTATGAGAACCGGCTTCAATGGCGTATCGTGTTATGGTATACAGGTGCCCGATGATAGTACGGCACGTATGTCGCTTGTCCGGGTTCCAGACTTGCGCTTCCTGTTTTGTCAGGGTTGTGACATAAAGTTGAAGGTGAACCAAGACGTCGTGTAATAGACCGGCATCCTCGATATGTTGCGAACGAAGTATAGATAGTAATACTTGTAGGGGATTGGGTACACCAGACCAACTTGGTGAAGAATCCCCTTCTCCGGTGTCCGTTTCTGCACTTCGAGAAAAGTGGTAGACTAACAGCTTGCCGAGAAGCGGATACAAACAGGACGAAATAGCGGAAGCAAGGCTGGCCTGGACATCACATTCCGCGTCACAGATCTCTATATCCGGGCATCCAGGTTCCGGATACATTGCAGAAGCACGGAACCCAATAGCAGGCTCTACCCAATCAAACGACCAGTATGTCGTTGGAAATGCATTCAAAAGAGCTTTGTAGAGGTCGACGGCAGATTCTCCGTGGAATGGGCCGCCTTGCGTAAGAATATTGCAGAGAATGTTGGCCCATATCACTGGTTGCTCGGCCAGCTCTGACTCTGATTTTGACTCGAGAAGGTCTGCTATAACATTGGCATTGTCGCCCCCTTGATACCTCAATGCAGCGAGGAAGGTGGTACGCAATGAGTGAATGTTCTCTTCGGTGAGAACGTCCGTGACAACATTGATCAGAGGATTCAACACTCCTGAACGAAAAGGAAGTTGAAGATGTAGGCAGGCTCGCAAACATCGCTCTAAATCTCCGCCCATGCCTGAGCGAACACCGGTGCGGGAGTCGATACAATCTTCAATTCCTTGGCGCAAAGACTCAAGCATGCTCTCCTTTCGTTTGATCAGGTCAGTCGATTTCAGAGGAAGACAGCTGGTAGACTGCACGGCGATATTCTGAACAATGGGGTTGGAAGAAATCGAATGAAGCCATGCTATTGCTTGGACATCTGGGAAGACACCCATCTCATAGACCGCCATACGTTCAACGTCCTTCAATGACTTCCCACGAATTCTGGGCTGGGCCGAGTCAACACGAGAAAAATATGTGGAGAAGATGTGAAGGGTAACGCGATGGTACGCCAATGACACCTGGTCGAAGACGAAGTAGATGAATCCTGAAAGAGGTGTTCTGAACGGACAGTGGGGATAGGCGAGAGGGAGAAGGTTGGCGCTAAGATATGCAAAGAAACCGACGAGTATGATAGCAGTCGTCACGCCACCGATTTCCACACTTTGAGGAATGAGGAAAATAGCCAGGCCGGTTAGGAAAAGACCCAAGGCAGTATGCATGAGTACGGGGAGCAAGCCAATGATGGCGGGTAGATGCCAGACTTGGAGGTTCATGTAGCGAACGTGGCGTACCCGCACCCGGTCACGAGGCGTTCCTGATGGCACTGATACATACTGGTGTATCCACTGCTTTGCGAGGGCCGCAACTAAAGCTGTGGAAAGGCTGATTGATAAACTCGCGAACCACAGCCCGTTGACCCATGAGTCAAGTGTCTTTGGATGGAAAGACATGGTGGGGGTAAGGCTGGAGCGAGGAACAAGATCGACAGATGCTCCATTGGCCATGGCGCGTTGAACACTGACGAGTTCGAATAGAAGAGATGCCAAAACTTCGCCGTAATCGATCTGGAGATTCTGAGATGTTTGAACAACGAAGGTCGAGACAACAGCGGAGAAGAGCCCGGCCTACAGATCATCATGTCAAAACGTGATAGATAGGGAGAACAAAACAACGCACAAATATGAGGAGTACGTCCAATCCATCCCTCCAGTCTTCTATCATCTCCGCATCGAAGATCGCGCATTCGTCCAAATATATTCTCCATATCCTCGCAAAGAGTCCCATCTCTTCTCCTCTGGCGTCTTCTGAATATTTTTGCTCATAGTCCGAGGGATCGTGACCTTGGAGAGAATCGTTAGCTAGAAAGATTAATCCTCAAGGATCACAGCTACCTCTTGTCTGCGATTGAGCCTTGAGACCCATCCGACGACGACTGAATTTCCGACGCCTGGGTCTTGAATAATACGCCACATTCGGTACAGTGGATGTGGATGTGGCATTGCTAGCTGAAGAATCGGCGGCATCACTGTTTGAGGGTCCACTTAGACTCAGCCTTGGAGGGGGGTCGTTGGTGGTGGTGGTGGTGGTATCCATGAATAAGGTGAGAGCGGTGCCCCACGAACGAAAATAGGTATAAATATTTCTTCTGAAGAAACTTTCAAGTGTAAATTGGTCACGCTCACTCCCATCACGAGAAAGTTAACATCCGCACGAGCTAGTTGTGGCCGTACCGTTCAATGGAGGACTCGATAATGTAAAGATCTGCTCGTAGATCAACCGGATACCACTGAAAAAAATACAACGTACTTGAGGAATCCATTTGATTCATAGCGCATAGCGCATTTGGCTCGTCGGCGGACTCTGTAAGCTTAATGTATTTGGTACGGAGCGACGATGTTATGGTCTGCGAAGGCCTCCAAAAACCGAATACTAGCTCGAAGCGTTACGTACAGAACCAGACCGAACCGCATGAAGGAAGCCGACGAGATGGTATTCGTACCGGTGTTACTACCGGGCTACAATAAGGAATAGCCAGCCACAGCTCTGACATTTAAAAGGCCGTATGCTATGGCCACTAAGAATCATCCCGTATCACGGTGTTGGTATTGGTGTTGTTACCGGCACAAGGTCCCAATAAGGAGTGGCCGGGCCCACAGCCTTGACATGGCGAACCATGTACTGTGGCCACGAAGGCTCATACCGTGATCGCATTGCTGAATAGGAGACGCTCTTCGTGGTGTGTATCTGAAGTGGCAGACAAGCTCGACGAGTAGGAAGGGGCGGCATAGAACGTGTAGACAAGAATGCTCCTGGAATGCTCGAACACAAATCACCAAATCGTGACCAGACTTCTTCGCCTACAACTGAACAAGAAGCAAGGAATGGAATGAAAGAACGCAACCAAGTCGAACCAACGAAACACAGGACATCATGGCCAAGCACAGTCGACCAGATAGTCAGAGACAACGGACTATTTGGAGTCATGCTTGGCCCATGAAACCACGAACTTCGAAACAAAGACCATGGTCAAGCACGACTAAGCAGGCAAGCAATTCGAGAAAGAGATTGCCTGAAGTAGTGCTCAAGTCCATGGTGATGGTTGGATTTAGGCGGTAAATTTCAATTTGATGACCGCAAAAGGCATTTCAAATTCGGAGGCACTTATATACCACACTTGGTGTAACCCAACGGAGTCTCGCAAGCTAGAAAGCTTGCATTGGGCCTTGCTGTCTCCCGCATCCTCAGGCTTGAGCTTTCTTGCGAAGAACATCATCACCGGTCAATTGCCGTAGAACAATTCACGAAGAGCATAATATTTAAAGAAAATACGAGTTAAATATGCCGCAACGGAACATCTGAGCGAAGGGAAGCCTTAGATACAGCAACAGCAACATCATCACACCAGTCACGAATGGTATCGTTTGCCTGGATACTACCTAGATGTCGGTCTGAGCTCGCCTTCCACCAAGGAAATTTTCCTGAAGATATCGACTTTTCTACTTGAACATGAGCAGCCCGATCCAATCTTTCTACCTCGTGAGCAAGCTTCTACACATTACGCATACACCGCCGTAGCCAGAAAACATCTTTCGGTTTGCCCAGGTCGAAATTATACTTTTCGGGGAGTTCAGTGACCAAGTCCTGAAAGATAACAAAGGCGTTCGTTTTTATGACAGCTAAGGGTAGGAATGAACAGACTTCGGTTTCTGGCCTCGAACAACAGACAACGATTATTCGAAAGCCATCCACAAGAAGTCCTAGAATGATGGGAGGCAACGCCAACGCGCAGAGTAAACCCATCGCTGATTTCATCACCATCGACAACAAATCGACAAATGAACCAGGCGCGATTTCTGTGCTTGCGAACCATAATTTTTCACGTATTCCACTAGAAGGACAGGAACCTCGGAATTTATAGGTTTCACTCAATTCGGCAGAGGCGTTGGCAAGTCTGTCGGTACGGACTTCGGAGTGGACTTCACCAGCTTCACTATCATCAACGGCACCTCAGAAAGTATCGTCCTACCCGTAAAGATAGAAGCATTCATTGGAGCGGACAGCTCCTTAGAAAGCTCAAATACAAACACATCTGTATATTCGGCAAAGGCGCAGGGAGGTCGCACGATAAAGGCTGCATCTGGGACTATCCGAGTGAGATATGCCGTCCTGAAGTCTTCGTCTCCTTGGGTTGCACGATGCACTGACCATGTGCGGTAACATCTGAGATATTCATTAAACGGGATATAAGGGAATGCAAACAATCGCCGACTGAGTTCCACATTTCTAGCTCGGGTTTCCATATATTGATCCACGTCGTCGCCAAGAATATGTTCAGTAGCACTGGCCAACGGACGGGCGGGGTCTCCCATGATTAATGGATCGTGTGCCAGGAAACGTAACTCTGATACTTGCACAAAAACTGGCTGCGCGTTATAAATCCAGTGTCAAGGACATATTACGTTCAGACTCCGACTTGGAATCAAACGTTGAGAGGAGGCTTCGATTTTCGAGAGCGCGACGAGACTCGGAATACTTGTCTTGCAGCTCGGCGGGAGCGCTAGACTCGGACTCGGTAAGGTGGCGAAAGTATGTGTCCTGCAGCAGTGCTAGCCATTGTAGCAAGACAGATATGGGAGCATTAGAGATACATACATCGAATGAATCAGGTATGACACAACTAGCGAAAGATAACGCCTTGTCCTTGAAGACTCGGAAAGCTGCTTATAAGAGGCGACTAAGAATTCCTGAATCCTGGTGCTCCTAGAGTGTAACCAGAGCGATATAGAAGTATGATCTTCAAATATGCTGTCAAGAATTCAGATGCCGCAGCCAACATAGAGACGACAGACACTAGCCTTCTTGTTTCATCCCTATTCTTGTGCGAGAGGTATCCAAGCATCAAGGTTCGCAGATATGTGTGATCACTGACGCAGAGCCAATGGTACAGGGCACTGGTCGCCACTGAATAACAGCTACCCACTGGCAGGCTATAGTCTTCACTCGAGATAACCTGTAGTGTCGCTGGAGGTGGAGATGGGGAGTCATCAATAGCCAAAGTCTCCGCATACCTATCTGCCGAATTCTGCATCACACAATAGGAACAAAGGTCGGTGGACATGTCACGGAAATGGTCCTCATAGTGAAGCCTTTCGAGTCTGGAGAAAAATGATAGCATATAGGGGAGGTCATTGAAGGTAGAGCAGACAGTTTGTTGGAGCACCATGTTTGTGATACGAGAAGTGAAGCTGGATGCGTCGAGGATGTAGCGTATCGAAGAGGTGGACATGGATAAAAGATCAAGCACTGTTACGCTCGTGAAGCGGTTGAGGTACTTCCCGAGCGGCTGCAGCCAAGACGGAATGGGAATACGATACCCATCTGGCATCAACCCACTGATATGAATATTGCGTACGTGTTTAAACAGCGTGCAAAAAGAGCTGTCCAGAAGTTTGACCTTGTCTTCATATGACCCCTTGTTTCTGGCATATACCGGTCGTAATATGTGGAAAGAGAGCCATTCGAAAAGATGGAATCTACTCGCAGGAATACAGGCTCTGCAGACTAGACTGCATGCTTTGAGGGCTTCATTATCATGGTGCAAGAAGTCGATGAATCTATCGAACAACTCGGGAGGAAACCGCGGGCCTTTTATCTGTTAGGATTTCAAAGTGAGTATTCTGAGAAAGACAAGCTTTCTCCGCACTGCGGCAACAGACTTACCTTCTTGATTTCGTTCCACAGATCGCTATTCTCGGCACGCAAGTCTTCATTCTCTTTCTCCAGGCTCTGGATACGATTCTTGATACGTTCGATTTCAATTGATTGCACCTCTTGTTGCCGCTTCAAGGATGGTACGAGCGACGCCAAGCTAGTCAGTGTAATTTGGGGTGCTGGCGCTCGTGAGTAAGAGCTTCCAGCTGTTGCGAATTAGCTACATAGCAACGATGATAGAAAGTGGATTACCATATGTTCTTCCTGACATCGTTAAGCCACAGGTTACAAGGTATACGCAGAGTGCGTGTAAGAGCTTGAGAAAGCGTTAGTCAAATAGTTCATGGAATCATCACGAGACCACGAGGCTTTGTTGAGAATCCCACGAATAATTTCATAACACTGGAATGAGATGTACACAACGGCTTGTCAGCTAAGGACTCGAGGGAGAGGGAAGGGGAGTCAGGTGCATTTGTGACTTTCGCATGAGCTCAAGCAGCTAAGCTCCAGGGACACGCAGGTCCATCGTTCAAGTAGCACTTCATTGTAACAAAAACGTCCTCTCGATATACCTTGATACAAACTTACAGTCCAAAAGATCATCATGATACAGTTACCGTGCCAGGCTCTACATCCTCCGATTCGATCGGACGGCTGCTCTACCCCGCCCGGTCAGTTACTCTTTCATTAAAGGGGAAAAGGAAAAAGTGCCCCGAACCTGGTCACCCGTGCTATCGCCGAAATTCTTGTTGAACCTGAGGGCAGTCAAGAGTGTTTCGCCATCCGATGCGTTCTCAGTAGGTAACTTGCGAAGTTCCTTGCGCGCGTTGAGCCTGATCACATATGCGGGTGAGACGCGCCAACTAAAAGGTGTTAATCGTGAACGGTACCTACATAGCTAGGAGGGAGTTTATGTAGACTGGTTCGAATTTAGTTACGGCGCGGCGTTGGGAAAATGAAAGGACTTACGTTTCGGCAGAATAAAGTTGAATCCAAGAAAGACAAGGGAATCCGGCAATGTAAGAAACTTGGCGTAGGGTTTACTGGAGGCCGTTGGCAAGGAACGAGGAACGCTCATACCGTAATGAGTGTAATCAACGAGCATGTGCTAGTTATCCCACTCATCAGCTTGTGTATTCAGATACTTGAAACCGAAATGATGTACCTTGTAGCAAGTCCCGAAATCAAAACGAGTCGCATCAAGACCAACAGCGTCGTGGTCATACTGGTAGATTAGAGCAATGGGGTTCCATAACACCGCGCGAGGCTTACCTGGAATAGTGAGGCACAGCGGTTTTACTCACTTGAAGATAGTAACACATCAGAGCGGATATGATGAAATCAACGGCGGTTGTTGCAGAAAAGGCCGCGATGATGGTTGTCTGTTCGTATTCTATAAGGCCTATGATGTGTCCGACATTGAATATACGCACCGAGATAGACGAAATATCCGAAAACCCTGTTATCACGAATCTGTCAAGTCGCATCTAGATTGAAATTCTGTAGGAGAACGTGTTGATCCTCACACGTCGTAGCAAACACCTAGCAAACCATATCAGCGATACGACCACCGGTAACGAGCAAAGGCTAACACACGCACATATTCCTGCAGCTTAATTCAAATCCGGACGTTAACAGCGAGCGACAGGGGGTCAGAGGAAGAAGTTACCGTATCCCCCACACACGACAAGCACCTGAGAAGATGAGAACCCGTCAAATGAGACAAGCATAAACTGTCATCGGACGGACATACCACAAAAAAAGGAACGATCCGATGAAAGTGGCGTCCCACTGAACTATGATGAGCCAAGGGAGAGATTTATAGAGGACGATTACGCACATCTGCACAGGCGTACGGCATATATACTATGAACAGAGTTAGGTCTTGAGTCCAACCTATAGGATCGATACGCACGTTTGCACACCTACAACAGTCAAGGTCTGTTCTTTGATCGTTAGCGGAAGAACATTAAGCAACATATTGCTTACATCGAACAACAGCTGCAGCTACAGCGGCTGGTTAGGAATCGAATTGCTAATTTCAAGCTCGAACAGCCGGGAAAATTCACCTTGAAGCTCCTATAAAGATAAAACTTCGCATCGAGTTTTTCAGTCAAACAGAAGCGCACACGTACCAGACGACCTCATTGAGAACATCCACATTACCAAAATTCTCTACCAGGTAGAAATATAGTGCATGCGTACTCAGCGCGACGTGTAGCGCATCGAGGATCCTACAGGATGCTCGTCAAAATTTCATCTGGCTCCGAGTCCGAAACGTGGTACCAGAGTAACGCCACCTGTACACGTGAGCATCTGTCCAACGGCGACTACGCAGAACGACTCACGGAGTATCTGTACACCCACCAATCCTTCCTGAATCTTTGGTAGTATATCGCGGTTTGTAGAATGGTGATCCCAAAAAGACTAGTGAGATTATCATTAGATCCATTCAGATCACAGTTTAACGGAGAAACTCACATAGCAGCTATCATGGCCCCGATATACACCGCTCCGAGCGTTTTCCCTAGAGCAGGGGACGCCATGGTCGACGCGGAAAGAGTGTCGTAATCGTTCAAGGACGTGGAGCGACCCTTATAGTGTTCTATTTTCGGTGAGAAGTTTCCGCTTGATACCCGTGCCTATCTATGAAAGAGAAGAGAATGAGAAATCAGCTCTCTATGGCAGGTTCTATGTATGTTGGGAATGGAACAACCACGTACAAGCCGGAAAACAATATTATCGATCTCGCAGAATATTCCAGAGCGTTATAGGTGTCGGACGGATGTTGTACGGCTATACCGGTGCGTAGTTGAAGTTAAATGCAGCGAAAAATCTTGATCAATCCATGGGCCATGAGGCACGCCACCTGTATCACTCGATGCTTCACGTACTCAAGTGTTGATGTTCTTGGCCGGAACGAAGTCGATGATCTTGCCTTTTTCCGGTGCCAAACCTGATTTTCGACGAAAATAGAGCGAAGTCGAATACCGATTACCAATTACTCCTCCGTTAGTATTGAGGACTGTGCTTGGGTCTATGCATCAAATAAGATGAGATAGTGGTTGCCTGGGTTTTTGGGGCGAAGATTTATTCGTCTGCGAACCAATTTCAACACGGGGCCACCGCTCTTGTGGTGCACATGGGATAGCACCATGAAGCGGCACGGCGAATGTCAAAAGGGCTATTGTTGAAGGCGACATGTTTGTGTTCCGCCTTCTTATAGAAGCGGACAGCGGGAATTCTGGGAGACGTCCGGGTTCAACACGGGATGACAAATTTTCATCGTGGTTTATTAGCGAAGTCGTAAAGCAGCGTAAGGCTTACTTCTTGCAAATGAAGGATCAATTTCGCGATGGTGTTTAAGACAGAAATATGATTGCAGAGGTAACAGTGTCTACTTGACGGGCGAATACAGGCTTTTGACCATTGCTCCTCCGCAGCGGATCGAGATGTGGCGCACTAAAATGGGTTTAGGATCAAGGATGCATAGCGGCTGATGTAACTGACTTTGTACTGACCACAGGTTGTCGCCGTTCTATAGATGCCTATGCGTCACCATCAATAAGCGCCAAGACTTCCCCGGAGGTTGCAGCGTTGCGCATGCAGGTAGTTGCCACAGGAAAGGTGGCAGCAAGTAGATTCTTGTTACTCGCGCACTATATGCTGAGGCAGGGCTCTTCTATAAGCAGGGGAGTTGGATACTGTCTCCGCATGTAGGAAGGAACCGCCAAAGCAGCGTGACGGTCCCGATTTTCCTTGAATAGGAGACTAGTGCAAAATAAGGCGTGACGGAGCCACAATCAAGAAACCCCTGGCCTCGAAAATGCTCAGAATTCAGTGTTTCCAGCCAGGTTTCGAGGCCGCCGCGCATGACATGAGGAAACCAGCCCACCGTGATACGTGACGATTTCCTCCCTACATGCGGAGACAGTAAGCGTTTCCAGGGTATGTGCGATCCACGTCAGGGTAAGGAAGCTGGACAGAAAGTCCGGTTGATTGCGTTTTAGCAGGCAAAGAATGTAAAAGGATGCACGAAAGGCACTTTGACCTGCCCGATAAAACGGTCCCGCCTTGGCTCGTAGAGGGTTGTTCCGAATAAGATATTGTCTGTGGCTTGATCCTCGGTCTAGGCCAAGAAGTTTAGCATTAGCATCGATATCTCCGTCGTCTAGTGCTGTTTACTGAGCGCTAAAAAATCCGGTTATCAGTCATACGCATCGACCGACAATACAGTAAAACAAGCACGTACCTGAACGTTGTTATATCATCAGACCCGGAGCTTGCAGTGGTTTCTATAACAAAAAAACAAACGTTTGAGAGGAAGAATGATCGGGTCGAGTTTCTGAGTTCTATTGTGGTGCGATGTGAACCTTATGTAATACTTGATCGAACTCCATTTTGAAGAGCCAGGAGGCGCGCCGACTGATCCGTAAGTGTGTTCTTGAATCTAGCACCTCTGCCGGGCGCTGACTTGTCGAGGCGATGTTCAGGCTGGCATACTCGCAACAAAGGCAAAAGATAGCAGCAAGACATTTTGCATAGCTGTTTCAAGAAAGTGAAATGCTACAGACGAGAAGCTGCACTGCCATAGTAATTAATTGGGCCGTAGGTTTGGCCAGTCGCAGTGACGCTAGGCGCCTAGTTGGATGCAATGCCTGTGACTTCAAGTAGAGTGAGATGGAGGCCTAGCGTACCTATATCCCAGGAATACTCCAAGACCGAGTCTCGCTGCATTCATCAGTTTATCCGTGGTATGATGCGTCTCACTGCAGTCCAGACACTGGGATCCATGGGACCTCGATTCTGCTGGCATTCATCCTGTCGTCCGAGAAGATTGAGACGCTGTTCAGTGTTCCAGAGGAGGCGGTCCTCTAAAGCCAGTGACTTGTGTTTCCTTTACCATCCTTGTCGTCGTCTGAACATTCGTGTTCCCTGGTTGAACGTAGGTGCCAGCAGTCTCCAATAGCAAAGTTCGGGCAACCTGGCAATGACCAAGCACTGGCAGACGAATCTTTAAGCAAAAGTAAGAGAATGAGTCAATTCCAACTCCGACTTCCGAATCCAATCGGCTCTCGGCCCGCCCCTATTCTACCATGATGAGCAGTCTACCACTTCCCGAGCTAGTGCGAACTGTGTTGCTGGAATCAGAGAACCCGACGTATGTCTTTCTTCGTATTCCAATGCCCCCCGAAATGGCTGGAGACAAACCGGCCAACAAGCGTTTTCTACAGCTTAGAATCCCAGTCGCCATCATCCACGCTTCCGCCCGCAGAGGGCGCAAGTGGTTGTTATATGTAGCCACTGCCATTACGGGTACCCATGGGCACTTGCGTCAAGATGGGAAAGATCTCCAGTCGGAAGACATGCAAGGGCCGGTCGTTGAGAACGATGTCTATGAATTTGTGCCGGAGGGTCAGCTGGGCTGATTTTGTGCCGTGGTTCTGCTAATGCGATCCCTACAGCTGCAATCCGTATTGCTGATGCTCAGTGCGGAGATGCAAGAACAACAAGCTATGCTGAAGGGAGCCGGCTGTACAACAAGGAAACAATTCATACCCGGGATGGCGGGAGATGTGTCGTCCTAGGGCCTGCGCTAATGGAGAATGAGTATGGTCACCGCAGCGATTGGCGTGTAGGTGCTGGCAAACACTGCCAAGCGGCTCATATCCTTCCGCATGCGAAAGGGAATGCAGTATGTGCGCTTATTTTTTCGGTGGACGGCGGCATTATACTTTTCTAGTACCTCGATGCGGTACTTCAGGCCCGAGGACTCAGCGAGAACGTCCAGTTTGATGGTGGTATAGACGATGAAAAAAACGCCTTGTACATGGATGGCAAAATTCATGAAGCTGGACTGACGGATCAAACCTGTGCCTTTCTTTATGTGAGCTGCCCTACTTCAACCTGATGCCGCCCTTCTTTTGCTCATCCTCAATATTCAAGGTTCCAAATTCGTGCATGACAATGGAGGATGTCTTGTATCCAGAGGAGCACCCGCCACCGCCTCTTCCTGAATCTTTGCAGCATACAACGGAGCATACCTATCTTCAGTTCCAGATGCTGGAGATATCTACTTACTTCGAATTGCTAGATTACATGTTGACAGGGCGATTGTGGAACAACAAATCCATTCGGATGCCCGATGACCGGTCCAGCTTTCCCCCTTTCTTCATCTGTCATTTCCATTACGGTTGTACTGCCCTTCACCTATGGCTGGACGAAGAAAGTCTGTCCACTCTCAACCGTTACAATCTCCAGCGCTATCCATCGCGCGTCGAGGTTAGAATTTTTTGAGGATGATGAACCTGACTTTTCTGACGATTACGACTATATACCATCGAACCATGCTCAGAATCACCAGAGACCTGAACCGACGGCACCGTCTCCTGTTCAAGAATCAAGTGATGCCGCAGCATTTCTTGTCAGCTGGCTGTGGAGAGCCAACGGTGTAACTACGGAAGAGGATGGAGTGAATGATCCTCAGACAACCATCAACGAAGAATTCACATCAGATAAGCGTGAGTTCGTGGAGAAGTGGTGCCAGGAGACTGATCTTGGACGAGAGTGAAAAGAGGAATTCATTGTAGTGCCGCCTTCGCGATGGAGAGAGTACTTGTACGTAGGCTGGTTTTCAGAAGGCTCGTACAGTCCGTAAAACTGACAGGCACGTTCCCGGTTGGCATGGGTGTCGATGGAACTGGCAAAAGAGATCGAGTTATCATGCGATCGGTACGAACGATAGGGAGAGTTTAGTCATAGCGTGGACAGTCGCACCATCAGTGCTTGATTTATGCTTTCGGACAGTGAAAAAAATACAGGCATGCAGGACGATCTCTCGAGTATCATACCATATCAATCAATATGCGGAGGATGGCCGAGAGGGGAGAAAAATTCTTCGCCAGTTGAAAATTCCATTGTATCCAGCAATACAATTCAGCCTGGAAACTCCTGGAAATCTGGAATCTGGATCGTCTGGGGGTGCCAAGTAGCAGGAGAAACAAAACAGGATTCATCTGGTATTTTTGCCTCAGTTGCCACGGCTCCTCTTTCACGTCTCAGCATTCAAAACAACATCTCCTTGTTGCCTCTTTTTCGTGTGTCGTGTATTATCGTCCTTGCTCTTCCTCGACATCACAGCTCCCTCCCCAGCTTGCTGCACGGCTGGTTCCACACGGTTCTGCAACGCAGAATTTCCCGCACGCAAGCTGATGACAGACTGCACGAGATGTGCGTTCTCCTGTTTCAGCAGGTCTATCTCCTGCTCCAGGGTAGTAATCCGGGACTGCAGTTGTCGAACAAAGTCCACAAACCCAGATCGCAGATGTTGTACCGGTTCGTCATCATTCTCGGCGACAGACTGCTCAGACCCCTCGTCATCCTCAGATTCTGAATCAAACTCTGGGCGCTTGCGCTTTCCTAAACTATGAGCCTGGTCTATAACCCTTGCTTCTTCATTCTTTCGTACGATGGCCCGTGGACGTCCACGAACAGGTCTCGTTCCAATCCAGCAACGCATCCAAGCATTACAGTTTAAGTTTTTGGACACAATGCAGAGTTTGCATCGAAGACCTCGGATCTCCTTGCGCCCTCCTGGTTCATGTACTGGCGAATCTATAGATTTGGCTTCGCAGCGAATGCCAGCCTGTTCGCATTTTCGGCACTAACTGCAGCTTTAGTCATAGAGGACATTGGGAAAACGGAGAACTCACCGGTTGATCGAACGCTGGCCCTTTTAAGGACCAGGTGCGCATGCCCGGAGCACCCTGGGGTTTCGACTCTGACGTTTTCTCTACTTCCTGGAGCCACGGATAGGCTAGGTAAAGAAGATACTTGTACTCGTTGTATGGCATCGATAAAGCACTGAGAATGACGTCGTCGCTTTCCTTTCGAAGGTTCTCCAGCAGTGATCGGAGAACCGCGTCTGCGTAACTTGGCCATGACTCTGATTCCTCCTTTCTTCGATACCGCAACTTTCCTTTAGCACAAACCCAGATTTGCTAGTAATGGCGCTTTAGGACACAGCCGTACATTTCACTATAAATCTCACCTCACGCTCCGATTTATCAGGGCCGGAAGTCTGGGACCAATATTTCTTGAGCTGAGGATTTTGCTCCCAGATGCGTCTCTCATGGTCGGCCCCGGCTATTTTGCTGACATCGCGAGCTTGGCTTTGGCCTGCCCTTTGAGGCCGGTGGCGGGGGAAATCCTTCGCCGACCATTGGTTTTTGGGCCTCATACAACGGGCATGAGGTTTGCGGCAAGAATCAGGACAGGAACTCGAAGGATCCATCACTGATGAACTATCGACGATGGAAGGTGTCAATGGCCAATTGTCCCGGACAGTGACTGAGGCGGTATTGCCCAGAAGATGGCGGCATGAAGCGGTATCTCGCAGAGAAAAGAATTATTCCTACCCATAGTGATACACGGTATCTGGATGAGTCTTGGTTACAGATGGACGTTATGGAGCACTGTAGAAACCAAATTGAAGCCAACATAGGACTGTCTAACAGTGTCTTCCCACGCAAATGTCTTTTGGGATATGTCATGTCCATAACAAACGAGAACTTGAGAAGCGCAAATGACTAAACCCTTCAATTGAAGAAGACGCCACATAAGGGAACAATACACATACATTGGGAAAACACCGTGTCCGCCCCACAGGATATTTCTAGTATAGTGGCGGTAATATGCAGAAATGAGACAGTAATAAGCATCAAAGAGACTCAATCCTTTGAGTACACATTGTTTTTGGCCTCTCACAATCCTATGGCGGTCCAAACATGAAGATCTTTGTGGGAGATATCAATGTTCCTGGCACACGGAGAAGATCATCAGCCACTAGAAACCTGATCATAGAAGGACGGCAACACACCTCAAACACGCGTGCACCGATACGCCACCTAGATATTCCAGTTTAGCCATAATATCATCCTTCCAATCACTAGACAGCGAGCCAAACAGACTAGTGGGGAGCCTATACTTTCCTATTCCGCCGAAAATGTCCCGAGGCTGAAGAATCCCCCGTAGTTGGCGCGTCGTCCTTAGGGCAGATAGCTCATATATTGAATCGAAGATGACGGTCGTCTGATCGATCCCCAAACCTCCCCCCGGTGAGTTCTGCATCAAGCTAGAAAGCCGAAAAAACAGGTAAGACGGAGTCGTCACCAATACATGCGATATAGTGGTCCCAACTTCGATGAGGTATCAGGCTTGGGATGAAGGATGTTGGATGTGCGCGTCTCCTTGATAACACTTGCGCCATGAGATCGATGATGACGGCGTCCCTTTCCGTTGAGAAGGAAGGTACGGACTGCTCGCAGGCGGTTGACGTACTGCGCCGCCAGGGCGCCAGCCATTGGAAACAAGGTTGAGCAAAGATGCGGCTTGTACGCCTGCGGTGACGTCGCAAAGCATAATCTTGCCTGAAGGACAAAGATAGGGCTAACAGCCATTCTGAAATATAAAATCACTCAGTCTTGTTGGCAACTAGAAGTATCCAATCACCTACCGTGAAGGAAATCTGCCGTTCCCAGCCTCTAAGCCGTTTGCTCGCGCTGCCATCGGTCCATTCTGGTATGATTGTTCCCCGTACAACAATTTCTTGACTATCCTTCGGCCCATGCTGACAATTCACTGCACTAGCCCCATTGAATGCCGCCACGTAAACAAGGGTAAGTTCCCGGAATCCAGCACGCGCTCGTCCTTTGCCGAATCGATACGTATGTTCTGTGTCTATAGATGTCCACTGAGGTGGAAGTGCCGCGTCCGCGGTATAAGACGGATCCAATGGGACGCGGCCGGAAACTATGTAGCGTCCTACGAAATATGTATATTTCAACTGAAATAAATCATGTATTCACGAGGACATACCATTGAAGTGAGAATAGGGCCAGTCACAGCACTGCACCGCTCCTTCTATGCAAATCTTTTTCTCTGACCTGACAGCATGCCTTAGCTCGTTTTGCGCTTGAATCGCGTGAATATATGGGCCATATCTCTGTCCCACGATGTCGAAAAAGGCCCACGGAAAAGAAAGACGCGTCGACTTACTAGGGACATGCATCTCCTGAAGGAAATCGACTCTTAAGAATATCACTCATTTGTCTAGGTGACACGGTATGTGGTAGGCATCGAGTAGCATAGATACGATGACGAGGTAGGAGGCGGCTAGCTGGCGAGTGTCCTGTAGGGAATGCTCTGGGATTGCTAGAAGATGATGCAACCGACGAGGCGATAGTTATCGAGTCGTTGTTGCTGAAACAAGGAGAAAGTGGAAGGACGGCAGGAGAGCAGGAGACCGTCATGGTGGGAAGAGCCTAACCGCGTACCGGTGTTCGGGACCCCGGACCGAATCCGAACACGTCACTTGCGCTTTTTCCTCCTGCCGACCCTCTATCCTTTTCTTTATCTTCTTTTGAATTTCTCAACATATTGTTGACACCTGCTGGTGATTAAATTGCCATAGAACCTGTGTGTATCTTTTCCACCTAACGCGGTTGGCGATTCACTCAAATTTCACTGCCAGTGATATTTCCCCGTCATTTCAGCCTGATGGGATCCACTTTGGAGGATATCCTAGCCAGACACAACTGGATATCAACCTTCACTCATCCACCTGATATTGCATCCCTTTTGCGTACCAACGACGCACCATCGCCTCTACAGTCCATTCAGCTGAAGACGTCTCTGGAGGGCTTGAAAGGGCCTCTCGCTGAGCTAGAGAGCGACCTTAATTTGCTCCGTAATGCTGTCGTGTCACTGGAAATTCAGATGTCATGTCTCCAGTCACTGAAACATGACTATGAGACAGCATTCTCTCCAATACGTTGTATTCCCTTGGAGATCACGATGGAAATCATACGCCGCTCGTGGAAGGATAGCCTTTCAGGATTCCATGTCTTCAGAATCCAGGAGGGACCATGGCATCTTGGTCAGGTGTGTAGCTCGTGGCGAAATGTTATCGAGAAACACTGCCCGGAGCTATGGGCCACCATGAAGGTGGGATCATCATTCTCCTTCCACGGTAAAGTGGCGAGGAAATCCGACAGGGTGGAAATACTCCGCACTGTCCTCGAACGCTCCCGTAACCATCCTCTCAATTTTCGTTTTGACTACTATTCGGCAGTGAAGGAGAGGGAACCTGATTACATGGAAAAGTGTTTCGATGTCATGGTCGCCCATTCTAAGCGATGGAGGGCGGTAGAAATGACAATCCTCCCATCCCTGCTTCCACGACTCTCTCTCATTCATGGAAAGATCGATTGGTTGGTGGACATGGACCTCTCTTGTTCTGGCGTCCCGCAGTCCGGAAATATTGGTGCCTTCGAGGGCCCCCAGACTGGAGAAACTGCATTTATCTTATCTGCACCCTAAAGCTAGCACCCGTTTCCCAGTCACCAATCTCGTATCTTTTTCCGATGGAAGAGCATTTGCCGGAGACAAGCTGACGCCCGAATATCTTAACGTCGTCAAATTGGCATCGAAACTTCGTTCATTTTCATACAACGACCACAGCGACTACAGTATTCACAATCAAATGTCCACGCCGCTTTCCTTTCCTCGTGTCATGTCTAGATCGCTCGTAGAACTTTCGACGTCTTCGCCAAACATGCTTCGCAGTATGGAGCTACCGTCGCTGAAAAAATTCACGCTAACAACCATGTGCGGCGCAGACGTAGGAGAAAAGGTGATAAAATGTCCCACGCGCGCACTGGGTGCACTCCACGAGATGCTTCTGCGGTCGCAATGTCCGCTAACGCAAATACACTTTATCGATCCTGTCTTGGACAATAATCTCGCGAACATCATCCGGCTCGTACCTAGTTTGCAAGAACTCGTCATCGAATTTTATGAGTGGGTGGAAGATTATGACCCCATTATGCAGTCGCTCGTGACCCAATTGAGCGAGGTCAGCCTGGTGAATGGATCATTTCAACACTGCATGGTTCCTTCTCTGCAAAAGCTTGGTGTTTATCTGCTCGATCTCTCTCACCCTCGCATCTATTTTATCAATTCCGCATTTGTCGACATGGTAGCTTCGCGGCTGCATCCACCGTCTGATACGCTACGTCTCACGAACCTCGAACTATGGATGGAGCAGGGACGACACGATCTTGATGAGGCGGCTAAGAATGCCTTGATGAGTCTGAGGGACGATGGACTTGAGCTTGATCTCAGCTCGGACTGTTTGGATGAGGATCCCACGTTTGAACTATACTATTGACCTTTATAATATCGGTTTTATAGTACAAGTGCGATTTTTATGTACTTGCACTCTCCGGTTTACTGAGGACTACTTTGATACTAGTATAGATATTGCTAAAAAGTCGGCTAACTTCAACCGTAGAGTTCTGTAGTTAACCCGGCAATCGATACGATGGCTAGAAACAAAGAAGGGCGGCAGGTGAGCAAGAGAACGTCACGGTGGCGAGAGCCTGCCAAACCATATGAACCCGGCTCTCCTTCAGCTCATTGCAACCAAGATCGAAAAGAAATTTATCACGGCGACGGCGACTGTTTGGAACTTGAGCTCGTTGCTAACAATACACGACGACAAGTCACTACTTGCTGGAAGGTCTTCACGTTGAACTTGAACTTTGCCACCTAGATGATTCCGAGTCCTCTGAATGAAGACTCCGCAATTCCAGCATTGCCCATGTTTGGAAGATCATAAATGTGCACTCACCTGCACTCGCTAGCTTTCTGCTCCTCAGACACGGCTGTGACTGCGATGGAACGTTATACCCGAAGGGAAGATAAAGAAAATTAAGCCATTATACAGATTACGGAAATCTATACTCTAACATACCCTGGATCGTCCCCCTTCAAATTTACAAAAGCGCCATCTCTTCCGGAGCCTCTCTGAAAGTATACATCGAATCCACGAAATCATCCCAGCCCTTCTCAGTGAGAATCGGCGCCTTCACCCACTTGGCCACACCCATCCCATCAACCCACTCGTTCATATTTCCCACAGCATTCGTCATAGACGCGTTCTGCATATCCGCGATCCTAGCCCGGGTAAGGAGACCAGACTCGAGGTACCAACCAACGTCTTTCTGAATGGCAAACACCTCGTAGATATCCGCCAGAACGGCAGGGATACCTTCGACCAAGGCACTTTCGTGCGCCATCCGGTGGCCGATGGCCTCGACGAGGTCTTTGGAGCAAGGAAGGATGTAGTCTGCGTATTGCTTCGACCGAGGTCCATATTTCTGCACGAGAGCCCTGGCTTCTTCGAGCACTCCCTTTTCGTCTGTTAAAAAGGTTGGTTAGCCTGCTCTTAGGTGATAGCGTTGCAAGACTAGATTGGACTTACGCTGGGCAAGGAGACTGCTGGGGTACAGAGGAGACGGGACAGAGTATTTGCCCTGAAGGAGCTCCGAAGCGAGACCTGTCAAATAGTCAGACACGGTCCGAAGCGGGAAAAGGGAACACTAACGAATAGCAAGAACAAGGACGTCGCCCTCAGCAATGACAATACCCCTCATCTCAGCCTAGACAGGATCAGATAAATACTAATACAATGAAATAGAGAAGAATTAGAACTGACGAATTGAGTGACGATCTGGTTGTAGTCGAACAAGCCTTGAGCACCCAACCTCTCCGAAAGGTTGATGTGGGCAGTCTGCGCATGCTCCATCACCACCGCCTTGTAGATGGTCGTAATTGCATGCCTCGCGTGACGGTCAGCAGCAGGATCCATAAAGTGCTTGATCGCATGCTTCGTCCACGCCTCAATGACATATGTCTGCGCGACCGCAGTGAAAATGGGGATCTGCTGGGTCCGGAAGCTGATGATGGGCTGCGCAGGGATGCCCACTTTACGACGGAGGGAGTACTTGTATGCGATGTGAGCCGCTATTTGCGTAGCCGGGAGGGCGAGTGAAGCTAAAGCAAGAGTCCCGACGGAGACACGCCAGATGGCGACGAGGAAGTCATCGTGCGTCGAGGGCTTGTCGCCAATGGGTCCGAGGAGAGACCACTCGGGAAGACGGACCTGAGTGAAGTGCGTGATGGCGTGGTTGACCGGGGTTGCGCCATGTCGGGTAGGAATCAATCTGTGATTAATCGGCCATTAGTTATGGAGGACTTTCCTTTGGTAATAGACCTACTTAGCAATGATACCCTTGCACATGTGAACACCGTCATTGAGCTGGACAACAAAAGGTCTGATACCGCGCTTCTCGCCATCGACGACGAGCTGGGACCAGACGACAGCGTAGCAGGGTTTACCGAGAACCGGGACAGTCGCAGCCATATACTTAGAAGCAGCCCGGTTGGGAGAGTTGAGGATGAATGAGCTATCGGACTGGAGAGTAGCGGTGGTCTCGAGGTTGGTCGCGTCTAAACCGTGGCCGGCCTCACTGATAAGGAATTGACCGCTAAGAGAACCGTTAGCATGCAAAGCAAGGAAACTCAGAGGAGCGGCTAACATAGTCTTGCAATCCATCATATCCTTGCACAGAGCTTGCAACTCGGGACGATCAGCGGCGTACGTGCCAATGGTACCCACAGCGAGATTGAGATGGATCGCCATGATGGTGGCGGAGGCACCATCGTGCCAGGCAATGGGGTCATTGTGGATCTTCCAGAACTTGGGGCTGAGGTTGACGATGTCCTCAGACGTGAGGCCCCAAGTCTTCCAGATAAGCTCCGCACGCTGGTACGCATTGTCGGAGAGCGCGAGGGCGTTGGAGCGGGTGTTGGCGTTGGCACCGGCCGCTTTGAACACGTCGACGCTGAGAAGAGACTGAGAAGGCCAGCTGCGTGAGGAGGGCATTGGAAAACTCGGTTTCACCCAGTCGGTTGGACGAGCTCAGTTACTTGGAAAGGTTATATATTGTCCGTCCTGGAGTGTAGACCCACAGCCTGCCTCGTCCACGACATGCGGAATGATAGGACCTTGTCAATCCATGCTTTGCCCTAATCTTCAAAGCTGGAGCATCAGAAAGATTCGGAAAGGATTCGAGGCCATGACCCTCATGCGTCACTGCTATCCCCTAAAGTCGCACAATTCTTAGAGAATCGCGCTGTTCTCTGTTTCGCCTTAGCCAATGTGGGATTTTGAAAGGCTTTTCACTGTTGGATTTCTAGGTTGTCATACATCCCCATGGGCTTGACTTGTGCAGCGGGTATGTTAAAAGGCTCCTATAGTGCGTCAATTTGACAGGTATGCTCTGGTTCGGTATGGATATTGATAAAGCTGGGAAGGGAGATTGGGTTGCCGCATGTATTCCGGGGAGTAGGAACGACAGGGAGAGTTGAGCCAGTGCTGTGGCAAGGCACTGAAGGAGTTGCGGACTTGATTGAGCGAAACACGGGGTCTTGGAATTTAACCTGTAGATAGGATGGTGAGTAAAAAGCCCGCTAGATTATAGAGAAAGATGATAAACGGACTGAAGCTGCAGTACCTCCAGATTCACATCTTCATACTGCATCTTCCGGTCAGTCACCCTGCCGAAGCGCCTAGCTCGTTTTGCGGTTGTGTTGAATGAATATATGCGCCTTGGATCTGTTCACAATAATAATCAAAACAGGCCAGCTTGGTACGGAAACAGGATAGATACCTCCTGAAGAGAGTCACCTCTTGGAGATATTGATCCCATTTAGCATACATGATAAGTTGCGCAGAGCGAAGTGTCAACGAAGGCAGTGGAAGCAGTCAGCTTGAATGACCCGTTCAAAATGTTTCGGGGTCGCTAGGAGGTGCTGCAATCGATGCGGCGATCAGTAGAAGAGGACCATATCTGTTACAAGGAACGAACGAGGGAAAAGGCAGGAGAGCGGGCGAATGTCATGGTGAGAGGCTGAGCCGGTTTTCAAACTCCGGCTATCTCGGACGATAACGCCGAAGGCCGATGGATCAACAATGGCTGCGAATCAAGCAGGACGTTGGCAGGACGAGACTGTAATCTAGCAAACGGCTGGCTCTAGTATGATACTCCCGGAGACTTTGTGTAGTGCGATCCATCCAATTGTGAGTATGTGCATGTTGAGGCTGTGCTCATTCGGCTACTTACGGTTACTATATTTACCTATTCTGTACCTTATTCCGACTATCTATCTGACCATATTCTACCCGATTATCAACGCGCTTGCTGCCTGACTGACAGTGCATCCAGGGGACAAGAAAGGACGCCGAGCTCGAGCAAGCCCTACTACGACCGCCGACGCTTGCTCGCGTACGTATAGGGCCTCCTTCCATTGCTCATACTGAGACCGTACAAAAAGAGCCGATGACAATTCTGCAATGCTTTATAATTACATGCCGTGAATGTGAAGTAAGTAACAGAAATACCGCGTAAAAACAGAGATATGTACCATTTCTTAGAAAAGGGCCCAGAAAATCAGAATCACTGTTGATGCGACACAAAAGAAGATAGATAGCATGATCTTGTGAACACGGTTCACACTCGCATCCAGGCCCTGGTATATACGAGAACGATGAACCCATTCGCGATCCTTGTTACACCACAACACACCTGGATGATGCCGAGCAGCTTCCTGGCTCTTCTCCACAATGTCCGCGAGATCGTGCAGTGCCTCAACGAACTTCCTGTGTCTCCCAAAGGCTGCTGCACGCCGTTCATCGCTGAAATTTTCATTATGATTCAGGCATACGACGAAGCCTTCAATAGCGTCGAGGTACTGCATAGTTTGGCGACAATAATAGCGCAGCGCAGATAGCGTCTGAGGTAGGTTGTCCAGAAGATTCACCAGCTCTGGCGACGGCGATGACCAAGGAGGCCATTTCAAGAAGCGTGACTCTTGGTCTTTTAACCTCCGTAGCTGAGCCGTCAGTGGAGCCTCGATCCTGACGATGGTTGCATCGAGGTACGGGAAAACTTCCCTTGCCCTTTGAGTATTCCATCGTACGGACTGATATCGATCACTTTAGAAATGCGTTTCCAGCGGAGGGCATAAATGGCGCGCAAAATATTTCACGACCGTTGTATCGTCCCAAGCATTGACAACTGGAGTAATGAAATCGAGAGCGGATTCATTGAGGGGTTCGAGGATCGCAAATGTGTTTTCTCGCGAATCGGGACTGTCGATGTTGTTGACTTGTGTGATGAAGTAGTTCATGATATTGAAGACGAATGCCTCCATGTCATGAAGGTGGCTCGCTTCCAGACGCACTCTTGGAGCGAAAACAAAATCGTTAATGACCATTTGATAGGGAGGTGTGACGACTCTCACCTCAGAATTATGATCTCTCCCGGAAGTGTTTCTGGGCTACAATTGTAAAGTTGAATTGTCGCTGGCGTTTTGATAGCAGAACTTTACCTACCTTCATTTGAAATGTTTCTGTGATGACCCCAAAGTTAGAACGGTGAACAAGGGCTACCAAGACGCAGTTTTATTAGTAGTCTACAGCAATTCTCAAAAGAAGTATATCGAACCCTAATCTGAAACCAAAAGTGAACCAGCAACGAGGGACTCGTGTGGCCATTTGAAGCCTGTCTCAATGCACCACTGTATCAACACTGCATTGAATGATTTTGCGGCCTGGTTTGACTGAAATTTCCTGTAGGGGTAGAGAATCAAACCGAGGCGGCCCACGAGAAGTCATTGATTCGGAGGGCGAGCCAGAGTAAGGAACTTGAAGTCAGACGACGCGACAGACGTGAAGCCCATTTCAAGCTCCGCCAATCACGTTGCCGTGTTATGCCGGCTTGATGAATGATCCCGCCTTACAGGACTTCAAGTGGCTGCTCTGGTTCCTAGCGGAGAAAAGCTCTCCAACCTCGGCTTTAACTTTCAAGCACAGCCTGTACAGGTCCTCCGTTGACGTGTACATTCCCGCGGGAATAAGACGCTGGTCCAGTTCCTATTACGTTTTACATAACTTCGACATGTCTGGAGACCCGAACAAAAAACCCTTTCTTTCCAACCTCTTTGTCTTGTGCTCCTCCCAGCAACTTGATTCATCTTTTTTGTGCGTGAGTTCCTCGCTACCGAACCTTATAACAGGCAATAATTAAAATTTCCATAGACGTCCTGAGTGCTGGCGCTGAGTGCTTGTGCGCTTTCTTTGTCGCCTACAACCGCATACCGGGACTCATTGGTTGATTTTTCCCTAGTCATATCGGTCTCTAATGCAGCGTTCCCACCTTCCTCTGGATGAAATATTGGCCAAACATGATTGGATATCAGTCTTCGCTCATCCACCTGACGTCATCTCCCTTCTGCGCGACAACGTCGCGCCATCACCTCTGCAAACTACTCAGCTGAAGGCGTCTCTGGAGGGCCTGAAAAACCCGCTTGTTGAAATAGATAGCGACCTTGATTTTTGTTGAGGATTCAGCCTATCTCGACGGTCCGTTATTTCACATATTGAACATGCTTACCATAATTAGATTACGACTCCTTTCTTTCGTCGGATATATCTACCGTTTTCCCCTTTCTTTGCACCTCAGCTGTTCACGACGACTACGTGACTGACTGAGGTGCGTATACTGTTTATATTTATCACCGTTTACATATATCTTACGCTACCTTTGTATAGCTGTTTTAACTCTAACAGGTAGCGTGTATAATATAGCTGTTCACGACGACTACGTGACTGACTGAGCTGTTTTAACTCTAACAGGTTCTGGGCTCCCGTTGCTCTTCCACCTCTTAGTCGATAACACACGTAGCTACCGAACAACTCAATAATCCGCACCAAACGTGCAAACCACTTAACTCCTATCATGACGACGACCTCTCACCAAGTCCTCCCCATTAAACTGGATGATGACGAAAAATTCAATGGCGAGAACTGGGCAACCTTCGAAATGGTCATGTTGACCGAAGGAAACACCCGTGGCCTCGTAAACTACTGGGAAAACAAAGTCGCAATCCCTGGTGCAACCCTGGCACCCTTACCATCCACTCCCATTAACAGTCTTACCCCGAATCTACTGGAATATGCCCAACGCGAGAGCGTCGCACTTGCATCAATCATCCGCAATGTCAAGGACGTGTTCGGCGTCGGAATCAACCCTCATGAGCCATCCCACATGGCTTGGCAGATTCTCAAAACCGACTACGGCGCCTACTCAGACCTAATCCGTAACCGAAGGGAGAAAACCTTGAAGGCGGTGAAATACCAAGAAGGAGAAAAGGTCAGCGGCGACGGTGGATACATTGAAAGGATGCGGAAACTCCGAAAGGAAGCCAACGACGCAGGCGCAGGCATTGATGACAAGAGCTTCAAGACTACATTGCTAGACTCATTCCCTGAGACGTGGGACCCAGTTGTCAGCACACTCTACGCAGAGAAGAATCTCACAGTCGTTATCGCACGCCTTATTGCCCATGGCGAACGAGTGGTCGGACGGAACTCCGTTAATAATCCCTTATCTACACAGGAGTCCACCGTACAGGCACTCCAAGCGTCGATCCAGGCTCTAACCCTACAAGTCCAATCCCTATCCTCGAAGAGGAACATGGCACCTAGAACAGACAAATCCCATACGGCAAATGATAACTGCAAAGGGATAGGCCATACCCTCGACGAATGCTGGAAATTAGGGGGAGGAAGACAAGGCCAATATCCCCCTGGTGGAAGGGAAAGCGGGACGCACCCGTGCCTAGTTCCGCAAATCTAGCCACATCCAACACGTCATCATCCGAGGCAGGATCCGTGTACACGAACGTTACTGCCCTGAGCGCACATGTCGATGACGAGATGTTGAAGTCTATCGAAAGGGCCCTAGGATCCAAGGAGTCTGCAATGGTGGTCAATAATGATAACGAAGGACGCGTAGACACTTCACTCTTGTACGGGGACTCTGGAGCGTCCACCCACTTCATCCAGAACAAAGACTGCTTTTTCCATTATATGCCATTAGGTGAAACGACGGGAACATCATCGAAAGCTGGCACTGCATTGAACATTCAAGGAATCGGCACTGTAGCATTGAAATCAACCGTGTCAGGCGTCCAGAATGTCTTCACCCTTAGCAAGGCTCTACACTGTCCAGACGTCTCAGCAAACCTGATATCAATCAGTAGACTCGACAAAGAAGGGTGGTTCGTTACCTTTGGAGGCAGTCAAGCGACCTTTGTAGACCAAAAAGGTATTCCACAGTTCACTGCGACCCTCGTAAACGACCTATATGCAATAAATGGGACGCTACTACTCAGCAAGGAATACACTGCTCTAGCAGCAAGATCCATGGATGCAGCTGTGCCTATTGAGACGTGGCATATGCGGTTTGCGCACCTTGGGGTCGACCGTATCAACGAACTGCAGAAACGGGCGCTGGTAGATGGGTTGAACATAGCCAAAGTCGAACGTGCTGGAGGAAGATGTGAGCCGTGCATTCTGGGGAATCAAAAGAGACGACCTTTCGACGCTGACGTGGTACCAGAGAAAGTGCCATTAGCGCGGGTAATGGTGGACATTTGGGGCCCAGCCCGAGTCCGATCCATTGGGGGAGCGAAATACGCCCTCGTGTTTGCTGATGATGTGACTTCTCGAAGAACCCCATATTATATCTCGGATCGAAGAGCCGAGACTACCATTGTGGCACTAGATCAATTCACAGTGATGGCAGAGCGCCAAACAGGGAAGAAATTGAAGAAAATCCGATGTGATAACGAGTTCCGCAACGAGTTATGGAAGGAATGGGGGAT
The DNA here is from genome assembly GCA_022818075.1 of Armillaria altimontana. Taxonomy (NCBI): domain Eukaryota; kingdom Fungi; phylum Basidiomycota; class Agaricomycetes; order Agaricales; family Physalacriaceae; genus Armillaria; species Armillaria altimontana. The sequence continues at coordinate 1,566,634 of JAIWYR010000009.1, forward strand.
AACAAAAGGTGTGATCATTGAATTCACAGCCCCTTACTCGTCAGCAGCCAACGGGATGGCTGAACGAACACTCGGTATTGTCTTTGGGACAGTGAGAATCTTACTCCTAGAAGCCAGGATGTCCGATGGCTGGTGGGCCGAGGCTTGCGACTACGCAATCAAAGCGGGCAATCTGTTACCAACGTCACGACACCCAGGGAAGGTGCCAGAGGAAGAGTGGTTGGGTAAACGGCAAACTGTCAATCATCTCAGGGTTTGGGGATCAACATGCTATGCGAAAATACCTGCGGCGAAAGGCCATAGCAAACTATCTCCACGAGGACAGAAGGGTCGCTTCGTGGGCTTGGCAGGGCATGGATCATATAGAATCTTGCTGGACGGCCCTGGCAACAAAGTGATTATATCTCGTGACGTCATCTTCGAGGAGCTCAGTCCTACACGTACCGTTTCTCTTCGTGAGGGGGAGATTGCATATGAGGAACTCATCGAGCCACTCACAGAAACGATCGAGGATCATCCACAGCCACCGATCGATCCTACAGACCATGATCGCGATCAACCAAATCAAATACCTACCGCACCAGCCCAAGCACAACCAATCCAACCATGTACGATTCCAAATCCCCCATCGAAGCGCCCATCCCGCATTCCAAAACCCACTAGAGCATTGACTGAGTCAAAAGAATATGCTCAACGTGAGGATTTAGCCAAACGACAAGGAAAAGATTGGGCAAACAACAACACTGTCCCTCTACTCGCTGAAGAAGACGACATTGAAGACATCGTAGCCCTAAAGGCTTCCGAAATCAGCAATATTGTTGATAGGCATGACTTGTGGGTACCAGATGATTATCATCAGGCGATGACCAAAGCAAAGATATGGAGACCAGCTATGGATGCGGAAATTCGGCGTATGGAAGAGAGAGATGTCTGGAGAGTCGTACCAAGAGAGCCCTGGATGCAAATAATCGACACTAGATGGACGTTTGACAAGAAGCTCGATGGAGATACAGCAGAACTCCTCAAACGACGTGCCAGACTTGTGGTTAAGGGATTTACCCAAATCAAAGGCCTCCATTACTATGACTCATTCGCAGCCGTAGTTCGATACGAATCTCTGCGCATGTTCTTCGCTGTTGTTGCCGCTCATGGATTGGACTTCTGGCTCATAGATTTTGTTGGTGCATACCTGAACGCGGAGCCACAAGGAGAAAATTACGTCTCGTTGCCCCAAGGATATGAAGACATAGTTACGAGGGATTATCCAAAGGGAGAGTATGTCCTACAGATGCTGAGGGCGATGTATGGAACGATGGACGCAGGGAATGCATGGTTCCACGAGCTAAATGATACTCTCACAGCGCAAGGTCACAAGCAGTCACGAGCGGACCCATGTGTACGACTTCTCAAGAATGGAGCCGAGCGGACGTACACATGCACATATACAGATGATGTTTCTGGTGCGTCTACATCCACAAAAGAAGGGGAACGCGTCCGAAAGGAAATCGGGAGCATGTACGAGATCAAGGACTTAGGAAAGCACAATAGTGTCCTTGGAATGACGGTGGAGTTTGACGAAGAAACTGGTGCCATTTCGCTTCATCAAAAGAACCTGATACTAAAAACCCTCGAGACCTTTGGAATGTCTGATTGCAAGCCGAAAGCAACGCCGCTTCCTGTTGGAAGTTTGATGAACCTAGACACCCAACCCCAACCGATTCCAGATGCGGATAAAGAGTTCATGGGGGATAAGGATTATCGTGGGGTTCTCGGATCGTTGAACCATGTTGCCAACGGAACTAGGCCTGATATCGCGTTTGCTACCAACTATCTTCAGCGGTACGCCTCAGACGCTCGACCAATACACTGGAGTCGTGCGATGCATGTCCTTGCGTATCTAAAAGGAACCATCGAGTACAGGATAACATATAATCGAGGAAACACCGAGGATGATGGACTTACTCCCATTGGGTATGTGGATTCATCCCACGGCGATGACAGGACCTCTGGAAAGTCAACGATGGGTTATGTATTTACTATGGCTGGTGGGCCAGTTGCATGGAGCTCAAGGTCGCAAAAACGAGTCGCGCTTTCAATGTCAGAGGCAGAATACGTTGCAACAGTACATGGAGGACGACAGTCATTGTGGATGGGCTCTTTCTTAGACGAAATCGAGTTATCAAAGGACCGCCCATACCCACTGAACTGCGACAACAACTCAGCCATTAACCTCACCCAGAGCACCAAAGGACACGGCAAATCCAAGCATTTTGCCATGGATTACCACTGGATTCGTGATAGCGTTCAACTTGGCGAACTCGATGTCCGTTACATCGCATCTGAGGATAACTTAGCCGATCTATTCACCAAGAGCGTACCTAAGCCGCGAGCGACGGAGTTACTGAGGAGGATGGGCATGACGAGGTTATAGAGATATACGAGCGTAGGCTTCAGGGGGAGTGTTGAGGATTCAGCCTATCTCGACGGTCCGTTATTTCACATATTGAACATGCTTACCATAATTAGATTACGACTCCTTTCTTTCGTCGGATATATCTACCGTTTTCCCCTTTCTTTGCACCTCAGCTGTTCACGACGACTACGTGACTGACTGAGGTGCGTATACTGTTTATATTTATCACCGTTTACATATATCTTACGCTACCTTTGTATAGCTGTTTTAACTCTAACAGGTAGCGTGTATAATATAGCTGTTCACGACGACTACGTGACTGACTGAGCTGTTTTAACTCTAACAATTTTCTTCGTGATGCTGTGAGGTCGCTGGAAGTTCGCAGGTTGCGTCTCCAGTCAATCAAAAACGACTATGAGACAACACTGTCTCCAATACGTCGTATTCCCTCGGAGATCACGATGGAGATTTTACGTCGTTCGTGGAAAGATAACGAATACAGAGATATATTATCGGGGAGACGTCTTGCCGGATTCAATGTCTTCACAGTCCAAGAGGGGCCATGGCATCTTGGCCAAGTGTGCAGCTCGTGGAGAAATGTTATTAACGCACTTTGTCCGGAGCTATGGGCCTCCATGACCATAGAGATTCCGTTCTCCTACAAGCCTAAGGTGCCTCTGAAGGCCGACGCAGTGGAAATGCTCCGCGTCGTCCTTGAACGCTCCTGTAATCATCCTCTCGATTTTCATTTTACGTACTTCGGCCCCCACTCGGTGGTGGAGGAAGGAGCATCCCGAACAATGAAGCAATGCTTCGATATCATGATCGCTCATTCGAGGCGGTGGAGAGCCGTCGAGATGTCCATCCATCCATCCTATCTCCTTCGACTCTCTCTCGTCCGTGGAAAGATCGATTTACTTCGAGACATGTACATCAATTGTATTCATAACCCACCGTCCGGAGACATCCGTGCCTTTGAGATTGCTCCCAAACTCGAAATTTTGCATCTGAAAGGCATGCACGAAGAGGCCAACATACTTTTCCCTGCATCCAATCTTGTATCTTTCTCGGATGCAAGACCATTTGCCGGAGATTGGCTGACCCTCAAATATCTCGCCGTCGTGAAATCAGCTCCAAAACTCCTTTCATTTTCGTACAACGATTATGGTGTCCAAAACTTGAATATCCATCCTGATCCCGACCCTCCGAGTCCTGTTATAGCTTCATCCGTCGAAAAACTTTCGGCCTCTTCGCCAAGTTTTCTGCGCAGCCTGGTATTACCGTCGCTGAAGGAAGTCACGCTAACAACCATGTATGAGTTTGACATGGAAGAAGAAGTAATAACATGCCCTGTCGGTGCGCTGGGCGCACTTCACCAGATGCTGCTGCAGTCACAATGTTCCCTAACACGATTATGCCTCATCGATGCGGACCTCGACGACAACCTTGCGAACGTCATACGACTCATGCCTAGATTGCAGGAATTCACCATTGAATTCTACAAATGGGTGCCAGAAATCGCAGACAATTACGGCGCCATCATGCAGTCTCTTGTGACACAATTGAGCGAGGTCAGCGTGGTAGATGGGTCTCTCCAACACTCCATGGTCCCGTTTCTGCAAAAACTTACTGTAAACATGCATACCATTCGCTACGCTCACGTCTCTTTCATCAATTCTGCATTTGTCGACATGGTAGCTTCGCGAGTGCGTCGACCGCACGATATACCACATCTCACAAGGCTCTACCTATGGGTGATGGGGCGAGGATGGAGCTACGCTCTCGATGAGGAGACCAAGAAAACCTTGAAAAGTTTGCAAGGCGAGGGACTGATGCTTGACTTTTGTCTGGATGATGGAGATCCAGCATCCGAGTCAGGCTCCGACTCAGATGAACTTTGAAATGGTGAGATCGCATTCATCTTTAGAGCCTCTACGAGTCCAAGTCTTATAGCACTTAGTTTTGACTTAGTTCATATTGTCACCAGTGCAAAATTCCTGATTATTGAAGTGTCGACTCGTTCGGCTGTGGTGTTAGGCTCAAAGTAGTACACTGGTCGGAACGACCCGTAGGTCACTGTAGGTTTTTTATACTCCCACTGACTGTTACATTCCCTGAATCTTTCATAAACCTTTCCTTTGCATTTATATAAAAAAGCTCTTCCCTGGAGCTTCGAAATGGTGACACATAGTCCACAATGAACACATTGAAACCACGAACTCATTTTCGCGGGGTCGCTCGGCAATTACATCCACCATCATCTCTAATGGTTGCCGATGCCACGACTCGCTCAGTCTCCATTAATCCTTCTTTGAATCAACTACTGCTGCCTGCTACTCTATTTGCGTCTGATCTGACGACTACGCTGCTTTGCAGTGATATAAAATAAAATAAAATAAAACACAGGCTGATTGTCTGCCTGATTGCCCCCTCGAAGGCTCCATCCTTCGTGATTTGACATCTACGTGTGCTCTGCACCGATTGCCATTCCTGCGTTCCTCAAGATTATTGTGGAACGTTGATCTTCCCCGGCGCCTAGTCGAATATTACCAAATTTCTGCGAGGATAATTTCTGAGGCTGTGTCAAGTGGCAGTACACCGGCCATTGCCGAACTTCCTTTCTGAGCGTACATCATCGCCTCCAGAACGTGTCAACTCACCTCTTCGGAGAGTATGGCTTCGCTTGTGAGCGTTGAAAATTATTTACAAGCTACCGATGTATCGACCCCGGATCCCGAAGGCCTTTAATTGGACCCTAGGTTAGGGAAAGGCCCCGAAGCCGCCGTCAAGCCGGTAGCTCTGAAAATGCGGAATTATCTTGACGTGACGACGCCAAAGCTCTGAGATGCAATTGTCTTGATTGTATTGTTGATGCACAAGTTAACGGTCGAACGACCAAGATGGACTACACCCACAACCGGGCGTGAAAATAGACTGTCTCGCATGTGTATGGCAGACGTCGAGACCCTTGAGGTGACCGCGAAACATTGCTACCGAGTGCTGAAAAATGTGTACAAGGTACCAATGTACCGACCTTAAGGAGGGACTGCAGATGGCAGTCCTGGAGGCCTTCAACTGGACGCTAGGTTCTACCCAGCAACTTATTTTTGACCGTGAGCTCGGCCTAGGGTTCGGTTGGAGGTATCAGTGGATAATTAAGTATGTGATTGTGATACTAGAGCGTTAGTGTACCAATCATGTATTATCTACGCCCGGCGTTCACAGTAGTGGGACCGTGCCGTGTAATACTACCTACCTACCTACATCTTTGGAGCTCCGCTTCTCCGAGACAGCCGGGATTTTCACTGCTCATCGACATCAACTTGCACGTTGCTATTTGTCCTTGACTCGCTCGTTCCCACCAGCCCTGTGCAAGGACCGGTTCTAGCATGTTGCGACCGTCAAGTAGTCACGGCCCGCGTCCATGAAGGGAGGACCCAAACATCGGGATCTACATGAGGTCACCCCACCGTTTACAGGATTGGACTTTTCGCCTTCAAGCTACCTGACCTGACTGACGAGGAGCACCGGAAAGTGCCACAGTCCGTAGCGTTATAGTCCAGAATGTCGATTAATGCAAACCAGGTCGTCACCACAAACATTGTCGGGCTTTCATACTATCTCCGCAGCTTCAACGAAGCAGCCGAACTCTCTCTGGCGCCGGGCGACGGTTCTTCGTGAGTGACAACACTATCCAATTCTCAAGACGACCGTACCTGTACCTGTAGTGAATCACTAGCACCGATGATTTTGCGCGAGACTCAAACTCACTCTTAATAACAGCGGTTTTTTCCCTTTCGCTGTTTTTCTCGCTGTTTTTCCCGCTGCCTTCTGTTTCGGACTGGGCGAATGTGGCTGGTGCAATGTGAGGGCTAGCAGGTCCATCGATATCTTGGCGGGCTATTTTGCGTTAGCGCTATAAGCCTGGAACGTGTTGTTTTCCGAATCTTCTCATTATCACACGGTCCCTTCTTCATGGGAGAAGAGATAGGCACTGTAGTATCGGTACTGGATACGGTGCAATGCACTACCAGTGAATAGCCCCCGAGTCTCAGTCTGCAGCTATGGATTGAATGGGAAGAAAGAGATATGGTGCGTTTACTGAACTTTCATACATACACTACAGTACATATTAACTAAGAATCTTCAAATCAGCCGGTCTTAACAAAGTCTTCCTTCGACACCTTCCTCCATACATGTCCCGTCCAAAGAGCATTAGCGCTCCCAGCGCTCTCCTCACCATCCTTCTTCAAAATATGATCCCAGCCCGTGCTCCCATACCCTTGCTCGAACATTTTCTGCACCATTGTGCAGAACTGTGTGAACTGCTCGCTGTCAGAAGGAACAGTCTCCACTCTAACTACTGGCAACCCAACCCTCACTGCTATCTCTCCGTACGAAATCCTCTCGCCTTCAATGCGGAAGATCCGATCGTTCAGCTTGGAAGGCGGAAGGGTTACAAGCACGTGTGCGACAAAACCTACTCTGATTGAGCGACACTGTTGGATTTGGAACACATCACATACCTCCCACGTCCTCATCAGCAGTGAACGATCCCGGTGTGTTGCCTGTACCGACTACAAGGTTGATCTTACCTGTAGATGGGTACCCCAAAGCAATAGGTATCCAACTGAAGAATTGCCCAGTCTGTACATAATGTCTAGTCAACAAACTCTTTCCTCGAAACGATGGCACTCACGAAGAATCTCGCAGAGGGCAATCCGATCTCTTTCATATGCTCTGTCGGCGGTATCAGATGATGCCCGAGAATAAGCGGATCTACAACTCACTAGCGACATCATCCTTAGCCTTGAAAAAACCCGTCTGGGCATCCAGAGTAGGCGCGCCAAACTCTGACGGCACGAACAGCTTAACGCCCGCTGCATGCGCAGCATCCACCAGTGCCGTCTCCTCTGTGCAGGTCCCCTCCTCCGTCTGCCAGTTCGCAGCTGAGATGAAGACCTCGATGTGGTGGGCCCGAAGGATGGCGGCGACCACTTGGACGTTCTTGTAGTCTTCCACTTTAGCGATCTTCACTTTGGGGGATGATAGTATGGTATCCGCGGATGAGGAGGACGTACGGGTGATCATTAGGATATCGGAGGTGGTGGTCTGTTCGTGTAGGGCAGCAAAGATGTGTTTTCCGATGCGCCCTGCTGCGCCGACGATTGCGAAGGATTTGTAGGGTGGAGACGACATGGTGTGTTATGAACTATAGTTTCAATATGTACCAGTCGTCAGTTATTTTATACCTGTCTATTACAAATGGATTCAGTGTAAGCAAGCAAGACCGGGCGGAATTGCAAGTAACTTAGTAAGAGCTCCCCAGCTTGGACCAACCCGAAACTTCGAATCAAGTACAAGAAAGGAATAACGCGTTGGCGGCTTGGGACGCGTAGTACCTGGCCGACGCGGAAGCGCGGGCCGAGGACGCGTAAGCCCTGAGACGAACCTAAAAATAGGATATAGCTACGAGATATAAGCCGGAGAATCCTGTAAAACACACAAGTAGACTCAAGGAAACCCAAAAAAAAACATATCGGGTCGATTTTTCAAAGGCCTGCTTGACCGACCGACTGGTGTGGGAAAACATAATTACTTGCATTTGGGGACTACACAGCCACCGGCAATCTCTCAGTTCCCGGACCCCATCTTGCATACAACTTCGAACTTGCCCCAGTGCTGTCGACGGCTCCTCTGAGCATAAGATGAGCCCCATATGGTCCTAGAGAAATACCTTTACACCAACAATTGGCTGCATTACTCCTCCATACCAGGGGGGGGGGGGGGGGGGGGGGAATTACGGCCTCTTGAACCCGACCCGATGTAACGTCCCGGGATGTAACCCTTGTTTTTGTCGTCAACACACCACCCAAGGTTAGTATGTACCCCCCAAAGACGACGGCAATACCACTAATATGCATACTAGCAAATGAGCTCTATCCGTGACCTTTCGCTGAGAGAAAATCCGTCCGGCTTATTAGCAACAAGACTTTGACCTGCATTAGGATATCCAATGCGTATAATAGGTCGGTACGTTGGAAGTCCGTGTTAATTGACGTCGCTAACTTTCTTTATGAATCCAAAGATCAGACATCTGATGGCGCCTAAGCGAGGACACTAACGGATGTTCTTGCACAGCCCGCTTTCCGTACCCCATACCCTCCGAGGCACTTACTACGGGAACCCCTCCGGGGTTCATGCAGCGGAGAAATTTCGAATTTCCACGTGGCAAAATTTTTGTCGGCTGGGGTTGATATTGATCAACCCGCCCAGGGCTGCCCTTGTATTGGATTAACGTTGTGGTCTGGATTTTCGTGCAGATCCCACTTGATTCTCTGGTCGTGGTCTAGCTCGCACGCGTTGTAAAGAAGCAATAACATCTGCCAATGCCAAGCATATGTATCCTTGAAGCCGCCGATGCAACAATCAAGCAGCCAACGTTACCTGTGGTGCACCTTCTGCTCGTTCAGTTTTCCTCTTTTGCCAGGAGTCGCGCCCGACCTAACCGTCGCTACTGTTCGTCTGGCGACTTGAACTCCTCAATCCGCTGCCATGTCACAGTGATGGCGCCTCGGTTGGGGACAAAGGTCTGCGGTACGTGGGGTATTACCCTTGCCTCCAAGGCGCCGCCAAAGCGATCCATTACGGAAGAAACACTCATCGTAAGATGTTCTGGATCTTATGTTGCAACTCTGCGCCCCGGGACTGACGGTATATAACCTGTCTACGATTGACGGTAAAGAACCAAGCTCCCTCAGCTGACTGAGTTCCTCCAAGTCTTCCAACGACCATCCAAACGATAATGTCTTCCGCACACAATTGGCCCTCGCAACCTCTCCTCGGTGTCGACGTGTTCAAAGCGGCCGGTGCCAACGCCAACACCCGCTCCAACGCCCTCGCGCTCTCCGACAATGCGTACCAGCGTGCGGAGCTTATCTGGAAGACTTGGGGCCTCACCTTTGAGGACATCGTCAACCTCAGCCCCAAGTTCTGGAAGATCCACAACGACCCCATCGCCTGGCACGATGGTTCCTCCATCACTATCATGACGATCCATCTCAATCTCGCTGTGGGTACCATTGGCACCTATGCTGCCGATCGTCCCGAGTTACAGGCTCTATGCAAAGATATGATGGATTGCAAGACTATGTTCGTCGTTCTTCTCTGTTCCCTTGCTTCGCATATTTATCACGCTTCTTTCAGTGGTCAATTCCTTCTCACTGAAGCCGGCCACGGTTTAGACGCGACCAACCTCGAGACCACCGCTACTCTCCAGTCTGATGGCTCGTTCATTCTCAACTCTCCCAACCGGGCTTCTTCCAAGTATATGCCTCCGACTGTCCCGGTTCTCGGTAAACCCTGCTATGCTGTCGTCTGGTCCCAGCTCGTCGTCGATAGCGAGAAGCGCGGTATCAGGCCTTTTGTTGTCCAGCTCAATGACGGTGTTCACATGTGCAAGGGTGTTACTGCCAAGTGGGTCTATTACAAACGGACAGATCTCCGTAGCTAATGACCGAAATTAATCACAGATTGATTCCTACCCGACATGGCGCAACCCCGGTCAACCACGCCATCACGCACTTCACTCAGGTCCGTCTCCCTGAGTGGTCCCTCCTCGGACCCATTGGCGATAAGCCCTCGACGCACGATGACTTCCTCGTCGCCATCTGGCGTATCTCCGTCGGGACTCTTGCTTTGGCTTCACTCGCCCTCCCGGCTACGCAAATAGCGGCTCACATCGCATACAAGTACTCCCTCCGTCGTAAAGTGGGCATCTCTGCGCAGCCCATCATCAGCTTCCGGACCCAGCAGATCCCCATTTTCACTGCGGTCGCGCAGACATATGTTATTGAGGCGTGGACGAAGCATGCGATCAAGCACTTCATGGATCCCGCTGCCGACCGACACGCGAGGCATGCGATTACCACCATCTACAAAGCGGTGGTGATGGAGCATGCGCAGACCGCTCACTTCAACCTTTCGGAGAGGTTGGGCGCTCAAGGCTTGTTCGACTACAACCAGATCGTCACTCAATTCGTCAGTTCCAATTCTCTATTTCATTGTATTAGTATTTATCTGATCCTGTCTAGGCTGAGATGAGGGGTATTGTCATTGCTGAGGGTGACGTCCTTGTTCTTGCCATTCGTCAGTGTTCCCTTTTTCCGCTTCGGACCGTGTCTGACTATTTGACAGGTCTCGCTTCGGAGCTCCTACAGGGCAAATACTCTGTCCCGTCTCCTCTGTACCCCAACAGTCTCCTTGCCCAGCGTATGTCCAATCCAGTCTTGCAGCGCTATCACCTAAGAGCCGGCTAACCAATTTTGCCAACAGACGAAAAGGGAGTGTTCGAAGAAGCCCGAGCTCTCGCGAAGAAATACGGACCTCGGTCGAAGCAATACGCAGACTACATCCTTCCTCGCTCCAAAGACCTCATCGAGGCCATCGGCTATCGGATGGCGCACGAAAGTGCCTTGGTCGAAGGTATCCCTGCCGTTCTGGCGGATATCTACGAGGTGTTTGCGATTCAGAAAGACGTTGGTTGGTACCTCGAGTCTGGTCTCCTCACCCGGGCTAGGATCGCGGATATGCAGAACGCGTCGATGACGAATGCTGTGGGAAATATGAACGAGTGGGTTGATGGGATGGGTGTGGCCAAGTGGGTGAAGGCGCCGATTCTCACTGAGAAGGGCTGGGATGATTTCGTGGATTCGATGTATACTTTCAGAGAGGCTCCGGAAGAGATGGCGCTTTTGTAAATTTGAAGGGGGACGATCCAGGGTATGTTAGAGTATAGATTTCCGTAATCTGTATAATGGCTTAATTTTCTTTATCTTACCTTCGGGTATAATATTCCATCCGCAGTCACAGCCGTGTCTGAGGAGCAGAAAGCTAGCGAGTGCAGGTGAGCGCACATTTATGATCTGCCAAACATGGGCAATGCTGGAATTGCGGTCTTCATTCAGAGGACTCCGAAGTAGTCCTTAGTAAACCGGAGAGTACAAGTACAAAAAAATCGCACTTGTACTATAAAACCAATATTAGAAAGGTCAATAGTATAGTCCAAACATGGGATCCTCATCCAAACAGTGCGAGCTGAGATCAAGCTCAAGTCCATCATCCCACAAGCTCATCAAGGCATTCTTAGCCGCCTCATCAAGGTCATGTCGTCCCTGCTCCATCCGTAGTTGGAATTTCGTGAGACGTGGCGTATCAGACGGTGTATGCAGCCGCGAAGCTACCATGTGGACAAATGCGGAATTGATAAAATAGATGCGAGGGTGAGAGAGATCAAGCAGATAAACACCAAGCTTTTGCAGAGTAGGAACCATGCAGTGTTGAAATGATCCATTCACCAGGCTGACCTCGCTCAATTGGGTCACGAGCGACTGCATAATGGGGTCATAATCTTCCACCCACTCGTAAAATTCGATGACGAGTTCTTGCAAACTAGGTACGAGCCGGATGATGTTTGCGAGATTATTGTCCAAGACAGGATCGATAAAGTGTATTTGCGTTAGCGGACATTGCGACCGCAGAAGCATATCGTGGAGTGCACCCAGTGCGAGCGTGGGACATTTTATCACTTTTCCTCCCACGTCTACGCCACACATGGTTGTTAGCGTGAATCTTTTCAGCGACGGTAGCTCCATACTGCGAAGAAAGTTTGGCGAAGACGTCGAAAGTTCTATGAGCGATCTAGACATGACACGAGGAAAGGGAAACGGCGTGGACGTTTGATTGTGAATACTGTAGTCACTGTGGTCGTTGTATGAAAATGAGCGAAGTTTCGATGCCAATTCGACGACGTTAAGATATTCGGGCGTCAGCTTGTCTCCGGCAAATGCTCTTCCATCGGAAAAAGATACGAGATTGGTGACTGGGAAACGGATGCTAGCTTCAGGGTGCAGATAATATAGATGCAGTTTCTCCAGTCTGGGGGCGACCTCGAAGGCACCAATATCTCCGGACTGCGGGACGTCAGAACAAGAGAGGTCCATGTCCGCCAACCAATCGATCTTTCCATGAATGAGAGAGAGCCGTGGAAAAAGGGATGTGGGGATTGTCATTTCTACCGCCCTCCATCGCTTAGAATGGGCGACCATGATATCGAAACACTTTTCCATGTAATCAGGTTCCCCTTCCTTCACCGCCGAACAGTAATCAAAACAAAAATTGAGAGGATGATTACGGGAGCGTTCAAGGACAGTGCGGAGTATTTTCACCCTGTCAGATTCCCTCGCCACTTTAGCGTGGAAGGGGAATGATGATCCCACCTCCATGGTAGCCCATAGCTCCGGGCAGTGTTTCTCGATAACATTTCGCCACGAGCTGCACACCTGACCAAGATGCCATGGTCCCTCCTGGATTCTGAAGACATGGAATCCTGGGAGGTTATTCTTCCATGAGCGACGTACGATTTCTATCGTGATCTCCAAAGGAATGCGACGTATTGGAGACAGCACTGTCTCGCAGTCGCGTTTGAATGACTGGAGACACGACATCCGAGTTTCAAGCGACACGACGGCGTTACGAAGCAAATCAAGGTCGCTCTCTAGTTCAGCGAGAGGCCCTTTCAAGCCCTCCAGAGACGTCTTCAACTGAGTAAACTGTAGAGGCGACGGCGCGTCGTTGGTACGCAGAAGGAACGTAATGTCAGGTGGGTGGGTGATTGTGGATATCCAGTCATACTTGGAAAACATTGCCTCCAGAGGAGCGCGGGAAGGATTCATCAGAGCCTGATGCGACTGGGGAAAAATCACTGGCAGTGAAGATTGAGTGAATCCTCACATTAAGCAACAAATACACGCACAGGTTCTATAAAATTTTTATTACAGGCAGGTTCAACAAGATTTTGAGAATTTCCAAGGAAGATGAAGTAAATGATAGAGGTCGACTGGAGGAAAAAGTGCAAGAGGCGAGTTCGGTCCGGGATCCCGGACTCCGTCGATAATTCAAATTCAGATCTTTCGAATCATGACGGTCTCCTGCTCTCCTACCGTCCTTCCACTTTTTCCTTGTTTCAGTAACAATGACGACTACGATAGAAACCACCTGGTCGGCTGCGTCATCTTCTAACAATCCCAGACCTTACAGGACACTCGCCAGCTAGCCGCTTCCTTCGACCTCGTCGTCGCGGCTGTGTTATTCAAGCACAAAGCAAACTAAGGCGCCCTGTCAAATCAGAGAAGATTTGAACGGAAAGAGCGGTACGATGCTGTGATCGTCCCTATTCTCACTTCAATGGTATGTCCGAGTCGTGAATACATGATTTATTTCAGTTGAAATATACATATTATTTACGACGCTACAAAGTTCCCGGCCGCGTTCCATTGAATCTGACTTATACCGTGAATGCGGCCCGCTTCAATGGACACCACAAAGAAGACAACACATTTGGTGCAGATATTTGCCCCTTTGCGCTACCGGCAGGAATGCTAATGGCACGATGTAAAGCAATTAAACTTCCCGGTACGACGACCAGATGGACAGCGAGTTGGTAGGGGGAGTATATACTCTGTCATCAGTGGATACGCCTACGCGTATCAGTCCGATTGGACCGGATAGCTGAAGACAACAAAATGTAGATTTCTGTCGGACGTGTCTCCGACGAAAAATCCACTCGAAGAATAATATCTTCGGAGGTGCGCTCCTCATAATTCAAGGTACGAAGCACGTATTCATCTCGGAAAATTGAAAATTCTGCTATTTTTCCATTGCTCGAATTCCAATAGAGAAAGAGATACAGCTCAAGATTTAAAACGAGCATGTGAGTTAGCTGGGGGTTTGCCCCGTTATAAATTCACCACTGGGTAGGCATGCTATATTGGCAAAGTCTGGAGCATTGATCCAACATTTGCTGAATCACGGGTTTGCGGCTCCATCTGGGATCAAAAACACGGTGGTATCGCTTGACGAACTCGAAGTAGTGACTTGTCGTGTATTGTTGGCCACGAAATCAAGTGTCTAAGTCACCGTTGTCGTGATAAATTTCTTTTTCGATCTTGGTTGCAATGAATTGAAGAGAGAGAGAGAGAGCCGGAGTTCATACGGGTTTGCAGCTACAGCATTCTGCGGTTGGCCGACTTTTCAGCAATAGTTCTGGGTGCTCACCGGTGGCAACTGTCAAAAGTAGTGTTCAGTAAACCGAGAGTGCAGGTACAGGAAAGTCGCACTTGTACTATACAACTTATATTAATAGTACAGTCGAAGCATGGGATCCTCACCGTCTGGGTTGAGATCAAGCTCAAGTCCTTCATCCGTCAAACTCTTCAAGGCATTCGCAGCCGACTCATCAAGATTATGCCGTCCCTCCACTATCCATAGTTCGAGCTTCATGAGACGTGGCGCTCCAGACGGTCGATGCAGTCGCGAAGCTACCATGTCGACAAATGCGGAATTGATAAAAGAGACAGGACGGTGATGGATATCAAACAGATTGACGCCAAGCGTTTGCAGATTTGGAACCGTACAGTGCTGAAATGATCCATTAACCAAGCCAACATTGCTCAATTGAGTCACAAGCGACTGCATAATAGGATCATAATCATCCACCCACTCGTAAAAATCGATGACGAATTCCTGCAAGCTAGGAATGAGTCGGATGATGTTTGCGAGGTTATTGTCCAAGACTGCATCGACGAGGTGTAGTTGCGTTAGCGAACATTGCGACCGCAGAAGCATCTCGTGGAGTGCACCCAGCGCGTCCACGGGACATTTTAACACCGCTTCTCCTATATTTGCGTCATACGCGTTTGTTAGCGTGAACTCCTTGAGCGATGGTAGTTCCATGCTACGCAGAAAGCTCGGCGAAGTCGCAGAAAATTCTAAGAGCGATCCGGACATGACATGAGGAAAGGAAGGCGGCGTGGACATCGGGTTTTGAATACTGTAGTCGTGGTATGAAAATGAGCGAAGTTTTGATGTCAATTTGACAACATTAAGATATTCAGGCGTCAACTTATCTCTGGCAAATGTTCTTTCGTCAGAGAAAGACACAAGATTGGTGACTGGAAAACGAATGATAGTTTCAGGGTGCATGCCGTTCAAATGCAGCTCTTCCAGTTTGGGGGCGACCTCGAAGGCGCCAATATCTCCGGACTGCGGAGTCACAGAACAAGAGAGATGTATGTTCACCAGCCAATAAATCTTGCCATGAATGTGAGAGAGTCGTGGGAGAAAAGATGGATGGATCGTCATATCTACCTCCCTCCATCGCTTAGAATGGGCGACCATGATATCGAAACACTTTTCCATGTAATCAGGTTCCCTCTCCTTCACCGCCGAATAGTAGTCAAAACAAAAATTGAGAGGATGATTACGGGAGCGTTCAAGGACAATGCGGAGTATTTCCACCCTGTCAGATTTCCTCGCCACATTGGCGCGGAAGGGGAATGATGATCCCACCTCCATGGTAGCCCATAGCTCCGGGCAGTGTTTCTCGATAACATTTCGCCACGAGCTGCACACCTGACCAAGATGCCATGGTCCCTGCGGGATTCTGAAGACATGAAATCCTGAAAGGCTATTCTTCCACGAGCGGCGTATGATTTCCGTCGTGATCTCCAAGGGAATACAACGTATTGGAGAGAATGCCGTCTCATAGTCATGTTTCAGTGACTGGAGACGCGACATCTGAGTTTCTAGCGACACGACAGCATTACGGAGCAGATTAAGGTCATTCTCTAGTTCGGCGAGAGGCCCTTTCAAGCCCTCTAGAGACGTCTTCAGCTGAATGGACTGTGAAGGCGATGGCACGTCGTTGGTACGCAAAATGGATGCAATATCAGGTGGATGAGTGAAGGCTGATATCCAGTTGTGTCTGGCCAGGATATCCTCCAAAGTGGATTGCATCAGGCTGAAATGACCGGGAAATATCACTGGCAGTGAAATTTGAGTGAATCGCCAACCACATTAGGTGGAAAAGTTACACACAGGTTCTATGGCAATATAATTACCAGCAGGCGTAAAAAATATGTTGAGAAATTCAAAAGCAGATAAAGAAAAGGATAGGAGGTCGGCAGGAGGAAAAAGCGGACAGTGTTCGGATTCGGTCCGGGGTCCCGAACACCGGGACGCGGTCAGGCTTTTCCCACCATGACGCTCTCATGCTTTCCTGCCGTCCGTCCACTCTCTCCTTGTTTCAGCAACAACAACGACTCGGTAACAATCGCCTCGTCTGTTCATCGTCTTCTAGCGATACCAGACCATTCCTTACAGGACACTCGCCAGCTAGCCGCCTCCTTCTGCCTCGTCATCGCATCTATGCTACTCAATGCCCACCACATACCGTATCCCCTGGACAAATCAGTGATATTCCTAAGAGTCGATTTCCTTCAGGAGATGCATATTCCTAGTCAGTCGACGCGTCTTTCGTCTCTGTGGGCCTTTTTCAACATTGTGGGACAGAGATATGGCGCATATACTCACGCGATTTAAGCGTAAAGCTAAGGCATACTGTCAGGAGAGAAGATTTACGTGGAAGGAGCGGTACAATGCTGTGATTGGCCCTATTCTCACTTCAATGGTATGTCCTCGTGAATACATGATTTACTTCAGTTGAAATATACATATTTCGTAGGACGCTACATAGTTCCCGGTCGCGTCTTATTGGATCCGTCTTATACCGTGGACACGGTCCGTCTCAGTGGGTACCTACAGACACAGAGCATACGTATCGATTCTGCGAGGGACGATCGGTTGGGCACCCAGTATCCAGCACATCACCCTTGTTTACGAGGCAGCATTCAATGGAGTTTGTGCAGCGAAGGTTTAACATGCGGCGAAGGATGATCAAGATACTGTCATCTGGAGAAGAATCATACCGGAAAGTGTATCAACGGCAGTACAAGCAAATGATTTGGAGGATTATGTACGAACGGCAGATTTCTCTCCCGGTAGGTAATTGGATACTGCTAGTTTCTCACCAGACTGAATTTTTTCATATTCCAGAATGGCTATTAGTTCTATCTTTACCCTTCAACCAAGATTATGCTTTGCGACGTCACGGCAGGCGTACAAGTCGCATCCTCACCTCACCTTTAACTCCTTGTTTCTAATGGCTGGCGCCCTGACGGCGCACTATGTCAACCGCCTAGGAGAAGTCAGTTCCTTCCTTCTTTTATGGAAAGGGATGCTGTCAATCTAATCGATCTCATGGCACAATTGTTACCGAGGAGACGTACATATCCCCATATCCAACGATGCCTCATCGCAGCCTGAAGGCCTGATACTTCATCGATGCTGGGACTACCTTATCGCATGTATTGGTGACGACGCCATCATAGTTATTTTATCGACATTCGAGCCTGATGCAGAACTCACCGGGGGCGGGAGGTTTGGGGATCGATCAGACGACCCTCATCTTCGATTCAATATATGAGCTATCTGCCCTAAGGACGACGCGCCAACTACGGGGGATTCTTCAGCCTCGGGACATTTTCGGCGGAATAGAAAAGGATAGGTTCCCCACTAGTCCGTTTGGCTTGCTGTCTAGTGATTGGAAGGATGATATTATGGCTAAACTGGAATATCTGGGTGGCGTATCGGTGCACGCGTGTTTGAGGTGTGTTGCCGTCCTTCTATGATCAGGTTTCTAGTGGCTGATGATCTTCTTCGTGCGCCAGGAACATTGATATCTCCCACAAAGATCTTCATGTTTGGACCGCCATAGGATTGTGAGAGGCCAAAAACAATGTGTACTCAAAGGATTGAGTCTCTTTGATGCTTATTACTGTCTTATTTCTGCGTATTATGGCCACTATACTAGAAATATCCTGTGGGGCGGACACTTATCCCAATGTATGTGTATTGTTCCCTTATGTGGCGCCTTCTTCAATTGAATGGTTTAATCATTTGCGCTTCTCAAGTTCTCGTTTGTTATGGACATGACATATCCCAAAAGACATTTGCGTGGGAAGATACTGTTAGACAGTCCTATGTTGGCTTCAATCTGGTTTCTACAGTGCTCCATTACGTCTCTCTGTAACCAAAACTCATCCAGATACTGTGTATAACTATGGGTAGGATCAAATTTTTTCTCTGCGAGATACCGCTTCATGCCGCCATCTTCTAGGCAATACCGCCTCAGTCACTGTCCGGGACAATTGGCCATTGACACCTTCCATCGTCGATAGTTCATCAGTGATGGATGCTTCGAGTTCCTGTCCAGATTCTTGCTGCAAACCTCATGCCTGTTGTATGAGGCCCAAAAACCAATGGTCGGCGAAGGATTTTCCTCGCCACCGGCCTCAAAGGGCAAGCCAAAGCCAAGTTCGCGATATCAGCAAAATAGCCGGGGCCGACCATGAGAGACACATCTGGGAGCACAATCCTCAGCGAAAGAAATATTGGTCCCAGACTTCCGGCCCTGATAAATCGGAGCGTGAGGTGAGATTTATAGTGGAATTTACGGCTGTGTCCTAAAGCGCCATTGCCAGCAAATCTGGGTTTGTGCTAAAGGAAGTTAGGGTATCGAAGAAAGGAGGAATCGGAGTCCTGGCCAAGTTACACAGACGCGGTCCTTCAATCACTGCTGGAGAACCTTCGAAAGGAAAGCGACGACGTCGTTCTCAGTTCTTTATCGATGCCTTACGACGAGTACAAGTATCTTCTCTACCTAGCCTATCCATGGCTCCAGGAAGTAGAGAAAATGTCAGAGTCGAAACCCCAGGGTGCTCCGGGCATGCGCACTTGGTCCTTAAAAGGCCCAGCGTTCGACCAACCGGCAAGTTCTCCGTTTGGCAAGTGTAATCTATGATTAATGCTGCACCTAGTGCCGAAAATGCGAACAGGCTGGCATTCGCTGCGAAGCCAAATCCATAGATTCGCCAGTACATGAACCAGGAGGACGCAAGGAGATCCGAGGTCTTCGATGCAAACTCTGCATTGCGTCCAAAAACTTGAACTGTAATACTTGGATGCGTTGTTGGATTGGAACGAGACCTGTTCGTGGACGTCCATGGGCCATCGTACGAAAGAATGAAGAAGCAAGGGTTATAGACGAGGCTCATAGTTTAGGAAAGCGCAAGCGCCCAAAGTTTGATTCAGAATCTGAGGATGATGAGACTCTGTCTGAGCAGTCTGTCGCCGAGAATGATGACGAACCGGTACAACGTCTGCGATCTGGGTTTGTGGACTTTGTTCGACAACTGCAGTCCCGGATTACTACCTAGAGCAGGAGACAGACCTGCTGAAACAGGAGAACGCACATCTCGTGCAGTCTGTCATCAGTCTGCGTGCGGGAAATTCTGCGTGGCAGAACCGTGCGGAACCAGCCGTGCAGCAAGCTGAGGAGGGAGCTGTGATGTCGAGGAAGAGCAAGGATGATAACACACGACACAAGAAAAAGAGGCAACAAGGAGATGTTGTTTTGAGCGCTGAGACGTGGAAGAGGAACCGTGGCAACTGAGGCAAAAATACCAAATGAAAAGTGTCGGAATAGAAATC
This sequence comes from Armillaria altimontana, assembly GCA_022818075.1. Classification (NCBI taxonomy): domain Eukaryota; kingdom Fungi; phylum Basidiomycota; class Agaricomycetes; order Agaricales; family Physalacriaceae; genus Armillaria; species Armillaria altimontana. The sequence continues at coordinate 1,586,495 of JAIWYR010000009.1, forward strand.
TGAAAGGGTATGTAAGTAGGTAAGTAAGCTAACTTCTTTCAGTAGTAACAGACCCGCATAGCGAATGGAAACAATTTTAGTCTCATACTTTGTTCATAGATAGATATCAGCACCGTTACTTAATTCTGGTGTCTGGCGCTCCTCATTATCCTTCTGAACGATGCATTTGCTACTTCGATTTTGACGAGAAATTTGGCCTCACGCAACTACAAATTCTGAACCCAGAATAGATGCCAGACTCGGACTTTGATATCTTAGGGTACGCTGATAAGCTTTCCGCTTACAATACTCTGATAGTAATTACCGAGAAGAAGACGTGAAATGCAGTAGTATTATTGCGTATACTTAAAAGAGACCAGCCCGGGTGTTAGCAGTAGCCGTGGCGAGAATGGTATGCAAAATGTTAAAACAAGCGCTCATCATGCGATCTTCCTCTTCCAATAAGGCTCCCCGCTGCCAATCGAATGCCAAAACCCGTGCTCTTCTTTGGTGCTGTATTCTGGAGAAGCAGATATCCTCATCTGCAGGAGTTGCAATTCTTCCTCATTCCTTAAGAACTAGTAGGGAACTGCGTCAATGACGATGTAGGTTAGATATAGGACCATTAAGAAGCCGTACCGAATTTTGGAAAGAATATAAGAAATTTAGCGCCTCTTGCAGCCTGAGGTCAGACCTTTTCAGGCCTTCTGGTTGGGCCACATGGGTCAGGAACACCTTCAAGTCGTTCCAGCCCCAAATGAATAGAAAGTAATGCATGTACAAGGTCTGAACAGCGAGAGTGAATCTCTGCATGCGTTTAGACAAATCAAGTCCTGGGACGGAATGAGTGAGAATCAATCTCGAATAAAAGAGGAGAACATACCAATATACGCTACTGCCCCGATGGCCAAGGCAAACACTGCCTTAGATATGATAAACTTCCAGTGCCAGGGTAAAGCCACGGCCAATATGGTCATACAGACAAATATTGCCGTAGATATTTCTGCCAGGATCATGGACACTCCGATAACGAACCCGAGAAGTCTCCTGTTGTCGAAGTCCTATATGACAGAGAAGTATTACTGTTGCACTAACTATTATTGAATCACGACTAGCCTTATACCGTTGTTCCAACCCCGTACGATCTCTTAGTAGAGATATCTCGGTTTCAATTTTTGAACTCATGGAGTTACTTTGATGTCGGATATTGGCATCGTAGTCTACGATATTCCGACGCGACGGATGATTTACGGCGCTGAGCAACTCTCCATAATTCAGAGGTGGTGCTTCTTGATGCCACTTGCTATACTGAACAAAAATTTCGGCGGTGGACAGCATCTGCTTAAGATCTGAGCGGTAATAACTTCACATTGTCCGTTTGAGAAGAAAAAGGTCGAATGGAATAGTCCACTCACAATCCCAAGAGACTATCATTCGATCCCTCGAATAGTTGTAAGATCTCAGCGTACGCAGATGCTAGCTCCTTATACGAGGAGTACCGCATGGGAGATCTCGAACGAAGGATTCTGCGTAGATTCTTGTCCCAGCCAGTTCCTGCCGTCATCGCATTCTGAAAGGGCGGCTCGTAGAAGAGTTCAGAAGTGGTGTCAAGATGGGAGTTACTAGAGTTTGCCGAGGAAGTCATCTGGGGAGAGGTGTGATGGGTACATCGGAATGACTGTAGACAGCAATATATATTCCCAGACCCTGGTCTAAAGTTAGCAGGACACGCGCAAGACGCGCTGGAAACACGCTTACCTTTTCACACTGTTATCATACCAGCCACAGTTCTAGCATCAAGGTGTCCATGCGAGTTGCGATAGTCCATGTCAACGATATCGATGGCACAACGCAGAACAAACTGCAGAGATTGATTTCTGAGACTGAGTAGGGCTAAGCAAGGAAGGAATTTTCGAGAGGTTTGACCCCCAAATCGGCTTGGCCGAGATCTGGCACAATTACGTCAGGAGGAACCCCGGGGAGGCAGCCGGTAAGGACATGGTGAACGACATGTTTTTACCTCCCACGCTCGCTTCCTCGCAGTATTGGGCTCTTCTTGGACGTGATGCTCATCGTATGCTGCCGCGTAAAATCAGCGGTGTCCGAGTCTCTTGTCGTTGACGGAGCGCCTCTTCTAGCTGCTCTTGTTCAAAGAAGTTCAGTTCGCCAGTGCTAGGGAGGAGGTGGGATAGAGGCCCTGGGAAGAAGATATAGCATGTGATTATTACGTATCGAACCAACAAGTGTAGGTGTACATCAGAGAAGCATTAGTTTCAACGTAAGAAAAACGGCCAATTTATAAAAACCTCATTTCGGGCGAGATGTCACTGAAGTCAGACTATCCATGAAGCTTTAGATTGTGAGAGGAATCTAGTGAGAACGAACGGGAGAGCGCCTCCGACGTAAATATGATGTAGCAGGTTGGAAGTGAATTCCGCTACTTGCTTGGCCAATACTAGATGTTGTAGGAGGAGAGTCGGACGAATTATCAGAAGCCTCAGAAGTAAGCCTGTCCGTGATCGACTGCGGAATAGCATGCGGAGGATTTAAAGCAGCAGCAACAACCAGCGGTGATGTATCGGGACCGCCCGCTGCGGACGTGCTATGGTACTGAGTAGCAGCCCAAAGTCGTTCCTCGAGCCAGTATCCATCCTCCAACTCGTTGTATTCAGGCACAGGGAATATCTGGAGGTGGACCTTGAATAGAACCTCTCATCCTCCCAGGAACTATAAACCCGCCTCAGCAAGGGAGAAAGAAAGATAAAGAGATGTCGTACCCGAGCTTGGAAGGACTCTAAGGACATCGCTGCGCGCGACATGCCAGGTACTGGACCTTCCGATGAGCCTAACCGTGAGAGAAACGCTGCCAAGTCAAGATAGGCCTATGTGCTCAGATAGCTATGCTTGTACACGTCGTTAATGGCGTTAGACTTTAAGCATGTTCGTGCGCGTGCTATTTATTAAGAGGAGATGAGCATGGTGGGACCGTTGAGCAACTTAATGAGCTCCTACCGGAAAATCCTAGGCCAGCGCAGTATAGCATGAGCAACACTGCCGTCATAACATACTTTCCAGATGTATCGAAGAGCAAAGCGAGTGGTATAAGAATGCCGCTTGCGAAGTAAAGAGCCATCGAGTACATGTTGAGAAGTTCGACGATTTTGTAAACTTTCTCCGGGTTGAACAGCTGAAAAGAAATGAGTTGACAAAACAGAAAGGCACGAGGGTAAATACGAACCCTGTATCACCTTTCCATTAGGGTCTGCAATATAAAGATCTCGACTTCGATTTTCGGGCCGAGCACTTTGCATTGTTTGCGAATATCAACGGTGAAATCAACGGTGTCCGAGCAGCTATCGTGAATTTCTTGAAGAATGTCGGCGACAAGCGCTTGGCAAGAGCTGTCGAGAGAGCTATTATACTCGCGGAAGTCCCTGTAACTAAGCAGGATTCTCAACAGTTTGGGATGGGTGTACCTATGCACGATCAGGCGATAAAAGGGATCAAACGAAGCATTCGCTTACCATCGGATGAGGCCTAACATATCATCCCGGACGTGCTCGTAGACATCAAGGAGCTTGCTTTACGCAGAAGCCAATTCCTAGACGACGAAATACTCCATAGATTGTTCCCGGTGAAGAATCCTGTACTGGCGGACCCAGCACGACCCGATCGTGATATCATTCAAAGCAGGCACGCGATAGAAGAAACTACCATCTACTGTGGGGTCATCAGACAAGGATTTTTCGAGTAGGAGCCGAGAAGAACCAGACTCGGCTTGGTCAATGTCCATGGTCGAAGCGTGGCGGGGTTTACGATCAGGATGTAGCGAAGCGGTAGACATCCTTGGGATGAGAAGATACTGGGGGCTCTCGGAAATCTTTATACTTAGATGAATCATGCGGCCCCCGGTGGGAATCCTCAAGACACGCGAATGCAATGAGGTTGTGATACAGATCTCGTTTGATGCCCCCGCAATACCCCGGATGGCGCTAATAAGCAGAGGAGGAAATGCTGGTAACACGTTTTCATTGGAAGGATTTCGCGTAGGTTGTTGTTCTGCCAGGCAGCCATTTGAGGAGAAATGTGATAGGTTCCTGGAGCCCCTTGGAAAGTAATCAAAATCAGTAGAACATGCGAAAGTCTTGCTGGAACCACGTTCGCACCATCATAGCCACAGTTTTACAGGATTGAGGCGTTCGCCATGTCCCCGTGAGTCCAAGAGTCGAAATTGACCATAACGCGATCCACTATGACGTTACTAATTAGCAGCCTCAAGCAGAGAATTACTCGGAGTCTGACATTCAACCGGGCTTTGCTGGACAGGATATGTAGTGTATCAAGTAAACACGACGAAGGCAGAAAATGCCGAATTCGATTTCTAAGTTTAAAGTCAGTTAGGAATGGCATGCTGCACACGCTTTTTTCACTCACCCACGTCCCGCCTTCCTCACCGTGCTAGCTGTCTACTGCACAGTGCATGGTGGAAATCAAGAAGCGCCATTCGAGTCTCTTGTCGCTGATAGAGCATCGTTTCGCCTTCCTGCTTCCGCTTGCTGTCGTGACAAGAGGCGGGAATAGCGCGATTGCGCACGGGCCGTGGTGTTGGTGTTGGTACTCAGTGAACAGTGAACAAGACGTATTAGGCACGTGCCAATTTTGGACTTTAGTTTTAAATTTCAAATCGATCGACTGTTTGCCTGTCAAGACCCAAGAGATTAAGGGTCCAGTGCCCAGACTATTCTTCAATGTTCCTACACCGACGTCCCTCTGACTACTACTTACACGGACGATTCCCTACTCTTTGGCGGTGACAGCGTTTTATGACAATACCCTGGGGCCAGGACTTGCAGCTACAACGGCAACTTCGACTGTTTCACTGCTACGCTTTTCTTACTGGATTCTGCAGCGCCGTAAGTCAGACCAAAGACAGCTAAACAGCGGCTAGATATACTCGATATTGACTGGCCGCTCAGTATTGATTTCGTGAACAGATACTAGTCCATCCACTAGCTAAGCTTTGGAGACGATGTAACGATACAAGGAACCTTGTCATAATCGTCCATCAAGGTCTGTCTCGAAGTGGTCTGCCGTGTAATACCACCTACCTACCCTACATCCATGCGTATATAATAATCAAGCCGAAGGCCCTCGTCTCTCAAGCTCGCCAAGACACTCTCTGCCTCCTCATCAAGATCGAAGCTCCCTCCCAGCCCCGACATATGTAGATAGAACTCTGTGAGGCGAGGCACATCAGACGGTCGCCGCAATCGCGAGGCAACCATGTCTACGAATGCGGAATTCATGAAAGAGACATGACTGTACCGGACATTGAACAAGTAGACATAGATTGATTGCAGAGACGGGACCACGGAGTGCTGAGGTGACCCGTCTACGGGACTGACCTCGCTCAATTGTGTCACAAGAGACTGCATAATGGGATCATAGTCGTCGACCCACTCGTTAAAGGTAATCATGAATTCCTGCAAACCAGGCATGAGCCGTATGATGTTCGTGAGGTTGTCGTCCAAGACTGCATCAATGAGGCATAATCGTGCTAGGGAACATCGCGACCCCAAAAGCATCTCATGGAGTGCACCAAGCGCACCGACAGGGCAACTCACCACTTCTTCTTCCATGTCTTTCTCATGAGCATTGGTCGACAGCGTGACGTCCTTTAACGATGGTAGCACAAGGCTGCGCATAAAGTTCGGCGAAGACGCCGAAAGCTCTTCGACCGATGGAGATATGACGGGAGGGTGGACAAAAGGAAGGATATTCAGGCTTTGAAAGCCATAGTCGTTGTATGAAAATGAACGAAGTTTTGGAGATGATTTAATGATGTGAAGATACTCGGGAGTCAGCGGATCTCCAGCAAACGATCTTGCATCAGAGAAAGATACAAGATTGGATGTTGGGAAGTGAATGTTGGCCGCTTGGTGTATGCCTTTTAGATGCAGTTGTTCGAGTGCGGGAGCAATCTCAAATGCATGGATGTCTCCATGCTGAAGGTCGTAAGGACAACAGAGGTACATCTTTGTCAGCCAATCAATCTTTCCACGAATGAGAGAGAGTCGGGGAATAAGGTCAGGGGGAATTGTTAGGTTGACGACTTTCCATCGTTTTGAATGAGTGATCATGGTATCGAAACATTGCTCTATTTCTGGAATGTCGCTTTCTGCCGCCTCAGTGTCGTGGAAACGAAAAGAAAAACTGAGGGGATGGTTACGGGAGCGTTCGAGGACGATCCGGAGTATTTTCACCAGGTTGCCCAACAAACGCTCGTAGGGGAACGAAATCCTCAAGTTCACTATCATAGCCGCCCATAGCTCCGGACAAAGTGTTTCAATAACATTCCGCCACGAGCTGCACACTTGACCAAGATGCCACGGTCCCTCTCGGATTCTGAACACATTGAATCCGGCAGGACGTCTCCCCAGGGATATGTCACTGAATTGGGAATCTTTCCACGAGCGGCATAGGATCTCCATCGTGATCTCCGAAGGAATACGACGTATTGGGGACAATGCTGTCTCATAGTCGTTTTTGAGTGACATGAGACGCGTCATTCGGGTCTGCAGCGACGCAGTAACATTATGGAGCAAATCAAGGTCGCTTTGTAGCTCAGCGAGAGTTGTCTTCAGACCCTCATAAGACGTCTTCAGCCTAGCAGATTGTGGAGGTGATGGTGCAACGTTGGTGCGTAATAGCGCAAGGATATCAGATGGATGAGTGAAGATTGATATCCAGTCATGTCTGACCAGGATCTCCTCCAGAGTAGATTGCATTACAACCTGAAATTGGAATCCCAGTCAACTATTAGCATCATTGCAGTAAAAGCACGTACAAATGTGTTGTGGTATCTGGGGAGTCAAGACGATTTGTTATGCTGGTGGGATAGCGAAACGGAAGACGACAAATCTGTCGTCGCGGTAAGGGCAAATGCTGGTTACGGAAGGTTACGAAGTGTTCCAACTTCCCACGCCACAGACGCGCCAAACTAAGTTTCAGGACTGCGATCTTGAAATATTCAACTTTGGCCTGTTCAGTAGGACATTCTATTGAAAAGACAATGCCTGGATTCTATAAAGTACGTCCTTGCTATACACCGGCTATTTGCAGCTGACATCATTGCTCAGCTAGCTTCTCTTTAGCAAGACTATAGTATCTTTCCTCGAAATTTCACCCCATCTCGTATGACAATGAACGTAACATCAACAACGGCTCTATCGCATGCCGCAATAATAATGATTCAATGTTGCACCGTGGGGACAGGAGGACGAGACACCCGACCCTTATCTAGTCCCAGCGGAAGGGCTTGCAAATACCAGTACTTTTGGTAGGTCTTTGCGTTAAGACAGTTCTAACATTTAGAAACAGCGTCTCCCCGGCTCTCCCGTATCCTCTCTGAATGTGTTTCACGGAGGGGGTGACAGTGTGACCGCTAACGTTACAGACTGGTGCCAGATTAAGCGATTATAGATTCTCGAATTCATTGGTTTCGGCGTCTACCTGTCGTGGGATTCTCGATGTCAATTTCCGATAAAATTGAACTAAGATCACGGCCATACATCCGTACATAAACCTACATAGTCCAGCGCTTCGGATCAGGGTGAAGAGAAACAGAGAAGTAAAAATTCGAAACGGCATGACGTTCAAAGAAGAAGAATAGCAGCACGAACATCCATCTTTCACGCGAAATTTTCCGCTCCTGAAGAAGGATCACCGGGCTTCTCCCGACGCTGTAGATACAGGAACATGAGAAGTAGTATTGGTTTCCATTTTTGCGGTGGTGCGTTGTTGATACACATTCTGCTGAGATGGTGTCATCTGTAGGTCCCTATCGTCGCCGCGAATCTGTCCCAAAGGCCTTCTGATAGATACTTGTCACTGCGGTACTTGAGAATCGAGAAATACGAGGAAAGCTGCTTTGAGGGAGAGTCGACGGTGCCTGGTAAGCGATATAGTAGGTTCAGGGCACATCATTGTCGGGTGATGCAACGTTATGGTCGTTCTAATGGTGCGCGGAAATTTTTTTGTCAGTCCAATTAGGTAACTCCTGCAGCCACAACCGAAGTTCAGACAACTCTTCACGTCCTCCCAGGAACTGGATAAGATATTTGGTCAAATGAACGACGGAAGGACACAAGAGGAAAAATGACATACCGAAGCTCGGAAAGCCTCTAGGAAACGCTCCGCGTGCGACACATCGCACAGCGACGAACCCTCAGTCTCAGCTATGCGAGTCAGCAATGCTGCCATGTCTCTCACTGCCCAAATGAGTTGGAATGCGTTGGTGTTCAAGACGTCGGCGTCATGGGCAAGCCGGAGCGCGCGCGAATACTTTGGTGCTGAGCAAGATGAGTCGCGACCAGTTAGTACATTAGAAAAGACATACCCATCATTCCTATCGAGTAGATGGGCGGCCCGACGCAGATCGCAAAGATCGTGAATGCAGGATCGGATTCTGTACCGGATAAAACCAAGGCCAACAGCCAAAGTGTACACACAGAAGCTAGAACTCCCGCGCCCCAGAAGAGATATTCAAAATATCTGGGGACGTTGTGAGCACCGAGGTCCTGAGTGATGGGGAGGTATGAGTTTCGCATGGTTGAAAGAATAGCCTTGGACTGACCTTGTGTTGTCTAATGACCACCTTTTGCAACATCCACGTCTCGTGCTCTAACTGTGGAGCGGCAATTTTACATCGATGACGAAGACTGACACTAAAGGACATGTTATTCGAGTTTCCGTCTTTGATTTCTTGGAGAATCTCGTTTATAAGCCCAGGACAGACGATTTCAAGGTGACCATAGTATTCAAGGATGTCGTAGATGGCGTAGAGCGTTTTCGTTCGAACATGTGGCCTGATGAATCTTCAAGTGGATCAAGTCAGTCAGACACAGAAAGAAACTACATTTTCTGGCTCACAACCGGATGAGGAGGCCGTGGTCCTTAAAATTCTCCGTGAACTTATAACCTAAACTCCTAGATGCAAAGGCAAAGGCGCCGGAAGCGTGATACGAAGCAGGAGTTGTGCAGTGGAGGACTTCCCATGGGGTATCGATCCATTTTGTGCCGATCGTGATATCGTTCGCGACAGGTAATTGATAGAAGTCGGCCCAGTGGAAAGGTGTATCTGTTGAGGATTATGGTTTCACAGCCACTAGGCTGACGGTGTAGCCGTCTTTTGTTTTACATTATTTTGATTTTCGTATCGATCACTACCGTTTCTTGGCTTCGTACCACAATCACCTGCGTATCTGTCCACGAATATACGTTCGTTCGAGCCATACCCATCACGTCCTTTGTGCCTGCCGACGTCTATTCCCAACAGTATCAACAGCCTTGGAGACCGAATCAAGCGCAGGGCTAGCGAAAGCGTTTGGTGGAAGAGAAGATTCTCCAGGCTTGATGTTGTTGAGAGTCATGGGAAAATTCGTCGAATCGAAAAATACGTCGATGCAGGTAATCAACGCGAGAAGCCGAGCGCGTATATATTGAGCTATTCCACTTGGACCCAGACAGGAATCCGCCCTATTTTACTTTCCACATATAATTAGATTCTCGACCGCCATGGAGCAAATGCATCCCAGCTCACCGTGTTTCTCTTCTTCAGGCAGTGTTATACTCACTCGGGAAGTCGTGTCTGAGAATCGAGTCTTTGCCTATGCACTCCTGAGCTTCCGTGTATTTCCTTAGGAGGTGCCTCGAAAGAAGGGAATCCCAAATATTGCTGGTTGACACGATTCAAGGAGGAGGAGTTTTTCTAAGAGTCGGCTCGGTAGTGATGGCGGTAATTGAGGCAAGAGAATCACGTGTCGCCCTTCACCGGTCACCGGTCACCGACCGCCTCTAATATTTGAATTTTGCATATGTACAACATTCGTCTCCAGGAGGATTGGGTTGAATACAAGCCGAGTATAGCGGAGCATTCATCCATTTCCTCGGAAAACCCAACAACATACCGATATACTACTTGCCATCTTTCCAACGTTTTTCCTATGATCTATTTTACATCATGGCGTCTTGTTTTCATAACGAGCTACTAGGGTGGATCACTAGTCTACCCTTATGCTTCTAAGCTGTATCAGCGGAGGTGGCTAATAAATTTAGTCTTCAATTTGCTTCTAGTTTTCCGGTTTTCTTGTCAAAGTTATCCGAGTCAGAGTCTGACTCCTCCCAGCCTCAAGTCAAGCTCAAGCTCCAGTCCCTCGTCTTTCAATCTGTTCAAGGCAGCCTCATCAAGAGCATAACTCCATCCACGCCCCATCACTGATAGTTGGAGCTTCATGAGATATGGCACGTTGGACGGGCGACGTAGTCGCGAAGCAACCATGTCGACAAATGCGGAATTGAGAAAAACGACGTGAGTGTACCGGAGAGCATTTAGACGAACACCAATTGTTTGCAGAGACGGGACCATGGAATGCTGAGGCAACCCGTCTACTAGATTGACTTCGCCCAATTGCGCCACAAGAGATTGCATAAGGGGATCATAATCGTCCACCCACTCATTGTATTCAACGACCAATTCCTTCAAGCCAGGCATGGTCCGTATGAGACTCGCAAGGTTGTCGTTCAAGACAATATCGACAAGGTGTAATCGCGCTAGGGAACATTGGGATTTCAGAAGCATCTCGTGGAGTGCATCCAACGCACCCACAGGGCAACGCACCACATGGTCAGGTTCTCTAATTCCTAGGTCCCATTTAGTGGTTAGCGTGAGATCCTCCAGCGAGGGTAGCACTAGGCTGCGCATAAAGGTTGGCGAAGCCGTCGAAAGCTTTTCGACCGATGTGGATATGACGCGGGGGGTAGAAAATGGGGTGGATATCGGGGCATACTCGTAATCATTGTATGAGAATGAGAGGAGCTTTGGAGCTGATTTTACGATGTCGAGGTATTCGAAGGTTAGCCGGTCTCCAGCAAATGGCCTTGTATCGGAGAAAGATACGAGATTGGTGATTGGGAAACAGATGCTAGCTTCTGGGTGCATGCCTTTCAGATGAAGGTTTTCGAGCTTGGGAGCAATCTCGAAGGCGCGGATGTCTCTGGACGGTGGGTTGCGACAACAACTAATACACACGTCTCGAAGCAAATCGGTCTTTCCGCGGATGAGAGAGAGTCGTGAAAGAAGGGATCCGTCGAGCGTCATTTTGACCGCTCTCCATCGTTTTGAATGAGCAACCATGATATAAAAACATCGCTCCGCTACTTGGGTCTTCCCGTCTTCCACCTTCCAGTAGAGACCATGGTCATCGAAATGGAAATCGAGTGGATGATTACGAGAGCGGTCAAGGACGACGCTAACTATTTCCACTGCAGTGTCCACTTTCAGAAATGCTTTAGACTTGGCGCGAGATGGTCTCGCTACTGTCATGGAAGCCCATAGCTCCGGACAAAGCGTTTCAATGACATTTCGCCACGTGCTGCACACTTGGCCAAGATGCCATGGCCCCTCTGAGATTGTAAACACGTTGAATCCGGAAGGACGTCTCCCCGATATACCTTTTAATTCGACATCTTTCCACGAGAGACGTAGTATCTCCATCGCGATCTCCGAGGGAATACGACGTATTGGGGACAGTGCTGTCTCGTAGTCTTGTTTGAGTGATTGTAGACGTGACACTCGAGCCTCCACCGACGCGGCAACATTATAGAGCAATTCAAGGTCGCTCTGTATTTCAACGAGAGTTGTCTTCAGACCCTGTAAAGTTGTCTTCAACCGAGTAGATTGTAGAGGTGATGGCGCGTCGTTGGTAAGCAGAAGGGAGGCAACATCGGGTGAATGGGTGAAGGTTGATATCCAGTCATGTCTGGCCATGATCTCCTCCAGTGTGATGGGAGTAGACTGCATTATCGCCTGAAATCCAGATCCCAGTCAACAACAGACGACTAGCATCACCGTCCTAAAGGCACGTACAAACCAAAAGTATTGGGTTTTTGTACCTGGGGAGAGTCAGGACGATTCGTTTCACTGATTGATTGAATGGACAGTTCGACAAGAGAAACAGAAAAGGATGAGTCGTTTGCAGCGAGACAGGAATGGAAGAAAGATAAAGAAGAAACTAGCTTCAGGCCACGTTGACGTGGGGATGTACATGAAACGTAATCCAGCTAGTCTCGCTTCACAAGAAGGTAACAACAATCGCCTGCATCGCGGGGCCAGTAGTACTTTGACTGAGATAGACGAGAGTCAGACACAAAGCCAGATGAAGATCTCCTACCTTGAATCACTAGATAAAATTCAAACCACATTGTATATATTTCGAAGACGTCGGTGATAATATCATTCAGTATCAATCAGAACAGACAAGTCCAGCTTCTCAGGCCAGTCGACGAGATGAAGCGTCCAGTGTGCGAAGCAAAAGACAAGTCAACGGAAGGTCCACAACCTCAAGGGAACAATAACAGACCTGTATAGATGTTTGACAGATTCACTCCGAATTTTAAGGGGCCTTAACTTTCGAAGGCATAGCCACGGGACGAGCCTGCTTCTTCTTTCCGGATCCACCTAGGTTTGGCTTGAAACAACCGTTCGAGGATTCGTTAGAGACAGCAGCGGTGGGAGCAAAAGAGTGCTCATTGTCATTCTTGTGTGACGATCATTAGCAGGAAGGACGACCGGTTCCATGGAACGACTCGTGAAAGCGGCGAGGACGTGAGCGTCGAGGGGGGCCGTGATCGGCATTTTGCGTGCCGGTGATCACTGATCAAGGTATTTAAAGTCAGCAGATCATTGTTGCTCGTTTTGCATGCTGCAATTCGATTCCTTCACTCGGCATCACGTCTTCATCTTTCATGGGGAGTGGAGTTCTGGTACTCAATTACCAAACTAATTTCTTTACAGGAAAACAGGCTCGGAGCTGCCGACGATCTTACTTATGTCCTCACTACTAGCCTCTTGGGGTGGTGCTGAGGTGGGGTATCACTTCGTTTTTGTACCTCACTCGATGCTAACATCCGATGTCTGCTCAGGAAACATCCAAGGATCCTTTGCCTTCTATGCAAAATGCACTCTAAGCTCTCGCCGACACGGAGACATCGTTCTTTCATTCTGTCCAGTACTTGATAACTCAAACCGCCATTTGCGCCCTCAATTGAGGAAACCACGCTTTCGATCCTTGAGCCCCTCCGTGATTTTGCTATTGATTTCCTTACTCCAGTCCTCACGGCTTGGTCAGGTATAGGAGCGCTCTTGAATTGCTTCGCATACATCGTAAATCACGACCCTTTCCGAGATCCCTCTTTGCTGAGAACTACGACTCGATGCGACTGCATGCTCAGCTTGCGAGGGATGTTTTCCCCCTTCTCGACTCGATCATTATGAGCCTCGAGGGTCCACTCATCGCAGAGCTACGAGGGTCATACGGCCTCGAATCTATCCTCCGTACCCTGAAGTGGCTTCCTTGGTCATCATCCGTGCGAGTTGATCTTCTGGATGACGTACATCAGTTGATACACACGCTCCACAAATACTGCCAGGCCACTATGGAATGCATAAACACCATCGAAATATATCTCGTCCGTCTGCATGATCTTGTCGGGGGAAAGTTTCATATGAGGAATCTGAACAACCGCAAGGAGACCGGTGATGGCTTGCTCGAGCTCAGTAGATATGCGGGTCGTGGTATGAGGAGTTCTGCACTTCACCCGCATCAATTTGGACAGACAGGTGGAGAGATGCCGGTCAGATTGGACTACGTGGGTCGAACATATTTGCGAAACCATCTTATATTTTCATCGATGATTCGCTCAATGTTTCTGTCACTGTTGACATTTTGCTTCAGCTCTCCATTTATACTCTTCGTATTGGCAACATTGAGTTTGTTTAACACGTATATCTTACTTATCTCTTATACGATAATCTGAAAGTAGAGATCCTTCTAGTGATGTGAAGAGGCAGACCCTGAATCCGTACAATGATATGATGTGTATCAATGTACAACTTGAAGCGCCCAAGCTGTTTGCTGCTCGAAGTCCACGTGCAGCAATGGAATATTTTTGTATGAAAAGATCCCGGATTTCAAAGTTGGACTCAGATAGGTACCGCAACGAGAACAGGGTGTCGCCGCGTCCTGGACACGAGGTACTCTGAGAACAGCACCACCATTATTAGCCAGGTTGATCGAGTAGGTCTCGGTCGCTGCGACATGATGGAACCATCCTGCTGTTCCTGCCATGAACTAGCGGCAAGTCAGCGCCCAGGATTTGATGACAAGACAGGGCATTTTCGGAGTCATAGGATAAACATACGTACAATAATTAAGTTCTAGCCGTCACATTCGAGATCACCATGCGCTCAAAATTGGCGTCCTCATTGCGACCATGTTTGTCGTGAGCTATTTAACTTCCCGCAATCATAATAACGCATTACAAATCAGATCATACTATATGGAGCACTGATTTCCATCACAGCAGCTGCGATGGATCTCAGAGACGACGACAGCTGCACGGATCCAATAAGAATATACATCCACACGGTGCCGCAACACTCGACTAGAATCGGAAGTATGAGGCGTTTTATAGAATTAATGCACAAATTCCTTCCGGTTTCTGTATCGGGTACTTAGACATATAGATGTTAAGACAACAAGACAGTCGCAGACCGACAGGGATGGCAATACCACAGCTTTGAAATTCAAGCCATGTGTTACACACAAATTACACTCATACCTTCTGGGAAATGCATGGCACCTTCTCTAACAACGGGAACCACCATATACGGTTCCATCTAGCCAGATATCGGGTTGAAGCAGGAAGACAGTTTGAGTAAGAAGTGCAGGATTTGGCGCCCAGACGATAAACTGAGGTGGAATCCGTCGTATCGTTGCGAGTCGGAGTCAGTCTCTGCGTCTCCATCATCTAGGCTGAAATCGAGCACAAGTCCCTCATCTTCGAAACTCGACAGGACATTTTCATCCTCCCTATTAAAACCATAAGTCCATGCCCATCCCATCACCCATAGCATCAGTTTTGTGAGGTGCGGCTCGGACGGACGACGTAACCGAGAAGCAACCATGTTCACAAAGGCGGAATCGACGAAAGAGACGTGACTGTACCGGAGACCACAGAGGCGCTTTGCAGGGACGGGACCACGGAATGATGAACTGAACCATCTATCAGATCCACCTCGCTCAATCGTGTTACAAGAAGCCTCATAACAGAGTCGTATTCATCTTCCCACTTGTGGAATTCGATGTCAAATTTTTGCAGACCAGGCAAGATCTGTAGGACGTTCACAAGACTATCGGTCAAGACGACATCGACGAGGCACAGTCGTGTGAGGGAACATTGCGACTGTAAAACCATTTCGTGTAGTGCACCCAGCGCACCCATAGGGCATTGTACTACACCTTCTCCTTCCTCCAGGTCGTACGTGGTTGTTAGCGTGACGTCCTTCAGCAACGGTAGTACCATACTGCGCATAAAGTTTGGTGAAGATGCCGAGAGTTCTTGAAGCGATCTGGACATGACACTGGGAATGGAAATAGGTGTAGATATCAGATTAACACCGTAATCGTTGTACGAAAATGCCCGAAGTTTGGGTGCTGATTGAACAACATGAAGATATTCGGGAGTCACCCGGTCTCCAGCGAATGGTCTTGCATCGGAGAAGGACACAAGACTGGTGACTGAGAAACGGATGTTGGCTTCTGGATGCATGTCTTTCAGATGCAGCGTTTCGAATTTGGGGGCCACTTCAAAGGCGTGAATGTCTCCGGGCTGAGGCCCAGGGTCGTAACAGCAATAGAGGTAGGCGTCTCTGAGCGAATCAATCTTTCCGCGGGTGTGAGAGAGTTGCGGAATAAGGTAAGGGGGAAGTCTCAGTTCGACGGCTCTCCATCGTTTTGAATGGGTGACCATAAGATCAAAACATCGCTCCATTGCTTGGATTTCTCTCTCATACCAGTCAGGACCATAATATTGGAAATAGAAATCAAGAGGGTGATTACGGGAGCGTCCAAGGACGACGCGGAGTATTTTAACAGCTTCCATATGGGGGTGGTGGGATAATGGAATCTCCACTGTCACGGTGGCCCATAGCTCCGGGCAAAGTGTTTCAAGAGCGTTTCGCCATGAGCTGCACACTTGACCAAGATACCACGGCCCCTCCTGGATGGAGAAGACATTGAATCCTGAAATGCGCCGTCCTAAGAAGCGGTCGCCGAGATTGTCGTTTTGCCCTGCACAGCGTAGAATCTCCATTGTGATCTCCGGGGGTATGCGACGTATCGGAGACAATGCTACTTTATAGTCATTTTTGAATGACTGAAGACACGACCTTTGACTCTGCAGCACTGCGGTAGCATTATGGAGCAAGTCAAGGTCGCTCTGTAGCTCAGCGAGAGCCTTCTTCAGTCCTTCGGAAGACGTCCACAGCCGAGCAGATTGTAAAGGTGATGGCGAGTCGTTGGTACGCAAAAGCGAGAGGATATCGGGTGAATGCCTGAAAGTCAATATCCAGTCATGTTTGACTAGGATCTCCTCCAGAGTAGATTGCATTTATACCTGTAACGGAAATATCAGTCAAATTTCAGTATCACCCGTTGGTGAACAGTATACGTACAAGTATTATGTAATATCTAGACGGTCAGAACGATTTGTTTTGCTGGTGGGATGTATGGATAGTTTGACGAGCGGCACAGAGAGCGATGAATCGCGGTAGCAGAAGAAAGGGGCCCGGGGGGAGGGTAGTCTATTGTTTAACGCGGGGGGGTGGTGGTTTTTTTAATTCTGATGTTGCCGTTCAAGGGCGTTATGACAACGCCTTACATAATTTGATGGCCTTGCAAATTTGAGCTTACCGGCGGCGCATGCCGAATTCAAGCCTGCTAGGGCGCTGCGACAGAAAATATTTCTTGCTTCGCTTTCCCTTCATAATGATTTAATTTTACATCACCATGCACTTTGAATATTGGATATCCTACCTCTCCCAACTTCACTACGCGTCCCAATACCCTTTAATATGTGATTTCTTCCCGTCAGAATTATTATAACTGACTTGAACGCTAACCCTAAGTAACAAACTAGACTCACTCATTACAACTTCACGCCCACCGTAGTCGTGTATGTTGCGTCTGTCTACATACGAGAGACTAAAAAAGGGAATTAGAGCGAGGTGACTAGTGTTTCGATGACTCGACTTAAAGCCGCGCGCCACGCCAGTCAAGCCGAACTAAGTCGCGCCGGTATTGCCGAGTAACTTCGGCAAAGTCACACTACGGTATCGGCTCGGCGCGGCTTGACGCGACCTGAAGTTGCCCGAGCTTCGACTTGATTGAAAAATACTGAAATACTATTTTAGGTCAATTTTCACCCGGCCCGATAGTTCCCGCTATTTCTCCGACAAGTTCTCGAATATCACGTTCCCTAAACAACGAGTGACTTGCCATTTGAAGGAAATGCATGAAGTCATGGCTTCAGCGGCTGGCTTCGGCGTGACGGCAACTTGGCTTCAAAGCTGTCAAAATTTATGACTTGGTGAAGCCGTTGAAGCCGAAGTCATATGAAGTCACGCCGAGTCGCGCCAAGTCACGTCATCGAAACACTAGAGGTGACTTCCCAATAGGGAAACGCTGGCATCGCGGCAGAAGGAGCGAAGCCTTTCCGCTCGAACCAAGTCCGAAGAGTACTGTATAGTTAAGTGGCCACTTCGTCTCCCTTTGCGCATTTAACTACGCCACTATAGTTAACATGGAATCCTTTTTTTCCAGCCTAATTTTTGCGCAGCGGACCATTCAACGTGAGAGACTAGGAGCTTGCCGGTTTAAGGAAGTTGCGAGATGAGGATGAGGATGAGGGTAAGATTCGAAGCCTTTTCGAGTTGTCAGGAACAGGTGAATTTCCCACGCCACAGACGCGTCACCAACACTTTAAGTCATGGACGTCGGGCCCAAGGACTTGGATATACACCTCTTGCTTTTTTGGACTAATGTGAATGATGAAGGGATGCGATTTGTATTAATACATTTACAGTTACCAGAAGATACCTATGAGGTCCCCTCACCGAGACTAACAAGAACATAAACATTTGCTGCAACAACGAGAAGCCAAATCGCCGCACCCAACAAGGTAGCGACGATATGGTTAGCAAAACAAACAGAGTTCCCGTCTTCATCCTGCACGGTCATGACACGTTTATTGCTGGTCAACCACAAGAGGGGGAAGACGATGAAGGGAAGAACGATGGACAGGACAACTTGGGACGCAACGAGGAGAGTGTCAATCCCCTCTTTGCCCACGGCTATGGCGACAGTAAGTGCAGGAATGAGGGACATCAGCCTTGTGAGGAGACGCCTGAACACTGGTGACAGGCGAATATTCAGAAATCCCTCAGACACAGCCTGACCCGCGACGGTGGCGATGAGGGAAGAAGATTGGCCGGAAAACAAAAGTGCGACGGCAAAGAGGGAGGCAGCGGAAGGGGAGACGGCGCTACGAATGAGATCATATGCGTCAAACAGAGAAGCGGCGTTGGTGGCGGAAGGAAGGGTGGCACCTGCTAGGATGAGGATAAGGGAATTGATGACGACCGCGAAGCAAACGAGGGAGATGACGACGTCCGCCATCCCATGGTACAGATGTGTCTTGACGAAGGAAAGCGAATTGTTGGTTGGTACTTGTGTTGGGCCCATGGGCGGGATGCGGAAGGCGTACCGAATTCGTTGTTTGAACGTCTGACCCTTCGGTTTCTCCGCGTCGAGATCGTCCGACTCTGATACACGGTCCTGTGTTGCCAATGCAGAGCCGAGAAAGAGACTGTGTGGCATGACCGTGGCTCCTATTATGCCTACTGACGTATACAGCGCCCCATCCTTGAATATGTACTTTGACGGGACATATCCAAGGAAAGCGCTGGGCCAGTGAACGTCCACGCGGGCGATGATGATGCACATACAAATCAGGACAGCAATCACCAGTATGGCTATGATCACCTCAAATATGCGTACAGGCCGACCGCGGAGTGGATCACCCAAGGCGAGGATAAGGAGAACGTCGAATGCGGTGATGAGCACACCATGCCAAATCTCGAGGGCAGGAAAGAGCAGGCACAACGCAATGGCGGACCCGAGCAGCTCCGCGAGGTCTGTCGCTATGATCGCCATCTCCGACAAAATGTAGAGGGGATATAGGAGCGCAACCCGAGTTACCATGCGAGGATAGAGCATGACCCGGCAGTGCGAAGCCAGGTCAAGGCCAGTAACGCATCCAAGGCGACTACACAACACCTAATCAAGGAAATCAGTAAGCCTGCATTGAGTCCAACAGAGATCTACCCACCTGGAAGAACACAGCGAACAGTCCAGAGAGGAGGACCACAAACAGTAGTCGATAGCCGAACGACGAGCCTGCTTGCAGGTCAACACCCCAGTTGCCTCTGCAGGGAGATAATCAATGCAGGGAAGAATCCGACAAGAGGGTAACTCACGGATCAAAATATGCGACTGCACATACTAGCCCGACGCCAGTATGTTTCTTTCCGTGAATCCAAAGGGTCTTCAAGAGGGATCTAGCTGTGATAACCATTGATATTGGGGGTAAAGGTGAGGAATGTCCGATCTTATATACATATCCAGAACGGGGTGAACCAAGTAGAGGGGACCCAGAAAAGCGGAATACATGCCTCTGCCTAGAAAACGAGTTAGTGGTAGACCGCCAAGGTTGCCACGTGCCGTAAGTTCTCGGTCGTTTCCGGCGTCTTAGGGGATCCCAAAGCGTCGGGATTCCCTGTTTCGGCTGTAGGTCAGGTTCTTTATCAGATAAGTATTCAGTGGTATTTTGTATGGCTTGCAGCATCCAACCTCCGCGAACCTGTGTCATCATGCTACCATTGAATTAGCATGTAGACGTGAGACCCACTTTTTGCTAGCTCGAGATACGGACGCGGGAAATCCCAGAGACCAAACGCAACGCCCGGCTCGGCGCACTCTATATCAACTAGGCATCAATACAAGAGCGGCCTTTCGGCGGATATAGCACGGTGGTTATATCTACAGCTCTGAGCAGTTGTGAACGCTTATCATCTGTTGTTGAAAGGTTAAGAGCGCATGAGACTGTGAAATTGAATAGCGAAGTTGACGCATCAAAAAAAGGTATACGAATAACTAAAAACCAGCGAGACAGCTTCAGAATTTCCAATACTTTTTCTGATGTTATAGCTAGTTAGACTCGGCTGCTTGCTCAGAAAATGCTCCAGTTAGAGACTAGCAGATGAAGCCAGGCGTCTGGGTAAGCATAGAATTCAACTCATAGACTGCCGTCGGCAGACACTTGCCATGTTGGCAGTCTGAAAAAGGTTCATTGGATCTGATTATCCCCCGGTGGTTTGGGAACATCACGCTCGCATCGCGGATGTGAGCGGGTCTGCCGTTCGAGTTTGCTGTTGCTACGTCAACCACCACAAAGTGCCTACGGCTTATTCTTCGCCGCAGCTCTATAAACATTTACGGTTAGCTTCATCACATACAACCAAATGCTAATCTCTCGTAATTCTTCAAAAGGTCTTTCAGGACCGGCTTCCATTCCATTGGGCAGGGAGTGTGATGTATGACTGTTCTTGGCGAAATAGAAAAGCCTTGATGCTCCGTGAACTTTCCGAGCATTAAAATAATCTAGAGAAGGTCTTTTACCCCTTCCTGAGTTCTAACCATTGTAGTCCTAATTATATTTACCCCTGATGACTTTCGACCAACTAAATCTTCCTTACTTAGACGGGCCTGGAATCTGATACAGTTCTCAAACGCCTGAAGTTGAATCATTATTCTCTAGGTCTCGTGCCTTAGATTTTTTCCAGCTCGGTCTCCAAGCTTCAAGCTTCAAGTGCACACTATTGAAGAATGAAAGAATCACGGGAAGGGAATATTTTCAGTGACTTTTTGGATTTATTCGTCGACACTGCTCCTCGGCAAAAAGGTACCGTCGTTCGTTCGAGAAGTCTAAGCTAAATTAGCTAAATTACTGCTGCTCGCCCACACACTGAGCCAAAGTATTGAGGTAAAGAGTCTGCCGAAGACCGAAAAGAAACACACGCTCTACGGCTTTGCCAAACACCCATCGCGCGCGCTCCCTGAGAGAATAAAATTCGCACAAGTTTAGAAACTGCCTGCCATCTATCGCACGAATATTCAATAAACTGTACCCGGCGTTATTGTCAGACGACCATCGCAAGATAAAACTCGGGGTTTTGAGGTATCTAGCACCGTCTCAATAGAAAACAAACCAGAGAAAGGCAGGTAAAAGAGCCGACTCTTGGAAATCGAGCAGGAACATAGTCTATAGACTCTACTAGCGTGGGAGGTCTAAAGAAATCATGCATCAAGTGCCAGGTCGCGGCAAAGACGAGTCAGCAGTCAGGCTAATCATCCAACGATGATTATTAGCCGTAGATATAAATAACGAATAGGTTCCATTGGATGTCCCGCAGCTCTTACAACCGGCTTGCCGATCGGTATCGGGGGGAAAGCTTGAAGTGTAGAATTTATCATCCAATAGGGAGGTTATCGACATTTCTCTTTGGCCAGTATCGTACGCTCGTCGGGAGCTACGTGCACAAATAGTCGTGCTGCCAAGCCAAGTTTCACCTCCATCGGGGGCTCCACGCCATACCATACCATCCAGGTCTTGTATCACCGCGGAGAGCCGCTGGCAGGCCGTCTCCAAGGGACTGGAACGTACGATTAGAGATGCTGGAGATTGCGCCATGTGCTTGGTTCGGTGCCGAAGGTAACAGTGGTATTTGGGAAATCAATGATAGTAAAAATAACGAGTACGCCGGAGTTCCAAGTCCAAGCCCGAGTGAATGTGGAGAAGTAGGGGGTTTTAGGCCAAGCAAACAGTGCGAGAAGAACTTCTGCTTACCGACAAGAACCTTAGAAGCTAGAAGTAGTGTCGACAGCCACTGACCCCGGAGAGTGGCGAAGTTAGAGCAGAGTCGTTTTTACCAAGACATTGACGTCCCTTGCAAGTCAAACCAGACCTTAACTAGAAAAAAAAGGTACACGAAGATCACGGACAACGTAATTTGCTTCAGTCTTATCGTCATAGTTGAAAATATCCTGGCGAGGTGTCGGATGCCGGAGACACCTCCTACGCCTTCGGGAGTAGTCATCTTGACGGTGCCGGTGTCGATATCACTCACCGAGGACCACCGAGGACAAAACATGCAAGCGCCAGCCAATTTGGTGTACGAGAAAAATTGAACACAGACGTAGACGAGCCAGTATCCGTTACCGAGTTCGGGATGGCAACGCTGACGCTCAGCATTTAGTCCACGCAGAGGGCACAAGCACCTAAAGGTGAGGCCAAAGTTTGATCAAGTTTTGAACGAAGATGGGAAAATGCGCACCCTCGATGGTGTAAGAAGTATCAGTGATGAAGGCTGAAAGGTCAAAGCACCGTGCCAGAAGTATCACCGCTAGTGTATAGCAAGTCACCAACTGACAAGTTTCTCTGCATTTATCGCGCGCATGGCTGAGCATTGGTGTAGAAAGAACGATGAACGCCAGATATGTTCCCACGCCACAGACGCGTCAAGCGGAAAGGAAATCCGAACACGTGCCTGATACCTTCTCTTGCTTCAGTAACACCGCTACGCCGGCCCACACTGAACTTCACCTCTTTCTTCTCTCAAAATTTCAGAGAAAATTGAAAGCAAAAAGGCATTCCACCAGAATCGAACAACACTTGATTTTGAGAGACAATTCGAACCATGCAATAGTTGCCACCTAGAAGAGCCCAACGCTGTGAGGCAGGTGAAGCCGTGGGTGAGTAAAAATGTGTTTGCCGCATGCCGTTCTTATCTGACTCAAAGCTCAGACTACCAGAGCAAGAGTAAGCCAGACCGAAGTACCTATCCTCAACATGGCATGATTTCTTCTTCCTAGTCACAGCTACCATTTTCTGTCTTCTCCAAGGACATCCTTTCCCAGACCTAGACACGCCCGTGCTATAAAACCGAGTTGGACCCAAAATCCAAAACTTCCCGGTTTGTTCGGCCTAAGAGGCCTCATTTTCAGCAGTTTATTACCACTAGATTACAGCTTGCCGTCGCAAAGGAAGAGCGTGCAATGGTCAGCTTGATGCTGGATATTCTGGTGTCAATTCAATGATAGTGTGGAAAGGTAAGCGTGCTTCCAGTGCGCCTTTCGCATGTCGCACTAACTTTAGACTGGGGTTTGGGACTATTATATTGCTATCTTCTGATGTGCCTATCACACCTCTCCTCAAATAGTTTCCTTGCCTACCCCCGACGACCCCGTCTCGGCGCCACTGATACTCCCCTCTATGAGACTTTCTCCGAGAATACGAGTTCGGCAGTAACGCGCTGAGACAAGAACCTATACGAATTTTTCACTCGAGATAGCCCATGCCGTGCTCCGCGTACAAGGAGATAGCGTCTGCGTATGAAGAGCGTCTTACATATGCTCGAAATACTGCATGGTTCTTTCATGGGATCGTAAGTGAATCACTCCATTCAAACTATTTCTTCGTCTGACCGTACACTTGAGTCATTATCGCTCGTCTCTTAAACAAATATTGTATCCTCTTTTCCTTCGAAACCGACTCTCTGTCATTTGGTCTCGGAATATGATGTGGTTTGTTCTCCCTGTCAAAATACTGTACGTGCATCGTCGACGAGTCCTTTTTCTCGCACAGGAGGGTCCTCGTCGGCTGGCCTAAAGCGCCGGCTATTAAGTTTCCGTCCACGTCAAGTGACCTGAACTTAATAATGCCTTTTCTGTCTTACAGTAACATTGTAATCTGTTCCAGTTCTGTTCCGCTCGTCGAACTATCTATACATCCCGTTCCCAAAACAAATTTCCTTGATTCCCCAGGTACACCAAAACACAACCATTTTAGCTTGTACGTACTTTTACTGCGGTGATGCTTCTAGTAGTTGACTCAGATTCCCGTTTCAGGTATGATGCAATCTACTCTAGAGGACATCGTGGTCAGACACTGCTGGATATCAACCTTCGCTCATCCATCTGATGTCCTTGCGCTATTATGCACCAACGACGCTCCATCACCTCTACAATCTGCTCGGCTGAAGGCGTCTTCTGAGGGTCTGAAGACAGCTCTCGCTGAACTGCAGAGCAACCTTGATTTGCTCCATAATGTTGCTGTGTCGCTGCAGACCCAAATGTCGTGTCTCCTGTCTCTCAAACACGACTACGAGACAGTACTATCTCCAATACGTCGTATTCCCCTGGAGATTGCGACGGAGATTCTATGCCGCTCGAGTAAAGATATCGTTGACAGTGACATGTCCCTGGAGAGACGTATTTCTGGATTCAACGTCTTCAAAGTCGAAGATGGGCCGTGGTATCTTGGCCAGGTGTGCAGCTCGTGGAGAGACGTTGTTGAAACGCTCTGCCCGGAGTTATGGGCCTCCATGACAGTGGAGATCCCGTTCCTTTACAATCGTAAAGGGCCTACGAAAGCTGACAGGATGGAAATACTCCGCGTCATCCTTGAACGCTCTCGTAATCATCCCCTCGATTTTTACTTTGAACACTACGGTCTTCGCGCGGTGGAGAAAGAAACAATGGATCAATGTTTCGATATTATGGTTTCCCAATCGAAACGATGGAGAGCGGTGAAAATGAGGCTCGACCCATCCGTACTTCCACGACTCTCTCTCATCCGTGGAAAGATTGATTGGCTTAGAGAGGCATGCATCTATTGTCCTGATGGCCAGCTGCCATCCGGCGATATTGATGCCTTTGAGGTGGCCCCCAAACTCGAACAAATGCATCTGAAAGGTATGCACCCGGGAGCTAACATCTGTTCACAGTCACCAATCTTGTATCTTTTTCGGATACAAGACCATTTTCCGGAGACCGGGTGACCCTCGAGTACCTCGATGTTGTGAAATCAGCTCCAAAGCTTCGCTCATTTTCGTACAACGATTACGGTGGTCGCTTGACGTCCGTCCCGTTTCCTACTCCCTGTGTCCAGATCGCTTGAAGAACTTTCGGCGTCTTCACCAAGCTTCATCCGCAGCATGATACTACCATCATTGACGAAGGCTGTACTATCGACCACGAATGACATAGACATGGTCGAAGTAGTGTCAGCGGAAGTCGGGGTTAGTTGAATTCTGTGCGGTGACGTTAGTTCGATGGGGAGAAGCACGAATGCTATGGTAGAACTGGCGAAGCTTCGTGTGGGATAGAAGTTTTAGTGATGGATGGTATCGGGTAATGGTGTTGAGCTCTCTTGATGTTGCTCAAGGTAGATAGCAGTAGTCGAAGTATATAACGTGCGATTGAGCTTTGATTTCGAAGCTCAATGAGGTAATGTGATGATGTGAAGGTGTGAAATGATATGAGGCTGATGGCCGTTCTCGGCAGTGATGGCGTTGATAAGATGATTCTTGTTGCTGTGTTGCGCGTGAGTGACTTAGTTGTGACTCACGTGAGATGTCTGAATAGTTATTCAGAGGTACTCAAGTATAATTGGTTGTAATCTGTAAGTGGGTAAAAAGCTATCTATTCATTTCTCGTGGGGGTTTATATACTGTAATTCTAACTACGTGTCAATGACGTGTCACCACGTGGACTGATTAGATGACGTGTTGCCACGTGCAATGACGTGGCACGGCACTGCTCTGCCGATTCTCCACCGGTCCGTTACCGGACCTGACATCCGCGGGGAACGAAGAAATATAACCGTCCCCGGTTATCCCATTGTTCAATAGTCCTATAATTTATCTTAAGGTCTTTTTTAAATGAAAAAAAAATGAGTACATAATTCTACATTAAAATAAAATGTGGAGAAACACCATGTGTTCGGGAAGATGGGGAGATTTTGGGTGTTTGAGAAGAGTACGTGTATGAATGGATAACGGATGAGAATGGTTCCATTTCTGCTCACCTGACCATTTCCATATCTATCGGCAGCAGTTCCAACTCCTTTGGCGCTCCAGCTTCATGTGAAGTGGGGCGGAGATAGCTTCTCAACGCCCTCCACCAGGTGTATATGGCTGCGGCACTGGCTGGCGCAGGTGGTGGTGGGGGTAGGGTAAACATGCTGCGATGGGTGATGAAAGTGGCATGGAATGGTCCTGCACAATATGCGAAGCTCACGAATCGGCCATTGAAAACGATATATTTCGCTGTGACATATGGCAGCTCTGTGATTTGACCATCACCGTACCAAGGGTGGTATATCCAGCACCCAAGATATAGGTTCTTGTTAAGGTCGGTGGCGACAACAAAAGGATATTGGATTGCACCCCAGCGTTCCCGCACTGGAGTAATATTCAGCCAGCGGACTTCAGTGTCATCTGCGTCGGGTGGACTCATTTCGATTTCATCCTCTGGTTCTTCTATGGGAACAACATAAATGATGCCAGAGGGTAGGGAACCTAGTACAGTGCGTGTAATGCTCCGTATGCAGAATTCCTGTTTAACATTCTAGTACTGATTAACATCCATATAGCTGGGCAGAACATACTTGGATGGTATCCATTAAATGCTCTTCTTCAACAGCTTCTTCCGCTAGAACATCGGCATAACAGGGGAGCAGAGGGTCGTCATAAAGGGGAGGCAGCAGGCTGTCAGTTTCAGCATTAACGTCTGCCGCTTCTTCAGGTGATTCGAAAAAGTTAAGGAGTGAAGCATTGTCTGGTGGGGAAGGATACTCGTCCAGGAGCATTGTGGTTACTGGGTGAAGGAGCGGTGAATGTGTCTGTCGGTCATTTTCTATGGTGAAGGGTTGGCAGGTCCCCTTCCATTCAGGTCCAGTTCGGACGGAGTCCAGATTTTAGGGTGATAGGGTTACATTAAGCGGGGTCGGAATGCTTATGGTGTCTGGAGCACTCAATTGATTTTATAGTGTCCGAATTTGTATTTTGCTCCTTTAGTCCATTTCCATGTCAGAATCATCCGAAACTGCTATGGTTTCCTCATGATAACTGCTGGGGTCTAGGACATGACAGTTGTCAGCTATGATTTGTTGGAATTCAGGACTTCTCCGTGTGATATAAGGGAGTAGCCGGAAAGCTGCCACATTCTTTTTAAGTGGGGTTCCATCTAACTCGCATAATTTATAGCTTCCGCCGCGTGTTTGCCTGTCCACCTCATATGGCCCAAAATATCTCGGTGCGGTTTTGAACCGATTCACAGTCATTTCCAATCAGGTGTTATGGACCAGTACCAGTTCTCTGGATTTGTAATCCTCCTTTAATAGCCGGTGCTTAAATCTCCTCAGGAACTGTTCACGTGATTCGAAACGGGATTCTCTGAGTACTGCTGCTGCTTGTTCTAGATCCTCAGGATGTCTCATTAATTGTCGTATCCTCAGGGCTAATAATTCTGATGTCTCCATTCCAGAACGAAATCCTTCTACCATGAATGTGGCTTCAGCAAGGTCAAATGGTAGTAAGGGTTCTACGCCGTGCAACAGGAAATAAGGTGAAAATCCCGTCACACTGCTGGTTGTGACTCTGTCTGCAAATACTGCAGCATCTATGTAGTCAGGCCAGTTCTTGATTTGTCCATCCTTTTTACATTTTGGACATGCTTTCACAATGGCTTCTCTTAAAATGAAATGTCCTCGTTCCACAACTCCTCCGGCACGTTTATTGTAAGGGGATATTCGAATGTGTGGCACATTTAATCGTTTGGCCAGGCGTTTGAATGCTCCCTTCACTTCAGGGCCATTATCTGTAACAATCTGTCCTACAGCTCCATATCGGCAATAGATCTTAGTCCATAGGAACTTAGCCAGTGCCTTGGCTTTATTTTCTTTTAGTGCACTAGCTTCAACTACTCCTGTCAGGTCATCCTTGGCACATACAATGTATCTGTATCCATCTGACCTTGGCATAAACATGACATCAATGTACACCTTTTCAAATATAGTGGCAGGAGCTGATATAGTAGGCAGAAGAACCATGCGTTGCAGTCGTCGCTGCTGGCATTCATGGCAGGAGGACACATGCTGATGCACATCAGTCCGAAGTAGTGGCCAGTATACCCGCAAACGTAATATATCATAAACTGCTTGCTCTCCTTTATGGCCAAGCCTGTCATGGGCTTCGGTTAATATTTTAGTCCGTGTATCTTGGTCCAGGACTACCAATAAGGGGGAATGGTCTCCATTGCGTTTGAATAGGCGGCCATCAGTGGTAAGATAATATTGTGATGCTTTCTTTAGGAACTTCCGGTGCCCTCGGGGATTTGTTACTGTAGGCTCTTGTTTGTGCATATGTAGTTCTTTGATTTTCTTGAGTGTTTCATTCTGGATCTGCCGCCGATCTATGTGATTAACAAAAGAGTGGGCGATAGTGTCTTGTTGTGTGATTTGATATATGAATGAGTTGATTTCCTGGGCCACTGTCAAGTCTGGTTGATAGGCTAACAGGGCCATGTCGTCCAGCCATGAATCGTCATATTCTGGAGCAGGAGGTTCCTCATCTGGTCCTAGATCTCTTCGGGACAAGGCGTCTGGCCCTTTGAATTTCGTTCCTGGAACATGTATCAGGTTGAAGTCGAAGAGTAATATTCCTTGAATCCACCTGTTGATGGCTGCATTGGGTTGCATATCCGGTGCTATTAGCATCCCCTTGATGTACTTTGCATCCACTTCGACATGGAAATTCTTCAAGCCTATAATATATTTTCTCCAGGTGCAAAGAGCTCGGAATAATCCATATAGCTCTAGCTTCGGCTGAGAATATCGTGATTCTCTCTCATTGAGTGGAATTGAGCCGTACCTGGCTGGTCTCCTTCTTCCATGTTCATCTTCCTGTGACAGAATAAATCCTACCGCCTTTTGACTTGTATCAACAGATAGATAGGATGGCTGGTGGGAGGTATAGTCGATGGATCGTAATGCTGGGGAGGTGCTCACTTTAGATTTGAGTGTTTTGAATGCCTCTATCTGTTTTTCTCCCCAATTGAATTCAAAGTCTTTTCGGACTAAGTCTACCAGGGGTCATGCAATTTTGGAATAATCCTTTATCCATATCCGTACTGTTCCGCATAATCCCAGAAAGCCTCGTGTTGCTGTGACGGTCTTAAGAGGTGGCCATTTCAATATCTTGTCTACCCGAGCATCTTCTGGGTGACGTCCTTCTGCCGAACATTTTTGTCCTAATATGACTACACTTGGGCAGCAGATTTGGGTTTTCTTTGGCGAAAATGTGCCTCCTGCACATTTGATGCGGTGCATGATCCGGTGTACGTCATTGGCATGCTCCCATATGAATTTTCTGATCCCCGGATTTTCGGCAAGTACTTCAGGTCGGCCTCGGTCATTCAAATATTGAGTCCGAGGTCCTTTAATAGGTAGGTCATCTATGAAGATATTGGCAACATGAGGTATTTCGTCTTGTAAAATGAATATCATGCAATTCTGGAATTCAGCAGGTGAATTAGTATATCCCATTGGTAGGGCAGTAATTCGGAGCAAGCCTAACGGCGTGTAGAAGGCTGTCAGGTCTCGAGAATCTGGGTCAACCTTTCTAGCATCAAATCCCCAAAACATGTCAAACATTGTGTAACATTGACATCCCCCGTATGGTTCTATGAAATCATCAGGTTCTGGTATTTGACCTGCATCTCGGATAGTTATCTTGTTTAATGGTTGTAAATCATGTATGAGTCGCAGAGCTCCACTTTTCTTGAGTATGCAGAACCATCTACTGCGGTATGATGACTGACTTGCTTCATATACCCCAGCATTGATCTTGCTTTTCAAGAATTCAATGACTTTCTGTCTTATTCCAGGGGGAATGGGTATATTCTTGAATTCCCATGGTGTGTGTGGTACGACTGGCATGATATAATCCGAGAAGTATTCCTGGCTGAAGGTTCCACGATCCTTTTCTTCATAAGGCAATGTCTGTTCATTTAGCACTAGTACATGCTTGAATAACTTTTCTTCTTCTGGCCACAGGAATTTGTCTTGATTTACGTTTAGTTCCATCATTCGTTCCTCGGTCAATCGATCTGTGGGTGTAAAATTAGGAGGAATTTTCGGCAGCTCTTCTAGGGTTGCCAAGGGGTCTCGTGGTAATATTCGCTTCACTCGAGCTTCTTCCGGGAACTTGGTGGATACCGGTTTGACCTTTTTATCCACCCGTTTATACATGGTATATGCTTGGGCAGGCGAATGTGTAGTTAATAGGTCTCCCTTAATTTCCTCCAGGTCGCCGCTATTAACGATTATTGTGTCCCCTTCCTCAAAGGGATAGTCAGCTAGCGTGTAGATGCGAAGCTCCTCATCTTCGATTTCCTCGGCCTTGGTTAACTCCTTCCTTCGTTGAGCAAATTTTTCTTTTGCTATCTCATTGCAGGCTTCCTCCCACATCACCTGGCGATTAGAAATGTCTTCTAGTCTTAGGGCTGCAAAGAATGAAGAAACAGTGTTCATATTTCTACATATCTCGAAGTCCATTTCCGAGCCGTAGTCCAAGTGATAGTCCATACGTTGTAAGTAATTAATCCAGTCAGTTCGTTTATCATAGGTATAGTTTAATGAAAAAGAAGTAATGTCATTGATATTAAATGAGTTCGGATAAGGTCCATGATCCAGTGGTCGATAAATTGTCCGTCTTGTGATTGTCCCGTCAGTATCTGAATGTTTGGTTAGGGCAGTTTCCGTGGGGAACGAAGAGTGTGAAAGCACGTGCCTAATACATCTCTTCGTCGTCCTCGTCATAGTAGTGCAAATCGTGTTCGTCTCCACGAAAAGCTCGGTGTCTTCCTTCGTCGTCATAGAACAATCCCGCGTCGACATACCCATTGACGAACATTGCTCGCATTTCTTCAGCCATGACAGGTCTCGCACCCCGGACATATCGGAGGCTATTGGACAGCTCTCCCCGACCTTCAGTCTCGAATAGAGATGCTGCATGATAAAGAAACTCATCCTCGTTCGCAGTGAGTAGCGGATTCCGAGTGGGGAGTCCTTGGCGTGGTGAGCAGGATTCAGGATCGTAATGAACGCACCGTTGCTGAAATCCTTGAAGAAAAAACGGATAACGAGGGTCAAGGTAACGAAAGGCTTCATTATGCCAGTATAAGAAGTGTCGAGCATCATCTTGTGGGCTGAGGGTATCCACCATTCCACGCCATTGTTGTCGAAGAAACTGCTTGTAGATAAGACCAAGAAAACGACGTATGATGAGGCGAGCGATACGTAGCTGATCTCGGACTGGTACCCAAGGATTCAGCTTGGCCTCCTTTAGTGGAGATTGTCGCGGATCCATGAATGTAAGAGGATGGCCGTCGTTGAACAAGGTGCAGCTTTCGGTGAATGATGGTTGGGTTTTGGCTTGTCGGATGTGGGGATGATACGGCATTAAGTTGTCTCGTCGTGTGAATATTATTCCGCGGGGAATGAGTCCTTCCGGTATGTCTTCTTCTTCAGGCTTCATGATGCGCCTTCCTGTGCAGTTATCCAAGATGTCTCGTGTTACGAATTCGTCCTTCCAATCCTCGAATTCTTCGGGCACCTGCCATCCATCATGTGCGAGGAAAAGCTGCCATTGGATCTGATCTAGTTCAGATGGGGAAGGCTGTGCATCACCGTGTACCCAGTGATTCCAGTTCACGTCCATCTTGCGCATGAATCCGTAAATCTTGATTCCTAGCATGGCGATCTTCCACTCGTCGTGTCCTCGTAATTCATCATATAAGGCATTACCGGCTGCGAGCAGACTATTGTCTTCCGGATCCAAGGGGGAGTTATCTCGTATTCCTCGGAAGACGTCGACTACGGCATATTCCAATGGATTGTTGACATGGTGGAAGACGTGTGATGGAATGGTGCCGTTTTCCAGGACCTCAAAGTGCCAAGCATTGCGCTGGTGATCATCGTGTCGTCGTATAAGGTAGGATAAGGCACTATTTGCTCCATATTGATTGCTTTCGCTTGTGCGGCACGCATAGTAGTATGGTTCGTATGGTTGTTGTTGGAGTCTATCCGCTGTTGTGGTACTGAGGTGTACTGTCTCCACTGCGTAGTGCAAATTCTTGATATTTGCCTGCAATAAATCGTTCAAGATTAGAGGGGCATGTTCTTCGTCGTCTTCGTCGCTCTCAGATTTGCTCATATCCGAAGAATAGACAGAATCTGTATACTCGGGGAGCTTTACGTGTGCCTGTAGGAAGACAGGGTTAGAATGATATAGCATAGATACGAGCTCGCCGACCTTGGCAGCTCGCAGTACGAGTTCTTGATGTAATTCTTCGATCAATACTTGTTCTTCTTTGTTTACATCCTGCATCATGACATCACGGTCCTCGACGTACATCTCGATTCCTCAGGGCTCACTAGGCATCATGATTTCCGATGGAATGACAATTCCCGGCTCTTCCTGTGTGTCAGGGAGCAGGGAGGTTTCGAAGGGCATGTCTACGCAAGTTAGGTAGACATGAGGGTGACATCCACACGGCATTGTGTGTGGGCTTTGATCGGATGGCGAAGGAGGTGGGCAATACGTGCCTTCTGGCATGGGAGTGGGTGGTCGGAATAGCAAAGGAGACTGCGTAATAGTCATGGCAGGGGAAGGACCTATCACGGATGTGAATTTTTGTGGTGTTAATTGGGTAGCATAGTTGAAAATGTCTTTTTGCATACCTGCGGGGAGATAATTTGCAGTCGATATCCCTTGTCCTTCGTCTCTTCATGCTGTTTCCTCTGGGACTTGCAGCTGGAAGACGCTTCGACCCGGCACTCCATCTTCGTCCATCTCACTATCTGTTTCGCTGTCTTCATCACTTTCCGAGCTGTCGCTGACGCTTGTGAGAGGCGGCATGTCATGGTCCGTATCAGAATCTGTCACAAAATGGTTGTCGCCTGGTTCCGCAGGTCCTAATCGAAACAGGCTCACCGAAAAGCTGAACTCTCTTGAGTTCTCGTCCGCTTCGTCGCTATCCTCGTCGAGTACTGGAAGTCTTCCAGGAAATAATGTTTTCCGCATTGTGGCAAGAAAAACGGGGTTATGAAGGAGTAACGCAGCTCCTTTCTCGTTAACGAGTCGTGCTAGGGTTCGTATTGCGAATCCTAGCTTGATGGTCTTGTCGACTGGTAAGCCTTGCGAGATACGTCTGAGCTCGGGTTCTTTTACCCTCATAGCGAGGGAGTAGTCGTTAGGTACATGAAACGCTTGGCGAGCTTCATCCCTCTTGATTGCAATGAGATGCGTCACGGTTGTAGCGAAGGTCGGCGGTAGGGAAAGTTGGATATTGGGAAATGGTTCCGAATTTCGGGGTGTATTCCTGATGGCTGGTGGTTGCAGGATCTGACAAGCTCAAACGACCGAAGGATGCACAGCTGGGTGTGCTACCATCTTCTCTTCTTTGATCTCTCCTTCTTCATCCTCACTGTCTCCACTCGATTCGAAGGTCAGGGGTGTAGTGCTTCCTACAACAGCTTCCAGGGAGCTTAGACGGGGTTCGGCTCGTGGGTGGCTGTGCGCAATGTCAAGGATCATGCGTGCATCTTCATGGTCCACTGCCAACTCATTGGAGGAAGAGCTGATGCTCTCATTGTCTCTTTCTGGGCTAAAAGGGGGTCGTCCACATGACGAAGTATCTTCTGCGTGAACCAGTAGATTGTTAGGTATGTTTTTGTCATTTTTAAACGAGAACTTACGGGTATTATCTTTGGGGAAGAATATTACCACTGCATGGCCAGCTCTCGAGGCCATTGGCAGTCCTTCGGGCCCTTGGAGCTCGGACAGGGTAGCGTCAAAGGCATGAGTTCGTTGAACTCTACGTCCTTGAATGTTGTCAGGCTCGAGTCGAAGTGCATGCTTGGTCTTGAGTATAGCGGCATGAAAAGTTTCGTGGCTAGCCACGGCTGGGTGATATAGTGAATTTCGAAGGTAGTTGTGTAGCATAGTTGCTACATTAGGAGGCAAGGGGAAATATTCTGAGGTGTGAGGGAGAGCAAAAGGATGGGGAACGTCGTTGACAGGAAGGACGGGCGTCAACTCCGGCTCCGCTTCGTGAAAGAGTTCCCGAAGCTGGTTGCGGATGTCATGGTCCGGATCCGTATGACGTACGTTGCTTGACATGATTATGTGGCTAGGGGTGTTTGCTGGCAAGAGTTTTTTGCTCCTTCTTTCTCCGACATCTTTCTTATATCCTCTCGCAGCCTTTCTTTGCTGTACCTCCTTTCTTTGCTGTAGGCATTCTTCGTATCTCCGTATCTCGCTAGCTAGGGCCTCATACACGTCTCTAGGTGAGACAGCTGCTAGCTTGGTCCCTTCCTGACAACTTATTTTGCTTCCGTAGATGCTTTCAATGGGCAACGGCATCTGTGGATAGTATCGCCATTCGCCTGAAAGTCGATTGTATACTTGGACCGAGGAATTTGTTCTTGGGTAGCATGCTGGAACGGTCAAGAAGATTCCAGTCTCTGGGGAAATGGTTCTTACGTGACTTTGAAGGATGCGCAGGGCAATTAGGCCCATTCTGAGGGCTCGTTTCGAGGGGCTGTTTTTTACTTGGTGCGAGGCTTCAGTTTCCGTGTCTAGCCTACACTTATCATGTCGGTTTTTACTTTCATCTGACCATTCCAGGGAGCACCCACATTGGCCGTGCTGTCTTTTCCAATTCGACAGCATTTTGGGCTTGTGTGTACTCATTTTGGACGGATCTACTGACTCGCTCCGTCTCCGGTCTGACCTGACTAGTGTCAGCAAACACGTCGTGTATTTCCTGGGTTCTCCTAATATCATGATTTCTTGGCCCGCATTAAATTTCCAGGCCCCGTTGGCACTGATGATTCCTGTCTCGGCTAGATGTGTGACTACAGGTTTGATAGCCTCTTTCTTCCAGCTTTCTTCAAGCACGAAGAGCTCCTTGTAATTTTTTGCATTTCTTGGGTCGTGGTAGACCAAGTAGGTGCCTTCTAGCCTTTCTGATATCGACACCAGATTTCCTCGAAGCCATGGCCGTCCTAGCAGCAATTGGAAGGTTATGTTTTGGTTGCCCACAAAAAAAGCGGTGTTGGTTACTACGGGCCCTTGTTCAAGCCGAACATTGCTGAACTGTCCGGATAATAGGCCTAAGTTTCCATTGGTGTCCGAACAGCTGATTTCTTTTAAGGGTGTAATTGGGTATGATTTATTCAGTTCATGTGCTAACTCTTGACAGACGATATTAATTTCTGACCCCGAGTCCACTATAGCTTTAGCAAGTACTTTCTTGCTTTCGTTCCCAATAGCGACTTCAATGATGATCAGTGCCGAGCGGACAAGTGGCTTAGTCTGGATGGGCTCCATAGTGACCAGGTTTACTTGGGCTACGTTCGAGGTTGCATTTACGGTATCTGTCTTCCCCGTTTCTGAGAATTTTATGGTGCAGTTTTGCAGTTCTTTGATTAGCTGTTTTCTAAGTTCTGCACTATAGGCCATGAATTCCCCAATTGGAATAGTTACAGGCGCATTTAACACCGTCTTCATCAGTCCTTCTGCATCATACCGTTGCTGGATTAACGGCTGTCGCATGCCACGTTTCCGTTCAGTCATAGTCTCGGTTCCTTTCATTTCTGAGGTCTGGCCTACATTTGATGGACGTGTTTCTTCCGCCATTTCGATATCCTCCAATTTGGGTAGGTCTTGAATCCATGAGGGTCGAATATCCACAGGGATCGGTTCTGATGGAAGTGGACTATCTTTTTTGCTAGGCCGTGTCCCTGCCCCTTTCTGTGCCTCACTTGACAGATTCTTGTTAGGGTTCAGTCGCGTACCATAGGGATTAGTGACTGCAGCCTTGGTAATTCCCTTGGCAACTCCTTTTGCTCGTTGAGAGGTGCTTGATGGCGGTGCCCGTGGTACGTTCTGCCTATCTTTCACGCGAGATCGCGTTTCTGATGTCTCACGTGTGGCAGCATTGACTGAAACCTGTTCGGAGTACGCATACGCATCATCATTGTATTCTTCATCGATATCTGTCTCTTCTCTCATCTGGAAATAATCCGCATAGGCCTCATCTTTGGTGTCTGAGTCTGTGTTGGCTTGGAACATATTTATTGTTACCAAGTTTGAACTCATAGTTGTCCTGCGAATAGCATCTTCAAAGGTTTCAGTTCCTATGCGCCGGATGTATGTTCCATCTTTGTGAGTCAATCGGCCATACTCATCCTTTGTGATGTGACCCTTCTCAATTCATTCGTTTATCATGGAACATTGCCTCAACATGTGGTCATCCTTTCCGCAGCCGAAACAATACATATTACGTGGAGTATCCCTGCTTGGGGGTTTCTCCGTTCTAGAATTGTTACGGGAAAGGGGATTCTCTGGCCCCAGGGTTCATTTGGCTGGTGGAGCCACTATGTTGGCTATAGCTGCATCTTGTTTGAGGGCTCGATAATAAATTTGTGCGTAGTCCGAGTCGCTTACCTTCATTTTGGCTAGCTTATCAACTAGCTCTTCTACTTCATCTGTGTCTCGAAACTCAGGTGCTTTCCCTTTTTCGGGTATAACCTCGTCTCGTTCTTTCAGGGTATTTTTCCATCCTGTTCGGGTCTCTTTCTTCTTCTTGGCTCAAGGCTCTTCTTCCGTTTTGGATTTGCTGGAGCTAGACTCACTGGAGGTCTTGTCACTACTAGCTTTCTTGTGGCTAGTGTGTTTGTTTTTCTTTGTCTTGGTTGACGGCTTATGATGCTTCGCCCCTTTCTTCTTGCGGGACTTCCTATGTTTGCTATCCGATTCAGAGTCTGATGTACTTGTTGAGTCTTCACTAGAGCCTGAGCCTGTCTCTGTGTCTTCATCTCCCGACATTGACATTTTCAGAAGCTCCTCTAACTTCGCTCGCCTATCTTTTGACTTCTTGGCTGTTAGATCGGCATCAAATCTGTTGCGCGTGAACATATTATATACTATCTTTGCCACATCTTCGCGGGTTATCACTCTTCGAGGATCATAGCGTGGATGCGACGTCAAGTATCTTGCTTCTACTATCTCATGTAGGTTGCCGTTAAGGCCATACCAGAATTTTGTATGCTGTTCATCCAAGGTAATCTTTCCTTTATGGAGCAACCAGTTTGCCACGGTAAGGAATTCCACTTCATATCGCTTGAATCGTGTTAAGTTATAAGTTCCCTTCTTTCTCCAGCATTCTACCAGTTTGTCCAGGTCGCTAAGGAGGTAACGAGATTCATGTAACTCAGCATCATAGTAAGTAAGAATATCCTTTTCTAGCTGTTCCCAATTTTCGTTGACGAAACTGTCGAGTGCTTCAATAAACCGTGTTACCTTTGAGGAGCAATAGTCAATGATTCAGCGACACTTGTCTCTGTCAGGTATGTTATACACGGCGCACATTTGTTTATATTGTCTGATAAACCTTTTTACCGTGTCATATTTTCCTCTGAACTTTGCCAGTGCCGTTTTTGCTCCTAGGAGAGGCATCATGTCTGGTGTCCGGGTAGTGGATGTGCCAGAGGCGGTTGTAGGATTTGGCATCTGGTGAGAAGCAGCATTTCCCTGGTTATGGGCTGTACGCTGATGTGCATTTGCTGTGGATCCAAATGTGCCCATTGTAGGCATGGATGATCGTTCTCGTGGTCTCGGAAAGGTATTTGTATACATTCTGTGAGCAGATTCTCCTGAGTCGGCTGATTCGCCATTCCTGTGAGGAGATCGATGTCGTCTCCATGAATGATGTTGTGAACTAGATCTTGGGGGTACGTAGTTTGATGAAGTAGGAATATGGTCGTTACTGGTTGAGGCGTGTGGTTCTGAGTTATGTCCAGTCAAGTTGGTCATAGTGTAAGAGGTAATGAATAATGTCCGTGGTGGTTAGAGATATAGCAAAAGGTTGAATGAAAAGAAAGATGTCCGTTGAGAATTATATGAAGTGATGTGAAGGAATTTAAAGCTTTATGCCAATATCAGTTGATTTCCCCCCTCGCGGTGGGCTCCAATGATGTCAGCAGAAGTCGGGGTTAGTTGAATTCTGTGCGGTGACGTTAGTTCGATGGGGAGAAGCACGAATGCTATGGTAGAATTGGCGAAGCTTCGTGTGGGATAGAAGTTTTAGTGATGGATGGTATCGGGTAATGGTGTTGAGCTCTCTTGATGTTGCTCAAGGTAGATAGCAGTAGTCGAAGTATATAACGTGCGATTGAGCTTTGATTTCGAAGCTCAATGAGGTAATGTGATGATGTGAAGGTGTGAAATGATATGAGGCTGATGGCCGTTCTCGGCAGTGATGGCGTTGATAAGATGATTCTTGTTGCTGTGTTGCGCGTGAGTGACTTAGTTGTGACTCACGTGAGATGTCTGAATAGTTATTCAGAGGTACTCAAGTATAATTGGTTGTAATCTGTAAGTGGGTAAAAAGCTATCTATTCATTTCTCGTGGGGGTTTATATACTGTAATTCTAACTACGTGTCAATGACGTGTCACCACGTGGACTGATTAGATGACGTGTTGCCACGTGCAATGACGTGGCACGGCACTGCTCTGCCGATTCTCCACCGGTCCGTTACCGGACCTGACAGTAGAAGTGATAAACTGCCCTGAGGGTGCGTTGGGTGCACTCCATGATATGCTTCTACAATCGCATTGTTCCCTGACGCGATTGCACCTCGTTGATGTGGTCTTGAACGATAACCTTGCGAGTATTATATGCCTCATGCCTAGCTTGCAGGAATTTGTCGTTGAATTCTACGAGTGGGTGGCCGATTATAACCCCGTTATGAAGTTTCTTGTGACACAATTGAGCGAAGTCGGCCTGATAGATGGGTCGCTTCAGTATCTCGCGGTCCCGTCCCTGCAGAAACTCGGTGTTTACCTGTATGATCTCCTGGGCGCTCACGTCTCTTTCAACTTTTCCGCGCACCATTGGAACGACCATGACGATGCATCACCCGACAATGATGTGCCATGAACCTACTACATCGCTTCCAGGCACCATCGACTCTCCCTCAAAGCAGCTTTCCTCGTATTTCTCGACTCTCAAGTACCGCAGTGACAAGTATCTATCAGAAGGCCTTTGGGACAGATTCGCGGCGACGATAGGGACCTACAGATGACACCATCTCAGCAGAATGTGTATCAACAACGCACCACCGCAAAAATGGAAACCAATACTACTGCTCATGTTCCTGTATCTACAGCGTAGGGAGAAACCCAGTGATTCTCCTTCAGGAGCGGAAATTTCGCGTGAAAGATGGATGTTCGTGCTGCTATTCTTCTTCTTTGAACGTCATGCCGTTTCGAATTTTTACTTTTCTGTTTCTCTTCACCCTGATCCGAAGCGCTGGACTGTGTAGGTTTAAGTACGGATGTATGGCCGTGATCTCAATTCAATTTTATCGGAAATTTGACAGGCACATGTACATCGAGAATCCTACGACAGGTAGACGCCGAAGCCAGTGAATTCGAGAATCTATTATCGCTTTGTCTGGCGCCAGTCTGTAACGTCAGCGGTCACACTGGCAACCCCCTCCATCACCCGAAGGATCTCCTCCTTCAGGTTATCGGTAAAGAGATAAGAAAGATACGAGTGTGGTTTCCTCAATCGAAGGGGCGCAAATGGCTGTCTGGGTTATCAAGTACTGGACAGAATGATAGAACGACGTCTCCATGTCGGTGAGGGCCTGAAGTGAGTTTTGCATAGAAGGCAAGGGATCCTCGGATGTTTCCTGAGCAGACACCGGATGTCAGTATCGAGTGCGATAGGAAAACGAAGATACCCCACCTCAGCCTAAGCACCATCCCGAGAGGTTAGTAGCGAGGACATAAGATCGTCGGCAGCCTCAAGTCTGTTTTCCTGTAAAGAAATTAGCCTGGTAATCGAATACCAGAACTCCACTCCCCATGAAAGATGAAGACGTGATGCGAAATCCGAATGAAAGAATCGAATTGCAGCGTGCAAAACAGGCAACAGCAATGTTATTGATGACAATGATCTACCGACTTACAATCTTGATTGGCACGCAAAATGCCGATCGGGCCCCTAAGTTGTCCCCCTTTCACGCTCCTGACGCTCACGTCCTCGCCGCTTTCACAAGTTGTTACGCTACTGTCCA
This sequence comes from Armillaria altimontana, assembly GCA_022818075.1. Classification (NCBI taxonomy): domain Eukaryota; kingdom Fungi; phylum Basidiomycota; class Agaricomycetes; order Agaricales; family Physalacriaceae; genus Armillaria; species Armillaria altimontana. The sequence continues at coordinate 1,626,486 of JAIWYR010000009.1, forward strand.
GTGTATCGGAATGCCATGCTATATTCTATCTAGATGCGGGCGATAATGTCGTCCAGCCAGTTTCGCTTCGCAACCGAAGGCTTCGAATTACGTTTCATATACATCCGCATCAAATTGACCTAATTTTCTCCTTTCATCCTTGTCTTCTGCTGCTCCCCCCCCAGGTACACAAAACACAACGATTTGGTTTGTGCTTGCCTTTAGTAAGGCGATGCTGTCGTCTGGTTGTTAACGGAGATTTCCATTTCAGGTTGTAATGCAATATACTTTAGAGGAGATCCTGGCCAAACACGACTGGATATCAGCCTTTACTCATCCACCCGATGTTGCCTCCTTTCTACGCACCAATGACGCGCCGTCACCTCTACAATCTGCTGGGCTGAAGACATCTTTAGAGAGCCTAACGGATGCTCTCACAAAACTACAGAGCGACCTTGACTTGCTCCACAATGTTGCCACGTCACTGGAGGCTCGAGTATCGCGTCTACAGTCATTCAAACAAAACTATGAGACCGCACTGTCTCCAATGCGTCGTATTCCCTCAGAGATCGCGATGGAGATCCTACGTCGCTCGTGGGGGGATAACGAACTCGGAGACATATCGGAGAGACGTATTTCTGGATTCAGCGTCTTCACAATCGGAGATGGGCCGTGGCATCTTGGTCAAGTGTGCAGGTCATGGCGAAATGTTATTGAAACACTTTGTCCGGAGTTATGGGCTACCATGGCAGTGGAGATGCCTTTCTCCTACCAGCGTAAAGTGCATCTGACGGCTGACACGGCAGTAGAAATACTGAGTGTCATCCTGGAACGCTCTCGTAATCATCCCCTCGATTTTTATTTTCATTACCATGATCTCTTCTCGGAGGTCGAGGAAGTGAAACCCCAAGCAATGGAGCGATGTTTCGATATCATGGTTCGCCATTCAAAACGATGGAGAGCCGTCGAAATGACGCTCAACCCATCCCTGCTTCCACGACTCTCTCTCGTCCGCGGAAAGATCGATTCGCTCAGAGAGGCGTACATCTATTGTCATGACGGACACCCACAGTCCGGAGATATTAGTGCCTTTGAGGTGGCCCCAAAACTCAGAAAACTGCATCTGAAAGGCATGCACCCGGGAGCCAACATCCGTTTTCCAGTCACCAATCTAGTATCTTTCTATGATGCAAGACCATTTTGCGGAGACCGGCTGACCCTCGAATACCTCGACGTTGTGAAATCAGCTCCAAAACTCCGTTCATTCTCATACAGTGACTACGAGGATCCCCTGATGTCCACCTTATTTCCCACCCTTCGTGTCATGTCCAGATCGGTCAAGGAACTTTCAACATCTTCGCCAACTTTTATGCGCAGCTTGGTGCTACCATCGCTGAAGAAATTCAAGCTAGCCACCGAGTGGGATCTGGAAATGGGAGGATCCTACGATCCTACACCTTGCCCGGAGGATGCGCTGGACGCACTACATGAGATGCTTCTGCAATCCCAATGTTCCCTAACACGATTAAGCCTTGTCGATGTGGTCTTGGACGACAACCTTGTGAACATCATACAGATCACGCCTGGTTTGCAGGAATTCTTCGTTGAATACAACGAGTGGGTAGACGCTTATGACCCCATTATGCAGTCTCTTGTGACACGATTGGGTGAGGTCAGTCTGGTAGACGGGTCGCTTCAGCCTTCCATGGTTCCGTCCCTGAAAACAATTGGTGTTTACCTGAATGCTCTCCGGGACACTCACATCGCTTTCCTCAATTCCGCATTTGTCGACATGGTTGCTTCGCGAGTGCGTCGCCCATCCAACGCATCACATCTCACCAGACTATTGGTGGCGGGGCGGAGGTGGAGCTACGACCTTGATGAGGCGGCCAAGAATGCTTTGCACAGTTTGAAAGGCGAGGGACTTAAGCTCAGTTTCTGTCTGGAGGATGAAGATCCAGACTCGGATGAACTTTGATATTGTGGGATGCGTTCAACATCCTCTTCCGATTAGCTTGTAAATTTATTCATGCAAACGTTTTCTTACTAAGTAGTACTGCCGAAATAGTGGACTAGTACTCATCGTCCAGCTGTATCGCAGTAACAAAGAACGGTGCCGGGATCAACGACTGCAACGCACCAAGAAAACCGGAAACTAGAAGCAAGTTAGAAGATTACATCTATTGGCCGCCTCCGCTGATACAGTTTAGAAGGATAAAGGTAGACTAGTACTGATCTACCCTGGTAGCTCGTTATAACAACAAGACGCCGTGATGTAAAAATATAATATATCGTAGGAAAAACGTTGGAAAGATAGCAAGTACATAGGTACGTTGTTGGGTTTTCCGAGGGGATGGACGGATGCTCCGCTAGACTCCTTGTATTCACCCCATATCCTCCTGGCGAGACGAATGTTGTATATTTGCAAAATTTAAATATCAGAGACGTAGCTTGACGAGTCCGACTCTATTATATACTCGCGGAAATCGTGTCTGTATTATACATAACATTGACATAGCATACTTATTAGAGACGGTGATCCAGTAGCGGCGGAAGCCGAGTCCCCGATTCTTTCCTTTTATAAATATCAGCAATTGACTTTCTTGCGTCTTTTTCTTCCTGCTGCAGTATGTAGTTACTACACGGGCCATTACTAAATAGCTATGTCTTTGAAGGGTAAAATCATACCTCGTTCGAAAAAGCTCGCTCGGTGGCGGCCTTCGGCCGCCACCAGCTCGCATTTTCTCACTCGGTTTGTTTAACTTTGTTAGTTTATTCAAGTAAAGAATACCTTGGAAATACTATGTACATAACCCTAGGCTAACATAAGATATAGGATGAAAGAAGATGGGCAAGTGGGCAAGGGAGGAGCCTCAAAGGCAGTGCACAATTAAGACAAAAAACAGCAAAGAAAGATGGAGGATACGGTGGCATTCTATAACAATGGCCAGCAACTTAGAAAGACACAAGCCAGGAGTATCGGCTCAACAAGGAGAAGGAAACGGAGAAGGAGGTGCTACAAAAAGGTGGTAAAAGTAGACAGAGGGAATGAAAATTAAATATTCTCGCGAAGAGGCCCTTGCTAGCCTGAGCGATACTCTTTATAAGCAAGCCAATCTCCCCAACCAATAGGGAAAAATCGGAAAGAGAGGGTTTTTCAGCCACAGCGGCAATCAGCTTCAGCCACTCGGCATGACAGCCGAAGCATGCCGGATGCTCGCCAATCACCACAAATTTGTAAGCCAACCCGGAGTATAGCCCCTGTCCAGACAGTTTGGCACTACTCACGACCAGTTACGTTTTTCTACAACCCTCTGTCGTTTCCTCATCCTTCGGAAAGAATCGGGAAGACACGTGATACTCTTGCCTCAATACGGCCATCACTACCGTGCCGAATCTTGAAAACTCCTCCTTGAATCGCGTCAACAAGCAATATTTAGGATTTCCTTCTTTCGAGGCACCACGACGAGGGAAATACATGGAAGCTCAGTAGTGCATAGGCGAAGACTCGATTCCCATACACGACCTCCGGGTGAGTATAACGCTGTCTGAAGAAGAGATACACGGTGAGTTGGGATGCATTTTCTCCAGGCGGTCTGGAGAATCTAACTTTATGTGGAAAGTAAAATAGGGCGGATTCCTGTCTGGGTCCAAGCGGGATAGCTCAATAGATGCGCTCGGCTTCTCACTTTGATTACCTGCATCGACGTAGTTGCCGATTCGACATTTTTTACCATGGCTCTCAACAACATCAAGTCTAGAGATTCTCTTCCGCAGAATATTCAGAGTGCTCCCGATAGCCCGGCCGTGGATTCACACTCCAAGGCTGCCAGTGTACCGTCCCATTGGGCTGACTTCTATCAATTACCTGTCGCAAACGATATCATAGCCGGCACGAAATGGATCGATCATCTATGGAAAATTCTTCACTGCAGAGATCCTGCCTCGTATCCTGCTGCCAGACGCCTTGCGTATGCGTCTAGGGATTTAAGCAAGGATCTTAACTGGTATGACTTCAATAGCCGTCTCATCGAGCTGTGAGCCAAAAATGAAACGTCTCTGTTTGTCTGACTGACATGACCCGCTTGAAGATCCATCAGACCACATGTTCTAACGAAAACGCTCTACGCCATTTACGACATCCTCGAATACCAAGGTTACCTCCAAAGCGCCTGTCCTGAGCTTATAAACGACATTCTCCAGGAAATCAAGGACAATAACTCGGACAACATGACGTTCAGTCTCAGCCTTCGTCGTCGATGCAAAGTTGCCGGTCCACAGTTGGAGGACAAGACGTGCATGTTGCAAAAGGTCGTCGTTAGACAACACAAGGTCAGTCCAAGGCTGTTTTTCAGGCAAAATTCACCCCTCCTCATTATTTCAGGATCTCAACGCTAGGAACCTCCTCAGGTTCTTCGACTATCTTCTCTGGAGCACAGTCATATCACTCATACCACTTTGTGTGGGCGGTGTTTTTTTGACGTGGACCCAAAGTGTAGATCGTGATTCTGCAATCATAACCTTTGTAGCCTATGCTCTGCCGCTCGGTTGCTTGGTGGCAATGATGGGTATGTCTTTTCTAATCTGACCAGCCGAAGCTTATCTCGCTCAGCCCAGAGTGCATGTCTGTGTATGAGGAGAATGGCCCGTCGTGTCGACCGCTTGAACGTCGAGACATTCCGACTCATTTGGGCGGTGAGAGACATGGCAGCGTTGCTGACCCTCATAGCCGATGCTGAATGTTCACCCCTGTGGGATGTGTTGCACGCGAAGCGTTTCCTAGAGGCTTTCCGAGCTTCGGTATGTCATTTTCCCTCTCGTTTCTTTCTGTCGTTCATTCAAGCAAATATCTTATCAAGTTCCTCGGAGGACGCGAAGAGCTGTCTAATATCCGGTCCCGGCTGCAGGAGTTACCTAATTGGGCTGACAAAAACTTTTCCGCGCACCATTGGAACGACTACGACATTGCTTCACCGGACAACGATGTGCTTTGAATCTACTATACTGCTTACCACGCACCGTCGACTCCCTTTCAGAGCATCTTTCCTCGTGTTTCTCGACTCTCAAGTTCTGCAGCGACTACTTAGTATCTACCAGAATGCCTTTGGAACGGTCTCTCATAGTAATGATAGGAACGGCGTTATCTCAGCAGAATGGGTATCGTTGTCTCGCCCCGCGCAAACGGAAGTCAGTAACATTGTGCTCGTCCCGGTCTCTACCGCTCTTGGAGATGGCCTCTCAGCTACGATATCCAGTGATTCTCAGTTGGAAACGGAGGATTCTGCATGAGAAATGGGTGTTCGGCGACTAGTTCGATCTTTCCTATGATTCCTTTTCGAAAAATTGACCTCTTCGTATTTTGACCCATCTTTGTTTCTCTTCGCTCGACTATATAGCTTGTTTTTTTCTTCCGAGTATAAACTTGGACCGCTCCATTGCTGAGACATCGTAACATAAGCAAGCGCGCCTCCTTTCTGAACTATTTACATTTAATTTATTACCATCATTAGCATGTCCCAAGTAAGCGCAATGTCATCTAATAAAATCATTGGCTTATTCCTGGCAACCAGAACGCGACCAGGACGCTGGGGTATTGTTTATCTTTACTCTTTCGTGGCTCAAACATACTGGTCTGTGCAGGCAGCGTCTGCAGAGCATTTGCCTACTATGCACGCCGCTCTCGACGGTCTCCGCGATATGGAGGCCTCGGTCTTTCACTCTGCCAACTATTTCATAACTCAAGTCACGATCTGTACTCCTTTTCAAGAGAAAGCAACGCTAGCCATATTCGAGCCTTTCCGTGATGCCGTTGTCGATTTCATCAAGCCAGTCATCGAAGCATGGTCAGATGTAGCCTGTGTTGTCAGCTTCTTTGCAAGTGTTCTACACCAACCAACTCCTGATCCCACATGGTCCGCGGAACTGATTGAGGAGCTGATCCTTAACTTGGACGATGGCTGTACAGAGAATCGGCAAACAGACTCTTGCAGACTGCACGTTTAGTCGGATGGAGTGGTACATTTCACCAATCCAGGACGTTTCCTCAGGCTCGAGCAGCTGCTTCGCACATCGAAATGGCTCGGGACATCGTCAACGCGAGTGGATATACTGGACAGCCTACCTCAACTATTATTCGAATTTCGCATCTACTGCGAGCGCACGATGTGGTATCTGAATGTCATCGAGCAGTACATTGTTGGTCTGCATGATTTTTGTAGTGATGAGGGCCGTGTAAGAGCGTTGAACGGGCGGGAGGAAATAAGCCGACGATTGTATGATCTAAGTCAATTTGCGGTGGAAAATATGCAGTACGCTCCTTACCACTCGTCTGAGCTCGGATGGAAAGGCTCAGAGGTACGAGTCCGCTCGGACTACAAGGGCCGACGCCATCTTCGGGAGGACTACATTTTCTCGAATTATCCATTAAATAAATGTAGACTTAAATTCAAGAGTGAGACTGTAACAATATATCCCCCGTTTCTTAGTACAACATTTGAAGCGTGAAAGGATGATACAGACATTGCACTAGGCATAGGGATCGCCTATATGCAGGTACGAGTTCTGCGAGTAACTATAAAGTGGCTTGCCAGGCTAGGGACCGCCGCCAGGAGTCTTTGCTGACACGTGATTTTCTTGCTTCAATACCACCATCATGAAACACCCAACTTTGTCGTTCTGACATGCCGATTCTCCGAAATGTGCGCCCACGAATGTTCTGTTGACGATTTTGTTCAAAGAAAGTCGTGTGAAAGGGATACTGGAGTCTGTAGCCTACGTTTCGATGAACGAGACTTTTTTCAAAGTTCTCGTGTTCCTAGTTAGTACTACCAGTACTGTATCGCACTCGCTGCATCGAGTCTTATCCCACTGCTGTGAGTGCTCATTTTCCAGATCGACAGTCAATTCATTATTCGCAGATCTATAGTATTTCCTGAGAGGGATCATTTCATTGTCAGTTGAGAACAAAAAGATCGACTACCCCGGATGCCACCGTACATCTATCTCAGTTGAACACCCATGACCCTTTTTGGTCAGCCATTCAAGCGCTAGCATTTGCGCTGCCACATTCAAGTGCTGTAGCACAATGAAGAGTACTTTCTACAAAGGCCCGCGAAATCGCTCACTCATTTCCCCAACAGTTCCCCATACCAGCCGCACCCCAGAGCGCCAGCCGAGATGTCCCTCCCCATCGACCAAAGGCAAGTTAATATCCGTCAACAAAACTTATACCTTTCACAGGACTGCGCAATCTACAACAACCCCTAGATATGTATCCTACCGCGCGTCCCAGTTGTGCATCGATCCGAAACTCGTCGATCCTGGTTTTCTCCATGGCGAGCGTGAGGAGGAGGAGGAGGAGCAAAAACCTGCATCCTCGCCATCCAGAAAGCGCAAGACTCTAACAAGGAAGAAGACGGACACCCAAAACCCGAAGAAGACGGCCAGGAGCACCCCCGCAAAACCTAGGGCAGTCGCTAGTTCACAGTAGAAGGGACGCCAGTAAATTCCCGGTGGCCGGGTCGCATATCCACGTTCCTTTAAAGTTGTATCTCTCCCTCCTGGGCGTCTTATACGTGCTGGACACGATATCACGACAATCAATCAACCACTGTTTTTCATCTACGCGTCGGAGCCGGATTCGTCGCCTATCAGGTCAGGACGATCTCCGTATTTGGTTGTTCCCTGTCGTTCTGTTAAATCTCCTGGCTGTATGAGTTAAGCCAATTCTTCCTTAGTCACAGTTTCGGCAAGTTTCTGATAATCGTTTCCTTGCCCTCTAGGGAGATTGCATTCGTAATACAAAGAGTTCAGCTAACTGGAACCATTGCGTAGACCAAAAGCCCCAAGTCCTGATGTACCTGGCGTCCGACTACGAAATCACTGTAGTGATATGATTGGACTCCGTTCAGAAACGGTCCTTCCTTCAAAAATCGCGCAATACACTCACCCGACCTAGATATCGATTCTCTAAGCAGCGTCTTGGGGAAGCCAACCGTCTGATACTTGATCGTATGTCGTAAGTTTGAAGCTTTATTCTACTGCGACAACGGGTCGTTTCGGACTTCTCAATTGGAGATGAGTGCTTTACACAAATCTCCGAGTCCCTTCACCCGTTCTCGACGTCAGGATTGAAACAAACGGGTGGATTCACAGACAAACCTGAGGGTTGTTTAATCTATGTGTCAAATGTAACTGGCGGCAGTACGCAAAGTCTCTAGTACGTGTCTTCCATTGGCACTAATTTTCGAAGTCATAATATGCAGATATATATTAGGCGTATCCTGGGCTGTGGGGATACTTGGCGTCGTTCTTTCCCTGAAATTTTCTGCTCAGGCATAGTTTCCAACGATGATAGTGCTAACAACAACGACTGTCCCATCAAGATGCAAGGGTGAATCATCCAAGGTTCATCGACTGGCTCCTATATTCATTTTACGCTCTTATAACTTGAAACCATGCTCCCGTCGGTCAAAATTTGTGGCCTGGGTCTCCATGGCTCGCTAGCCCAGTGTGGACTGCCAGCAATAGCTCTTGATTGGTGTGGTGACTCGAAGTATGTGCATATTTCCTTAATGCTTGCTCACCACAGGGATTAGTCTGAATGAGCACAGCGAGTCGTACGTCTTCGGCCAGAATTTTTAGAGAGTTATTCGTATTAAATGCAGGTTACAGAGTAGAAGAGAGAAGAGTGATGCAAGTCCTCAGAACTTGTGTCTCCCTACTATGATCCCGACACGTCCCAACGAAGGCATGCCCTCCAGTCCTCACTCGTCCGTTCTTGAGCTCGACGGTGCTCAAATTTCCTTTTGGAACTGTGGCGGTTTTTTTCGTTTTTGACTTGAAGGAAAAGAAGTCGGATGCGTCGCCAGGAATATGAAGAGGGACGAGCATGAGTGCTGTTCGCAGGATGGCGGGCTGGAGTGGAACAACAGAGGGATGAAATTGTTAGGAGGGCCCTGGGCAACGTTGTCAGGATAGTACAGGGTCAGAGATGACGACTCGACGGCTGCAGTGTGAAGGGCCGCCATGGGGCGTGATGCCTTGAGGAATGGTTGTTGAGCTCGGATGTGGGTTGGGCACGGCCCGATGACACCTAACCTCAGATTTCTTTCAGCAGGAATTTCTTTTGTGCCTTCACGAGCTCGAGTGTGTTTTTCATTCTGACTATTGACGCAGACCTGCACAGAACACATTGTATTAGATTAATTGCCCCCACTATCACAGAATTCTACGACTCGACAACGCTCCTTCCGCCTGTCTGATTTCCAGACGTTGTTGTTGACACCAGGAAATCAAGACCGTGATGACTTCTCCCCACCGGTAGTCAAATCAGATAAGTACAGATCTTGCTGTCGAACGGAGATCCCTCAGCTTCAGCCGTTCTTTGTCCTTGGCCATCACTCGTATCACTGACACCTTCTCGAAGCTCTGATCTGGCAGTCGTCTCCCTACGGCCCACCAGGACAAGTGCGTATCACCAAGCAGTGTGTATGTATCTTCAGGTATCGGAAATCGGTGGGTGACGTGGATTTTGAATGTATGCACGATCCCGTCCGCTGCTTCAACAACCAACTCTCCGCATCGATCACACCCTTCTGCCGGTCCCATGTCGAATACCCGCACATGCCCCTTTTCAATGCAATCCGACTGATAAAAATAGTCCTCATCTGTCTTGTCGTCATGCTGAAAAATCGCGTAAAGATAGTCAACATCTTTTGGCAGAGGCTCCATCATGAGCTGGTCCCATGTTGGTCTCCATTTCTTGCATCCGAGTCCGACTCCAGGATACAGTAAGAGGATGGCCGCGCGCATCGAAGGGGCCATTTCATTCACCAGTGCCGTCCACGCATCCTCGAGAGTCTCACTCTCATGGTAGGCAGGTATCGCACGGGGGTGCAGAGGGAATACGAGTCCGGCCACTCTGTCGACCGGATTGGTCGACACGCGCTTCTGCATGTCCGCCAGTACAGCAAATATATGAGCTCTATTCCTCTCCAATGAATGCAGCTCCTTGTGAAACCTGGTCAGGAGCGCAGTTTCGTAGTTCTCGCCGTCTATCGGCTGTGCGTGCATCGGTCCATCTGGCATATCACCGGCAATGGTGCATCTACGTCCGACCTCCTGGAGTGTCCATGCATGTCGAAACCAGTGCCGATCGCTGTCCAAGTCGCCGTCCTTCAACCTCAACGGCCGCCCCAGCCCACTCAGGTAGATCACCACTGTTCTAGAGCCATCATACACACCTCCAACTGTAGGCACGTCCGGCCTCCACTCCTCCACGCGCAGATCCTCCCTCGGCCCCCCTTCCTCTTTCTGTCTTAAACAGAGCACATCCAGCCACACGTACTCTGCTCCCAGATTCAGCATCTCGATCCGGATGAGGTTGAGATCCGCATCCTTTGGTATAGGTACAGGCCACTCCTTCCCGTTGATAAGGGTCAGCACATCCACATGATCCTTCTCATCAATCCACGCGTGCGAAATGGGCGTTGGCCTTTCTTCGGTGATCCACGATATCACCACGCGATTGCTACACAGGTCCCATACACGTCGAGGTGTCTAATTTGGGTCGACAATCCGGTTTCCTACCAGTGCTTTTTGTCGGCATTCCTTGTCTTTCCCTTCACGTTTGCGTAGTTCGTAGCTAGGGTTATGTGTATTCCATACTGGGCGAAGGAGGGCATAAGCTGTGCCAAAGTCATAGTTCCTTTCAATGAAGTCTTCGAGAATGGTGTGAAGCTCGCAGGACGTTCCGAGGGTGGCGTTCAGTCCGTCCAAGACCCCCTGAACGCCAAGCGTAGCGCAGGGAGTGTCCGCGAGGGAGCATGGTATGACAGGACTTTGACCGGTGTACGACCGCTGTTTTGGAACCTTGATAGACAATTCCGCTTGGCCGATCTCGGTGCACGCGGAAAGGGTGACTTCGGGGAGAGTGATACCCTGGAAATACTAGTATATTTAGATTTCTTCTCTGTCTGTTTTGCCGACTGACATACCTGTTCATATCTATAACGACGATGACGATCCTCTAGGTCATCGTTACTCCTGTTACCGTCCATCTGTCCCATCATTGTTATAACCACTTGCCCCATGATTATGTCCGTATTCTGGTCCGAAACAGCGGAGCTGAATTCTTTGGTCTCTGTGGAGTTGTAAATATGGATCGCAAATGTTTCCAAATTGGCCTGATGCGAATTGAAAGCGGACTTCCTGTAATTCTTGGGAGTGCTGTGTAAGTAAGCACTTAAACCACCGTAGATTAACTGTACCCACGATTTCCCGTGTCCTCTCGAGGATGTGCGTTTAAGGGAGTGCCGATGTGGGGAGCTGTCAGAAGGTAAAGTACGAAATCATGGAAGGCGTGGAAAACTGGAAAACTGTATTGATTGGCCATCTCCTAGACCTGTGACCGGTCTCTACATGAGCTATGATGATGATGATGAGCTCGATGGTAGGGACCTGTAAGTCTGACTTTGAATTCCCTTTGATGCGTTTAGGGATTTGCCGAATTCTGAAAAGGTCAGAACGCGGATACCATATTTGACATAGATTTTGGCGCACATCATTGAAACGACCATGACAACAATCTACTCCGCTACCGCTAGTTCGCTTACCATGGCTCTGCGCGCTCAAAGTGTCCTTCATATTTCTCCACATTCCAGTACGGCAGCGACTCGCATCTGCACAAAGGTTTTTGGAGCGATCTCTCGCAGCGACGACGGGAACCTGCAGACGGATTCATATTGGCAGACGTCTCGCCACCGCAAAACCGGAAGTCAGTACTACCGCACCTCTATTCCTTTTGGAGATGGCCTCTCCACGACGAATTCTCACTATTCTCCGTCGGTCGCCCAAGATACGGGAGATCTTGCGTGAGCAATGGACCTTAGGTGGTGTATGTCTTGCTGCCATTCTCCGTCGAACATAATACCTCTTTTAGGATAAGGATCATCTTTCGTTCTCTTCAGACGGGGCGTTGGACTGGCATAGACTCGAGATTGATTTGGATAGCCCAATGGAATGTTATTCTCGATTCAGGACAACAGTGTCCCGAACTTCTTTGGAGAAGTTGCGCTGGTCAATCAGACGTTCTCAGCTCAGAACGCCGTTTCTGAATGGTGAACGAACACTTGAATTGCAAATGTAAGTCTACATTCACGGGATGATTCGGGAAAACGCTGAGTCCTCGCGAAGATGACCTCGGCCCTTGTAATCCGATCTGACCGATACCTCTGAGCCCTTCAATCCGAGCATATACGGGTGAGAAGGAGCATGCTGCATACTTTTGGTCGCAGATCGGCTCAGATCATGCAATCGCCTGCATACTTCCTCGCGCCCGTTCAATGCTCTTACACGGCCCTCGTCCCTGAAAAAATCATGCAGACCAACAACGAACTGCTCAATGACGTCCAGGTACCGCATAGTGCGCACGCAGTAGTTGCGAAATTCGAGTAATAGCTGATGTAAACTGTCCAGGATATCCACTCGTGTCGACGATGTCCCCAGCCACTTCAATACGCGAAACAGCTCCTCGAGTCCCCATGGTCCGCGGAGCTGATCGAGCAGTGGAGCCTCGAGGCTGGCAACGACCTCATCGAGGTTGGAGAGACAGCTTCTTGCAGATTGAGAGTTCAGCCGCATGGAATAGTACTTCCCAGCGATCCAGGATGATGGTGGGGCCGGGAGATTCGCCAAGTAGCTGGCGACGGGCGCCACATGTGACCAAGCTTCGACGACAGGAATGAGGAAATCAACGACGGCGTCACGGAAAGGTTCGAATATGGTCAGCGTTGCTTTCTCCTGAAACGGAGTACATGTCGTGACTTGGGTTATGAGACAGTTGGTAGAATGGAATACCGAGGCTTCCATGTCACGGAGACCGTCGAGAGCATCGCGCATAGTAGGCAAATGCTGATCAGACGCTCCCTAAACAGACTGTTATTAGTGGAGCCGGAGAAGAGTAAAACATACTTACCTCGGCAAAGTCATTCTGGGTGGTAATTTCCTTATACCATACCTCCATGACAGGTGGTGGAAAGGTTAAATGTTAAAGCATGTCTAGGTTCTGGTCGGACCTCCTCGTTTAGGACGAATGTGTTCCCACGCCACAAACGCGTCAACGCGTCATCGAGAAAATAAATGCAAGTTTCTGATTTCGTCCCGAATCCTTTCTCCATCCCGACATACACAAATGTCAGAGCAGGACATGCGCATGGTAAACCCGGAGAAATCGAGCATCCATCCACTGTGTCCTTCGGTTCAAGTTTACGTGGACTCGTGCTCACTAGTCTAGTCAGTCTTGCGGTGCGGGTGTCAAAAGAATATGACTTACAAAGCACGATAAGCGCACATCACGGTGTAACGTCGAAGGATCTTTCGCGACCTTGAGTCCCGACGCTTCGATTCCGGTTGTTAAGTCAGTATCAGGAAGTTAGTTCGACAGAAGATGAGGCATACCATATCTTCCATTTTTCATTATTGAAGAGACCTTGTTCAATCTTCAAGCACTTGGGTATTCGTCCTGAGCAACTCCAAAGATAACTGATGTCGGAAAAAACATACCAGATTTGTCTCGTAAACCGATAAAGTAGCGATCTGGCGACTTGACCTGCGTGTGTTTAGAATCATGTCCGCTTATCCATCTAGCTCCTCATCGATTGCATATGTAAAATATTGAAACTTGTGCATATCGAGGCGCATACTTGCAAGTTGGAGATTGGTCATGGCCGTTGTCAGAGGTTTGTGTTTCCCGGCGTTTACAGGGTAATAGAGGACGTGGTCGATCACTAGCAATCCACTGCTGCAGCCCAGTACTAGGGAGTCAGGTAAGGTCGAGATTGGAAGCGTCTCTTTGGCATGCTGGCGTCCAGGAAACAACGAGACATTCGATGAGAAATGACATGAGCGCCGATGATGTCCACAAGGTTGTTGAAAAGGTTGATTAACACCGTGAAACCCTGGAACAAGATTGGCTAAAAGTGCTTAAAGTAGTGTCCGACAGACGCAGCACATTGCTGCATGGAAATAATAAGCACCTTCGTAAGCACCCTCGCGTGCACCAAGATATCCGCCAGAGATGGGGTCTTCAGGTAGCCCCAGGGCTCGTCGGTGATGGAGGCACGAGCCATCTGACAGCTCGTTGTCGGTTCTTCCGTCCAAATTGGGCAACGAAGAAAACAGCATGCGGGAAAGGGGGTTAGGCCATCACAGAGGAAACAAGGCTGCTATGAAACTCGGCTCCCTGCCCCTCCCGAAGATCTCTTGCAGAGACGGTGTAGTAGCTGGGTTGTCGGCCGTTCCGTTTGCATCGACAGTATAGCCGTTGCTTTTGGTTGTCGTCCATGTACTGGGGAGGTTATAAGTAACTGATGATATATGAGAAAAGACGCGATAAAAAAGTAGAACGGAACGGACCAGAGTGACCGCCTCTTTGGCCGAGAAACTCCTAGCTCCTTCATGCGGACAAACGACTGCACCGATGCCAAAGCGTGCAGCAGCTTTGTTATCATCAGTCCTCGCCGTCATCGAACGCGGCCTAACGAACACAAGTTGAAGATGCGAATCGACGTGTAGTGTAGGCTCTAGGTCCATGGTCAGTAACGTTGAAAGTAGCAGACACTGAGTTACCTTTAAGGCCTCGAGGCAGCGCGATAATGTCAACAGCTGCACGGCAGGATCGCCCGTCTTTGCGAGGTCGAGGCAGCTTGAAGGCTGTACCACGAAAGGCGTCCCACTTTCAGCCATCCTGGACCGCGTCTGATTGTTGAGCATTGAGAAAAAGGGTCCTGGGTGACGAGTCGGCACTGGCTCCTTGCTGGTGTCGGCGGTGAGGAAGTTCAGTCTGCCGTCGTAGTAAAAGGATAACCAGGCGTGCACGGACCACGTGATTCTCTTGCTTCAATACCACCAATACCTGAGCTCAAAGTCGCGTCGAGTAGCGGTACGTAGGATTTCCTTCTATTCGAGGCGCTGCGACCACAGGCGAGGCAATACAATTTCACTTCGACATCAAAGATTTGGTTCCTAGGCGAGGGTTGGTGCCTCTGGGGAGAGTATAGCGCTGTTCAAAAAAGAGATACTCGGTGAGTGGTATTTTTCTCCATGGCAGTCTAAGATAATCTGAATTGTATGTGTAAAGCTCAGCTCATTATACGCGTTTGCCTTGTTCAAGCTGATTCCCTGCATTCCTGTATCTGCCGATTCGAATATTCTATCATGACTCTCGTTGGCACCAAGTCGGGTGACTCTTCTCTTCCACAAGATACTCAGAACGATCCCGCCTTTAGCCCGCCTGCTTGCACACCTCCCCGCTGGCCAGGCTTCTATCAACAACCTATCGAGAACGATATCATAGAGGGCACAGACTGGATCGATTTCTTATGGGCAATCCTACACACAGATCCTCCTTTGTATCGTTCTTCTGGTTGCTTTGTCTACACTTCTAGAAGATTAGGCGAGCATATCACAACGCATCACAAATTCGAGTTCAGCTTCATTTGGTTGTGAGCCCAACATCAGCCCCGTCCCTTTGCTTTTCTGACACGAAGCATTGAAGTATGATCAGATCGACTCGAACGAAAGCACTCCATGCTATCTACGACATTATCGAATATCGAGGATACCTTGAAAGTGTCTGCGCTGGGCTCATCAACGACATTCTACAAGAAATCAAGGACAACGGCTCGGAGATGGTGACATTCAGTGCCGACCTTCGTCGTCGATGCAAGATTGCCGGGCCGGAATTAGAACACAAGATGTCGCTGCTGCAAGCGATAGTCATCAGACAACACAGAGTCAGTCCACGTTAGCTCCTGCGGTCAGACGAAACTCATGCTTCATCGTCACCCAGGATTTCAGTCTTGAGAACCTCGTCAAAACTATCTCTTATCTCCAATACGGAGGACTTGCGGTAGTTTTCTTGATTTGCTGTGCCTTACATCTCGAGACCTTTGTTCCGGCGCTTTCGCCCTGGCTTTCCGACGAGTCTCCTATTTTTTTGTATGCATTGTGTTCATCGGTTGTAACATGTTCAACACAGGTAGGTATTTTTCTAATACCGATGGTGACCGACTACTGCTCATCTCGCTCAGCATTAGGCGCACGTCTGCCCGCGTACCAACTTGTCTGTGAGGCCGATGGGCTAAACACCAACACATTCCAACTGATCTGGGCTGTGAGAGATATGGCAGGGTTACTGACCCTCATAGCCGAGTCCGATGGTTCGCCGATGTCCGATGTCCTGTATGCAGAACGGTTCCTAAAGGCTTTCCAATATTCGGTATGCCATGATTCTTTTGATTCTTTCTATCACTCATTTGAGCGCCTTGTCAAGTTCTTGGGAGGACGTCAAGAGTTATTGGATCTTCGGTCGTGGCTGCAAGAGTTGCCTAGCTGGACTGACAAAAATTTTGGCGCATACCATTGGACCGACCACGACGATACCTCCCCTCGTGACAACACTTCGCACTATATCCCTTACCAAGCGTCGTCGACTCAGACTCGCCGCCGAAGCATCTTTCCTCGTGTTCCTCGACTCTCAAGTATCGCGGTGACTAGAATTTATCAGAAGGTCTTTGGAACATACTCTCGCAGCGACATCCTCCCGACAACCTCCTCTCGACATCAAATGTATGCCACCACCAACGCGAAAGCAAGTGATACTGCAAGCGTTCCTGTGTCTACTGCTTCGGGGGATGGTCTCTCAATGGCGATTTTTGGCTATTCTTGTGCAGTGGAAGATTATGCATGAGTAATGGACGTTCGGTGTACGACATGCTACTATTCTTCTCATCTGGCTTCTTCTGGCGTAACGATCTTTTCTCTTTCTGTTCGAGACGTAGGACATAAGCTCGAGATTGATATGTATGGCCCAATGAAATGTTTTTCTTGATTCGCACTCGTTCGAATATCAAGCAAGACTCCTAGTGGATATGACTAGCGAACCGTACAGTGTCACATATTTCATCGGAAATACATGGAACATGAGTGAATCCATACGAGCCCTCTGTATGTACGCACTCCTTCCTGGTGATTTACTAGGTTGGTTGCCGGGCGGCGAAGAGACGGAGGAAGTTTTCGACCTGGTTTTGGTAGACGGCAAGGTTCGGGATAAATTAACTTTGATGTGAGGTATTCGAGCTTCTCATGGCAGACAGTTGGTCGCCGTTTGGTTCTCGTTTCGATTTACTTACGTATTGGCTTATTTCCGAGGGGACTTCGTAGTATACAAGGCTAGATATTTCGTAGTTAGTCCCCATGTCGCGTTTGCCACAGATGTAACCCATTTTGCTACTCACTTCGTTTGAGTTCAGCCCCGCGACTCTAACACTTGACATTGATTATCTTCCTTCAGGAGGTGTCTGGGGATGGATTTGGATGGGTTGTCGCGCATCCATTCAAGATAACAACAAAAGCCAAGAACTTGGCCAAGGAACGGAATGCCATAACGGGGGTCCCAGAATTCGAAGCTTCTCCCTTTAGGTACTTATGTGTGAAGACATATCTTTCTGCTTGGATTTTGGCCTCAATATCTTCGTAGGCATTCCACCTCGAAGGCATTTACTAGATGTTTCATCACTACGGCCCTGCGAGTCTTGGGTGTTTATAATTACCTCGCGGTTTGGCGCTATGAGACGTTCAGGCGGAGCTTCTTAGGAAGTGGCTGATGGGGAAGACGATGAGAAGCCTATCCGCTAACTTGAAGGCTCTCCACACATGAATGCATGAATATCCAAATTTCGGATTGATCGCAGAGTGAAAGAGACCCGGCATTTGCCGGTGGTGACCAAATATTGAGCCACACGATCACGTTACTTTGTTCATTGTTCTACGCGACCTGAAAACCACGTTGAACTTGCTGTCCCGGCTCTCTTCTTTGACTCTCCTTCTACCAGGCTCTACTTTAGCTGGACGTCATGTCTTTGGACGCGAGCAAGGACTCGAATTCACCGAATGATGATTCTCCACCGAATTCTCACCCGGCCACTCTCACAGCCACAACGAAAAAAACCCTTTCGCAGGAGTCTGCGTCCGACCAAACATGCTCGTCTGTATATAGTACTTCACTCAGCGATGACACCCCAACTACTGATCCCAAAGCCTACTTTACATCAAATTACGATCGATACATTCAAGCAGATCTCGAAAACCGCGTTTTCATGCCTGCCGATGTTTTCTTTTTACCAATATTCTCCATCTTCCTCAAGATTGGCGCGCTAACGACGAGATTCAAGCCCTGATTACAACCATCAAAAAGGACCGTACATTCAGAGGACATCTCAGGACCTACGTGGAACTACGCGATAAGAAGAATCCCAAGGGAGAAAAGGTCTTTCCTCATCCTCACGGGCTGATGTTTGATGGCATGCTTGGTGCTCTAGGTGGCACTGAGTACTACGGACTGGGCCTTGATGCAAACCCGGTCGTCGGTGACTCACAAAAAAGCCCTGATTCCTGGGATGTTCTTCATGCGATGTTCAGCAGTTCATGAAATTTACTTGACGCTATGCGGGGCAACAGCTCCAAAGATATCGTCTCGTGGGCTCAAACTATCCACTGGCAGGAGTTCAAACCCGACGAGTGCTATCTAGATGAAGGTTCCGATGCCGTCTATAGCGTCCTAACGGCTGGTAAGCCTCTTTTTTCCCTTGATGTTCATCTGAGCCCGAATTCCCATACCCAGATAGAAAAGATCCTCGGGTACGATTACGACGCAAACCTATCCTGCGTCGCGATCCCGGGAGCATCCTACCACCCACCTGGTCCTACCCCTCCTCCTACAAGCGCCGCCCAGAGCCTGATGATGCTTCTTGTGTCCCCTCAAAGTATGCACGCACCGCCACAACGAGTGATATTTCGGAGGCTAGGAATGCGACAGAGGCACTTGGTTCTGTAAAAGAGGAGGAGGACAATGGTCGACAGGAAGAAATATCACAGGCCCGCCGAGACATGCAGCTTCAATGTGGTCGTTATGCGCTCGAGATCCTGTCTGGTGCTGCCTTTCGGACCCACCGTATCGGTGCTCTCGTTGCGGGGGGACGCGTACAACCCCTCTACTATGACCGATCGGTCATCATCGTGTGCAAACCGATTGACATGTTCAATCGGGATGCCAATTCGCAGGATACTGACATGACGGACGCGTTTGTGGCAATGTTCGTCGGACTGGGCCGCCTTACTCTCATGCAGCGGGGTATTCAAGAAGAATTCGACAAAAACAGGCCGCTCAAAGGGTGCATGGACAGATACGGCGACCCCAAGTCCATCTTTGTTGGGGTGAAGCTCAAGTTGGTTGGAGGGGACGGAAATGTCGAGGTCACCCTAGACAGAATGATCTCTCGCCATCCTGGTATCGTCGGTCGGGACACTTGCGTCGTTGAGGCTACATCCGAGCACGAGGGGTGGAAGGGTAAACGGCTTATCGTGAAGATCAGTTGGCCAGACATCAGTCGAACATCGGAGGCCGATTTCGTCAGGAAATCTCGAGAGAAGGCGCGAACGATGACACAAGGTAAAAGATCAGACTGGGCCCTAGATCATTTACCCGACATTCTCCTCTCTCAAGACTTTGGAAACGACGCAAATTCTACCCGGGCGAACCTCGTCACTTTCTTTGGAAATGTTATGTTCGCAGGCGAGAAATTCGAGTGTGAAGGACGTGTCTGTCGAATCACTGTCCAGGAGAGACTGCATCCTCTCGACGAACTGCAGACGGCTCAAGAGTTTGCCCAGGTTTTCTTCGATATTTTGCAGAATGCGTACATTGTTTGTTTTCTTCTTAGTGATTCTGACGATTGTTGTAGTTCACAAATGGCTCTACGATCATCCACGAATTCTGCACCGGGATATCAGTACAGGCAATATTATGTGGCGCCGCACCGTCAACGATCATCTACGTGGGGTACTCAACGATTTCCTATCCTCCTTCCGTGATGACACTAGTCCTGCCTCGGTTGAGTACACTGGAACTCTGCCCTACATGGCGTATGAGTTGTTCGATGATGACGAGAATGGAAATCCACCCAAGCACCTCTATCGACATGATCTCGAGTCTATTTTCTACGTTATTCTTCTGCTCTGTTGTCGTTGCGAACTCGTCACTGCACAGAAATCTTCCGAACACGAGATCCTGGTACGGACAAAAGTCCATTCTGAATTCGACGGATGGTATAGACTCGGCCGTGGTAGCCTGCTGAGGGCGTATAAATCCACTCTTTTCATGAAAATTGTTAGAGCCAGTCCCAAGTTGGGTAGCGGTTTCACCGACTTTCAGCCCTGGATCGATGGCTTTGCCCTGCAGTTCGTGGACGGATTTTCTCTCCGGTTGCAACACAAATTGGCTTTGAAAGGATATAAATTTGAAAGTCGGTAAAACAAATCTCCAAACCAACAGACATAAAACCCTTTAACGACGAAACTCTAGAAGACTGTGTTTCTTACTCAGCCATCGTCGATATATTTAGCAAATTCGCTGGTTCAGCTCTTGTAGTACACAATGACCAACTCGAAGTCGCTTAGTGCTAGATAGTGTTGAGATAGCGATGACTTAGCTTTATGCCCAAGTAATTTTTTTGTAAAGAAATATGAACGGGCTGCCCCCGCCAACACGTGATTCTCCTGCTTCATTACCGCCACTACTGTGTGTACTGCCCTGACTTCGACTTTCACATCGCGTCGGCCAGCAGCGTTTGGGGATTTCTATTCAAGGCACTGGAAATAGAGGCAATACAAGGCTGCTGTGTAACGCTGCACTGACGACATCGAAGGCTTGGACGGTAGGCGCTGCTGTCAACAACTGTCTAGTGCCTCCTAGAAGGGTATAGCACTCGAAAAGGGATACTTGGTACGTGAAAACATTTGCTGCATGACTTTGAAATCTGACTTGTATATGTTCAGTCGGGATACTTTATTTTTCAATTCACCATGACTCTCGACATCGCCACGCCAGGAGGCTCCAAAAACCGTCGGAATGCTCCCGCCTCTGCTGGAACACCTCCCCACTGGGCAGACTTTTATCGATTACCTGTTGAGAACGATATCATAGCCGACACTGAGTGGATCTATTGCCTATGGACCGTCCTGCACCGCGCTACTCCTCCTTCGTACTGTACCTTCAGCGAGCTTGATAAGACGGTGTTAAGAATCAGAGTATTTAGAGTAATACACGAGATAATGAATATTCGAGTAAAACCCAAGTCGTGAGCGAGGATGTCCGAAAGCCAAGTTCCAACCACCAAGAGGGATCCGATATGGGTGCTAACAAGCGCTAGGCGTAGTTAACGGGGCGTCAGCAAGCGCTAGGCGTAACTAACAGGGTTTCCAACAAGCGCTAGGCGTAGTTGGGAAGCAGTTGATTGGCAAGCGCTAGGCGTAACCGATCAGGGATGCTTAAATCACACAGTTAAGTGGACGTTCGAAGATGGGTAAAGTTAGATTAAGAGATCCTAATACAATGTCAGGTAAGTATTTATACACTACTAGTAAAGACTCGAGTCAGTATTATTCTACAAGATTCCATCGCATTCCAGTATTAGCAAGAAGAATAGAGAAAATATGAGAAAATACCAGTAGGCCGAGGTCAAGACCGAGAACGCCGAGAGAAAGCATGTGTTGACTCATGCACGACCGGAAAAGGCCCGATATCCATAACAGACGGCTAGGAAGTTGTGCAGTCTTCTATCTTTCCGGGAAGAGGGTATCTCTCTCAGGCTGTAAGTGGGAAAGCCAGTCTCTTTCCTTTACCTGACTCGACTTCAGTGTCATCAAGGTGCATACACGCACAAAAACACTTCATGCCATCTACGATATCCTCGAATGCCAAGGGTACCTTCAAAGCGTCTTCCCTGCACTCATCAACGACATTCTCCAGGAAACGAAGGCCTCCGAATCGGACTGTGTAACCTTCAGTGTCGATCTTCGCCGTCAGTGCAAAAATTTTGGGCCTATTTTGGAGCGCAAGATGTCGAAGTTTGCAAAAGGTGGTCATTAGACAGCATGGAGTCAGCCAAATCACCTTCCTTCAATCATGCGACGCTCATCCCTCTCTCATTACAGAATCTCAACCTCAAGAATTGCGTTATATTTCTCAATTGTCTCATCCGAGACCTGTTGACACTAGCTTTTGTGTCTGCACTTTGGACGTTCGCTCTGACTTTTTTCGGTATCCCTCCTAAATCTCGAATCCTCGACTTTGAATGTATTGTTCTGCTATTCTGTCCTTTGCTGGCCATGATAAGTGAGTCTTTCTGATGCGAATGGTCGTTATGTCACTGCTCAATTCCGCCTAGCAAGCGATGCAAGTTCGTGTGCGCAAAAGATTGTCTCCTACGTAGACACCATTAGTACGGACACATTCAAGCTCATTTGGGCTGTGAGAGATATGGCGGGACTGCTGGCTCTCATAGCCGAGTCTGACCGTTCACCGCTGACGGATGTGTCTCATGCCAAACGATTCGTGGAAGCTTTCCAAGCTTCGGTATGTCAAGTCTTCGTCCCGTGTTTGTTGATTGAACTGACTACTTGAAAGTTCTTGGGAGGACACTCAGTGTTATTGGATCTCCGGTACTGGTTACAGGGGTTGCCTGATTGGCCCGACGCAAATTTCGTGGCGCATTATTGGGATGATCGTGATTGTAACAACGCCGACGATGACGACGACCGACCTTTCATGGACCCACCGTTGATTGCTTAGAATATCTTCCGGGTTCCCTCATGTCTCTCTATTCCGCTATTGTGGTGACCAGCATCTACTACACAAAGGCGGTAACAACAGGAGCATGCGACGGCCTCATAAGCATTGAGATTGCACTAGTGAGGCACGCATTGCTGTACATGTTCTTGTCTCTTCGGGGGACGCCCTTTTCTGTGATTCTCGGACGCCCATGAAGCGGAGATGAGTGGATGTTCGGTTTGGACTACTTCCGTGTATGGCTTGCTAATTACCTTACTCGAACCCTTTGTAACTTAATGAGGTCTCTGGTTATATATTATTGAATACACCTATGCGGTTTTTACACTCATGTCTCCTTGTAAGCTTGGGTTTCATTTAGCCAGATACAGAGTGCGATCGTGAATAAAACTTGGATACCCGGATTCCAAGTGAGAACTACAAACGATTGAGCTCATGGGCAATTACGGATACAACGGAACGTTAACACTGAGGCTCACGTCATGACAAGGCCTGATATATCGAGTCCGTTGCGGTCCTGCTAGAGATATATGTGAGAGGGGTAGTGACTGCTATGGCGGTCCTTGTGTTTCTAGACAAAAGATATTGAGGCACAACTTTCACGAATCAGCGAAATCCAGCCCGATGTTCAACCTGCCTCGCCGGACAAAACGCTTAGCTGTATGTCACCCTGGTATTCTAGGTTCCTCAGATACAACAGAACCGTACGAATCTACTTCAACTGCACTACTAAGAAATGCAGGTGCTTCACACTTGCGCGATAAACAGAGATTACAGTCCCACCATATCATTCATCAGAATCTATCCCGGGATCTCCGTCAAACCTGCTGAAGTGAAGCTCAAGTCCCTCGCCTCTCAAATGATTCAAGGCAACCTCATTAAGCTCGTAGCTCCAGCGGAACCCTCGCACCAATAGATCGAGCCTGACGAGGCGTCGCACGTCGGACCGACAACGCACTCGTGAAGCAACTATGTCGACAAAGGCTGAATCAAGAAAAGAGACGCGAGTGTAATGGAGAGAATACAAGTAGATGCCGAGTTCTTGCAGGGATGGGACGATGGTATGTTGAAGTGACCCATCTACGAGGTTCATCTCGCTCAATTGTCTCACAAGAGACACCATGATGGGGTCGTATTCATCTTCCCACTTGTGGAATTTGATGACGAAATCCTGTAAGCCAGGCATGAGTCGTATGATGTTCGCGAGATCATCGTTTAAGACCACATCGATGAGGTGTAGCCACGTTAGGAAACATTGGGACTGCACAAGCATTTTGTGGAGTGCGCTCAGTGCATCCACAGGGCATTTTATCAATTCGTGTCCTGTCCGGAATGTGTCACACCCGGTTGTTAGTGTAAAACCCTTCAGCGATGGTAGTACCAGGCTGCGCATAAAACTCGGTGAAGAGGCCGAAAGTTCTTCGACTGATCTGGACATGACGCCAGGGGCAGAAACCGGCGTGGGTATCAGGCTAACACCGTAGTCGTTATAGGAAAATGAACGAAGTTTTGGAGCTGATCTGATGATGTCAAGATACTTGGGGGTCCACCGGTCTCCAGCAAAGGGTCTTTCATCAGAGAAAGACACAAGATTGTCGACTGGGAAATGAATGTTGGCTTCTGGGGGCAGGCCTTTGAAGTACAACTTTTCGAATTTGGGGGCGATTTCGAAGGCATGAATATCTCCGGACTGAGGTTCAGTGCGGGAGCAATAAATGTATATGTCTCTAAGACACTCAGTCTTTCCACGAATGAGAGAGTTGTGGAAGAAGAACTGGGGGGACCACTATTTCGATCGCTCTCCATCGGTTTGAATGGGCGACCAGGATATGAAAACATCGCTCCATCACTTTGGTTTGTAAGGCACCCGCGTCGGCGTCGTAAAGTTCTAAATAAAAATCGAGTGGATGATTACGGGAGCGTTCAAGGATGACGCGGAGCATTTCTACTAGAGCGTCCACCTTCAGAGAAGCCCCAAGCATGAGGCGGAGCGGAATATCCACTGCAACGGCGGCCCATAGCTCCGGATAAAATGCTTCAATAACATTTCGCCACGACCTGCACACTTGGCCAAGATGCCACGGCCCCTCCTGAACAGTGAAGACGTTGAATCCAAAAACATGCCTCCCTGGGAAACAGCTGCCCAAAGTTTCATTTTCCCGTGAACGGCGTAGAATTTCCATCGTGATCTCCGGGGGAATGTGACGTATCGGAGACAATGCTGCTTTATAGTCATCTTCGAACGACTGGAGTTGCAACATTTGACTCTGCAGCACCGCAGTAGCATTATGGAGCAAATCAAGATCGCTTTGTAGCTCAGCGAGAGCTGTCTTTACACTCTCTAATAATGCCTTCAGACCAGCAGATTGTAGAGGTGACGGCGCGTCGTTGGTGCGCAGAAGGAAGGCAACATCGGGTGGATGAGTGAAGGTTGATATCCACTCATGTCTGGCCAGAATCTCCTCCAGAGTGGTGGGAATAGATTGCATTATAGCCTGAAATGGAAATATCAGTATCACCGCAACAGTAATAAGCATGTTGTACGTACAAGTGTTATGCGATATCTAGAGTGTCGGAACGATTTATTTCGCTGGTGGGATGTATAGATAGTTTGACGAGCAGCACAAAGAGCGAGGAATCGCGGTAACAGGGAACACGATTGCAAGAAACGAAAAAAGGGGAAACTAAGTATTTTCAGGTCACGTTGACGCGAGCGAACGTAATGGAATCCTTCACCGGCGAAGCAAGACTGGCTGGACAATAAAAATAGACGTCCACCCTAGCCAATAGCGGACCATCCAGCGTGAGGACTTGGCGGCGTAAGGAAGTCGCGAGATGGATGGATCCAAAATCTGAGTAAAGTTCCCACGCCACAGACGCGTCACCGGCACTTATAGAAAGAAGCTCAGCACGTGATCAAGCTCTATTCGAACTTCTTTCTGAGTTAATTTTCAGGCCAGTGACTTTGATTCCTACCACCACCATCCAGATGTCGCCTTACGACTCTACAGGTCACTCCTACTGGAATGACTTCTATCAGCTCCCCGTCAGCAACGGCGGCACCGCTGACATCATGATTCGCTTCCTGTGGAGTGTTCTCCATTATGACTACGATCTGTCGTACAATGCTGCCGAAGACTTTGCATCTGCAGCTATCACACTGATTGATCTCGTCTGGTCGCCCTCCTTTTGGAATTTTCTGGTCTGGCCGTAAGTAGGAGGCCTGGAAACATTAGTTTATCTTCAGCTAATTCATATACAGTTTTACCCGCCCACGCATCACAAGAGTACTGTGCGCCATCGACACCGTCCTTGACTCCGAGGAACATCTCGACGATACTTGCCATGACCTTATTCGCGAGATCTCCCAAGAAATCGACTCTGGTAGTGTGGTCTTCAGCGCTAGTCTGCGCGATCGGTGCGAAGCGGCGAATTTGACCATTGAGCGTGAGACGCGGAGAATGCAAAATGCAATATATAGACTGCGCAGGGTTAGTGCAAACATCGTATTCATTCATTGTGCTCACGTGCCACACAGGACTTCGATCCGACGCGCTTGTGTTACATCTACACCCGCCTCAGTTTTGTCTGTGTAGGGTTATGCGCGGCAGTTTTGTTTCCGACGCTCGTGGCCTCGCTTCTCTTCACCCTCTCTTCCAAATACGAGATTCGTGGCTTCACTTTCGCCTTCCTGATGGGATTTCTGGCACAAGAGGGTAAGTGTGGCTGTTCGTTCAAGTTGGTTTTCACTTACGCCTGCTTAGAGTCTCAGAGAGAGAGATACTTGAACAACATTGCTACGAATAACAACAGAGTAAACATGGAGGCTATTACATATGTATGGGCTTGGAGGGACATGCGCGGGCTTCTTGCGCTTATTGCCGAGTCGCAGCTGTTTGACGTCCCCCACGCAAAGTTGTTCTTGGACTCTTTCCAAACTTCGGTATGTCACCCCTATTCGGTGTTGTATCATATTGAATTTCATTCTAGTTCATGGGTGGGGGCGTAGAATTATGGAAGACACGGTCAAAGATTCGAACCCTGACAAAATTCGCGGACAAGGTTCGAGCCATGAAGAAACAGGATGCGTACGACGACGCCACGGGCTCATTGTTAGCACGTCCTTGGTATCGTAACGCTGCTTTACGACTTGGTCGTTGTATTCGGGAAAAGTTCTACACACAAGTCTCCGGTTCAGATTCTCGCCAATAGCGGTCAGGCACCCTGGATACAGCGCTCAGAGCGTCTTTCCCTGGATTCCGAGGCCTTAGGACCCGTTTCTTGGAGTGATTGTTCGTTTCTTGCAGACGAAGGACCGTGCTGATAGCACCAAAAGCGGAGCTGAGCGGAGGAATGCGATACTGACTTCGCCCATCTGAGAGATGGGTACCTGGGTTCTCAGACGTGCAGGTGAAAAGGACGTTTGGTCCAGACTGTCTCGGTGCTACTATCCTCTTCGAACTCTTGTAGCCTAACGGCCTCTCTGATTATATTGAATGCAATATATTATGCACATGAAAAGAGAGCCCTCGCGTTGCGCATGATCGTACTATTCTCTGATGCTTCTACGTTCGGTATCCGGAAAGGAAGGTGTTGTTCAAGCAGAAGATCGAAGAACTGGAAACAAAGCGGACGAGGATCCTCAGGTACACGACACATAGTTGAATGTCTGGCTTTGACGCTACCCTTCTATAGTGCATCGCGCTTCGTCTGGCTGCCTTCTTTACATAATACACCTAACAAGCGATTTTCTCGAGATGTTGGACTATTAATTGATTATTGAACCGGGCTCGTTTACCTAAGTATATGATGGAAGCCTTTTTAACAACAATAAACGGAATATACTTTGCTATCTCATTTCTGTTCTCGATGTTCCTTCCTTGCATGATACGGTCATTATTCCGGTGCCAATCAAACAAGACTCGACGTATGTACAGCAGTCAATCATAGTTGAAGATATCAGGCATCTGACACTGGGAGCCGAGATGCACCAAAAGAATAACAGGTTTCGCAAGCATCGTTCTGCACTAGAAAACTCCCGTCTGCTAACTGCCGTTATTGCGAGATACTAAACTAGAGACTTCCGCGTAGAGGCGAGCCAGGACAGCGCGACCAAGTTGGAGAGCACCGTTGCGATACCAAGGACGTGCCGTTGATGAGTCTTCGTGCGGATCCTGTTCCTTCATTGCTTGAACCTCGTCCACGAATTTTATCAGGCTCTGAATCTTCGACCGTGTCTTCCAGAATTCTACATGTCCGTCCATGAACTACAATAAAATTACTATACAACAAATGTTTCACCAAAAGAGAGAACATACCGAAGCTTGGAAGACATCCAGAAACTTCCTTGCATGTGCGTGCGAGGCGTCAGACAGTTGCGAACCTTCCAACTTAGCGATGAGCGTGAGAAACCCGCGCATGTCCCTCCAAGCCCATACGGACTGCAATACCGTATAGTTTAACTTGTGAAGGGCGCAGGCGGTATCGTACATGGGTATCGATGCCCCAAATCCTAGAGTTATTATGCATAAACACCCATAATTTTTTCAAAAGAGCAGGCAACCATACCCTCATATGCCAGATAGCCCAAGAGATAGGCGAGCGTAAATAAACGAATTGCCCATTCCTGAGAAACATCGGGAACGAAAAACGCGGCCACTATCGTCAAGATGAAAACTAGGGCGCATAAAATCCCAGAGCACTTGGCGAAGCGCTGGTAGGCTTCACGAACGCCCATCGGGTTGAAGTCCTGCATCGCGCGTGAGTACAATGAATGAATGAATATGATGGTTGCACTAACCTTGCGCAGTTTATACATCATAAACTCCATCCTCCACGTCTCCCGCTCGATAGTCAAACTCGCTGCTTTGCACCTATTCCGAAGACTAGCCACGCTACCCGAGTCGATTTCTCGGGAGATGTCGCGAATAAGTTCATAGCAGGTATCACCTAGATGTTGCTCAGAGTCCAGGATAGTATCGACAGTGCACAAGACTCTCGTGATATGTGGACGGGTGAAGCTGGATGCGCATTAGTTGAAAATAAACCCATGTTCCAAGGCTGCCGCTTACGGCCAGACGAGAATATTCCAATAGGAAGGTGAACAGACAAGAACAATCAACTCGATGGCCGCGGATGCAAAGTCCTCGGCAGCATGATACCGAACTTGAAGAGAACTGTTCTTGGGATGGAGGATATACCACAAACATTGAATGAAGAGGTCATCGATGATGTTGTTGTCCTGGATAGGTATCTGATAAAAGTCGGCCCAGTGGGAGTACCTTGTAGAATCGTAAACCGACATCCGGATGAGTGGTTGTGGTGGTGGTAAGAAAGGTAAGACACTTGGCAGAGCTCGAACTTGAGAACTAAGTTAATCACGTGCTGACAACCATTCACCTCGGAATCAATAAGTCGAATGTACAACGCGCGGCTGTCTTTGCTTATGTGTGATGTATTTCATGATATAATCAGAGAGGCCGTAAGTCACCAAGAGTTCTGAGAAGGATACAAGCAAGATATATACCGACCGAGACACGTCCGTTTCTGCTCCGCGGAAAGCCTGTGTCTCGTCGGAGGCAGATTAGATACAGTCAGTATCTCTTGCCTCATGGGCGATTCAAATATCAATGAGACCATCGCACGTTCCTATCGTTATCGCTGCCTGCGAGAAACCCTTCCAAACGCCTTCGTGTAGTGGACGGTAGTCACCACAGTAGTCAAGAAACAGGAAACAAGACATCCTAAGCAGTTGACTGCGCGGCGTCGCCGCCATCATTAGCGCCGGCACGCTTACAGTCGTCCCAATAGTGCGCCGCGAAATCTTTGTCGTGCCAATCAGGCAGCTCCTGCAGAAACCGTCGGAGAGCTGATAACAGTGAATGGCCACCCAAGAACTTGCAAGTGGTTGGTTCATTAAACGGCAGAAAGTGACGCGGGAAGGAAACATGACGTACCGAAGTTTGAAAAGCATTTATGAATCGGCTCGCACGCGATGAATCGGTCAGTGGTAAACTGTCCGACTCAGCTATGAGGGCCAGCAGCCCCGTCATATCTCTCACAGCCCAAATGAGCTTGAAGGCGTCCGTATTCATGGTGTCTACCTGGGAGACAACACTGCATGCATACGAACTTGCATTGCTTGCTATAGGCAAGATTGAGCTGTGACATGACCGATTGCATTATAAAGACGTACTCATCATCACCAGCCCAGGATACATAGGCAGAATGGGACTAAAAACGTTGAGGAATCTAGAATCAGGAGCTATACCTCCAAAGGTCAAGGCGAACACCAAAAGTGCAAACACAAAAGCTAGTGTCATAATCCCCCGTAAGAGGCAATTGAGGAATCGAGCGTGATTCTTGAGGTTGAGATTCTGCAATAAGTGAAGATGAGCGCCGAATAATTAAAGGAAGATGATTCGACTGACTCTGTGTTGTTTAATGAGCACCTTTTGCAACGTTGACATCTTGTGCTCCAAAATAGGCCCAGCGATTTTGCATCGACGGCGAAGATCGACACTGAAGGTTACGTTGTCCGATTCAGAGGCTTTGATTTCCTGGAGAATGTCGTCGATGAGCGCAGGGCAGACGCTTTGAAGATACCCCTGGCATTCGAGGATGTCGTAGATAGCGTGAAACGTTTTTGTTCGAATATGCGCCGTGATGATACTGTAGTCGAGTCAGGTAAAGGAGAGAGACAGACTTTCTCACTCACAGCTTGAAGAGGATGGACTTGTCCCTGGCACCGGACTGCGTGAGAAGAGCGCATAACTCCCTAGCCGTCTTATCCAGTGCTCCAGAGGCACAATACGAAGGAGAAGCTGTGCGGTGCAGGACGGCCCACAGGCAATAGATCCACTCCGTGCCATCTATGATATCGTTCTCGAGGGGTAATTGATAAAAGTCTGCCCAGTGGGGAGGCGTATCAGCAGAGACAGGAGCATTCCGAAGGTTTTTGGAGCCTCTTGGCTTGGCAGTGTCGAGAGTCATTGTAAACGATGTCGAATTAGAAAATATGGTTGTTCAGTATGAAGAACGTATATATCGAGCTCAGTATCTCGACTGAACATATATATATACAAGTTAAATTTTCATCAACGTCAAGCAGCAAATGTTTTCACGTACGAAGTATCTCTTTTCAAGTCCTGTTATAGCCTTCCAGGCTTGGACATCGACAGTACAGCGCTACACAGCAGACTTGTACCGCCTCTATTTTCAGTGCCTTGAGTAGAAATCGCCAAACGCTGCTAGCCGACGCGACGTGGAAATCGGAGTCGGCGCGGTATGCACGGTGGTGGTGGTATTGAAGCAAGAGAATCACGTGTTGGTGGGCAACTCGCGTCAGACTCACTGTGCCGTCAACACATTTAGGTAAAATAAAATTTTCAATTACATAGGCATAACGACTACTACAACTAGCACCAAGCGACTTCGAGTTGGTCATTGTGTACTACAAGAGCTGAACCAGCAAATTTGCTACATATATCGACGATGGCTGAGTAAGAAACACAGTCCTTCAGAGTTCGCGGGCTGTTACAGAACGATCATGCTGAGGCGGTTCACGTCATGACAAGGCGTAGACCACCACTATTGCAATCCATGAATTTCCAGAGGACGAACACTCAGTTAAAACTTCGGATCCAGGCTGACGATTAACCGGTCTCCTTGAAACAAACCATTCAGCCATATGTCCTAGCTGTTTTCCTCCTATACAACTGAACCGTACGTTATTGCTTCAACAACATTAGTAAGGAGTACACGAGTTTCGCACTGACATCATAAACAGAGAGAATACAGTCCAGCCACATCACTCATCAGAATCTGTCGCAGGATCTCCATCTTCCGCGGTGAAGTCAAGCCTAAGTCCCTCGTCTTCCAAACTGTTCAAGGCAACCTCGTCAAGCTCATAGCTCCAGCCGGCCCCCATCACCCATAGATTGAGTCCGGTGAGACGTCGCGAGTCGGGCGGACGACGCACTCGCGAAGCAACCATGTCAACAAATGCTGAATCAATGAAATAGACGTCAGTGTACTGGAGGGAATACAGGTATATGCCGAGTTCTTGCAGGGACGGGACCATGGTATGTTGAACTGACCCATCTACGAGGGTCATCTCGCTCAGTTGTGTCACAAGAGAGACCATGATGGGGTCGTATTCATCCTCCCACTCGTGGAATTTGATGACGAACTCTTCCAAGCTAGGCATGAGCTGTATGATGTTCCCGAGGCTATCGTTCAAGACCGCATCGATGAGGTGTAGTCGTGTTAGAAAGCACTGGGACTGCACGAGCATTTCGTGGAGTGCGTTTAGCGCACCCACAGGACATTTTATCGCTTCATCTTCCATCTCGAATACACCACCCGCGGTGGTTAGCGTGACACTCTTCAGCGACGGTAGTACCAGGCTGCGCATAAAGCTTGGCGAAGACGCCGAAAGTTTTTCCACCGATCTGGACGTGACGCCAGGGGCAGAAACCGGCGTAGGTATCAGGCTAACACCGTAGTCGTTATAGGAAAATGAGCGAAGTTTTGGAGCCGATTTGATGATGTCAAGATACTTGGGAGTCCACCGGTCTCCAGCAAATGGTCTTTGATCGGAGAAAGACACAAGATTGTCGACCGGGAAAGGGATGGCGGCGTCTGGGTGCATGCCTTCCATGTGCAACTTTTCGAGTTTGGAGGCGATTTCGAAGGCACGAATATCTCCGGACTGAGGGTCAGCGCGGGAGCAATAAATGTATATGTCTCTAAGACGCTC
Source organism: Armillaria altimontana (assembly GCA_022818075.1). Lineage (NCBI taxonomy): Eukaryota > Fungi > Basidiomycota > Agaricomycetes > Agaricales > Physalacriaceae > Armillaria > Armillaria altimontana. The sequence goes on from JAIWYR010000009.1 coordinate 1,658,912, forward strand.
AGTCTTTCCACGAATGAGAGAGAGTTGTGGAAGAAGAACTGGGGGGACCACTATTTCGATCGCTCTCCATCGGTTTGAATGGGAGACCATGACATCAAAACATCGCTTCATCACTTGAACTTCTCCCACCTCAGTGCCGTCAAAATAAAAATCGAGTGGATGATTACGGGAGCGTTCCAGGACGACGTGGAGTATTTCTACTGCGTTCGCTTTCAGAGGCACTTGAGGATAGGAGAACGGAATTTTCACTGTCATGGTGGACCACAACTCCGGACAAAGTGTTTCGATAACATTTCGCCACGAGCTACACACTTGACCAAGATACCACGGCCCCTTCTTAATAGTGAAAACGTTGAATCTAGGAACATGCATTCCTGGTAAATGGTAGTCATTTTCCCATACGTGGCGTAGGATCTCCGACGTGACCTCCGAGGGAACGCAACGTATCGGAGAAAATGCCGCTTTATAGTCATTTTCGAATGACTGGAGACGCGACATTTGATTCTGCAGCGACGCGGTAGCATTATGGAGCAGATCAAGGTCGCTCTGTAGCTCTGCGCGAGCCATCTTCAGTTTCTCGAAGGACGCCCTCAGCGAAGCAGATTGTGAAGTTGATGGCGCGTCGTTGGAGCGTAAAAGCGAGAGGACATCGGGTGAATGTGTGAAAGTTGATATCCAGTTATGTTTGGCTAGGATCTCCTCCAGAGTGGTGGGCATTACGACCTAAAATGGAAATCTTAGTCAAAAATCAGTATCATCATTGAAGTACTCTTAAGCACGACGTACAAGTGTTGAGATATCTGGAGTCAGAACGATTTGTTTTTCTGGTGAGGTGTGTAGATAGTTTGATGAGTGGAACAGAGAGCGATAAATCGGTTGCAGTAGCAGAGAACAAGAGAGTACAAAGAGAGTAAGTTATGTAGTCGATTGTTCATACGTAACGGACCAAACTTGGAGACTCATACCGGCATATCTCGGCATCTTTCAGTGGCAACGGTTCGGCTTATATTGTGAGTGGTCGGCATGTGCAGATTTCGACACAGCACGGCATCCTCTCAACTCACAGATAAAATCACTGTGTACTGCTGAGTATACGATGTTTTTTAGTCGTCGTCGCAAGGGAAAATTCGAAGCCGAGATGTAGCTAGAATGTGCTGCAAAGTGGAATTCTCCTGCACACGCTGCTGTGCCGACCAAGGGGTCTCCGGGATTTCATTCCGTGATACAGGGTACCCCCGTGGGAAATGTCATGTGATCGCCCAATATGGTGCGTGACGCGCCTTTTATAGTATTTTTGTCACACGGTCGGTCGGATTTTTCAAAAATGTTTTTCAAGAAGTGCTCAAAATGCGGTAAAACACCTGGTACAATAGTCAAAAATCGGGCGAATTTTTTGTGATAAAACAGTCCATATCTCTGTAACGGATGAGAGTTATGCATTAAAATTTGTACTCCTAGACTTCTCTTACACGTATCTTTCATTTTAGGACAGGATATCCTTCCACAAAATTTTTGAGACCCCTTGGTGCCGACAGCCCACAGTAAGTACCAATTCAAACCAATTTCAAACGGCTCGAGAAATGGTATTGAACGCTGCTTGGGCTTTGTGGGCGGATTTTTAAATGAGAAGTTGTAATTTGTAGATAAGGAGCGTTTAACGCTAAAAAGCGGGCATGAGAAAACCAGTGATACATAACTGATAAACTGAGGCATCAACGACGAAATTGCGGCAGGAACATCCGCGATGTCGATAAAAAAAATACCATGGTACAACTGAAATTTTACGATACTGTGAGAGTCGACAATGCTTAGACTCTCTCGGAGTCTCGGAAAATTCCATTTTTATTTTTTCATGTACATTTATTTTATCTAGATACTTACAGCAATAAGAAGTATGCCAGTTCGGTACCCTTTTCACCTGGCTTGAACATTTGAACCCTCAAATAGCCAACAGAAAGTCGGTGCGTAGCAGTTTTGCAAGCGTGGTAGTAAGTTCCAGACATTGACCATTCTCATACTAAAGGCCGGAAAGCGTCGTATTAAGGTAACACAGGACGTGATACCTCTTACATGTAAGATCGAGGTTGAACAATCGACTCAACACCGGAGAAGAAGATTGTGACTGGACACCCACCCAACTCAATGCGGTGGACTATCCAGTGTGAGGGCTTGGCGGTGTAAAGAAGCTGCCACAAGGCCTTCTGTCAGTGTGAGGGACAGAGTGGGCCCGGGCCCGTTCCCACACCACAGACGCGTTACCGGCACATAAGGAAGAAAGGTTTCGTCTCAAGGTTGAATTCAACACGCGACGTGCCTTGGAAAGTCGATTACGGTGCTGGGTGGCGATGAGGGAACAAGATTGGCCGGAGAACAAGAGTGCCACGGCAAAGGGGGAGGCAGCGGAAGGGGAGACGGCGTTACGGATGAGATCATACGCGTCAAACAGAGAAGCGGCGTTGGTAGCGGAAGAGAGGGTGGCACCTGCTAGGATGAGGATAAGGGAATTGATGACGACCGCGAAGCAAACGAGGGAGATGACGACGTCCGCCATCCTATGGTACAGCTGTGTCTTGACAAAGGAAAGCGAGTTGTTGGTTGGTACTTGTGTTGGGCCCATGGGCGGTATGCGGAAGACGAACCGAATCCGTTGTTTGAACGTCTGACCCTTTGGTTTCTCCGCGTCGAGATCGTCCGACGATTCAATACATGGTCCCGTGTGGCCAATGCCGAGCCAAGAAAGAGACTGTGCGACATGATCGTTGCTCCTATTATGCCCACGACGTATACACTGCCCCATCCTTCACTGGGCCAGTGAATGTTCACGCGGGCGATGATGATGCACATGCAGATCAGGACTGTAATCACCGGTATGGCTATGATCACCTCAAATATGCGTACAGGCCGCCCGCGGAGTGGGTCACCCGTGGGGGTGCTAGAGGAAGAGGATAGTGACCACGCGTCGAACTTCTTTCGTTGGCAGCTGGTGGATCCTCGTACGGATTCGCTTACGTTCCATTTATTTCCGAGGAGATACGTAACACCGTACAGTTCCTAGTCACGTCCCGTACGAGCCCCGCTTGATATTCGAACGAGTGTGAACTGAGAAAAACATTTCATTGGGCCATACAAATCAATCTCGAGCCTATGTAGTCCAGCACCTCGTGTGAAGAGAAAAAGAGAAAATCGTCACGCCAGAAGAAGCGACATGAGAAGAACAGTAGCAAGTCACCGAGCCAGTCACCGACTCATCCCTTTCTCATACGTAATCTTCTACTGCTGAACGAGAATATCTGGAAATCGCCAATGAGAGACCAATCCCCGAAGCGGTAGACTCAGGAATGCGTGCAGTATCACTGGCTTGAGTGTTGGTGGCGGCAACCTTTTGATGCTCAACTTGTCGAGAGGAGGTCGTCGGTAGGAGGTCGCTGCGAGAGTATCTTCCAAAGACCTTCTGGTAGATTCTAGTCATCTTGATACTTGAAAATCGAGGAATACGAGGAAAGATGCTTCGGCGGTGAGTCTGAGTCGACGGTGCTTGGTAAGGGATGTAGTGCGAAGTGTTGTCGCGAGGGGAGGTATCGCCGTGGTCGTTCCAATGATGTGCGCCAAAATTTTTGTCAGTCCAGCTAGGCAACTCTTGGAGCCACGACCGGAGATCCAATAACTCTTGACGTCCTCTCAGGAACTTGAAAAGGCGTCCGAATGAATAATGGAAAGAACCATGAGAATTATGACATACCGAAGCCTGGAAAGCGTTTAGAAACAGCTCCGCGTGGACCATATCGGACATTGGTGAACCTTCGGACTCGGCTATGAGGGTCAGTAACCCTGTTACGTTTCTCACAGCCCAAATCAGTTGGAATGTGTTGGCGTTTAGGCTGTCGACCTCTTGGGCAACTTCGCACGCAGGCGGGTGTGTATTTGATACTGAGCGAGATGAGCAGTAATCAGTCACAGTAGAAAAGACCTACCCGCCGTAACCGCGTAGACACCGATCACCCCAATGTATCCTAAACAGGTAGTACTAACAGATGAAGACTCGGAGGCAACCAAGCAGAACAAAAGTGGAAGAGTGATACAGTAAAGGATCACGAAGGCGCCGTAGCGGAGATAAGTAATAGTTTTGACGAAGGTTTTAGGGTTGAAATCCTGAACGATGAGGGATGAGTTTCGTATGACTGCAGGAACAGATTTGGACTGACTCTGTGTTGTCTGATAACTATCGCTTGCAGCATCGACATCTTGCATTCTAACTCTGGCCCAGCAGTTTTGCATCGACGACGAAGGTCGTCACTGAATGCCATTGTATCTGAGCCGTTGTCACGGATTTCTTGGAGAACGTCGTTGATGAGCCCAGGACAGACACTTTCAAGGTATCCTCGGTATTCGATAATGTCGTAGATGGTATAGAGCGTTTTCGTTTGGATGTGCGACCTGATTATACTTCGATACTTCGTGTCAGAAAGGCAAAGGGACGGGGACTGATGTTGGGCTTACAACCAAATGAAGCTGAACTTGAACGTGTGATACCTTGCAACATGCTTGCCTAATCTTCTAGACGTGGAGACAAAGCATCCAGCAGAACGATGATATTCTGTGTGGTGTACTAGGACTGCCCATAAGAAATCGATCCAGTCTGTGCCGTCTATGATATCGTTCTCGATAGGTTCTTGATAGAAGCCTGGCCAGCGAGGAGGTGTAGAAACAGATAGATGAAAAGCGTGATCGTTCTGAGTATGTTGTGGAAGAGAAGAGTAACTCGACTTGGCGCTGACGAGAGTCATGATAGAATATTCGAATCGGCAGATATAGGAATGCAGGTAATCAGATTGAATTGAATCAAGCGCATATACTGAACTGAATTTACTGTCAGATTCTCAAGACCGCCATGGAGAAAAATATCACTTGCCAAGTATCCCTTTCTCGAACAGCGCTAATAGCTAGACCGTCGTTGAGCAATCAATTGTTCGATGCCGATAGTTAAGCTGTATTGTATCGCCTAGAGTCGCGGCGCCTCGACTAGAAGATAGATAGGAAATCCTGGATGCCGCTACTGGATGCGACTCTGAGGTAGTGGTGGTATTGAAGCAAGAAGCACGTGTCAGCGACCGACTCCGATCCCTACGACCACGAACTTCCTCAACGCCGATACCAACAAGGCCAGCGCCGGCTCGTCACCAGGGAAAACCCTTCCCAGTATATAGACGACGACAAGAGCATATGCCTCTGGAAGAAAGGGAGGGCTGCGCTGTCGATGCAAAAGGAACGGCCGGCATCCTAGCCGCAGGAAGACTGAGTTGCAAGCATCCTTCTCACAATCCGCTTTCGTCGTTCGTCGTCGCGCATCTCGAACGGAAGGACCGGAAACAATGCAGAACGTCAGATGGCCTCCATCCTGCATCATCGACAAACGTCCGGCCCTGAAGAGCCCGCGACAGCTTGGATAAAGGTGCCTATTGCCTTTGTATGTACCGTTGGGTGCGTCGCAGATTGTAACCTTCGGCAACTGGCTGACTGACAGGACCACATCAGATTCAACGGTGGTGTTCGAATAAGTAGGTTTACAATAACCATGTGGACATCATCGGCACTTGTGTCGAAACAATATCAACGAAACGTGGAGTCCTGGGTCTATATCGTGTTCCATACTTCGACGAACTACCCCAATCCAAAGGTCCCGAAAGAATCCTTCAGCGTTGGGACTTGTGGCAGCCTACGCGTGGGACACATGCTTCGTAGGATGAAATGAATGTGAGCTCGTCGTTTGCCAAGATCGACTAACGAAGCCGAGTACGACTCGACCGCACTGCGATGCGTTCCAAGTATGAAATCTGGCTCCCTGCATTGAGACCTAGCGCTGGCATCACCATCATTACGCGTCTATGGCACCTCCAAAAGGCTTTCCTCTGGTTCTAGAGCACCTTACATGTTCGGCTCAGAGCCGAAGACGTACTTGTCGGTCGGATCCTCTCGAACTTCTACAGTGCGATTGGTGAGACGGTCGCACATAAGTTGCACGAGGCACATAGAGGTCAGAGGTAAATATATTCACACGCCACAGACGCGTCAAAACCACCATAAAGAAAGAAGCAGAAAATTCAAAGTCCTATTTGAATCCCTACAGATACTTCTCAAAGGACCGGACAAATCATGCACAGTAAATCCGGCGAAATCAAACCTCTGCCGATCTTGTCCTTCAGTCAACGCCTTCGATCAAGTGTACGTGGACCACTGGCAAACATCATCGTGCTAGTCCTATCCGAGGTCAGTCTCGCGGTGTGAGTATGGAAGAATCGTTTACACACTGATCATAGGTCCGTATCGAGAGGGAAACGATTATGGGCATCGCCCTACGCGTCAAAAGTGACACGCGCCATTCAAATTGACAGCTCTTATGGATCTGCACCCAAGTGTGAAGCTTGAAATTTCAGTTATCTGTCCCCTCGAAACTGATTTCGCTCGGTACTCCGATCCCTAGGTATATATACCTGTCTTCTCTCAGACATCCAAGTATCTGAAGAGCTACGCGGTCCTTCAATTTTCTTCACGATGTTCCAATGGTCCCTCTTTGTGTCTTCTCTGTTGGTCCTTGCGGTGGCCACTCCTACTAGACGCGATTGGCCGTCTGGTACCGTCGTGTGCGCCCCGAACGACACCCACACCCCTGACGCTGTGAAGGAAGCCGTACTAGTTGGGGCTTCTCGGACCTTGCCAGTCATTGGAGGCGGTGAGCCGAATGCCAGTACTATATATCAATCTGATTGCGCCGCGCAGAACTGGATTACCCTCGGAAGTTCAATGACGTTGATAATCTGCCCTTGCGGTGCCCTGGTGATAGCGATACGACCTTCTTTGCAGTACTTTAAACGATTTCTCGATTATGGTAGTGGCTGACGTTGAACTGGCAGTTTCCCATCCTCCATGAGCTGCCATACACCAATGGCGATCCAGGTCCTGATCGTGTCATTTACACTCTTGCTAAGGATGGGCCAGTGTACTGCGCGTACGTATTCGTCTTCCGTTCTACTACGCCGGCTCAAGCATTTTCTCAGTGTTATCACTTTCCGTGACGGAATTTCTGGAAACCCATTTGTTTTGTGTCATGGGTCTTAAGGACGTGTCGAAGATCTCGATAGTATGTGTCAGAGACTCTATGTATACGTCCATAACTTTTCAATTGATTTGTCCAATTAATTTCCTCAAAGACGATTCTCCTGAAATTAAATCCGGGTTTCTCAGCGTTGAAGAATATGAACACACCGGAAAGACAACAAATGGTAACAGACATCTGTAATTCTTACTCAGTAGACTAAAATATCGAGTATGCACAGTAAAGGGACCTCAGTATTAATCATTCTTCTCGAGAGGCCATCCTAGTTCACGCGTCGAGAGGCAGTACGAGCGCATTGTTTAAGCGAAGTACTGTACGTACCCATTTTATACAGCGTTTGGACGGGGAGACGGCTGTAGGTGTGAAAATCGCAAATGACGGAACCAGATGGTCCAGTCGAATTGACCCTTACATAGAGTCATTGGAACATAGCTTGAATATCGAACCACGGCAGTCGTTAACTCTTTTGATACTGGACAAGACACGCAGGAGATGCTGGGCACTAATCAAGCCGAGACTTGATGACCAGATTACATGTGATCGACGAGCAACGATGGACCACGAGAGGGAGCGACGTTTCACAATTTGAATATCAAGCTTCGATCTCTGTCGCACAACGCAGTCAGGATTTAAAGGCGCTGAGCCTCAGTCAGTATAGACAAAAATTGGTGATCCTCGCAAGTTGGCGGGAAACACATCTGTATCTTATGTAACAAGAATTCCATATAAGTAGCCAACCCATCGGTGGGTAAACGAACAACGTAGACAAGAGTTAAGGCGCAGCGGCCAAAGTACATAGTACATGCTTTATTAACTATCATCTCGAGAAGAATCACTTGCACTACTTGCGACTAGAATAGTCAGACAGGTCGATACCAGTACGGTACAGTTCGCTAGTCATCCGAAATGAGAATAACATTTCAAAGTTGGGCCATACATATCAATTTCGAGCCAACGCCCCGAGGGAAAAAGAGAAGATCGTCACGCCAGAAGAAGCGAGACGAAAAGAATAGTAGCAAGTCGTGCACCGAGCTAGTCAACTACTCATGCAGAATCCTTCGTGTCCTGGGCGGCCGTCCGAGTATAGCCGGAATTCGCCGTTGAGAGGCCATCTCCCGAAGCAATAGAAACAGGAATAGGTGCAGTAGCACCGGCTTCCGGTTTTGCAGTGGCGAGACGTCGATATCCATTCTGCCGAGATGAATCCGTCTGCAGCTTCCCGTTGTCGCGAGAGATCGCTCTAAGAACCTTCGTATATATGCGAGTCGCTGCCATACTGGAGAATGGAGAGATACGAGGAAGGGCACGCTGAGCCGACGGTGCTTGGTATGCGGTATAGCGGGTGCGGAGTAGTTTGTTGTCAGGGTCGTTCCAATGGTGCGCGCCAAAATTTTTGTCAGTCCAGCAATGCCTCTCCTGCAGCCACGACCTAAGTTTAGATAACTCTTCACGTCCTCCCAGGAACTTGATAAGGCAAATGCTCAAATAAACGACATGTGAAAAGAGAGGAATGACATACGGAAGCTCGGAATGCCTGTAGGAACCGCTCTGCGTGCAACACATCAGGAAACGGTGAACCTCCGGACTCGGCTATGAGGGTCAGCAGCCCTGCCACATCTCTCACAGCCCAAATCAGCTGGAATGTGTTGGTGTTCAGCTCGTCGAACTCTGGAACAATATCGTGCGCACGCGAATGTGCGTCGGATGCTGAGTGAGATGAGCAGCAGTCGGTCATAATTGGTGTCAGAAAAAGACGTACTGAAGGAAGTCGTGAACTGAACACCGAGCAACCAGGCATAAAATTCGGACTTGTGGGGCTGCCACAGCCAAGATCGAACAATGACCAACAAAAGTATCAAAAGGCTTCCGTAGTAGATATAATCCATAGTTTTGACGAAATTCTTAGGGTTGAAATCCTGAGCGATGATAAAGTTTCGTATGACTGTAGGAACTGATTTGGACTGACTCTGTGTTGTCTGGTAACTACCGCTTGCAACATCGACATCTTGTCTTCTAATTCTGGCCCAGCAATCTTGCATCGATGACGAAGCTCGACACTGAATTCTACAGTATCCGAGTTCTTGTCCTTGATTTCTTGGAGGATGTCGTTAATGAGCCCAGGGCAGGGGCTTTCGATGTATCCTCTGCATTCGAGGATATCGTAGATGGTATAGAGTGTTTTCGTTTCAATGCGCGATCTGATCAGACTTCCAGGACTTCGGGTCAGCCAAGTAAAGGAAGGGAAATGAACGTTGGGCTTACAAATGGACGGAAGTCACTTTGAATACATTCCTACACGTGGAATCAAAGCATCTGGAAGTACGGTGCGAATTTGAAGGATTTGCGCTATGTAAGATTTTCCATAAGGAATCGATCCAGTCTGCGCCGTCTATGATGTCATTCTCGATAGGTTGTCGATAGAAGCCTGGCCAGCGGGTAGATATGCAAGCAGGTGAACGCAAGGCGGGAGCGCTCTGAGTATCTTGTGGAAGAGAAGAGCCTCCCAACTTGGTGTCGTCGAGAGTCATCACAAAAGCTGTCGAATATGAATGCAGGCAATTAGTTTGAACAAGGCGAGCGCATGTATTGAGCTGGATTCTACTGTCAGATTCTCAAGATCGCCATGGAGAAGATTTTCACTCACCAAGTATCCCTTTTTCGAACTGACCTATACTGAGCTCCGCAGAGGCACCAGACCGTCGTCGATAGCGTCCAGCAACTAGCCCACAGTGAAGGTGCCTATGCGTAGCTGACTTTTGTCGCCTGTAGTTTCAGCGCCTTGGATAGAAGAAAATTCAAGATGCCGCTGCTCGACGCGACTCTGAGGTAGTGGTGGTATAGTGGTGGTAGTGAAGCAAGAGAATCACGTGTTAGCCCGACTCATCCTGGATCCTCGATTACGAACTCGCGCTGAATTTGTACCAGTTGAAAGAGCGAACGGTGTATAGCTATTTTTCAAACAAAACCTCCTCGCCATTCTGACGACAAACGAGATTGTGAAATCAGAGCACTAAGACATACGAGTCTTTTTAGGCGCTATTTTGGCACAAACCAACTCAGTCCAACTGTGGATGTAGAGTCAGAGGTCTGTAACTTGACTTGAGTGCGATGGTTGGAAAAGAAAATTTGCGCTCGGTTCGCATGGGCATCAGACCAGATCACGTGCCTCAACTCCTGTCGTGCAACTCCACGATGCCTTCGTGAGGCACTGGTACTGGTTTAATATTGTGGCGCGCAGTAGCCACGCCAGCTCTGAATGAGAACGTGCACATCTACCCTAACGAGGGATACTCTCCGTGAGTCGATTGAACATCCTACCACTTTTATTCTCACCTACACACTCAGATTTCACCAAGACTTTCCTGTCATAAAAACACACATAGAAAATGCCTAGTCGCAGCTCATTTTATTCAACAGTAATCTTTTGTCTTCACTTTTGCATTCATGTTCTCACATTATACGCTTGCAGACCCCCGCTCTGGTCTTCTCCGCGTTCTTTGCTATAGCTTTTTCTGCTTGGATTCTGAAATCTTGGAGTCGGCGTGCACTTCAAGGTAGATCAACCCCAAGCTTCAAAGGCGACGGAAAGCATGCGCCTCGCCCCCACTTCATGGCATTCTCTGTTCCTTACCTGTGTCGTTCGGCTCCATACGACTACGACCCACGAGGGTTTTGGGACTTCCCAGAACGAAAAGGCTGGATGCTTGATGGCAAAGGAGAGCATCGGAAATTTCTCAATGAAATTGTTTGGGATTTACATGACTTGGATTCCCAATATGCATGCCGAAGGCGATCTATTCCAGAAGAAATGCTGGCCAGGAGGCCTCAGGATTCGCTGACACTCAAAAGCTATCGGATAGATGGAAGCGTTTCGACTTTTGCAGAAGAAGTCGCTTTCCTTCAGGCATGGCTATTCTTTGGTGTAATCGCAGAGGTGTCCTCAATCTGCGGGTTATGCGGTTCAAGCGTTGAAGCCAAATGTGTCAACTTTGTCCAAGATGGACCAAGCATGGTCTCGACCTCAGTCCTGAATGACTTTGTGACCGAATGGCTAGCTTCTTTGAATGCTTATAACGCTGAAGAGCAGGCAGACCGAATAGCTCGCATGCTTAATGTCGTTAAACACGTCATGTCCCTCCAGACTATCATTTCCACGTATGGCGATCCAAAAAAGGCGGAAACCCGAGCGTTGGCATACTCCGAATGCAAGGTTCTCCTCTCCATACGCCTCGCCTTTCGGGCGGTCCTATTGACGTTGCTCAAATCGAGACGATGCGATTTGTCCGAGATTCGCTTTCTGATGAATCCTCAAATCCAGCAGTCGTTTCCCGCTAGGTGGGACGAGCTGAAGGATTTCGCGAGCAAACAATTACTGGCCAGTGGCTGGTGTAGAAGCGAGTGTAAGTTGTTGGAACGCATGGATGGCTCTTACAACTTTTTTGCCACATGTGTACCGCGCTGGCCGATGGACCACAGCAGATGCAACGACTTTATGTGCTTAGCAGATCAAATCAACGAGAATCACTACGTGCAAGCGCACGTGGAGCCGCATTGTCGCTGCGAATCGGTTGTCTTGGATCCTGAAAAGCTGAGAAGCATCCTGGAGAAGGGGAAGGTGCCAAGGGTCTTCATTGAGGATGACGATAAGCTTACCGCGAGCGAGGACCATCACTACGCCGCGATCTCGCACGTTTGTGAGTGTTACTCTCTTTCATTCATCGATAGTGATAATCCAACGGTTGTCTCCAAGGGTCTCATGGACTTGGGAACCCCAACGAAAATGCTCTCCCATTGTGCCAAATACGTCGTCTGCGTAAACATACCTCAAGTCTGCAGGGGCCGGGAGCATGTCGGCCAGCTGTTTGGATTGACACTCTTTGTATTCCTGTCGCCAAACATCTTCGTGCGTACAGGAAAAAGGCAATTGAGTTAATGGGGAACACGTATAGATGTGCGGACGCTGTATTGGTCCTCGATCGGGAACTCCAACGTGTAGATACTCAGCGAGTATCAGCGTTGGAGTCGGATCTTGTCATGGCTTTTGTAGGCTGGACCCGACGACTTTGGACCCTGCAGGAGGCAGCACTGGCACAAAAACTACATGTTCAGGTGCTTGATGGACTGGAACCAATACAGCCTGCGTTGGACGAAACCGAAATGCTCGTCTCGCAAGTATGTTGTCGTGAGGACATCGGAGAGCTTATTCGCGACAGAATACCCCCGCTATCCGTCTTACGGAAGAGCACCGAAGTCGAAACAAACGATTTCGGAGGTGGGTTTTCCATTGTCGTAACAAGAACTGCTCTCCAGTCTCTCTGCTTTGCCGTGAAACATCGCTCCACGAGTAAAATGGAAGATGAAGCGGTCATTCTAGCGATTACTTTGGGGATGGATGTTAAAGACTTGGTTGATATACCAGATGTGGATGGTAGAATGGCCAAGTTTCTCCAGATGACACGAGACGTTCCCAGCGATATTATCTTTGGAGATTGGGAGAGAATAGGTCATGCTCCGTATCGATGGGCTCCACGGTCTCTTCTCAATTTCCCCATTTTCCGGTTGGAATCCTTCGGACCACCTGGCACATGCGACTCGGAAGGCTTGCATGCTACTTATAAAGGGTTCATTTTTTATAACGCGGCATGTCGCCGACCAGTGGGAAGCAAATACTTTGCTATAGATCGCGCGAGTGGGATCAAGTACGAGTTTGATGTTTTGGGTTCAACTTCTGAGGTCAAGCTACCTGAAAGGCCAGCGTTGGTCTTCCGTCCCCAGGACATTAATGGGGATGTCGCGATTGTAGACATGAACCAAAAAAATGTCGCAGGAGATAGCCCGGAGCCTTTGGTTGTGCACATCGTGGGCTACCTGAAATTAGTGGCTTCGGGTGGCCTTTCAGGTATTAAACCGGACGACGTGTTAGAAGGGATCATGACAAGTAATACTCAAGCGTGGATCATAACATGAATAATTCAGTGATGTATATAGTGCATGGGAACTTTTGTCGAGAAGGAATGGCATGGAGAGTAGAGTTGTACGAACTACTAGAGTGGTCGCAACGTTCTTGATCTGCTGACTTGGAATATTTTGGATCACTCGCTCACGTCTTCGATGCACCCGTGAGTTTTTACATACACAACAAAACGAAGCAAGCACCATATACATACATTACAACACGCATCTCTGTCTCCATAATTTCCTATTGGCGAGCCACAGCTGTCAGAGAATCTTTGGAGTATCCGAGAATCCCGTTCCTCGAGGACAGAACCCCGACATCCAGAAAGCTTCGCACGACACATGGTTGGAAGTGCATTTCTCTCTATTGTTATTCAGAAATAACATGCATTCAATTTGGTAGATTGGACTAAGAAGCTTCCAGGAATCCTTTGAGGATCCGCAAATATCTATCGTTTCTCGATGTGCATCCGACCCTCGAGGAGGTACTTTTAAACGATTTCTCGATTACGGTAGTGATTGACGTTGAACTGGCAGTTTCCTATCCATCCCAACGGGCCATACATCACTGGCATTCCAGGTTCTGGCCGTGTCGTTTACACTTGTGCTATGGATGGGGTAGAGTACTGCGCGTATGTATTTCTCTCCATTCTACCGAGCCGGCTCAAACGTTTTCTCAGTGTTGTCACTTACCACGATGGACTTGATGGAAACCTATTTGTTTTGTGTAATGGGTCTTAAAGACGTACCGAAGATCTCGATAGTATCCATGCTGTGTCGTAAACTCTGTGTACTCCCCCATAAAATTTCCATTGATTTGTCCGGTTAATTTCTCCAAGATGACTCTCCTGGAATTGGATCCGGGATTCTCAAGTTACATAAAGAATATGAACACACCTGAAAGACAATAAATGTATCGCACATATCGCCAGAGTCTTGTGCACTGTTGATACTATCCTGGACTCTGAGCAATATCTAAGTGATAACCGCTACAAACTTATTCGCGACATCTCCCGAGAAATCGACTCTGGTAGCGTGGCTTTCGGCGCTACTCTTCGGAATCGGTGCAAAGCAGCGAGTTTGACTCTCGAGTGAGAGACGTGAGGGCTACTGGATATCATGATGTATCAGCTGTCCAAGGTCACTGCGAACACCGTATTCATTCATTGTACTTACGCGTCATACAAGACTTCAACCCCGCAGCGCGTTCGTAACACCTACCGCCGTCCTTACTCTGGAATTTTATGCGTCCCAGTTCTCATTTTGTCATTCGTGGCCTCGCTTTTCCTCACCATCTCTCCAGAAGTCGCACTTTGTGAATTTACTCTCGCCTATTATCGTAAAGGAGATGATACACGCGTAAAGGTACCAACTCAAACTTGATTTCGCCAATACAAATAGTCTACATGGAGATCCAAAGTGAGATGTGAATGGTAACAGAAAAATTCAACGAATCATTGATGAAATATACCTAGGCTGATTTCACAAATATGTTCGGCCCGAACTTCCTGACCGGCATCTCTCCGCCTTTCTGTCCAAATCGACGAGGGTGAAGGAAAGAATTCATCATACCACGACTCGCATATCTACTGAGCTTGAGCAGCCCTTCACCGATCTCTTCGCGGTTGTTCAGAGTCCCCACATGAAAATCCTCTCCGACTAGATCCTGCAGGCGGACGAGATATGTCTCAATGGTGTTGATGCATTCCATGGTAAGTTGGTAACCCAGCAGTACCTGTGCGGCGCACGTATCAGCTGAGGTACATCATCCAGAGGATCAACCTGCATGGATGACGACCAAAGAAGCCACTTGAAGGTGCGGAGGATGGGTTCGAGGCCGTACGACCCTCGCAGCAAGGCGATGAGTGGGCCATCAATGTTCGTAATGGTCGTGTCGAGAAGGGGGAAAACCCCCTCGCAAGCTGAGCATGTAATCGCATCGAGTCGTATTTCTCAGAAAAATAAGAGGGATCCGGCATGGAATCATGGAGTACGATATATGAGAAGCTTTCCAAGAGCGTCCCTATATCTGACCAAGCTGTGTGGACTGGAGTAAGGAAATCGATAGTAACGTCACGGAGGCGCTCAAGGATCGAGAGAATGGTTTCCTCAATCGAAGGGGTGCAAATAGCGGTTTGGATTATTAAGTACTGCACAGGATGATAGAACGACATCTCCGTGTCGGCGAGGGCTTTAAGTACATTTTGCATAGAAGGTAAGTTGCCTCCCGGTGTTTCCTTGCCATCCAGAAGATTATCAGCATCCTGTAGGACAGGAAAATGAAGATATCCCACCTCAGCACGATCCCGAGAGGTTAGTAGTGATGACATGAGATCGTCGGCAGCTCTGTTTTCCTGCAAAGAAATTAGTTTGACATTTTGAGGACTTGTTTTTCCGCAGAGAAGATTACCCGGTAGTACATCTCCAGCAGTGCTTAAAAGTGCCGGTGACGCGTCTGTGGCGTGGGAACTATACTCTGCCTAAAAGGCTTTGGATCCTACCCTCATCTATCTCGCAACTGCCTTAAACCGCTAAGCCCTCACGCTGGATGGTCCGCTGCGTTTAGTAGGGTTGGACTCGTTTGTGGTTGTCCGGCCAGTCTTGCTTCGCTGCTGAAGGATTCCATTACGTTTCACCCGCGTTAACGCCGTGGCCTAGAATATTCTGTTTCATTTTTTTCCCCTTTCTGTTCCCTGTTACCACGACTTACCACTCTCTGTGCTGCTCGTCAAACTATCTATACATCCTACCAGCAAAACAAATCGTTCTGACTATCTAGATATCACATAATAGTTGTACGTGCAGCGTGTTTATACTGTTGCGGTGATACTGAAATTTGACTGAAATTTTCGTTGCAGGTATAATGCAATCTACTCTGGGGGAAATCCTAGCCAAACATGACTGGGTATCAGCTTTCGTTCATTCACCCGATATCCTCTCGCTTTTGCACACCAACGACGCGCCATCACTTTTACAATCTGCTCGGCTGTGGGCGTCTCTCGAGGGACTGAAGAAGGCTCTTGCCGAGCTTCAGAGCGACCTTGACTTGCTCCGTAATGCTACCGCAGCACTGCAGAGTCAAAAGTCGCGTCTCCAGTCATTCGAAAATGACTATAAAGCAGCATTGTCTCCGATACGTCGCATACCCCCGGAGATCACAATGGAGATTCTACGCTACACAGGGAAAAGTGACAATTTCGGCAGCCGCTGCTCAGAAAGGCGTATTTCAGGATTCAATGTCTTCATCATCCAGGAGGGCCCGTGGTATCTTGGCCAAGTGTGCAGCTCATGGCGAAATGCTCTTGAAACACTTTGTCCAGAGCTATGGGCCACCGTGACAGTGGAGATTCCATTACTCCGCCAGCCTAGAGTCCCTATGAAGGCTGACATGGTGGAAATGCTCCGTGTCGTCCTTGAACGCTCCCGTAATCACCCTCTTGATTTTGATTTCAGATATCATGGTACTGGCTGGTATGGCGATGAAAGAGAAACCCAAGCAATGGAGCGATGCTTTGATCTTATGGTCACCCATTCAAAACGATGGAGAGTCGTCGAGCTGAGAATTCCCCCTTCCCTTATTCCACAACTCTCTCACATCCGCGGAAAGATCGATTCGCTCAGAGACGCATACCTCTATTGCTGTGACGGCCCTCAGCCCGGAGACATCCACGCCTTTGAGATTGCCCCGAAACTCGAAGCGTTGCGTCTGAAAGACATGCATCCAGAAGCCAACATCCGTTTCCCAGTCACCAATCTTGTGTCTTTCTCTGATGCAAGACCATTCGCTGGAGATCGAGTGACTCCCGAATATCTTCATGTAGTTCAATCGGCGCCAAAACTTCGGTCATTTTCGTACAACGACTACGGTGTCAATCCGGTATCTACGCCCTTTTCCATTCCCAGCGTTATATCCAGATCGCTCCAAGAACTTTCGGCGTCTTCACCAAACTTTATGCGCAATGTAGTACTACCGTTGCTGAAGGACGTCACGCTAACAACCACGTATGACGTGGACATGAGCGGAGGAGAAGGAATGATACAATGCCCTGTGGGTGTGCTGGGTGCACTCCATGCGATGCTTTTGCAGTCGCAATGCTCCCTAACACGATTGTGCCTCATTGATGTCGTCTTGAACGATAGCCTTGTGAACGTCTTACAGGTCATGCCTGACTTGCAAGAGTTCGTCATCAAATTCCACGAGTGGGTAGATGACTACGACCCCATTATGGAGTCTCTTGTGACACATTTGAACGAGAGGAACCTGGTAGACGGGTCATTTCAACATTCCATGGTCCCGTCCCTGCAAGAACTCGGCATCTACTTATATTCTCTCCAGTACACTCACGTCTATTTCATTGATTCAGCATTTGTCGACATGGTTGCTTCGCGAGTGCGTTGTCCGCTCCACGTGCGACCTCTCTCCAGGCTCAATCTATTGGTGATGGGGGCAGGCTGGACCTATGATCTTTATGGGGAGCTTGAGAATGAATTTAAAAGCTTGGAAAGCGACGGACTTGAACTTTGCTTCACCACGGATGATGTAGATCCAGAGACAATTTCCGATGAATGACGGGGCTGGACTGTATTCTCTCTGTTTATCGTGCCAATGTGAAAATCGTGTACTCCTTACTGACACTGTGTAGTAATGCCGCCTGGTTCAGTTGAATCGGCGGAATACAGGTAGGACATACGTCTAAAGGGTTTATTCGAGGAGACAAGTTGACCATCAGGCTGGATTTGAAGTTTTAGCTGAGTGTTTTTCGTCTAGAAACTCACGGATTGTTATAGCGGTGGTCTACTCCTCTTCGCGTCATTCTAGAGCAGGACCACAGTGGACTCTGCATTTCATGCATTGTCGTGACGTGAACCGCCTCAGCATGATCGCTCTGTAATCGTCCGCGCTCACTCATTTGTATGTGTTTCTAACTAGGAATCGGGGTATCCAAGTTATATTCATGGTCACACTGGTATTATCTGCAGAAACTTCCCACTTCAATCCTATCTCTGGCTAGGTGAAACCCAAACGCATACGGTAGTTGAAACCCGTTGTTCGAGGGAAGGCATGCACTTCAGGAGGTATGACTGTAAAACCTACGACGTCGACGTCGGCTATGTGACTTGAATTTTCAAAGTTGTGGTAACTGCATGCCCGCTCGATCCCTGCCTCTTTGTCTTAGTGGCAGTACTAGGTACACAAACCAGATGTAAACCAGAAGGATGTTTTTATTGATTCGGGAAAATGCCTCTCACTTCTAATTCTAGTCGAGTGTCGCCGACTCGCCGTATCATGCGGATATACTTATTCTTACTGGCAGCTATCGTCGTCTCCGAGATCAATCGCAACTGCTGTGATGAAAGCCAGTGCTTTATATAAAAGGATCTGATTTAGGATGTATTATTATTATGACAAGTCAGGTACACGCGTGAAGGTACCAACTCAGACTCGGTATTGCAGAAGTGTTGCCAATGCAAATGATATATGGTGACAGAAACGGTCAGTGTATCGTTGATGATAATACGGTGTTATTGCATAGATATTTTCGGCCCACGTTACACGTAGTTGACACCTTTCTGTCCAAATTGACAAGGATAAAGGAAGGAACTCATCATACCACGACCCGCATATCTACTGAGCTTGAGCAGCTCTTCGCCGATCTCTTCACGGTTGTTCAGAGTCCCCACACAAACTTTTCCCCGACAAAATCATGCAGACGGACGAGATATATTTCGATGGTGTTGATGCATTCCATGGTAGCCCGGCAGTATCTGTGGAGTGCCCGTATCAGTTGAGGCACATCATCCAGAAAATAAACCCGCATGGATGACAACCAAGGAAGCCATTTGAAGGTGCGAAGGATGGGTTCGAGGCCGTACGACCCTCGCAGCTCGGCGATGAGTGGGCCCTCAATGTTCGTAATGGTCATGTCGAGAAGTGGGAAAACCCCCTCGCATGCTGAGCATGTAATCGCATCGAGTCGTAGTTCTCAGCAAAATAAGCGGGATCCGACATGGAATCATGGAGTACGATATATGAGAAGCTGTCCAAGAGCGTCCTTATATCTGACCAAGTTGTGTGGACTGGAGTAAGGAAATCGATAGTAACGTCACGGAGGGGCTCAAGGATCGAGAGGGTGGTTTCCTCAATCGAAGGAGCGCAAACGGCCGGCGGTTTGGGTTATCAAGTGCTGGACAGAATGATAGAACGACGTCTCCGTGTCGGCGAGGGCTTTCAGTGTATTCTGCATACAAGTTGCCTCCCGGTGTTTCCTTGGCATACAGAAGATGATCAGCATCCTGTGCGACATGACTGTGAAAATCTCCTACCTCAGCATGATCATCCCACTGCGAGGCTAACAGTGAGGACGTGGCATTGTCGGCAGTGCCGTTTTCCTGTTTAAAATTAATCCTGGTAGTTAAATGTTAGACCTTCACTCACCATAAGAGACGAGGATGCGATGCCGGACGAAGTAATGGGGTTTTCAATGTGCAAAACGGTGGCAGAGTGGTCGCAACGTTCTTGATCTGCTGACATTGAATATTTTGGATCACTCGCTCACGTCTTCGATGCACCCGTGAGTTTTTACATACACAACAAAGCGAAGCAAGCACCATATACATACATTATAACACGCATCTTTGTCTCCATAAGTTCTTATTAGCAAGCGACAGCTGTCAGAGAATCTTTGGCGTATCCTAAATCTCGTTCCTCGAGGACAAAAGCCCGTTAGCCAGAAAGCTTCGCACGACACATGGTTAAAAAATGCATTTCTCTCTGTTGTTATTCAGAAATAACAGGCATTCAATTTGGTAGATTGGACTAAGAAGCTTCCAGGAATCCTTTGAGGATCCGCAAATATCTATCATTTTGGGATTTAGTTCTCGTGTGTTCATATCTCCGAATGGGCACATACCGATCTTTCTCCTCGTACATACCTAGATGCGAACTATTCACGAGCTTGACCCACTCGATTTTGGGGACTCTCGAGAGCCACGGCATGACGGCTACTTCCTGCACCTCGTCTTGAGGACTACTAATACACAATGTCGAATACGCGATCTTGTGTAAGACATCGACGATTGACCATGTCTTCAGGCTACCAGTGACTCGGAATTCAGATGGCCCTTGCCTATCCGCCAGTCAGACGAAGAACAAAAGCAAATAAAGTCAACTCACATGGTGTTGTACACGGTCGGGTTTTCCATGTACGCCTTGAATGACGTTACGACATCCGCGGGCCACTGGTCTAGGGTGCATACATGCTTCTTCATGAAGATCATCGTCCCCTCTTGGTACTCCTTCGATGTGGTCGTACCCTCCTGCTCGTGCTTCTTCAGCATCGCCACAAACTCTGGAGGGAACTTGTCGAGCAGGGAATCGACCCCTTCTTGGTAGAGCTCCATCGACGCTGGGGCGTTGAGAATAATCAAGCGGCGCAGGCCCTTTGGCGCGCGTGTGGCTGCGTATTGGCCTGCGAGCATACCTGCAAAGGCAATTATGTAAACGAGCGATGAGCGTCAACATCAAATTGTGCGCACCTCCCCATGATTGACCTAGGAGATCAAAGCGGTCGGCGATGCCTAGTTTGTCGAGAAGGTTGTCGAGCTCGTCCATGAACAACTCGGGCGTCCAGAAATCCTTTGGGGCGTCATTGAGGTGTGTTGACTGACCATTGCCTAACTGGTCATAGAATACAACAGGGATCCTGCGCACATATAGTCAGTTCATACAAACTGTGAGTCATGACAGATACCAACCCGGAAGTCTGTGTTATTTCCCTGTGAACCCTAAACGTATTGTCAGATTCGGGCGAGAGACACCTGGGGAAACATACAGTATGCTTCAGTATGGTTAGACATGTGTTGATGTAGCGGTGATACAGTACATACTATTCGTGGGTGAATCCAGGCCCTCCGTGAAGAGTAACGAGAGGAACCTTGCCACAATTGAGGTCACCGAGTACCTTGTAGTACCACGTCTTGTAGACTTTGGAGCCGACCTTGAAGTCTACTGTGCCAGTAGTTTCGGGGGACATGGTGATGGTAAAATCGATGCCGGTCTGCACAGCGTTCTTAGACACGACCGGGGAACGGCCGAGACAAAGTACGGGGTCTCCCCAAAATACCATCAATCTATCTGCGACGTACGTTAGTAAAAGGAACATCTTCAAATGAAAGATGAATACTTGGAATGCATCGAAACTGGAGCAGGATTGTTAACTGTCCGGTTTAAAGGGAAAACAAGAGGGTAAGCATTTCGAATGCATGAGGTCGCCAGTAAGGGAAAATATCCGGAAATTATGCTTATAAGGGATAGCCCATGGCTTATCTGTGGGATAATCCTGAGCGATTAATATTTGCTACTCATTTACAAGAAAGTGTTCAACTTGCCCATTTCGACGTCTAGCTGCGGAAAACTTTGAGGCCAGAGGACTTTCGCCTTCAAGATAGACGTGGGGACGAGATACGGATTGATGCATGAAGGCGTGCACGAATGGATTCGGGGTAACATCAATGGGTCCTGAACAAACGGTACCAATGACATTCCTCGTGCAGCGAGCAATATCAGACCATGGTAAAAGCCAGACCTTGCGTAGTACATCGGTGGTGAAGTTTTAAAGCAGCAACGATAAAGGCTCACCTGTGACGCCCACATAACCATGTATAACCAGCATGCCTCCAGCATCATTCTGCGCCCATTGGAAGGGCGTAGTTTTCGCTGACAGTGATAAGGCTAACAGCAAAAAGGCCTGTCGCCAGTTTTTGAAGGATCGTGAGATGGCTGGTGACATCGTTTATTCAGACAATGGTTCAACTGTCTTCCACACGACCGGTGTGCATAAGAGAGATCTGTTCATAGGATGAGGCAATGACAAGAGCTTCAATGGGGAACGAACCTATCATGTTGAGTACGGTTGCATAGGCTGGACATGCCAAGGCCGTCGTCGCGCTCCCCGCTGTTCGTCATGCACAATAACCTATTCGACGACACGAGCATCCCCCCTCTCGAAATCGGTCCTCGCCCAGCACTGTCCAAATCTTCTCGTCGAGCCTGTCGCCAGATGTCCAGTTTCGTAGGCAGCTAGAGAAATCAGAACACGGTACAGGCTCTTGGATGTAGCAGGCCTTCTGTTGTGTCTTCTGCACGTAGGATTGAGAGAGAAACATTTGCAGCGGTAGATTCTTCTTACGCGACCCCGTCAAGACGTGGAGCGTGGGAAGGAAGTGCCGGCATTCGAGAAGTTAAAATTCCGGCGGACTTGTTCCCGACCAAGTTCAACAAATTTGGGTGTAAGTAAAGTCTTTCCGTTTGTCCCCGATTCTTCTGCTCAAACTGCTACAGAAATCTGTCTCTAGTTATTCCCCTTCGCGCGCTTTGCCAGTGTATGCTGCTCTCCAAGTTTCTTATATCCTCTGTGACAAATAAGTATGTGTCGACGTCGTTACCAATCCGATGAGCACAGAACCTCCAAGATGGATAGAACTATGAGAGTTGATCGATACAAGGCCCAACGACAGATTGAAGTGGTATGAGAATCAGCATCAGAGTCAAGTCAGAGCGTATTGGCATTCAAGTGATAGATATCTGAGATTCAACTTCGATTCCTGTTGTACGCAAAGCACGCGTACGTACTTCCAAATGTCACTTTTTATCACTGTTTCACGCGCCGTCGATGATCTTTGTTTCAATGACCCTCGTCGCAACATTGGGATGTGGTAGCTACTTGGACGGATGCTTAATCCTTCTAGCTTCCGCAAATTATAATGCTGTTCATATTTCAAGTCGCAGGTCACAGTTCATGTATAACTTGTACAGCAGGTGTTTCTCCTTCGCCAACCTCTATTACAGAGGAACTATATATCTATCATGCTCTATCTCTCCTTCTTCTGCCCCTCAATGCCAACAGATGTCAACGAGCAGGAGCAAAAGCGGGCCGTCACTGCTGAGAAACTATATTCCGCCGCATGCCTGGAGCAGTGGAAGTTATGAAGAGAACCTGGTAGTATTGGTGCGCTATTTCGACGGTATATATCCACACTTTTCTCGACTGATAGCCAAGCACTGGCAGATGTGCGAATAACCTTTGGGCTCATTCTACTTGCCCATACCGGTCCGTTTTCTTCTCAGGGACCTCGTTCAGAAAAAGCCCTCCTCCAATAATATTCAAATCCGAATCGCGGAGGCACATTCCTCATACGCGTGCCCATCTCCCCTACCTACCCCAGGCTCCCCAGAGAAGAGGGAAATACATATTAACCATTAGGTTAAGCCCGTGCCCCGTGGACGCGAATTTTCAACTTCCTTTACACCTCAGGTCAGCATTGTCTTTCTCTGCTGGTACAATGTGCGATCCTCAGGTCCCGGATGTCCCTGGAGAGAAAGGGGTCCATTGACAACTCTCCTCTTTACAGGTCTATTTAAATTGATGGAGAAGGCTGATCCTCTCAGCTATACCCGCGATGTCCTCCAACATCCCTCTCTCGTTGGAGACCATTTTGCGTCTAGGGACTATTGCGATTTGCATCTACGAGCAAGGCGCTTTTCTTCTTTGATTCGCGTCTATAGCTAATTGCCGTTTCCGTGTTTTAGCTATATCCGTACTCTTCCTGCAGAATACAAGTTCTGGCGAGATAAAGGGCCTCAGATTCGACTCAAGTAAGTATGTTGTTTTGGTATTTGCTTCTTCAGGCTAATGAGATGCTCCTTTATTAGTCTCGTCCTTTTTGTCCTCATTCGTTACATCAGTATCATAACATTGGTTATCAGCAATGTTGGGTACTTTTCGCACTCATTTAGCGCAAAAGCTTGCAAGAATTTCTACATGGTTTCCGTCGTCATGAAAGGTCGGCACCGCCATGTTCTGATCTTGCGTTTAATTCACTCCGCCGTTCTAGTCCTGCAGACCACAATATGCCAATTCATCCTTGGGATCCGGTGAGTTTAGATCGACACTCGTAATCTCATGCGCTGATTTTCCGGCTAGAGCATACAGCATTTCTCGACGTTCTGACCGCGTCAGAATATTCCTCATCGTCTTCACTGTGATTATCACGGTATTGGAATGGTTCACGAACTTGTATGGTCGTATCATGATCCAGATTAACGGAAAGTGCGTCGCTCCTTCTATTATTTGAATCGAGATCTAAACGAGGCCCTTTTCGACAGCTGCACTTCGGGGAATGATCCATCAAAGTTGGTGAACTGGACGTTTTACATTTGGGCTATGTTGTTCGTCATTTCAGCTTTGAGCTTTCCTCTTTCTGTTGCTGATTTCGTTCTTTCAGATACGACATGGCAACTTTGGGGATATCTACCTACTATCTATTTAGGGTCAGCGCGAATGGACTATCCTCGTGAGCCCTGAATTCTTATCTCGTCTTCTCGTCTGACTTTTTGGTTACAGAATGACTGGTCTCGTGAAGGCCATGATTGTCGATGGATTGGGATATATCTTGATACTCACAGGTAGGCCGTACGCCCATCCTACCGTGATTATACTTACCTAGCCCAATATAGTGTCGAATACGTTGAACCTTGTCCTTTATCGAGCTTCCAAGCTCGATGCCCAAGCTGCTGCGTGAGTAACGCTATCACTATCCCACACAGTTGCACACTCATCCCACCACTCTCAGCGCAAGTCTCGGCTTTGCATTCACCTGGATCATGTCCCAAAACATCCTTATCAAAACCCGAGGTAAGTGTTTATTTATTCCCCACAACGGTCGCCGCCTAACCTACCAATTCAGATGCGGGTATGCGCTCCATGAAATCCAGGAACCCATCCAGCGGACGTAACAACGCGTTCTCTACTAGCCGATCGGATGATCAGACAGCTGGAGGTCCGGTGACGACCAAGGGTGGTATAGAGCTCGAGGTACAGGTCCGGATTGATCGCGAGCATGATAGTGCCGACGGGGGCAGAATCAAGTGGGACGACGCGAGGTCGGTTTGGGAGAACCACAAGATGGGCGTTTTGGCGAAGTGATGAGTTTTTCTTCTTTTATTGGGCTCGAGGGATGTGTATGTGTAAAGTTAGGGTACGGTAATTATCAACAAAGGGTACAGGGGATACTTATTTATTCTTGTCCCTTGCGATAACGTTGTCGGAAAAACCTTTCGCGAACTTGGGAACGATTTTCCTTACTCCTTTTCCGCCATTATTTGTTCCGGGACTGGGTCCAGCATAGGGACTCAGGAGATGTGATCTACACAATTTCGATATCATCATAGCAGCCTCTAAGACACTGAACTATGTTAATGGGCAATCGGACTCGGACCGGGTATCCGACGCCCCTATTTCAAGTTTGTCTCTTATTTCTTACTGCCATCACTAGTACCTCATGCCTACAAATAAGTACGGCGTCAGTGACGAACTCTGCCCTCACGAAGTGATTTGGGGAGGTTACTATAACTTCCTTCTCCAGCGAGGTTACCAGTTACGTCCGAGATATCATCCAGACTGGGTACCATCTTGGAAACCAGGTAAAGAAGTGAAAGCAGAGGATTGGTTTTGCCTCCCAGTACGTTCGTATTTTGGATTTCGAAGATAATCTGAGGGTTCTTGTCAAGGGGAGGGCTGTTGTGAACGATGCGTTCGCCCTCAAGACCAATTCGAAAGTGGTCCTCAAACTAATATATCCCGAAGAATTGCCGATTCTTCGAATATTGAACTCACCGGCCCTAAGATCTCTACCCAACAACCGGGCAGTACCTATCCTGGACGAGATACACCTCGAGGACGACCCAGATGGGCGACTCATAATCGTTATGCCTTTCTTATGCTGGTTCTTCAGTCCGGCCTTTGAAACTCTCCACCAGGTCCTAGATGCCTTCCGGCAATTTCTTTCGGTACCACCGTCTCATATTATCACACCTGAGTCTAATATCGTCTTAGGGCCTGGCGTTCATGCATGAACATCACATTGCTCATAGGTGCGTGTTGTGGATCCCCCTTTCGGACTCGGTCAGGTGTGTACTTATATCTACCTCATTAGAGATGCGTGCTCCTTTAACCTTCTGATGGATTCATCGCGTCTCATACCGAAAGGGTATCATCTAATGGTCCCTTGGAGTGCACCCGATATGAAGTCCGACTACAAATCGCGTAGTCGTTCTTCGGTCCATCCTATTGATTATTATTTCATCGATTTTGAGCTGTCGGTTCTCGTACACGACGACAACCCTTTGGCGTCTGGTCAGGTCGGTCAGGACCGATCAGTTCCTGAGTGGGCGACACCGGACGAGCCGTACGATCCTTTCAAACTGGATGTCTATCAGCTTGGAAACGTGTTCCACAAGACAATTCTTACGGTTGGTTTGGTACTCCTTTCTCGTGATAGATATGTGACAAGCACACAGAGATACCTTGGCCTGGATGTCCTCATTCCTTTGGTAGAGAGTATGACGCGAACGATACCAAGCGAGCGTCCGAGTGCAACTGAAGCTCTGGCCACCCTTGATTCTATAATCCTCGAGTCTCGCCCCCGTCGTATCTGCCGTCCCTCAGCTGGGTCGAGTAAGAGGGCGCTACTCAGGATATGTGATCTCTTCGACGAGTACAGAGATAAGTTTCTATCCGGACTTCACGACAAGGTCTAGCTTTGGAAACCATTTCTACATTCCTCCTATATCTGATATAACTGAGCTCGCTGTCGCTTATCTTCAACCACACATTTGGACTCATTGTGTGGCACGATCGAACGCGATACGAGGAAGGGAAAAAGGCGCGAATATTCCGTAGCATAGCCCTTGCCAGTGATATACATTTTATGACATTTTCAACGAAAATAGAGCAGGGCATACGTTCCAAAGCGAAATCATTCGCCGCGGGTATTTCTTCTGTCCTTTGGCATAGCGTTTCTTGCAACCACGGCGACAAGATCTTCGGGATCTATGAAAGGGATCCCAGCCAATTGTCGTTACGGTGATAAGGCGCTCTTCGGCTGTTTTGTAGGTCCACCAAGTAGCGCGCCGCACCCTGCACCTTATGGAACGCCATGTTTGAGAAGAGGAATAAGCGCATCTCCATATGCAGAATATTACCGTCAGGGTAATGGTCAGGACGAAGTCCTCCGAATTCGGAAACTCCATGATCACGGAAGGTTCGGACCGATAACATGTGAAGCCGAAATCCAAAATAGTACTTTACTGGTTTGCTTCTGACCACAACAGGCTTGACTCGCCCTCCACCTTATTCTTTCTTTCCTTTATCTCATATCGTAGAATTCGCGAGATTTTTCTCAATTATCTCAACAAACATACCCCGATCTCGGGCATCGAAGACGGCGGTGACCGTGACAGACAGAAGCAATGGCGTAGTAAAGCTCCAATTGTCTCCGTCATCGACACTTTCCAGCGAGATTACCATTTCCTGTTCTGTCTTCTGAAGTGGCGTGTCATTTACGCTGTGCCGCTGGCCCTTTTCGCCGACTCGGATGGTGGATGAGTCAAGCTGTATATATCAGTCCATCAGCTCCATTGATGACTCGATAAGTACTGCTAATACTGGTATGAGGCCATTCTGGATGTCTGATGGCGTCTCCTTTTGTCTGGAACGTGCATGGTTCGAATGGTGCGCGAAATGAAATTTGATTCCGTTGGGCCGACTCATCTTTACTTGCAGCGTATAACATTTACTCTACGAGCGCCAAAACTTATTCTTTGTGTAGGGTGTGAAGGATTGTTTTAAGGTGTACAGGCCACCGCGTATGCTCCCCATTGTAATACCAGAAATCTGACAGCTGAAATGCACAACACAGCCCATCAGTGCCTAGCGCCATGCGTCCATATGTCGTGAAATGCCGGAAGAAGTTATCGCGTTTTACGTTTTTCCAATCTGACCGTGCGACAACCATTGATACCGTGGTTATTTCTGGCTCCAACCTCTTCTTTAAGCTATCTACCTCCAGCCACATCGCACAGCTATGGTGGCAGCACCATCGTCGTCTTTCCTGGAACTCCCCGTAGATATTCATTTCGAGATATTATGGCATATGGATCTGCGTGAGGCATTGCCACTGCTTCAGGTAGGTTATCGTTGTACCATTACTGTCGGTCAGCTCATGAGGTCCTTTGCAGTCTGCTTCCGAGTTCTTCAACTCTCGGGAACTGTGGAGTCATATCCTTCATGCGACGCGCAAGATATCACCCATATCATGTCCTCCTCTAGAAGATCTATCCTTGCTCACTTGCAGCACTCTCAGGAAGATCGCGTACCGCGTTATCTTTCTATGGAAGAACTGGTCGTTACCCAGTCCTAAAGCGCGGTACTGGAGGCGAACGGAAACGAGACACTACAAACCGGCAAGCACCGACGAGTGTTTTCTCGCCGTTATTCCTGGAACACACCTTGTAGTAACAGGTTCTGCTGCAACAGAGGTTATCAGCTGCTGGGATACGAAGATCGGGAGCTGCGTGGGCGTCATGAGAGATGTGGGGAGACTACACTCAGTATCATATCCCTCCTACGGTGTACCGGGCCGAATGGTGTTGGCATATGTGTCTTCCTATGACAGCATGTTGTGAGTTTTCTCCTTTAGATTTCCTGTTTTGTGATGACTGATGAGGAAACAGAACTGCGTATGCCACAGGAATCTGCGTGGATTACGCTGACCGAAGTTTGGTTAAATTTGAACAGACTTTCCGTACGGAAATAACCCTCGGGCAATCCTTTTCCCATTCGTACATTACGCTTGCCATCAGTGATCGATACTTAGTCGCACTGGCGTGGCATACGCAAAAGCTTCGTGCAGGCTTTGGAATCAAGAATCTTCAGGCTGATGCGGAGAGCAAACTCATCCTCAACGCCGTCCCCGAGGCGTCATTGCCAGAACCGTCTATCAAAACTCACCTTGACGGTTACATTTCCGGAAATATACTCAACGTCATCAAGCACACTCGGAACACGTACACCGTCCATCAGTATACACTGTCGCCCGACCTATCAGCCAGTGAGATATTCTTGCGCGCGCCGATAGCACAACCCCCTCTACCGCAGTTTACATCGAACATACATAACTGCCCTTCAACCGGGCGGTCCGTATCGCATACCTCCGTCCTTCCCGGCTACCGTGTTCGGTATTCCTTCCAGTCTCCGGAGGACGAGCGAATGGAGTTCGAGTTCTTGTTCCCGCGATGCGAGATGATGGAAGCAATTCCTGCTGCGTCGGGCAGACACGTGTTGGTTCATTACATGGACGGAACAGCGGGGGACCGTGTTAAGCTTTTGAGGCTTGCAGGGAATAAGAGCTGCTCGATGCACGATCTTCATCTGCCCCTGGAGATTAATCTTGTAGATCGGCTTAACGAGGGACGGGGAATGGGTAGTTGGCACGGGAATAGGAGGGGCAGTATCGAGATTGACGAGAGCCTGGGGGTGGTGTACTTGTTGATGGACGACGGGATTATCTGGGCTGTTGGATATTCTTGAAGAGTTCCACTGTGAGTTTGATTTTGCAGCAGAAGACATTTGAATTTGAGACTGATGCTTTATATAGACTGAATAAAGACTATAATGTAATTTTATGTGATAGAACCTGGTGAGACCAATTCCTCTTTCTTCTGAATCCTCGGCCTGACACCTCGGGTATTACAGCGCAGGCACGTCGCGTCTCTTCATGGACATCGTTAGGAGAAGGATAATTTGCACGTGTTGCGGTCTTTGGTCTTTTGACGTCAACTTGTTGGTTATTTGACTTATAGCAGCGTCTTCCCTCTAAAGGGCAACTAAACTCGACTTCCTACCACGAATCCTTCCCGCATTCTTGACTAGCTTGCCGCGGACCTTCGACGACTAGAACCAGATGTTCTTTTGAGGTATTGCGAACCTCAGAGATGGTTCTTTTACTCGCAGAACACTCAGTGGTCCTTTGCATCCTGCCTCGCGCCATCGATACTTGAAGTATATATAGTGTACAATATGAGCTCTATCTGACTGCCATCTTGCAATCGACCTTCTAGCCATGTCTTTCATTCGGGCTTCATTTACTGTCATCCAGGCCATCATTCACCAAGCGGCTCTGACGTGCCCGAACCCTACGCCTAAAAAAGGCCGCTACCACACGGAAGCTCATTTCGTCCTTCAAATAGCGCCCTTCATATTCTGGGTACGAAAAGTTTGTTCTTGCTTAAGATTTACTAACTTTCCCTTAGATCCACTCAGTGGTGCTTTGGATTTTCGCGGTGTTCGAGACACTTCTCTACCTCTTTACCTTAGTTCCGGCGAGTACACCTCAGGCATCAACGCTTATTTGTCCCGCCCCTACGTTACCCTCACTTCAACTCCCTCCAACCCCGCTCTTCCTCATAGGCTCTGCCTCCATCCTCTGCGGAGCCCTC
Source organism: Armillaria altimontana (assembly GCA_022818075.1). NCBI lineage: Eukaryota > Fungi > Basidiomycota > Agaricomycetes > Agaricales > Physalacriaceae > Armillaria > Armillaria altimontana. Next base: position 1,689,313 of record JAIWYR010000009.1, read on the forward strand.
ATCCGGATTGACTGCTTCTACGCGCTTGGCGAACTTTTCACGTTCGACCTGACGATCCACCCCGAGCACAAGCTGATCACGTCGCGCTCCTATGGTCACGTACGCCACCCCGCCTACGCAGGGTCAATGCTGCTCGTAGTGGGAATCAGCATTGCCCATTTCACGCGTGGGAGCTGGGCGGCGGAATGTGCGTTTGGGACGGGGTGGGGGAAGGTGGTGATGTACCTGCTGTGGGGTTTATGGTGGTCGTGGACGCTGTCTGTGGGGATAAGTCGTGCCCAGGCGGAGGATCGGCAGATGAGTGTGCTGTTTGGGGAGCAATGGGTCAAGTATGCGGAAGAGGTTCAGTGGTGGTTCTTTCCTTATTTGCTTTAGGTGGGGTCCTTTCGTGTTTCGGTTGATTAGACACGTATTTTTATGCGCTGTGAAGGACTACATAACCAAACTATATACTAGAGCCCAGAGCTTACACGGCGGAAGGACACTTGTGTATTAACTATCAGTGCTTATGTTAATGCGATTAGCGCCTCTCATTATGGCTCATGCTGATCGTTTCACGTCCCCCGGACTGTTCTCGTCAAGGTAGGTGCAAATGATCCCCGCTTATAGCCGACGAGGAGATGCTGTTGAAGAGACATATTTTCTCTCTACTTTTTCTGGGTAAAGGTTACTCCAAGAGCTTTGGTAACCGTAGGAACAACGTAGGAGAAATGGAAGATTTTTTTTTCGGCGTTCGTTGGTCGTTAACTCTGATATCATCTATCTCAAGAAGAAGACGGGGACGGAGCAGTCATTTTGCAAGAATAAGTAGCTATACTTAGTGGGAGCGGATGAAGGAACAGTTACTACTTATGGAAGGTCTGGTGCGAGTAAATTTCTGCACTTTGTCAGCAAACAGTTTCGCGTGATTCGGATTCCGGACTCACCTGCATGAACATTCAGGCGGCGATTGAAATATCTTCTACGCCGCACCGTCACTGAATTTCCGAATGACGAGACGCTAATTCTCCTATTAGCATCTCGACCTCGTTCGTTGACTAGCTCGTGCTTACAAAAATCAAGTACACTTTCACAGTACAATCCATAACTTTATGTTGCTTATTACCGAAGACCGCCGCGTTTGTGGTTACCCCTTGAAGGGTCCCGCTCTCCTCGAGTATGGCGTAAAGAAAGGCTGGGGCACCGACAAGACCGCTTTCGAGCGAGTCGACACGATGATGGAGACGGCCCGACGCCTCTTCCAGAAGCAAACAAACCTTCGCACTCAGGTCTGCGGCGTTGTGAAGCCAGTACAACCCGGCGCCGAGGTCAACCTCTTTCTTGCCGTTGCCTGCATGGATCCAGAAACCTACCTTCCTTTACCCGCCGAAGACAATCCTGACTTGATCGAACTGAAGAGATTGCTCAAGACCACGAAACCGCCGAGATGGACGAGGATGGTATAGGGTCTTGCCATCAGGTGCGTATCGCTCTTGCGATCATGAAACTTCTCATTGATTTGTTCAAAGGGTGACGCAAGGAACTTAAAGGCCATTGGCATTGGCTATAATATGCTGTCTACTTTATTTCTCACTAGTTATCTACGGAACGGAACAATATCACGTATTTCATGCGATGTGGTCATGTAAGGTGAGATACTGGAACATACAGTCATACACACGGACCACGATTGTACGACTCTTTATTCCAGTCCATTTGGGAGGACAAGCTTAGACATCACCAAGGATTTCCAGCCGAGTCTGTTCCCTGTTTATTTGTGCTATGTTGCGTACAACTCACGCTGAAATTCTCAGCTTTAAACTAACTTAAGCCCTTCGTTATTCAGAGGGGATCCATCGGAATCATACACCATCATACCAGATGTGGTATTTTCCTTCAAGGGTGCTCCTCTGCCCATCGTTGAATATGTCAAAACAAATATCCCCGCTATCAACGACGGAACATATGCGCATCTAAGACATCTGTTCATCGCCGTGAAATGCGCACTTGTTAGGCGTGGTGATGTCAAGCCTGCGTTTGGCATGCTGATCGACGGCGATGCAGTAGTTTTTGTTGTGGGATATACCCAGGGTGACTAGGTTCGGTTGTTCTGTCTCTTTCGAAGGGCTGCTTGGGCTGAATGGAAACAGTTTTATGCCTGTACAAATGGTGATCAACTCCGGCTTTTGTTGGACTTGAAAAGACCCTTCAACATAGTAGCTATACGTATGATAGTTCTGAATTTGCGTGCAATGGCTGCAGACGTTGACAGTTTTGTGGAACTGTCATTTCCAGCCGGTACAGCGATAAGCATTCCGGAGCACCTTGGGTCATTCCCGGTCTTTGTTGATGATGAAGCAAGAAGGCCAGTGTCTGCCGTCTTTATGTTAGCTGCGGCATCTGAATTCTTGACAGCATATTAGAAGATCATACTTCTATATCGCTCTGGTTACACTCTAGGAGCATCAGGATTCAGGAATTCTTAGTTGCCTCTTATAAGCAGCTTTCCGAGTCTTCAAGGAGAAGGGCGTTATCTTTCGCTAGCTGTGCCATACCTGATTCGTTGGATGTATGTATCTCCAATGCCCCCATACCTGTCTTGCTACAATAGCTAGCACTGCTGCAGAACACATACTTTGGCCACCTTACCGAGTCCGAGTCTAGCGTTCTTGCCGAACTGCAAGACAAGTATTTCGAGTCTCGTCGCGCTCTCAAAAATCGAGGTGACCCTGGATTTATACCGCGCAGCCAGTTTTTGTGCAAGTATCAGAGTTGCGTTTCCTGGCACACGATCCATTAATCATGGGAGACCCTGTCCGTCCGTTGGTCAGTGTTACTGAACATATTCTTGGCGACGACGTGGATCAATATACGTATGGAAACCCGAGCTAGAAACGTGGAACTCAGTCGGCGATTGTTGCATTCCCTTATATTACCCCGTTTGATGAATATCTCAGATGTTACCCCACATGGTCAGTGCATCGTGCAACCCAAGGAGACTGTCCTTCTAGTGGAATACGTGAAAAATATGGCTCGCAAGCACGGAAATCGCGCCTGGTTCAATTGTCGATTTGTTGTCGATGGTGATGAAATCAGCGAGGGGTTTACTCCGCACGTTGGCGTTGCCTCCCATCATTCTAGGACTTCTTGTGGATGAGTTTCGAATAATCGTTGTCTGTTGTTCGAGGTCAAAAACCGAAATCTGTTCATTCCTACCCATAGCTGTCATAGAAACTAACACCTTTGTTATCTTTCAGGACTTGGTCACTGAACTCCCCGAAAAGTATAATTTCGACCTGGGCAAACCGACAGGGCTACGGCGGTGTATGCGTAATGTGTGGAAGCTTGCTCACGAGATAAAAAGATTGGTTCGGGCTGTTCATGTTCAAGTAGAAAAGTCAATATCTTCAGGCACATTTCCTTGGTGGAAGGCGAGCTCAGACCGACATCTAGGTAGTATCCAGAAAAACGAGACCATTCGTGACTGGTGCGATGATGTTGCTGATGTTGTATCTAAGGCTTCCCTTCACTCAGATGTTCCGTTGCGGCGTATTTAACTTGCATATGTATTTTCTCTAAATATTATGCTCTTCGTGAATAGTTCTACGGCAATTGACCGGTGATGAAGTTCTTCGCAAGGAAGCTCAAGCTTGAGGATGGGGGAGACAGCAAGGCTCAATGCAAGTTTTCTAGCTTGCGAGGCTCCGTTGAGTTACACCAAGTGTGGTATATAGGCGCCTCCGAATTTGAAATGCCTTTTGCGGTCATCAAATTGAAAACTGCCGCTTGAATCCAACCATCACCATGGGCTTGAGCACTACTTCAGGCAATCTCTTTCTCGAATTGCTTGCCTGTTTAGTTGTGCTTGACCATGGTCTTTGTTTCGAAGTTCGTGGTTTCATGGGCCGAGCATGACTCCAAATAGTCCGTTGTCTCTGACTATCTGGCCGACTGTTCTTGGCCATGATGTCCTGTGTTTCGTTGGTTCAACTTGGTTGCGTTCTTTCATTCAATTCCTTGCTTCTTATTCGGTTGTATGCGAAGAAGTCTGGTCATGATTTGGTGTTTTGTGTTCGAGCATTCCAGGAGCATCCTTGTCTACACGTTCTGTGCCGCCCCTTCCTACTCGTCGAGCTTGTCTGCCACTTCAGATACACACCACGAAGAGCGTCTCCTATTCAACAATGCGATCACTGTGATATGGGATGATTCTTAGCGGCTATTGCATGCGGCCTTTTAAATGTCAGAGCTGTGGCTGGCTATTCCTTATTGTAGCCTGGTAGTAACACCGGTACAAGTACCATCTCGTCGGCTTCCTTCATGCGGTTCCACCGACGAGCCAAGTACGCTATGTGCTATGAATCAAATGGATTCCTCAAGTACGTTGTGTTTTTTTTGGTGGTATCCGGTTGATCGACGAGCAGATATTTACATTATCGAGTCCTCCACTGAACGGTATGGCCACAACTAGCTCGTGCGGATGTTATCTTTTCCGTGATGGGAGTGAGCGTGACCAATTTACACTTGTCAGAAGAAATATTTATGTCTGTTTTCATTCGTGGGGCACCGCTCTCACCTTATTCATGGATACCACCACCACCACCACCACCACCACCAACGACCCCCCTCCAAGGCTGAATCCAAGTGGGCCCTCAAACAGTGATGCTGCCAATTCTTCAGTTAGCAATGCCACATCCACGTCCGCTGTACCGAATGTGGCGTATTATTCAAGACCCAGGCATCGGAAATTCAGTCGTCGTCGGATGGGTCTCAAGGCTCAATCGCAGACAAGAGGTAGCTGCGATCCTTGAGGATTAATTTTTCTAGCTAACGATTCTCTCCAAGGTCACGATCCCTCGGACTATGAGCAAAAATATTCAGAAGATGCCAGAGGAGAAGAGATGGGGCTCTTTGCGAGGATATGGAGAATATATTTGGACGAATGCGCGATCTTCGATGCGGAGATGGTAGAAGACTGGAGGGATGGATTGGACGTACTCCTCATATTTGTGCGTTGTTTTGTTCTCCCTATCTATCACTTTTGACATGATGATCTGTAGGCCGGACTCTTCTCCGCTGTTGTCTCGACCTTCGTTGTTCAAACATCTCAGAATCTCCAGATTGATTATAATGAAGTTTCGGCATCTCTTCTATTCGAGCTCGTCAGTGTTCAACGCGCCATGGCCAATGGAGCATCTGTCGATCTCGTTCCTCGCTCTAGCCTTACACCATACACGTCCTTCCATCCAAAGACACTTGACTTGTGGGTCAACGGGCTGTGGTTCGCAAGTTTATCAATCAGCCTTTCCACAGCTTTAGTTGCGGCCCTCGCAAAGCAGTGGACACACCAGTATGTATCAGTACCATCGGGAACGCCTCTTGACCGGGTGCGTGTACGCCACGTTCGCTACATGAATCTTCAAGTCTGGCATATACCCATGATCATTGGCTTACTCCCAGCACTCATGCATACTGCATTGGGTCTTTTCCTCCTCGGCTTGATTATTTTCCTCCTCCCTCAGAGCGTAGCAATCGGTAGCGTCACGACTAGCGTCATAGTCGTCGGTTTCATTGCATATGTTAGCACCAACCTCCTCCCTCTCGTTTATCCTCACTGTCCGTTCAGAACGCCGCTCTCAGGATTCGTTTCCTCCATCGTCAACCAGATGTCTTCGGGGTACCATCGCGCTGCCTGTCACATCTTCTCTACATGCTTTCCTTGCGCTGACTCGGTTCAGCCCAGAATTCATGTGAAGTCATTGAAGGACATTGAACGTACGGCGGACTATGAGACGGACGACTTCCCAGATGTCCAAGCAGTAGCATGGCTTCATTCGATTTCTTCCAACCCCATTGTCCAAAGCATCGCCGTGCAGTCTGCCAGCTGTCTTCCCCTGAAATCGACCGACCTGATCAAACAAAAAGAGATCCTTGAGTCTTTGCGTCAAGGAATTGAAGATTGTATCGACATCCGCACCGGTGTTCGCTCAGGCATGGGCGGAGACTTAGAGCGATGTTTACGGGCCTGCCTACATCTTCAACTTCCTTTTAATTCAGGAGTGTTGAATCCTCTGATCAATGTTGCCACGGACGTTCTCGCCGAAGAGAACATTAACTCATCGCGTACCACCTTCCTTGCTGTATTGAGGCATCGAAGGGACGACGATGACAATGTCATAGCGTACCTTCTCGAGTCAATATCATCAGAGCTGGATGAGCAGCCGGTTATATGGGCCAACATTCTCTGCAATATTCTTACACAAGGCGGTCCATTCCATGGAGACTCTGCAGTTATTTTCTACGGAGCTCTTTTAAACGCATTTCCCAAGACATATTGGTCGTTCAACTGGGCAGAACCTGCTATCGGGTTCCGTGCTGAGGCAATGTATTCAATGCCCGGATGCCCAGATATAGAGATCTGCGACACGGAATGCGATGTCCAGGCCAGTCTTACTTCCGCTATTTCATCCTGTCTCTATCCGCTTCTCGGCAAATTGTTACTGTGCCACTTTTCTCGAAGCGCAGAAACAGACACCGGAGGAGAGAATTCTTCACCATGCTGGCCTGGTGTACCAATACCCCTACAAGTATTACTGTCTATGCTTCGTTCGCAGCATATCGAGGATGCCGGTCTAATACACGACGTCTTGGTTCATCTTCAACTTTATGTTACGACCCTGACAGAACAGGAAGCGCAAGTCTGGAACCCGGACAAGAGACATACATGCCGTACTATCATCCGGTACCTGTATACCATAACACGATACGCCATTAAACCCGATTCGCATGTCGCTTGGTCTCAGATGGATAATCAGCAATTATTGTGGGATATTTTCGTGGATGCCCTCAGCACTTCACCCAGCTTAGGCGATCCAGATTTCGTCGAAGAAACCTCCAGATGGTGGGCGTCTGCGGACAAGATTTTGCGTTCACTAGGGACCCTTCCGAGGCAATACCCATTTACCGTCTGCTAGCAAAAACATTCCAGCTGCCTGTCCTCCCCTCCTCCATCTTCACAAAGTTCGCTGACATGCATTTGTTCGGGAACATGTGTGGCACAGTTATTAAACACCCTCATCACGCATCCCAGTTCATACCGCTCTTTCAAGGATACCTCGATCACTTAACCACCTCGACGTCTCTGGGATGGTATTCCTCCACGATAGAATTCTCCAGCTAGCCACAGACGAGCTATTCAGGCCTAGAAATATCCTTATCACATTCAAAGTCTCGGTCAAGATTAGAGATATCCAACGCATGAAAGGCATAGGACGTCTACGGCCGAATGTTCACCACGTTTGACAGGCGGACTTCTGATGACGCATTCTGGGAGCCGTTTGTAGATTCCACTCGTGATCCGGCGCTAAGCTGTGAAAATAGTGAAATGTGATGTATCGGGTGGTACTAGGTGCATGAATGTATGTGAAAGAAGTTCATAACATCTACTTCAAGCCCGTCAAGTGCCTCACTTCGTCGAAGGAATGCTGCAATACCTTGCAACGGACCTCCAACCTATTCTCCGAATGTAAGCCAGGGAGCGCACTGCAAATGAACAGCTGTGTTTGTTCCAGAAAATCTGCATCAGGCGTCGTCGGGTACCATTCTACCACGTAGCCGACCCAGATACGAAGTGTCGTAGCAGCAAATCTTGGAGTCATCAATGTAGAATCCAACGACGACCAGATGTACGTGTCAACTGAGCCCTCGAAAAGGCTACCATCAAGTTCCCCGATGGCGTCAGAAGAATGTTTATTCGAGAGACTTTCACGGGGCCCTTTCCGGATTCTAGACAATCAACAAACCATTTCACACCCATACCCGCATTGTAGTCGTATCGGCATGCTTCCAAGGTTAGGAGGGGCACATGCAGCATTTCCAGCTTAATCGGCGGTGCGTCTGCGGGTTCGTTGTCAAGTGATTATCACTTGGATACAGAGGAGACTCACACCAATGGCGAGGCTGGTAGATGTGCAAACGTTGCAAAGCTCCTCTGGGATTTTTGAGCAGGTGTTGGCACTTGTGCAACTCTGGTACCTTGAATCCTGCCAATGTGACGCTGCGCAGTGTCTTGACCGTCAATAACTGTACGGCCGAACAGAGGGGGAGGGCGGAACTCGAGATGGAAAAGTCTTCGATTGAGAGGATCGCACCCTGGTTGACCTCCCCCTTTCTAGTCCACATTACATCGACGAGAGAAATGTCGAGATGTTTGAGAGTTGGATAACACATCAACAGCTCATACAAGGTTTCGAGACGGAATAAACGGAGGTCTAGCGTCAACGAAGCAAGGGGATACGATAAAAAGGCACTGGGGACCTCCTTTTTATGTTGCCGTGTCGAAACGTATTTTTTAGAGTGAGTGCTCGGACATTAGGGAAAGGATGGCTCTCTAGCAACTGGTGAAGCTCGTCTGTGTGTTCTGTAGTTCTGGGAAGAACAACATGTAACTCTTTCACCAGATGTGGGATCCCCGGCGACGATTGGCACAGATCATTGAACACCAAGACAGAATCTTCACTCAGAAGGTGGACTATACGGAAAGCATGAACTCTTGCTCGAGAATGTAGGCAGCGTGGTACTGAGAGAAGTGTGCAAATGCTACGGTGGTCGTCACTGAGGACATCCACTATGGCGTCCGTGAGTTCTAGAGGAAGGCTATTCATGGCGAATTTAAACGCCGTTCTCCCAAGGAGAATGACTACGGTGAAACTGGTTAGGACCTGAACCAGGAATGCTAAATGGATAGGAACGGAGTAGAGGTCCGAGGTTTCAATGATGGTGGTATAGAATGAAGAGGGGTTCGATTAAACATACTCCCCTTCCCTCTCTACCTCGTACTAGTTGGCTATGCGCATCCCCGATGTCGGAGTCGTTGAGCTTCCATAATATTACTAGTATTGAAGTACTTTATTACTGTATGGCGTGCGCATAGCCGATACTTTGTGGACGTATCGATATCTTCGGCTGGACTCGGGAGTTGGTGGATCTCTACTGCCGGGTCACCTCGAGTAGGCCTTTGAAAAAAAATCGACGGAATATGATATCGATTTTTTAGGATTCTTTGAGTCTATGTGTTCTTCAAGACTCTCCTCTGCTTTTTTCGTAGTTCGCTCAGGGTTTTCTCGTCCTTGGCTTCCCCACTTACACGTCGGCCGAGTACTATTTACATACAAGCGCGAGTTCCACGGAGTTCGGCGAGTACATAATAAAGCCGGACTTGCCAAGCTAACGCGTCCCAAGCTGTCCCAAGCTGCCATCACATTACCCCGTAATTTCTTTCTTGTGCTTTATTCGAATATTCTGGTTGGCCTCAGCTGGGGAGCTCTTACTAAGCTACTTGCGATTTCCGCCCGGTCTTGCTTGCTTACTGTTGCTCACATTGAGTACGGCAATAGACAGGTATAAAATAATGGACAGCTGGTACACATTGAAGAAACCAGGATTCACAACACACCATGTCATCTCCCCCTTACAAATCTTTCGCTATGGTCGGCGCAGCAGGGCACATCGGAAAACGCATCTTCGCCGCCCTACACGAACGGACCACCGCCACCTCCCCCATCCTAGTTATCACCCGTACGTCCTCCTCATCCGCGGATGCCATACCACCCTCCCCCAATGTGAAGATTGCCAAAGTGGAAGACTACAAGAACGTCGAAGAGGTCACCGCCGTCCTCCGGGCCCACCACATCGAGGTCCTCGTCTCAGCGGCGAACTGGCAGACGGAGGAGGGGATCTGCGCGGAGGAGATGGCGCTGGTGGATGCTGCCCGTGCGGCGGGCGTTAAGCTGTTCGTGCCGTCTGAGTTTGGCGTGTCTTCTGTGGATGCCCCGACGGGGCTTTGGAAGGCCAAGGATGATGTCGCTAGTGAGTCGTAGACGCTGTTCCTTTTGGGCGTTATATAACACCGCCGACAGAGCATATGAAAGAGATCGGATTGCCCTCTGCGAGATTCTTCGTGAGTACCATTGTTTCGAGGAAAAAGTTTGTTGACTCGGGATTCACCTGCAGACTGGGCAATTCTTCAGCTGGATACCTATTGCTTGCGGGCACCCATCCACGGGTAAGATCAATCTTGTAGTCGGTACGGGTGACACACCGGGCTCGTTCACTGCTGATGAGGATGTGGGGGGTACGTGATGTGTTCCGAATCCAAAAGTGTCGCTCAATCCGAGTAGGTTTTGTCGCACACGTGCTTACAACCCTTCCGCCTTCCGACCTGAACGATCGGATCTTCCGCATTGAAGGTGAGAGGGCTTCGTACGGAGAGATAGCAGCGAGGGTTGGGTTGCCAGTAGTTAGAGTAGAGAATGTTCCTTCAGACAGCGAGCAGCTCTCGTTGTTCTGCACGATGGCGCAGAAGCTGTTCGAGCAAGGGTATGGGAGCTCGGGCTGGGATCATGTTTTGAAGAAGGATGGTGCGGAGAGGGCTGGTGGTGCTAATGCTCTTTGGACGGGACATGTGTGGAGGAAGGTGTCGAAGGAAGACTTTGTTAAGACCGGCTGCATTGAAGAATCTTAGTTGATATGTATGAAAGTTGTATTAGAAAATTAGAACGGTACGCAGGTCCTGCTAGCCCTCACCTTGCACCAGCTACATTCGCCCAGCCCGAAGCAGAAGACGACAGGAAAAGCAACGAGAAAAACACTGAAAAGAAATAACCGCTGTTATCAACAGTGTGTTCGAGTATCGCGCAAAATCATCAGGGAACTCACGTGTTATTCAGCTACCTCCACACCATAGAGATATCCTGTCCGCGCCATGGCTTGTCGCACAAACGGGGGTGGTTAATGACCAAGACAGGACATCCCAGTGCCTATCGTACGTCGGATAAGTATCTTTCACCGGCAGAAAATACGAAGAAATGACAGTTGACAATCGCCATGGAGTTAGACCAGCTTTCAGATTTCCACGACTCGGGACTTCCATGTCAGGAAGTCATAAGCTAGGAAAAGGCACGAACGAGGGTGTATGCGTGGCCCCGAAGACGCGAAAAGTGAGTGTCCTTCTCATTGAGTACCATGTATCATGCCTTAACGACATAACGACCAACCCTGTTAATGTAGGTATCTTATCACAAGACTAGTGGGGTGAGGGCCATCGCATTCACGTGGCAGGACCGAGTCCTATGCTTCTATTCATAAGTCGGCCCAGTAGTGCATGAAGACGTCGGGTTTTACCTGCGCTGTCTCGTGTCATATCTGGCACCCCGTTGATGTACCCTTCGAGACGCAACCGCCTACTCAGTCGTATGCCGTCGTTGTACCGCACGCGCCTCTGATCGTCTACATGAAATGTCTCTCCGTAATACACGACACCCGGTCTATGATAGACTATGTGTCCACTGTCCATCAACTACGACCTGTACAGCTTCGTCGGGCTTGGTAGTCGTATATGCGGTGGCTACGCCACGAAGACCGTCATAAGTGATAGGGCTATGTGGTATGTGTATCTCTTGTACGTGTTTGAACCACAGCTATGGGGAGAACACCCGCCTCCTCTACAACTTTGAGCTTCTTGATGGATACGTCGAAAGGATAATCAAGGACAACCTGTGGAATGGAAGATGAGCGACACCATTGGGATTCAAAAACGCATACGCACAGGTTGAATCGAAGAATCAGCCAGCCGATGGGCTCACCGAGAGCTGTTGCGATCCAAAGTCTTCGCCGGTGTAGCCTATCCCCTGATGGAGCATGACGTTTGGCTCATCTGGACCATATTTTGGGTATGGTACATACTTGAAGAGAGGACTGCCGGTGATGAGTTCAAAGATCTTTAGATATGCGTTCATTGACAAGTCAACGACGGATAGAAGAGAATAACACGTACCAAGCATCCGACCGACCATATGTCCAGCTTTCCATCCCACGATCCATCAATAATTATTTCGGGAGGACAAAGCGATAAAGGAGAAATTTCTTCGTGACTGCGGGTGTCGATGAGCTGCACTGTAGGAATAGGTGAGCAATGAAGCAGCACACGCGACATGTTTGAAATTACCACTGTCAAAGTCGGCCACCGCAAAAATCTGCTGCATGGCCTCTTGCAGAGATCGGAAGTGGCTGCGAGACCGCGGCATTTACTGACCCATCATGAGAGTATTCAAGGGGATGCCAATGAGACGGGGTTGGACGCGAGAAGCTTGTCAATGTCTTCGGTGACATAATAGTTTCCAAGTAACGTTATCGCGCTTCAGATCGGGGTGCACGATGTCGACCCCACGACGGCCGTGTGTGCATGAGCGATGCCTCGAAATAGGGGCAGGATGATGCATTTGGCGAGAGGAAAAGGAAAGATGTCAGGCTTCATGAACAGCTGCTTTACGTTTGCGCCGAGAGCCTTGGCGACGAGGCAGAGGTGTTGACCTGCGCTGCCTTTGCCGGGAAAGGTGAAATGGTAAGCTGTGGACTAGAGCTCCAAGCTCCCAAACACGACCTCATTCGACGACGTTGGTATAATGGCCGCTAAGGACTTTGAGGCAGCAATAGAAGCAAGCAACCGGAATTTGCAGAAACCGTAAAGGAACGGGCCACGCTGAGCTGAGGTCAGTGAAGGAAAGGATCGGAGGATGAGATCGGGAAAAAGCGGGACTGAATAGAAATAATTCTCACGGTAAGCTCAGGCAGCAAGTGCCGTAATTCCCCAAATAGATTTTCCCACGGTAAGTTCAGGTTTGCATAATGACCGAAATCCTATATACATAGGACTCGGAACTCGGAACTCTGGTCGGATGAAGAGCACAAGGTGCGTCTGTGATGAGTTCTAGTGATTCACCACTGGTACGGGTTTGGTCGTCTTAATAATCGGACGGCGTTGTCGCTCGCGAAGAACGGCCGCCCGGCGCCAGAGAGAGTTGGGCTGCTTCGTTGAAGCTATTGAGATAGGGTGCACCAGTGTGCTTGTGGCGACGACCTAAGTTATGCATTAACCGACATTCTATGACATGTGGCGCTTTCCAGCGCTCCTCTGTAACGATTACCTCTGACTTACCGTAGCACGTGATAGTTAAGCTTCTTTCTTTGCGCCGTCATCGTGTACACCCGTTCTCAGTGAATAGAAAGGGTTCGCACTCGACTGGCGTGACTGGAAGCTCACCTTCTACATCCTCAGTCAGGTATCTTAGTCCAATCCTGGAGATGGCAGGCACTACCCGGGCTCGTGGGTGGTACGGGTTCCGATATTTGGGTCCTCCTTCATGAGCGCGGCCTGGGGTCGTGACTTCTTGACGGTCCTAACGTGCTAGAATTGGCCATTTGCACAGGGATGGCAGGAAACAGCGAGTCGAAGACAAATGGAATCGATGTCGACGAGCTGAACAGAGAGAGAAATTCTCGGCCGAGAAGTGGAGCTCAAAAGATCACAATACAGCTGAATGACACAATCAGGAAGGAAGTTTTATTACCCGACGGTGCTCCTCAACAGTACGAATACGAACTACTATCAGACTCTCGTGACTCGGAGTACTTGGACAACACTTCACTTAAATACTACTTTGATGAATGCGATCTCACCAAATCAAAACGTCCGAGTCCGAGTCCGAGTCTCCATCATCCAGACAGAAATTAAGTCTAAGTCCCTCGTCTTCCAAACACTTCAAGGTTTTCGCAGACTCTTTACTAAGAGCGTAACTCCATCCTCGCCCCATCACCCATAGGTTGAGCTCTGTAAGATGTGGTATGTCATGTGGTCGATGCACTCGCGAAGCTACCATGTCGACAAAGGCATAATTGATGAAAGAGACATGAGCATACCGAATGGTATGCAGGTAAACAGTAAGTTTTTGTAGAAACGGGACCATGGAGTGCTGAAGAGACCCATCTACCTCGCTGACCTCGCTCAAGCATGTCACAAGAGACTGCATGACAGCGCCGTAATCGTCTGCAATGCCTGGCACCCACTCGTAGAATTCGATGACGAATTCCTGCAAGTTAGGCGTGAGTCGTATGATGCTCACAAGGTTATCGTCGAGGACTGCGTCAACCAGGCGTAACGATGATAGAGAACATTGCGACTGTAGCAGCATCTGGTGAAGTGCCCCCAGCGCACCTGCAGGGCATTTTATCACTTGTTCTTCCATGTCGTTGTCAAGATCGTACATGGTTGTTAGCGTGACTTTCTTCAGCGACGGTGATACCAGGCTGCGCAGAAAACTTGGCGAAGACGCCGAAATTTCTTCGACCGATGAAGCTATAACAGCACTCGGAGGGTCGGGAACAGGATGGATATTCAAACTTTGAACACCATAGTCGTTGTACGAAAATGAAAGGAGTTTTGGAGCTGATTTCACGACATCGAGATACGTGGGGGTCAGCTGGTCTCCGGCGAATGGTCTTACGTCCGAGAAAGATACAAGATTGGATGCAGGGAATGGTATATTGGCCTCTCTATGCATGCCTTTCAAATGCAGATTTTCGAGTTTGGGAGCAATCTCGAAGGCCCGGATGTCGCCGGACGGTGGGTTGTGATAACAATCGAAGTACATGTCTCGAAGTAGATTGGTCTTTCCGCGAATGAGAGAGAGTCGTGGGAAAAAGGATGGATGGATTGTCATTTCGACGGCTCTCCATCGCCTCGAATGAGCGATCATGATATCGAAACATTGCTTCATTGACTGGGATTCCACCTCTGGGTCAATGTTATGGGACTCAAAATGAAAATCGAGAGGATGATTACGGGAGCGTTCAAGGACAACGCGGAGTATTTCCACTGCGTCGGCCTTCAGAGGCACCTTGGGCCTGTAGGGGAACGGAACCTCTACCGTCATGGACGCCCACAATTCCGGACAAAGTGATTTAATGACATTTCGCCATAAGCTGCACACTTGGCCAAGATGCCAAGGCCCATCTCGGATTTTGAAAACATTGAATCCGGTAAGACGTCTCTCCGAGGATGTATCTTTGAATCCATCATCTTTCCATGAGTGACGTAGAATCTCCATCGTGATCTCTGAGGGAATACGACGTATTGGAGACAGTGCTGTCTCGTAGTCGTTATTGAGTGACTGGAGACGCAACCTGCGAGCTTCCAGCGTTCTCACAGCATCACGAAGCAAATCAAGGTCGCTATCTATTTCAACAAGAGGGTTTTTCAGGCCCTCCAGAGACGCCTTCAGCTGAGTAGTTTGCAGAGGTGATGGCGCGACGTTGTCGTGCAGAAGGGAGGTGACGTCAGGTGGATGCGCGAAAGCTGATATCCAGTCATGTTTGGCCGATATTTCATCCAGAGGAAGACCGGAACGTTGCATTGGAGACCGGTATGACTAGGCAAAGGATCAGTTAATTCCCAAGTGGTATTAGGCGACAAAGAAACCCACATAAGCACTCAGCCCTCAGCCCTCACGGTCTATGGAAAATTCAATTATTGTCTGATTAAGGGCTCGGTAGCGAGCGACTCAAGCACCCAAAGATGAACCACAGGACGACCAGTCGTTAAAAGGAGCACAAGACAAGATGATGGGAAGGAAGAAATTTTTGTTCGGGTCCCCGAACGTGTCGAAGTTAAAACGTGATAGGAGTCTGGACCAGCGCCGTATTATTCCCACGGCAGGGTATAGCAGATACCGCATGTAAACAACGAGCAAGGGGGTCCGAGGGTTGGGAATTTTCACGTTCTATCTCAAGCTCGTGGGCTTGAGAAGGGGCCGAGCAGAATTTCCTGTCTCTGCATGGTGAAGGTCCATGGTAGAGCAATGGCGTGCGGTCGACGTACTCACGAAGCTACCACATCGACAGTGGAGGCCAAATTCCCTCTGCGTTGATATTGAACGTGTCAGGCAGGTTTGGAAAATGCGATACAGCAATGCTGATCGCTAGCCAAAAGTCCTATTGCTAACATTAATGGCTACTAAGAGGTAACGAGCCTGTAAGAATACAAAAGGCATATTCAGGGTTAGCTTGTCGCCCGAGTAAGTAACAGTTTATCTTTAAACTTATCGAAGAGATCAAGGAGTTTGAGCTTCATCCTCTTGCTCGACCCGTATGCGCGCAAACAGATATGTCGGGAAGGGGTCCCGGAAAGAGCCTCAAGTGTTGCCAATGCTTCAGCCGCGGTTGGTCGTTCGCTGGGTATTGGCAGTGTCATACTCTCCACTAGGGGAAGAAGGACCTCGACACCGATATACCTCTGTTGGACCGATAATTTTGAAAACAGTCAAGTGAACGAAAGAAAAAAGAAGCCAACCTCGGTGAACTCTTTGCGAAACACGTTTCCGAGTTGATAGATATCCAGTTTATAAGGATTGTACGGCTTGTCTGGTGTCGCCCACTCGGGAACTGATCGATCCAGTCCGACCCGGCCGTACGCAAGAGGCTCTTCGTCGTTTACGATTACGGATAGCTCAAAGTCGATGTAATAATAGTTTATAGGATGGACCGAAGAACGGCTGCGGGCTTTATAGCTTGACTTCACGTCGGCTGCTATCCAAGGATCGTTCAAGTGGAATCCCTTCGGTATAAGACGAGATGAGTCCATGAGGATGTTGAGATAACAGGCATCTCTAGTGAAGCAAATGTCAGCGCACTTTGGGATCAGCCGGATGGGAAATACGAGCCTGTGTGCGACGTGGTGCTCGTGAATGAAAGCGAGGCCCTGAAACGACATTATTAGAGTCAAGCAGGGTTACGATACGAATATACGGCACCGAGAGGAGCTGTTGACATGCATCCAGGATTTGGTGAAGTGTCTCGAACGGCGGGTCGAAGAACCAGCGAAGAAAGGGCATGACGATTATGACTCTCTTCTCGGGGTCGTGCTCGAGGTGAATCGTTTCCAAGATAGGTACAGTACGATTATTCGGCAGAGACCTCACGCTAGGAGCATTGAATATTCGAAGAATCGGCAGTTCGTCCGATTCGATGACTTTGAGGACGACTTTCGCCTGTGTCTTGAGGGAAAAGGCATCGTTCACAGCGCCTCTGCCCTTAAGATAAGGTGAGTGGTATCCAAATTTGAGTTATTTTGGACGTACATGAATACACTGCCAGTCCTCTGCATCTACTTCCCGACCTGGCTTCCAAGATGGCACCCAGTCTGGATGATATCTTGGTCGCAATTTATAGCCTCTCTCACATAGAAAGTGGTACGTATCTCTCCAAAATATCTCATAAGAGGTCAGCTCCTCGCTGACGCCGTATTTGTTTGTGGGCATGGTCTCGATAGGAGCTATCAGTTGCCAACGATCAACCTTTACCTCACCTCGACTGAGACCGCCGGGAACTTCCTTGGATAATCGGAGTAAATAAGAATGACGACGGAGCCCGTCATGAGCAAGCCAACGTACTTGGCAAAAGAGACATAAGAGGAATATGTCTAAGCTTAGTACTTCTCTTATCCAGTAGAGGAAACGCCGTTAGAGAACTGATCCTGTTGATTAGGCGGAGTAGAGAGGAGGGCAATAACATTATGAAAAGCTAGTACTACAAAACAGGGTTAACATCGTTGATATCCAAGACCAAAAGAACTATGCCTGCCCATCCCCGGCCTTGATAAGATCCAGATTTGATACATCGACCTCCGAGAAGGGTCGATCCTTTACCCTCCGTGTCTCCTTTTCTCTCTTCACCAGCCAGCGATAGAGAAGCTTCATACAATCTTTAGCCTGCATTACTGTCAACGCCTAATCTCCGATCACATCGAGAACAAGCACTTACCACGATGAAGATCCCAAAGCCGACCGAATTACGCCACCAGACGGGATCGAGCTCTGCCCAAGGACTGACGCCGCCCCAGAACGCGCGCAAAACCAGACCCCAGGGGACGACGGGCTTGCCTTGAGCATTGGTCTTGAGCCACGCCACAGGGAAGGGAACCTGACTCTGCCATGGCGGACGCACGCCAAGGAACCTGCGCATGTACAACGAATGTTTTGATAGCATCAAAAGCAACGAGCCCATTCTGTTCGCAATCGTCGGTAGAAGCAGGGCGCCCCCGATTCTACGACCGATGCGGCTGGGAGACTTGATCTCAATAGTGATATCAGCTAGTTGCTGACCGACGGCGTCACCGTTTGCCGGGAGAGCAGGAGCGACGGCAGGAGGAGGATTAGGCTCGGGTGCCTGTCCCTCGGCTGGTGCTGGTGCTGGTGCTGGTGGTTGTTCGCCTTCCCGATCCCGTTGCTCATCATCAGCGTTGAACACAAACCGGAGGTTATCCTCGTACTCTGTCGGGTCTGTCGTACCAAGGATTTGGTAGGAGAGCCGCTCAAAGCATGCGCGATATATAGCGTTGGTAATGGGGAGAAGGACACAAGCGAATGCGTATGGAGATGGTGGCCACAAGGATGACTCAACGCGTATATTGTTCGCGTAATTGCTATGGTGGGTCAGAGCAAAGATGCCTCGAGGCATAAGCGAGAAGCATGCGATAATAGTGGGCATGATTGGGGAAACATGAGCGTATCGGGAGACGACAAGGCTGATGGGAATGAGAGGAAGCTGGATGTACGCCATTATTGGCCAGTTGGCTGGGTCATCGGTGAGTACGAAGTCGTACATCCTGCGAACTGTCAGACGCAAACGATTTCAAAGGTCGTCCACTTACTCTTGTCCAAAGAATTGCTGGATTGCATGAGCACCGTATCCAGTAAGTAAAACATATATCCCTGCTGGTCTCAGTACAGATATACAGAGAAAGATGGCACGTGTATTCACCAGCCTGCATAGATACCAAAAATCCAGCGAACCCTGTCCAGAGACATACCCTCCCCAATGTCGGTAGTTGTCGACTGCACCACGAAAGGATCCTCAAGAGTCTTGGATTTCGGCTCTTAATCTCGTACGGCGTCCTGCACTGAGGGCATGTCATGGCTCTCTCCCCAGCCTCAGCCGACGTCGCCTGCGCCGTCTGTATCCATTTCAGCAGACACGCTTCATGAGCAACCAGCGCGCATTTGCATGGGTGTATCCAGATCCGTGGCGGAATTTCCGGTTCTGCTAAGACAGTTTAGATAATGCAATAACAAAGAAGTAAGAAGTTCGCACTATCAAAGAGTTCCTCTTCTCTGCATATATAGCAGAGCTTCACACGAAGGTCCTGAATGGAGGGAACATAGTCGCTCATCGTGGTACTGGTGCAGGGTAGGGAAGGCCCTTTTTCGGCAATGAACGACATGTTTGATTTTGAAATTCAGAATTCGCCTCCGAATATTCAGGTTTAACGTTTGCATATTTTTCGATGTCGTACATACCCTTGGCCTGTTGGCTCTGGAAATTTCTGTGTGATTTTCTTGATGCTGAAGCTCCTACAGCTGGCCGGAGTGACGTGTCGTTGACACCACACTGATTCGCAGATGCCGTAAAAGCTTATTACTTATGTATCCCAATTCAAGTGTCCCCTCAAACGTATATGATCCTTGTTCAGAAATTTGTGATCATAAATATGTCCCAATGTCGTTCGGAACCGTCTAGATACAGCAGCGGATTACTCTTCGCTGTCCGATATGAGATATGTTGACATGCCTCCCTTCAGGTCTATCTGATGGCTCGCGCAGGGTAAAACAAATGTTCAAACTTTACATAAATAATGATTTCCAGTCTTTTAAGGGCAAGCATCTCGACAAAGCGCATTCAATCTCCCACATATTAGTATACAGTTTGAATACAAGTTTTGGATCCATCATCTTATCATTGATTCCAGCTCGCTCATCGCAGATCTATCTATCTTCGCTGAAGTGCCAGCAGGAACTTCAGGAGTTAAAATATTGGCCCCAGATGCGGTTGGTCTCATATTCATCCGCCAAGGACCACTACCACCACCACCCCGAATGATCCTTATAAACCGTTCGTCGCTCTTCCAATCATCCCTGAGTACGTAACCACGGAACGGCGTCTGTCCAAGCGAGTCTGGTTTGTTTGGATCAGCACCGCTTTCAAGAAGGAGCTCTACCAGATGGCGAGAAACAGAGCGTATATGATTGACAGACGCATGCACCATGGCATACCAATCGTCAATATGTACGCCTACTTTTTGCGCGATCTTCAAGAGTGCGTCACGCATATTGCCTTCAGCAGAATGCTTTCCCATGACATGAAACGATGCCACTGACGTGATGGGACTCAACTCCCGAGGATATTGACCAGAGGTGTCAGCTTCAAGTTCGGCTTGTAGGGGCTCGGTGAGATGACCGACGTCAGTGCGCAGAGTCATGAACAACCGTGCTCCTTCGTCGTCATAACTGAACCATGTCCGGGTCACAAGATGGAGAGGAGTAAATCCATGCTTATCCGCAGCATGAACGTCTGCTCCTTTAGCGAGAAGGAACCGTATACTCCGGAGGCTTGCATCGGCAAATTGGAATTGTGTAAGAGGACATCCGGCAGCGTAGTGGAGAGGGGTTCTACCAAGTAGATCACGCTGCATTACATCGAAGCCGCGTGAAGAAATCATGTACTCGACGAGGCGATGACAGGAGAGATCTGCTGCAATATGCAGAGCACTCTTTATCCCAACGACTTCACCACTCTCATCTCTGGTACTCAATCCATAAGACATCATATGTATATCAAAAATGCTACACTCTCACCTCCGGTTTAGAGGAGAATTCCTCATAGAAAACATTTCCAGATACACTTCCAGTAGCGTCGTTAGTTCTGCTACTTGGTCTGCATGATGCAGATGCCAGAGATACTCCATCCCTCGAATGTACTCTATGAGAGCAACGCATGGTATTCGACCAATGTGTTTTTCGAACAACTGCGCACATTTGACACACGTTTTGAAGACAGACAAATGCGCATTTGGCACATACTCGAAGATGAAGTATCTGACTTCAAGAGACAAGTCCTCGGTTCGACGGGTAGTAGTGAGAAACTCCTTCACCGAGGCGTGGACAAAGTGTACGAATTTGCGTCCATCAGCCTCAGCAATTTGAACAAGGTTAGCGCAATCAGAAATCAGAGCCACGGGGTCGGTAACGACGTTTTGAGGGTCCCATTCATCATCCATGTCATCGACAGCTATGCACTGTTGGAGGAGCTCGAGGGAGATCAAGGTTCGAGTGCACACGAGCCATTGCAAAGCGCGTTTGACACGCGTCCTCCTCCGCTCGTCGAGCATGTACATAGAGGTAAGACTACGGACATATGTGGCGTCTAGACCTTGGGGAAGCTCAGTAAGGGATGATCTTATATCGCGATCAGTCTGTTGGTCACAGAGATGAAGAATTTGAAGGTGCACCCATAGAAACCTGTAGATATCAAACCCGTTAAATAATACCGTAGCGCACCAAATTTTTGGAAAGACATACATCCCATCCGCTCTTTCTACCAGAGTATTGATGATCTCCTGCCGAAGATCGGGGTTGGATATTCGAATGACGGGCTCGTCTTCCGCCGGAAAGTCTACCCGCCTGTGGACATACTCTCGTAAATCAAACAGGACTCCATCTGAATCTGAGATATTGAAGGAAGGAACCGCTTTCAGCATTCTATCCATCTGGGATGTCCAACGGCTCATTATGAGAATATGAAAACAAGGGGAGATGTGCATCCTTTTCAGTGAAGCGAGGACTGTAAGTTGTGCACCTTCGTCGGCACATTCGTCCAGGGCGTCAATCACGACGTAGGTCCGGGAGAAATCGCCACATGCCAGTTTGATAAGTTTCTCCAGCCCCATGATTGTCGTGGGAGAGATTTTGCTGTCCTCCAGTTGCTGGATACGGGCAGCGGGAATTCGTGAGACGATTTGATAAAGGATAGTTCCGAGTATTTTAAGAGGTTCCGTTTTCGCAGTTTGATCGTGTTGACAATAAAAGTATGCTACTGCGGTGGTGTTGTCGGTGGTTTGTCGTGCGAGTAGATCTTGGATCACAATTGACCTGAGAGGTGTCAGCTTTATAAGTTGACAAACTTACATCCAGACCATATCACTCACGTCAAAATTGTCTTCCCCATGCCGGCTAAACAAGTTTGAAATCAGCTTCAGTCTTAAAAAGTATGGGGCGTACAGTACGTTTTCCGTGAAACCATACAAGGCTCGTCCGTCCTGCCTTCCATTCCTGGTATTGTAGCAGGTTGAGAAACCACAGCCCTGATGTTGAATTTTCACGTAGTTTCAGGCAACATTCTTCATGTTTATCCTCACAGTTGGCATATGATATTTTCTTGAGAAATGCCCGAAGCTGGGATTCTTCAAATCATGATGAGTTTAAACCATTGAGAGTGAATACGGACATTCACCTGCTTCCTTGCGCTCTTCTTTGACTGCCTCTGCGTCCCAGTGTTTCTCCCTTTGACTAAGCAACCATAGCCTATCTTCTTGCCTTGCAATCATTTGCTGCATCTGCTGTCTTCCTGACTGGGCGGCTCGACGTTCATAATATGTCTCTACACGATCGTCATGTTGAACCTCAGACTCCAAGATGAGTCTGGTAGCATCAAGCTCTACGACAATATCATCCAACTGAGCAGAACCCCAGGGATTTGTCGACTTGAGAAGGATACGAAAAGAACCTTGCATTGTAGGATCGGCGCGCGAAAGTGACCAGTAGTAAGAACTGGACGTACCCAGCTGTTTCTTTGACACTGGGTCGAGAAATATACAATCGACTTGGAAACAGAACTTCAAGATGGAGCCATACACGTCAGCCAATGCCTTACAAACAGATGAGAGAGCGAACGGTGTTTTCAGAAAAGGACGACGCACTTCTTGAACTCTTGAAGAGTGCTCGTACAGATCTACGGCATAAGCCTGGTAGAAATGAAGGCGACGGGATATACCTTTGAGGACTGTGGTAATTTTATTGAAATAGGTCGAGTGATTGCAAACGACCTGTCCACGAATAGCTTGAGATTGATTACCCTACAACGTAATCACGCCTAGAAACTCACCGTAAATATAAACTTGATACATCCCCAAATGAGTCCAGCAATCTCAGGATTCAATGAGACTCCCTGGTCTATGGCGTCGAAGAACTGCAGCAGAGGGTTAATCACGCTGGCAGCCCAATCCACAGAACGATGTAACTGATTTGTCTCGACATATGCCCGCACAACTTCGAGAACTTCGTCTGAATGAGAAGGCGTAAACGTAGGTCTTAGAGACAAGAGATATTTTCGCAGTGCTTGGTCGAAAGCCCTGTTGTTTGCAGGCATATGTAGCCCAAAAAGGGCGACTTTAAGCGCCTGTTTCCCACGTGTCCCAAGATATGGTTAGACCGTGTGATACTTTAGATGAAGTTACGTACCACAGAAAGATAATTAGAGTCATTCATTAACTGTTCACATACATAGAATGCCACTTGAAGCTTGAAGCCTGAAGCCTCAATTCTGCCATTGGCATTGTGGTAGATGGCCATGCGGATGAAATCTCGGGCTGAGTTCATCGGTGGATATGAAACATCGATTTTGTGACGTGAGTTCATTATATAGCATTGTATAGCAGGTATGCAGAGAACTCAATGGGTTGCTCAATTGGTCGACGGTCATGGTGGTCTGAGTGAGCCAGATCTGGCAATCAGAAGTCAAAGTCAAAGTAATACTGCCTTGATCTTTTGACATCCGAGAGAAGAAAAACGATTTTCGGCGACACGAAAGCACTCGTAGGTCCTCGCATATGTCTTTCTGAGTCAAAATCATAAGGTGCACATAAAACAAGCATAAGATCACAGTTACATCCTTGCATTAACATGGTATGCAGATCGAAACGCCTGGAAAAATCCATGGATGACATTGAGCACATCTTGGCATCATACATCATATGACTTTCCATACAGTTCGTGGGCTTGAGACCAAGCTGCATTAGAGAGATCCCTCCAATCGTCCGGTGTGTGGTAACGTCCTGCAGGGTAGGTGCATCGAAGTAAATACCAGGCCAAGTTAACTGCATCCCACAACGTGTCGCCTCGAATAGCCATGAATGAAATCTGTTCCGCGAAGAGCATAATTTTGCATCCGGTGAGTTCCAGCTTTTCAGGAGACGTAGTCTCCATCATGAAGCTGATCAGCGTGCTCCAGCGTCTACCAAATGCGATTGGATTCGTCATTGCGGACTCGGGAATTCCAGTGACATCTAGAAGCGCTCCGAGTACGAGTGCCGAATCCCTGGTATAGAAGTGCTCGTACAAGGCTTTGCCTTCGTTCAATGCCATTGAACGAAAAGTACGATCTACGGGAGCAGTAGAGGGGAGAGAAGCTCAGCTGCAGGTCCAACGATGTACAAATGTGTGAAGAGGGTAGATGTGCTTTTTTCCACCAACGCTGACAATAAATTTCGAGTCCGGGGGAAATAACCCTATCACATATTCGTCCTGGTTATCCCCATTCTGCCCTGGACGTGAACAAGTTAGTAAACGTAAATTCGGAATCAACAGAAACCATCTACATGGCCCGCCAGATCCTGTACTACCGGGTTAATGTTGCATAATAATGAAAATATAGGTTACAAACCTCCTTGTAGCTCCTATACGATTAGCACCAAAAGCTGGATGAAGCTTGTATTGAGTAACTATCCTATCACGGCGCGGGCCTCGAGTTCAGCATGCTCTCTGTTGTCAGTTGGCGGTAGAAGCATCCTTGGAGGAAAATCCAATCCAGGGCTCCAGGAATACGGGAGTAGGTGAATTCTGGTATGGAAACCATGATCGTTCAAAGTAAAGATGACTGAGACCCGGATGAGAAGTCTCCGATCACTGTTCCGACGGAGAGGCCAAAGTTCATGCCAAAGACAGGTAGTAACCAAAAGCCTCTTTGGCTCAGTCGGTTAGAGCGCAAGTCTCATATATCATAATTACACGCAGTGACTATGTGATCTTGAGGTCGAAAGTTCGAATCTTTCAAGTGGCAAGGCTTTCGGCATTGTACCCTTCGCGGACCACCGGGCCGTCGAACGGGGGAGGCTTGGGGGCGCGCCGGGGACCGGGGCGGAGTCCGGTTTCCTGCGACAACTACCATGTTCGTCGTTCACTCAATGCTGGGCAGTGGGTACGGTTCCTTATTCTGAAATCGTTGTGATTTTTCTTTCATCCCCGTCTTCTTGCCGAGTTGGATGAGCCTCGAAAATGGGATATGGAAAACTATAATGAAAAACTTGATCTATTTCCAGTTGGTGCTGCTTTCATGCGAAAATTTTGGTTTCTTTTCTTCTCACTGCAGGAAGCGCTTTTCCATTCCCCTTTTCGGGCACTTTTCCTTACCTTAATAGTACGTAAATGATCCCGATTCTCAGCTTGTTTTTCTGAACTCGATTTTACGATTAGAGATCAAATGAAGTGTCTCAACATTTTCAACATAATCTAGGTGCATGTGTCTCGTCATCGTTGCAGTTTTTGCGGTCATCAGGATTCAAATACCGAGTGGTTATGCGTATGTATGACTCAATTTTTGCTCAATTACTCTCCGAGTCATTCACATCCTTCCTTACGGGACGTAGGTTCTCCGGTGCTCGCTTGCTCGCCCAAAAGTATCCATTAGTTAAGCGTGGCTTTCGCCCAATGGTAGCTCTCACTCGGGTATGTCTCCCTCGTGGTCTATGACTCCTTCCCTTTTCCTCAGCGCAAATTCTCAGAGCCATAGACTGAAACCCCGGCTTTTGTCAATACCTTTCTTTGTCCTTGCCACGCCTTCTTGTTTTCTTTTCTATTTCCGACCTCGTCGTTCAGTTTCATCGTGGTCCCTTGAGACGCGATCGTCCGCTTACATGGCACGTGGATAACGTGCGCAGGAGAGCTGAAAATTAAACCAATGCGCTACTATTACCTGGCCGGCTCGATCGATCATATTCTGTTCGTTAAAAGCGGCGGCTTACTTGAGGCATCGGTACCTTCATCCTTCCTTCCATTCTCTCCAACATGGATTTGTCTCTTCTACGCGCGGTGACCGTTGCCGCCTTTGGATTCTCTCTTTTAGGAGCCGTTTTCGCTATCTCGCCGGTCTTCAATTACGGTAAAGACGAAGTACGAGGTGTTAACCTTGGTGGATGGCTCGTTCTCGAAGTGCGCTTTTCGATTTTTCCCTCCCAAGGCGTTTTAGTAACGGCGATGTCTCCAGCCTTGGATCACTCCATCTCTATTCGAAAATACAGGTGAGTTGCACGCTGTTCGCATTGCATTAACTCGCTTTGAACCTTTATTTTAGGTATATCGGCCATCGTTGACGAATGGACGTTTTGCGAATATCAGGACACCGATACCGCGAGGAAAGTTTTGACGGAACACTGGAACACCTGGATTACTGAACTCGATTTTGCTGACATTGCTGCTGCGGGGTACGTGCTATCGACCATTTGTCTTCTCGCTGAGGTTCATTCGACCTGTACTAGTTTAAATCATGTTCGCATACCTATCGGCTATTGGGCGTTTAACGCGACGGAAGACGAGCCGTACATACAAGGGCAAGTCGACTACTTGCGAAAGGCGCTCGGCTGGGCTGCAGCGCACGGCCTTCAAGTCATTGTGGATCTTCATGGTACGTCTCGGGTGGTTTCATGAAGTCGTGTTAGTCTCATGTTCTGTCGTAGGAGTTCCTGGGAGTCAGAATGGGTTTGTTACCTTCATCCGCGCTGCTCGTTTCTCGCTTACCTACCACTAGATTCGATAATTCTGGTCGGAGGATGTCGTACCCGTAAGCTTGCTTCATTCATCTTTGGAACGCCTTCATTGAACCAGAATGTCGACTAGTGGATGGCATTCGGATCACTCAAATATCGTTCGGAGCAATGACATTCTCTACGAGATGGCTGGCCTCTTTGGAGGAAGCGCTGCCATCATTGAACCATTGAACGAGTTGAGTCCTATGTATCAATCGCGCCGATACCATGAATTGATTGGATTAAGACCAGCTGGGTTTTATGGCGATGATGTACTGCAGGTCGTAAAACAGGTGAGTATCGTCGCTTCTTAACTGATATACAATGAATTCTCAATTTACTACTAGTACTGGGAAGATAGTTATGGTGCTATTCGGTAAGGTGATGCGGCGCTTTGTCGATAACACCCGACCTCACCATAGTTTCTTCGATCCGATAGATCGATACCTGGGACAAACGCCGTTGTTTTAATCCACGACGCATTTCAAGACCTCAGCTATTGGAAAGACTTCATGCGACGCGAAGACAATTATGATGGCGTAGCCATGGACACGCATATTTACCAGATGTTTTCCGACGAGGTTTGCTCGAGTTTCCCCGCACAGTAGAGTTTTATACTCATCATGACGTATCTAGGAGGTCGCACGATCCGACGACGAGCACATTGCCGCAGCGTGCCAGGAGGGACTTTCCTTGTCTTCCTTCCATCTCTGGACAATCGTTGGAGAGTGGACGGCTGCTCCCACTGATTGTGCAAAGTACTTGAACGGAAAGTCCTTCGATTCAGTCCTTTGTTTGTCCAGCTAAGCTTATTTATGTTACAGGCCGTGGGGTTGGCGCACGCTATGATGGAACCTATCCTAATAGTACTCGGGTGGGTGACTGCGGGTGCAAAACAGGATCAGCGTCGTCCTTTAGCCAAGAGTACAAGGACTTTCTAAGGAAGTACTGGGAAGCCCAGGTACGTGATAAAGTGCGGGACTTGGCCGTGAGAGCATGGCTGACATGACTGTAGGTTATAACGTACAAGAATTGGATACATTGGACCTGGTTAGTTGACTTGGTTTGTATTGTTCTACAGTCTATTGATATAGCTGAACAGGAAAGCTGAATCTGCGGACGATTGGAGCTATCAAGCTGGTCTTACGGGGGGTTGGATTCCTCGCAACGCTACAGATCTCTTATACCCTTCCATCTGTGGGTAAATTACGCTCTTTTGAAGTCTTCTCGTTGTTATATTAGATTTTATCATTACACATAGACCAAATTCACCTACGCGAACAGTTATATTCATTTCATGATAACCAACGGACTATTTATCTCCTGCAGTGTCAATGACCGACTCTGAAGTTGTAATTCTGACTAGCCCTGCATCCTTTGAATGCCAGAGCTGTCTATCTTCGAAAATAAGAGACCACAGAATCACATAGTGACCTGTAAAGAGGTGTCATGGTGTACTAGCAGGGACACGAGACGTGGTCAGGTTCAATTCCTGAAGATGACTTCTAAGGTGTCTTTCGGTAATAATTTTGTCCTCAAACAGAAAGACGTTCGAACCGCGTGTTCAGTCTGAGCGCAGCGTAAATCGCGAACTTTACACAACTGCGGAGTCTCAGTCTCGTGTTATAGTAACGCATTCGCAAAACCAAAAACAACAAAGTTGATACAGAACTCGTTTATCGCCTTCCAGCAGCAGCCTTCTGCTTGGCAGCGAGCTCTTGCGCTTTCGCTGTAGGGTTAGAAAGTAAGCAACATACAAGAAAAGGATATGGTCCAGCAAGTACCTTCAGCCTCAGCCTTCCTCTTGGCCTGCGCAGCTTCGCGATCCGCTTTAATCTTTGCGAGACGAGACAAGTCAGCCTTTGCTTGATCAGTCTTTCCTTGTAGATGTAGCTGCAAAGAAAAATGGGTTCATGAACGATTATTTGAAGATAAGGGAATCGCACCTTCCAATACCGGTCCTGGGCATCCTTCTTCTCTTTGGCTTCCCTTTCACGACGACTGAGCTCCCTCGGCGCACCAAGGTCGGATATGTTGAGTTTCTTGGTAACGTGATTGGGGTTGATGAGGTCCTCATCTTCTTCATCCTCCCCTTCGGCCTTCTGTTTCTGTTTCTCGGCAGCTTGCTTCTTCTTGAGTTCTTTGCGCTCAGCGCGGCTCAGTTCTGGCTTGTCTGCGTCTTCCTCTCCATCCTCCTCTTCTTCCTCTTCCTCTTCCTCCTCTTCCTCCTCCTCCTCTTCTGAGGATTCCTCCTCCGCGTCCCTACGAGCGCTAAGGCGATCGATCGTTCAGATATTAGAAACGTGTGGCGAAGGATGGGAGTACGTACCGTGCTGCAGATACAGCGGTACCATTCTCATCTAGAATCATGTCCTTGCTGTGGATCATCAGCGACGTGGATACACCAGGATAAATGGACGGGCACACCTAAAGTTCCTGCCACCGCCACGCTTTTGCTTGAATTTTCCTGAGGATGAAGAAAATGATATCAGGGATTGCAGAAAAACCATGAATTAATTCTATACCTGTTCCACGAACCATGGTAGTCAATGTAAGATGAGGATAAGATGAGGGTCGATTGGAGAGTGATTGCGGGACTTCAAACTGTCGGACTTTGATTCGTTCTTCGCCTCGTTCCGGCCCGAATCCGGCCAAGAAATGAGGGAAAACTCCAAATCCAAAATGAGAAACTCTTTGAGGAAATTTATTTTCCTCACAAAACAGACGCATTTAGACGTGGACTTTTACCCTTTCGGACGATTTCCTTCTCGTGGGAATATATACCCCAATCCGTCCCAAGGGCCGGTGCTGACCGGCGTCATCGAACTCTGCCTGCAACCATGTCCTTCACGATTCCAGCACGGCTCGCGCGACCCTCTATTCGCTCGCAGAGCCCTGTAGAGGCCAGGCAGCGTGTTATCCAGCTCTACCGTGACTGGTGCCGTGGCGTACGTCCTTTTGCCATCCGTTTTTACCCTAGCAATGACCTCCACCTAGGCCCCGGAAATCATCTCCCTCTACGCCCTCAACGTCTCGCCTGCCTACATACGATATTGCATCCGCCAACGCTTTGAGCGCCATCGGCACGTCACTGATCCCCGTGCCATCGAGGTACTGCTCTTGAAGAGCAGGCAGGAGTACCAAGAGACGATGAACTGCTGGAAGCTTCCGGATCAGGTGTTGGGCGTCCTTTTGAAGCCGCAGGAGAGGACGAAGAAGACGTTTTTGCAAAAATTCTATGAAGGTGCGTGGTTCGTCGATTGTTTGGGCCTGGCTTACTTACTGGGCTGTAGGTGGAGACGAAGAGGCGCTTATACCGGCTGCGACTGGCGTTGTATAGAATCACTGATGATTTTTTTGAATGAACACTCGAAATCGTTAGACAACGAATAGATGTGCGCATGAGAATCATCAGTTCTGGTCCTACTCGTTGGATGCGACGACTGCGAGCAAAATCTCTTCAATTTGAGCGTTACCTCCTCAGCATAAATGCGAGGAAGCGTTGAATCGGTTGCTATCAAGCAATAAGCAAATCACGCGATGGTCTCAACTTATGCTAGGACGGGCCGACGGCAATGACTTGTACAGATTATTATACACAGGGACGCGTATAGTTTTCCTCTATCATTTCGTGCGATTCTCTTCACCCAGCTTGGGTACATCTCGCATCACCTTTCAAATTCTGCACGACTAGCCCAAGTATCCAAAGTAAGCCTCCCCTTGGAGCATTGGCGTTCTCAGATATGTTTCTTTGAACAGGATTGCTCTGTACTGTGATGAATACGGAAAAAGGGCCTGTACCATGAGCACCTTCGACGACGGTCGTATTATACGGTTGGATTACGGTCTTCGAGGGAGTGGTTGGAGATATTGTAATGACATCGTGGCAAGTATGTATAATTCCAATGAAGTGAATACCACTCACATTCTGGCTCCAGATCATATACATCGTCGTCACCGTATATGGACAACGGTATGGATTTGACGTCAACCGTACCGTACCGCACGTTGGACGAAGGTTTTCGTGCGGTCACGGTGCACATCCCTAATAATCGTCAGATTCCAAACCAGTGGGAAGGTGAGATTTCCACGGGGATGACTAAATGACTCTCGGTGGCACAACGGTTGTTCAGTGGGATTACCTCTATAAGGCACCATCTACTTGGTCTGATTCTCGGTCCCTGCATGGCTCACGAATTCTGGGAGGCGACAGTGAACCCTCTATGGGAAGCGGCCCCGGGCGTTGCACCCGGAATACCTCAGGCCTGGAGAAGATACGAATCCCACCGAAAACGTGAATCCCACCGAAAAACGGACGCAATCGAATCCCACCTTGCGGAATGTCCTTTTCGGGGACGATATAATCATTTTACATAAGCATCGGCTCGTTGTCTTCGACAGCAATGAGTACTGACCAAGTCAATCTCAGCAGCGTTCCTGCCCTCAAGGAATACTACGAGCTACTAGTACGGCGTCGCAAAGCGGCGGCATTGGATCCCCTGCGTAGGGGTTGGACTTGTGTCGTCGAATTACCCCCACATCCTGTCCCCACTGACGGCCATTACCGTCCACTGCCGTCATATGCACATAATGGCGGCACATACCAGCTCGTCCTTGTCGATGCCCCACTCCCGTTCCAGCACGATGAACAGTACTCCCAAGTTTGGGTGGCGGACGTCCATTCCTTGGGATTTTGTAAAAGAAACCTCGGCAGAGTTGTCTTGAAAATCATTCAGCCCTCCCTCCTGCCCCTTCCCGACCTCGACTGGTATCTAGAGGTGTATGACTACGTCAGACCATGGACTCTTTGGACCTCTGAGGACCGGGCGTATCGGGAACTAGAGTCGTTGCAGGGAAAGACAGTGCCTTATTATTTTGGGAAATACAAGGTCAGATAGATCTCTCCCCGTCTTTCGGGCCGTGACTAACTTTGGTGCTTGTAGATCACTATGCCGGGAGGCGAAGATGCTCAGGTTCTCATCATGGAATATGTTCAAGGCAAGACGCCCGAGGAGTGGCTCGAGGATCGGCCGGCGCACGAAGCGCCCGAAGATTTGGAGGAGGACAACGAGGGATATGTAGAACAGACGAAGCGGATGGTGAATTCTTTATTCTTTTATTCTTTTCCTCTAATCATCGGACACCAGCTCAAGAAAATCCTACTCGGCGTGCACGCTATCAACAAGCTGGGCGTCGGACACAACGACATGCGTCCAGGAAACATCATCATCACCCTCTCTGGAGACCCCGTGGTGTTCGACTTTGCTATGGCAGGCTGCAACGTCGACCCAGATCAAGTAGGAGAGCGCTTCGGAAACCCTGTCATGGCGACGGGGCCTCTTCGGGATTGTTGCACCCAGCACGACGAGGAAATTGCCAACTGAATTGGGGACGAGTTAGAGAAACCCAGCTCATGGGTCCGATACTGATCGGATGTTTACGCTTTGTTTTCCCTTTCCAGTGTAACTACCGAACAGGCATTTGTATTGTTCCGTATGGCATGGTCGTGGTCAGGTCGTAGAACCGTTTGGGGTCGTGGCTAGGACCACGATCTTTGTCTCCTATGGTCTCCGACCAATGTTCTTTCAGCTCATGCATCCCTCTGGGATACGTAGATGCAAAGCAACGTCTGATAACTGGCAGGAAACAACTTATGGAGATCATTTGCGGCAGCGAAAGAAGTATGTCGCAAAATGGCATTGATGTTAATGAATTGCTGATGTTGACCTGCCTTCTGGTCGACGTCTGTCTTCCAATCCACACCCATCTCTAGAATCCAGTATTGATTGGGATTAGCGGGTAGGGTCACCTGTTCATTCTCTGGTATAACGCCTAGCCGGCCTTTCTCTTCTATGTAATTCTGTATTCTGGCGAAGTCTGAGAAGTGTGGAATTGTACATTAGTACTTGGAAAGTTCGCAAGAGGAAAACATTTTGAGTTTAGTACATGCTTTCAATATGAAACTTAGCAGTTCCATTGACAGAAGGACAATGATTGCACACTGAAACACTTGTAGTTGACCACAACTCAATTGAATATGAGGACGCCAAGGGCAACCTTTTTTATTGCAAAAAGAAACAGATCAACTATGGAAATCTGGGGCTACAAAAAAGTTCAAGCCAGTACATAAGAGTAAGCAAAGAATCAACGGAGTACTGGACATTTTTAGTGATCATATGGCGGGGTCTGCGCACGGTCACGGTCGCGGTCGCGGTCGTCGAGCTTGGGTTCGACGTATTTTGATTCGAGTGGCGGGGGAGTCCTTGCCCTGTCATCACGCCTTCGTTCGGGGCTTGGACTGCGCGGCCTCCGGTCAGGGCTCCTACTCCTCCTACGCCGATCTCTGTCTCTGTCTCTTTCTCTATCTCTGTCTCCTCTATCCCTGTCCATCCTTTCAGCTCTTTCGTCCCTATCGTCACGTCGGCGCGGGCTTCGGGAGCGGTCGCGGCGATGAGGAGGAGAGGTCCGTCTCTCGTAGCGCCACACGGAAGATGGAGGGTTCTTCGCCCACTGATGAGACAGTCAGCGGAAGATTATAGAGGAGAAAGAGAAAAGAATATACCTGAATGCTCAGACGGGAACCCTCAAAGTATCTCCCATGCCTGAAACAGATATGTCAGACTGAAACAAGGCAAATCGCCAAAAAATACAAACATATCGTAATACGCATCCTCCGCATCACGTTGCTGACGGAATTCGACAAAGGCATAACTGCGAGGTGTTCGAGGGTACGTTGAGCGTTTTGGTTCGGGGAAATCATTGCGGCAAGCAGAGTATCGACGCCAAAAAAATTCGCGAGCAAAATTCGACGACTCGTATCGACTCGTATTGACACTCGGCCGCACCAATCGACTGCGAAGGAAATGGGTGGCAAAAACTCAGATGTATACTCACGGGTTGGAACTTGCATGGGGGTTGCGGGGGGCAGGGACATCGCATCGAACCAAGGGTCCAAATCTGCGACAATGGGGAAAATGAGCACTTCTTCCATACCAAGGAGTCGTCCATACCGTTCGAATTCGTAGGCCAAGTCCCGAGCACGAGTAGAGGGATGGAAACCGCTGACGAACAGGATACGGGGCATTTTGTCGTTGTGGATGGTGAAAGAGTTGCTGAGAAAATATTTTCAAGTCCGCCGGTGGCTCCTTGTGTAGTCTTATTTGCGTTTTGTGGCGAACGCAATTTTGGCGGTCGACAGACCACGATTGTAACTTGACTTCCTATTTTTCCATCGCGAGGTAGGGTATGCTGCTGCCATGATTTTCTGGTATTGATTCTGGTATTGATTCTGGTTTTAGATGCGAATCGTATGCGAAATTCCTTGTTAGTACGGAGAGCATGGCAACAAACGCGCTCTCTGTCGATCCAGCGCATTGCTGAGGAACGGTTCCCTTCGTTTTCGGCGGCAGCTCTTCTTTCATCAAGAAAGTGTGATATTTCATCACCGAGAACAGTTTTCGAAGATTGCGTTTACAGGTCAGATTCGGTTTCCATGCCGTTCTTTACGCTCACAGGTCATTGCAGATTTCCAAATTCCACGCGATATTCTTCGTTTCGATGGCAGCAAGTTCGCTGTATAGCGACCAAAGCTTTGCCTCTACGTCCTATCGTTGATACTACCTCGTCGCGTCCAGTCGTCGGCCAGTACTACGTTCGCCAACTCTTCAACGCGACACACTACCCGGTCTGGCGCATCCTGTTCGCTGCCAGCGCCCACAAGCGCCTCGGATTACACGTCGGGCTCTACAAGCAGAATCTCTCATTTGAGGAGTATTCCAGCTTTAAGCACGTCGTGACCAAGTCCGACATCGAACAAGCAGTATCGGTTCTCCGGGATGAAGGATATACAACGCGGGAGCTGGACGATCAGGGGAAGCGCGTACCAGAGTGGTTATTGCTTTCCCTAGTCGCATTCAAAGTGCGAACACCCCATCATGCTGCCAGCGTTCTGCTCGAGCTCGCCTGGTCCCACATAGAGTCACTGTCGCCGAAGTACAAGCCAGGGCTTCTGATTCTCGTCACCCTACATCTCGCTAGGTTCAATCTTTGCCAGCCTATCCAACGTGTCATCGACCAGTTTCTCCTCATCCGGATAACTCCTCCGTCTGCCCACTTTAATCTTCTGTTGCACGCGTTGTCGACCAATCGCGTTCGTTCTCCAGAGCATGCTAGGATGGTTCTCCGGATTTTACAGGCAATGGAATCACGGCATATCAAGCTGTGGCGGACAACGTACTTTGTCTTACTCAATGACCGTTGGATCACCCTTGAGCTGACGAAATACCTCCGGGAGCGTATGCTGCGGGAAGGGAGGATCCCTGATATTGACCATCTCGAGGCGTACATCCGAATATTCTCCAAGCACGGTGCTATCGAGGATCCAGCGCGATACCGGGCAGAGGTCAAAAAGTTCTACTTGTCCTCTCACAATCACCCACATGGCGACTTTTCTGCATTCGAGTTCCTCCGTGGTATGACGCCCAAAAGCTTGCCTCCGTCGCGTGCTGTTAGCCATAAACCGCTTGGGTTCCGACCACAGATGACAGACCGGCAGTGGAACGCCACCTTTGCATCTCTAGCGCGCCCAGAGCGTCGGCACATCCCAGCCAAAGGCATTCTTTCATTGTACCGCATAGGCAAAGGAGGGCGCCGTGTACGCCCGTCCATTCCCACTTACACTGTTCTCCTACGAACGCTGTTCCAGCGAGGAGACTTACGAAACGCTAAGCGATATTTGTGGAGACTCGTCCACTCCGGGTTGATGCAAGACACTAAGGTCCTCTCAGTCGGTCTTCAAGTGCTGACCCATCTGGGACAGCCCAACAAGGCATTTGCATTCCTCGAGCGAAGCAGTTCGAGGGTGGACGTCCCTCTTCGGGCTTCATACCGCGTCCAGCAGCCCATCAACGTGTCTGTCGTCGCGATGAACGACTTCATCCTGTCTCTGTACCACATCAAACGGCCGGATGCTGTCTTTCTTCTGTGGGACCATATGGCTGGGATGTACGGCGTGTATCCGGATGGGAGGACGTTTTCGCTCCTGCTGCAGTGTATACGGCTCTCGCTGAGGATGGATGATAACATACGCGGGGCGCTGGCGCAGTTGCGCTGGGGACCGAGGGAGCCGCAGACGAGGGAAGACGTGGTGATGTCGTTTGTTGACCTCCTTGGGGATCAGAAACCGAAGGCGTACCGCCCCGGAGTATGGAAACGTCCCGTCGACAAGGCCGGGCGTATGTTTCGCTGGGCAGTGTTCAACATGAACCCTTCGCTAGCCAGCGCCGACCCTCCTGCGAGGCTGGGGAAGCGGAAGGTCAACCTCGAAGCTGGTCCTGAAACGGGACTGGTGAACGTGAGCGTGACCTCGCAGAACTGCTACGATTATCTGCTGCTGCTAGGTCTGTCGGGGAGGGAGGAGGAGATTCCGTATGTGCTTGGATGGATGAAGGGGTTGGGGATCAAGCCTACGAGGGATACGGTGGCGATGGCGTTGGTGTTTTGGGCAGAAGCGTGCGGGTTGGAGCCGGAGAGCCCATGGAAGAAATTGGTCAAGTGGCTGAGGGAGTGGTTGGGAGATGAGTTTATGCCTGATACGAGGAAGTTGGTCAAGTGGCGGGAGATTGTTATTCGTATGAAAGGGCTTACGTAGTAGTTGCTGAATTCAGGAAATCAGTGGCGCTAGGCCCGCGGACGCTGGTCCCCAATATGCTTATTGTGTGAAAACTGCGGAGGGAGAGATTTCGTATTCTGATCTCTTTGAAGGAAACGGACCAGAGAGAAGAAAAAGCATTGTGACCCCGAGTGCGGTACTTGTAGTAGCCGTTATATTTACTACTTAGTGGGTTTAACGGGCGTAATAATCTGTCAAAATATAGCAAGTGTCCAGGATGGGTACTTATCAAATCTCGACTGCTTGCATGTCAAGACTGCCTAGGGGAGACTAGGACAGGTATATACCAGAGATGTTTTTATTCTGATCGATATCCCTATCCATGTTCTCTTTATGTGTGCTCATGTCTCCGCTGTTCAATTGTGTGAGCCATCTTTGGAGCTATCCTAAACGTCTTTGAACTTTCCATCACCGACGTCGTGAGTACTCTTGGTGGGGCAGCCACTGGGGCTTTACCAAAGCAGCAAAGCATAGCAGAGGTTCGATCCCGTAACAGTTAATGATCTTCATATATCCTATTTAGCTATGCAACTATTGTAGGACGTCGTTACATTTCTGTTCCTGATCAAGAGCGTCTACGACTAATAATCGTATTGCCACGTACAATCAAGTTCATATGACTTGACGAGTGCATGTTTGTCAAATGCCCCAACGATATCAGATTCCTTCTCGGAGTTCCTACTTGCAATGACAATGCGTAGGTGTGATGGAAGCAGCGCAAGTCCTTCGCAGAAGACTTGCAGCAGTCCTGCCCGGTCTTCGCACTCGTCTAGAGCATCGATGAGAATGACAATGGGCTCAACGTCGCACGCTGCTCTATTCAACGGTTTGTCGAGCAGATTGGAGAACTGCATCTTAAATGGGGTCTCGGCAATATTTCTGTGTTCCTTCGTCGCACGCTCAATTTCTTCTCCTATACGCGGGTCGAATAGAGCGAGCTGGAACGCCATCGTTCGAAATACATGTGCCGGTTTTGACTGCTCGGAGATGTCTCTGTTGAAGAAGATAAACGCGCCCAGATATCTGAGTTCCCGCATGAGGTCCGCAATTGATGTCAAAACGGTGCTCTTGCCGTAACAAGCCCCGCCTTGTAGCCAAAAAACACGCGTATTTGCCGACGATGTATCAAATATCCACTCGACGATTTTATGAATGACCAGATGCCGACTTTCAGGGTGGCAGGGAGTACGAGAAGACATGTCCATGAACACGGGGTTGAGCATTCCCTTCATATCTGAGATAGTATTTGAGGTCAACGCGGCTCTTCAAACGACAGGGAATGCGCACATAGATATTGGACACTATCATTGGCCTGAGATGAGACATGTAAAGTTTCAACAGTGACACCTTGGAAGAACTATTCCTTCAGGGAACGGAAACATTGTATAAAACTCTTGATCTTCTCCTCGATATCTGATGTCGTTCGTTGCCATACTCTTTCTGATCGTACAACGTAGACAAGTCAGACGCGTGCATTACAACATTAATCATTTAGACATACCGGGAAACTCGTCCTGCACGTACTTACGGATGAAATCTCCGCATACGACAGTCTGTTTTAGGATCTGTTCGACAACTTTCTGAACTGCTGGAATCTTCTTCAACCCCTCCACCGTAGTCATCAAGTCATACACTTCCAGAATGGCATTTACAAGTGACAAGACCCTCTCGTCCTGTTCTATCTGCGCAGATATGAGCTACAATTATAATAGTGTAAATTCGTCAATGCATAAGACAATGGGCGAAAGTAGCACACCGTCAGGCCAGCAGATAGAAGATTCCAAGCAACTTTGGCATAGCTATTCAACTAATTGAGCTATTAGTGAAGACTTTATACAAACAAGGATACATAACGTACTTCAAACACATGATCCACCGCGTCTTTCACGATGACCAGTTTCTGCACCAATTTACGTAAGCGAAATTGAAGGGTACCATCAAGGAGCATCCGCTGCATTTCGCATCGAGTCGCCTCAGCCTGCTCAGCCAAAGACATTTCAACAACACGAATGCAAAGATGGGCGTTTCCTCGGACAGGCTTTCTGTTCGAGTAAAGGGTGAGGTGTATATCTGGGAGACGTAAGTGCTGGATTAACCTGGATAAGATGCCACCGAAAGTACTCTTTACCTGCATTGCCGACCTCTTTCTGACGTCGAAGAAGATCTCGCAGAGATGAATGGACGCTCCCGACGACTCTCGGCGGCCTGATCCGCCCCACATGCCAGACTGTAAGCGATATCGGACATTCATCGATCTCGTTTGATCTACTTAGATCGACGGTTCAAGTCATCTGGAAGCTTCCTTTAAGCTACTTACTCCACAAGAAAATGACGATTCCAGACTGGAGAACATGTATTCAGAATCGTCTTTGTACATCCACTTGGAGTTGATCTAATTTTGAGCTCCACGTATGAATCTCGAAGGCGATGGGATTGCTTGGTGAGAGGTAAGTTTTTTGCACTAACAACTGGTAAAGCATGGTCAGCACAAGATGTGCGAAGTATAGTTATTGTAGCGGCATTACCTGTTATATCTACGGCCGTCGTGGTCGAGGAGTCCATAGTTGTTGCTGTTCAAGCATGGAGGGCATGTGTTCGATGTTCACAACCATATCCGAGGTACTTTTTGCAAAAAAAAAAAATCACTTTAACGTAAGTCCATTTAATTTGTTGAGCTCACTTGCACTGTCGCTTAATTTTCACTTGAGATCGCCGTTTAGATGTCGATCAATTTCTATGACTTATTAGAGCATTCGGAAAGCGGAGAGAAAAGACTATTGCACTTGCAGTATTCAAATTTACTGGGTTTCCGGAAAATAATGGGAATCGATCGAAGTTTTTTTGACAATTTGGTGTGAAAGCGGAACCAAATTAGGCGAGGTCGCGTTGTCTCGAAAACTTTGGTCACGTAAATGGCTCTCTCTCCAACGATGCCCTTGGATTCAACCTTCCTTGCCTACCCGACCGCGAGTCCTCAGACTATCCAGATTCTGACCTGTAAAGACCTTACCTGCATTCCTCAGGATACTCCTCCTGGATCACACATGGACTGGCCTTAGGGTCCGGGGTCCCGCTCTGATCAAGCCTACGAGGAATGCGGTGGCAATGGCGTTGGTGTTTTGGGCAGAAGCGTGCAGATTGGAGCCGGAGAGCCCGTGGAAGTATTGGTGAAGTGGCTGAGGGAGTGGTTGGGAGATGAGTTTATGCCTAATACGACTCGGAAGAAGCTGGTCAAGTGGCGGGAGATTGTTGCTCGTATACAAGGGCTGGAATAATGGTCTCTTGGACTTGGAAGCTATGTTCCGACGACGTTAATTCCTCGTAGGCAGGCCCCATCGTTTGGACACATTTCAACTGCCGCGACTGGTCGCCTTCAGTTACTTCAGCCTACAACGACGCTTATAGCATTCTTTACTGAAGCAATAGCAGGCTTCCATGTACAAAAAGCAGCAATATACATGCACAGATATGGCTGAGAGGCAGCTGTCGAAAGCTTTGAGTAACGCGGCTTCCGAATCTATGCAATACGTCCTCGCATTCGTTCAGGTGAAGTTCGTCGCAGTATGTAGAAATGTTCTGGTCCTCAATATCGGGCCCACGGGCTAGGTTTCGCCAACTCGTCCCCAATCCACTTAGAGATTTCCTTGTCGTGTTGGGTGCAGCAATGTCGTAGAGGCCCCGTCGCCATCACAGGGTTTCCATAGCGCTCTCGTACTTCATCCGGGTCAATTTTACAGCCTGCCATAACAAAGTCGAACACTACGGGGTCTCCAGAGGGAGTGACAATGAT
Source organism: Armillaria altimontana (assembly GCA_022818075.1). Classification (NCBI taxonomy): domain Eukaryota; kingdom Fungi; phylum Basidiomycota; class Agaricomycetes; order Agaricales; family Physalacriaceae; genus Armillaria; species Armillaria altimontana. The sequence continues at coordinate 1,729,273 of JAIWYR010000009.1, forward strand.
GTTTCCTGGACGCATGTCGTCGTGTCCGACGCCCAGCTCGTTGATAGCGTGCACGCCGAGTAGGGTTTTCTTAAACTAGTGTCCGATAATTAGAGGAAAAGAAAAAAAGAATACAGTACCCACCATCTGCTTCGTCTGTTCTACATATGCCTCATTAACATCTCCCAAATCATCCGGCGTATTATGGACTGGCCGGTCCTCGATCCACTGTTCGGGCGTCTTGCCTTGGACGTATTCCATGATCAGAACCTCCGCATCTTCTCCGGACGGCATCGTGAGCTGCAAAACAGTCGGTAGCAGCCCGATACCATTCAGGGTAGGAGCTGACTTTGTGTTTCCCAAAGTAATATGGCACTGTCTTTCCTTGCACCGACTCCAATTCTCGATAGGCATTGTCTTCCGTACTCCAAAGAGTCCATGGCCTGATGTAGTCGTACACCTCCAGATACCAGTCGAGGTCGAGAAGGGGGATGAGGGAAGGCTGAATGATCTTCAAGACGACTCTGCCTAGCTTTCTTTTACAAAACCCCAAGGAATGATCGTCCGCCACCCAAACTTGGGAGTACTGTTCATCGTGAACGAATGGATGTGGGGCGTCCACCAAGATGAGGTCGAACACACCCCCATTTCTTGCGAACGATGGGAGTGGCAGGGCCACCGGTATAGGGATCCAACTTGACGGATAAAATGCTGCCTCTGTGTAAGGGATTTATGCCTGCCTCTTTGCGGCGTACGACGAGCTCATCGTTGTAGTCTTTTAGCGCATTGGGCTTGCTGAGGTCGGGTTGATCCGTGGAAGACGACGACATGGTGTGCGGATCAAGCAGCTTGTTCGGGTCCGACACAATCTGAACACAATTCCACTTTGCAGGCCAAATAGACATCAATACATCTCTGCTTCTTACCACCAGCACCGACAACTGAAATATAACAATCATTGTGTTTGAAAACGTCATTTATTGAAATATGGCTGAAACAATCCACGGGCCGTGAGTGTTACGTATAAATATAAGTATCCTCACACTCAGGATGTTTAGCAGCGATTTTTTGGCATCCTTGCCCTCCAAATATGACTGGCTGAAGAACTTCTCGTCGGAACTCTCTACCCTTTCCACTCACAGGGATAACATGCCTCTGCGCGCCACTCTCAACGCCTCAATGCGAAACGTAGATGAAGCAGCTAAGAAGATAGAGGCCGATATCAATACTGTCCGCCGCGCCCTTGCCTATTTGGAACGCCAGAAGGCGTACGTGAAACAAATAAACGCAGATTACCGTGCTACGTATTCCCCTATTCGAGCTCTTCCTTCAGATATTCTCATCGAGATATTCCTTCAAACACGCGACCCTCCTCGACCATACGTCACGCGTCTTGGCGACAGTTTTCCTGGCAGTTTTTGGGTCTCAGATATCAACAATGGTCCTTGGAGACTCGGGCAAGTATGTGGGGCATGGAGACACATCGTCACCCAAGCCTGCCCACAGTTGTGGTCTACTATGGTCGTCTCGTTCTCATGGGATACTCGGAGAAGAAAAGGTATGATCCAGCTACTGGACACTGCATTGAATCGATCGCGGCAGTATCCACTTTCTATCCAGTTTTTCCATGAGGCCCGCAAGCAGTTTCATTTGGATGACGCGAACACAGGCATGATGTGTTTCCGGCTATTGATGAAGCAGTCCTACCGATGGCGGCACATCTATTTCGACATGCCAGAGTACATCTATAGCGTCCTATCCCCTATTCAGGGACACGTACCTTTGCTCGAATCCCTCCATCTTACACTTGGCACCAAGTACTCCATCCCCGTGCGCGATCCTTGGACTGGAATAGCCTTTGCACAGGCCCCCTCGCTCAAAACCGTCAAATTCACCGATCTCTCAAGAAACATGAACGTCAACCTCCCATTTTCCCAAATAATCTCTTTCTCTGATACACGTCCATACGACAGTCACGAACTGACGCGTCACTTCCTTTCCGTTCTCCGTGATTGTCTCCAGCTGCAATCGTTCGAGTACCTCTCATGTGATTTCCGCCACGATACGCCCCCGTTCTTTGAAATGTCTCCCCGCGTGCGAAATCCTAAAGTGCACATGCTGTCTGCGTGTGACTGCTCCTTCCTTCGGAGCCTCAAGTTGCCCTCTCTGAAGCAAATGGAACTGGCGACGGGGACGGAGACTTGTGACCATGCCGGAAGTAACGTCTTTTGTCCGCCTGGTGCACTCGAGTCGCTCAAGGTCCTGATTTCCAACTCTGGCTGTTCCCTCACGAAGCTCACAATTTCCCACACACGTCTAAATGACCACCTCGTCGGTATTTTGAGGTTGTCGCGGACGCTCTCCGAGTTGAAGATTAAGATCGTAGCATGGACGGCTCCGGTGGATGATGATGCGCTCCGCGCTGTTGTGTTGTCTTTGGCGGAGGTCGATGATCGCGGACAACACTGTGTCGTCCCTTGCCTCTGCTCCCTATCTATCGAGGCGTGCAACTTTGAATACAGTCCCCGTTACCAGGCGACATTTTTGGACCGCAAGTTTGTTGAGATGATCTCATCTAGAGTGAAGATGATCGGGCCATGGCTCCATTCTTTGAATGTCGTACTCCAAGGACAGCTGGAGTGGTCTCTCACAGGTCGCGACGAGGATATGCTGAACTTGTTGTCCAAGGATGGCCTGCAGGTTTGTCTGGAAATGGACGACGACGACGACTCGGATTCGGATTCGGATGATCTAGGTTTTGGGTTTTGATCCATGTGTTATAATCGTTGAGTAGTAATAGTATTTTCCGTGTACAATAGTTCGTCTTATGAATCGCAGATATTATATCAACAATAATACAGAATCATGATGAGTGGTTCTGGAATCGGTTTCGTGAATCGTTATAGAATCGGGAAAGTTCGTGCAGTCGATGAGGAGCTGAAGGGTGCTGATCTTCATGGTGTATCAGTACCTGCCGTAAAGCATAGGAAGCCATGGGAAGCCAGTTATGTGAAGGCGAGCGAGGGAACGAAAGAACTAGCAAGATTAGTGCCGGTCCGTCTGACTCTCAAGGGCGGCTTAAAGTAACATTTGTCATCTTGTCAACGGAACTTCCGCAGCTTCCAAGTTCATTATTGGAAGCATGTATTAAACTCAATGAGTATCCCAGTGTTTTCCTCCCGCGAACCTTCTCAGTGCTGCTTCACAGACTCCGCCAGAATACAGAATTACTGGGTGTTAAACGAGCGAACAACCAGATGACCTTCCCCGCTGATCCCAATCAATACCGTATCCATGACTTTTCACTGGCAGGCTTGTCCAACTCGGCCTTGGACCATTCGATGATTTCATCCTCGTGCTGTTTACAGCAATCTCGAACAAGAGAGACTGCCTTGAGGGGATTTCTGAATATTGTCCGAACCTTGTGTGGGTCGACTTTACAGCGCGCGTTAGCAAAGTCGATGAACACGGGCTCTCCAGATGGAGTAATGATGACGTTTGGTGAGCGTATATCTGTGTGTCCGACGCCTAGCTTGTTGAAAGCGTGGACGCCGAGTATGACTTTCTTGTACTGGTGTGCAATGGTTGAATCAAAAACACAAAAGTAGTGTTTAAGGACTCACCATCTGCTTCGTCTCTTCCACATATGCTTCGTTAGCGCCCCCCAAGTCTTCGGGTTTCTCATGGGCTAGTCGATCTTTCTTCCATTGCCCGAGTGTCTTCCCTTCGACATATTCCATGAACAAAACCTCCGCGTCTTCTCCGGCCGGCATTGTTACCTACACGCGAAACAGTTGTTAGCAGCCCGATACTTATACTATGTGATGGGAACTGACCTTTTGCTTGCCGAAATAATACGGCACCGTACTTCCTTCCAACGGCTGGAGCTCCTGGTACGCTTCATCCTCAGTGCGCCAAAGAGTCCACGGTCTGACGTAGTCTTGCACCTCCAGATGCCAGTCAGGGTCGGGAAGACAGATGAGGGAAGGCTGGATGATCTTCATGATGACCCTGCCGAGCTTTTCTTTTTGGAAGCCTAAGGCATGGACGTCCGCAACCCAAACTTGGGAGTACTGTTTATCGTGGTGGAACGGAAGTGGAGCATCCACTAGGACGAGCTTGTATGTACCCCCATTATGCGCATATGGTGGTAATGGTCGGCGATGGTCGTTGACGATGGCAGTGTGCGGAGGTAATTCGACGACAAACGTCCGTCCTTTGTGCAGGGGGTTCCCGAATGAAGCTCTGCGACGTTCTACAAGGAGTTTGTAGTAGGCTTTGAGAGCAGTGACATTGTTCAGATCGACTGTCGCAGTAGATGAAGGCGCCATGAAACCTGGAAGAACGGACACCGTTCCCTACGCGGTAATGGTGCCTGATACCTCACGGACTCGTTCCAGTGTACACGTACCTAGCAAAGTTACGTATGTAATAGTAACGTAGTCGGCCAGTCGCAGCACTTTCCACTTTCCTACACGGGACGTTGTATACCGACTCAAGTTTGATGCGTGGAGATTTTGCATGGACTAAGATAGAACCATGAGTCTTTTCGTCAACCAGAAAAACACCCCTCTCCTTCAAGTCCTCCCACCATAGCGTCTTCCTTTCGCAGTCCCCTAACCTTCGCCTGAAGCCTTGTTATGATATATATACCATAACAAGCCCTTCTGTCTATTGCATCCTCAAATGCGATATTGTGTTTGAGGAATAACTCCCTGTAGCAATGACTATCTTCAAGTCTATTCATACCAAATGAATGTACGGGTATCGCAACGAGCTGTTACATGAACCAGAATCTATGTCTCAAGAGCTGTACGAGACGCTAAGCAGAGTAACAAATCTGACCTAGGCTGGAGAACAGGCGCCATCATTTGGTAGGAACGGCGATTTGCTGCCGTTTACTGGTGTAGAAGTCCCGTGGAGCAGATAAAACGTGAGAGGAGGATGTAACAATCTTGGGTAAGGGAGACCTCAGCATCAGAGTGAACTTCAAGCGCCGGGCAGCATAGGTAAAAGGAAAGAAGAGCGTTTGATTTCCTAGCTGGGTCAAAGCCTGGAGACGAAATAGGGAAAGGGATTTCACGATCGCGTCAAACCGCATCACAACATCATCAATGGTAGGACGATCAGAAGGATTCTCCTTCACCATGTCTTCGACTAGTGGCCGTAAAAAGTCGAGACCGATTCTGGTGGGATGGCAGTAGTTTTTAGTCTAAAAATGATGCTTTAATATTAGACTGGCGTGATTTCAAGCACTTACATCTAAGAAGTATTCCCTGAGTAAATTTCCGAGGTAATATATATCAGTAGGGAAGGGATTACACAGCAAATCATCAGGGTTGCAATGCTCAGGCGCCGATTTGTCCCCTCCCCGTAGGACCCGTTCATGAGGTATACCATCTGCCGGATCATATCGGCGAGAGTGACCGAAGTCGATGAGGTAGTATCGCGGCCAACATGCGGTGCGGGTGCAACTTGGCGAAACCAGGCCGCTGTCATCAACCTTCATGTAAGGTCGCTCAGGAACAAACCCTTTCGGATACAATTTTGTTGGATCCATCATGATGTTTAATTTTGTACAATCACTAATGCTAAGAGGTGAAGATCAAGTTAAGCAGTTGCATATGAGAACTGACCGATGTGCAACGAGGTTCTGATGCATGAACTGGATACCCTATTATCACATGGATCAGAAGAAGTATCCGATATGCGCCGATGAGCCTACCTCAAATATCTGCCTAAAACATTCAACTACTTCGCCCACCGTATCGAACGGAGGGTCATCAAATTTCCGCAATAGTGGTAGGACAAGGATTCCGAATTCTTCATATTTGAGATGACGGATAGGAACGCAATGGTTTCTGGGATCCAGGGAGAGAGGTGGCGACGAGAATAACATTGATATTTCGAATTCGGGTGAATCTTACTCGACCCGCTTCAGGATCACTGGTAAAGCGTCGCTCAACCTCACCGCTGATGCAAGAGTCCATCGCTGGGAGGAACATAAGTAGAGTCGTATATATATCTCATAGATACGTACCAGTAATCGAGCTTTAGCTTGCTTTTTTTTCTATTTCACTTGCAGGGAACCAAAAGGGATCGAACTTAGGTGGCAACTTGTAATCAGCTTCCTCCAGAAAGTGCCTCGTTTCCACCCAGAACCAGTCAAGATCTGGGTCGAGAAAGGGCGCGTTCGCTTGCAAGTGGGCGTTTGTACTTTGTCTTGAGCATCGCCACGTGTTGTTCAAACCACGGCAAACTCGAGAGTTGCCGGACCGTCGTCCCGGATCTGTGAAAGATCAATGAAAGATGGTTTGCGATGTACATAATAAGTATGAGTCTGTATGACCAGACGGACGGAAGATCATTTTGACCTGCTGGTCCCTGCTTGTCAGTGTACAGCTACAGTATTTTATAGTCCTTTGTGCTATTTAGCATCCCCGTCTCGAAAGGTTTTGGAAGGAAGTTGAACTTGTGTGAATTCAAAGCTTTGGTGTCTGCGTCGGTCTTGCTGTGGTCTACCATTCTCGCTCCGAGCAAGTGCGAGGTAAAAGGAATGTCATTGGTTAGTTTGGAAAGTGAGCGTTATGTAACAGATTAAGTATAATGATTGAACCCAATAAAACAAAATTCCTTCGACAAGTTGTCGACAAGTGTTCAAGCAACAAGTCCATAGAAATATCAAGACCTCGAATTGCGCAAAATAAGGTCGTATGCAATGCGGTTCCTGTTCAAATTCCCGTCCCATCCCACTAACCTATACAGCAATATAGTCTTGAACCCGTGTTCCGAGTTGATAGCTGACTAACAAGAAGCAAGACGTCCTACAGCTGGTGCTTAATGTCTTCGGTACTAGTATTTGTATCTTCATCTGCCTTCGGCTGTGCAGGCGGCTCGTAGCTCGCGTCCGATCGCACAAATGTGTTCATCTAGCATCGTCAGGCAACATGAGCAAAATTTTCCATTTCAATGGACCACAAACCTGGACAAGGACTTCATTAGCTGTCCTGTGAGCAGAGACATTATTCTGACGACCGGACCTAAGGACGCTAGACGTGTTATGACTGTTTCATGGGAATGAACGTGAATTCGCGTGGGTATGTCGGTGACACCAACCTATAGATATCCGCGCCTTTCTGCTGGAATTGATACAAGCGCCGCACAACACGGCATGAGACAATCTGGAAATTTTCATATGATGTGGCGTGTAGAATAGAAAGATCAGACTTACGGTTGCAAGAGTGCTTGCAGGGGCATCAGCAATGATGGACATGATGGAATTGAGGTTGAGCACGGAAAAAACCTGGAGGAAGAAAATGAGCCTAGAGCCGATGCTAACAGCCAATCGATGCTAACCACGGCTACGAGATTGACCAAAAATCTGCATCATCGAATACGTTAGCGGCTCGCTTCCGAAGCATTAATGAAACGAACTCACGCGGTGAGAAAGTATCCAAGACCATCTATGAACATGAGTTGCACGATTTGGCTCCTGTGCTGGTTTCGTTTAACGAAGCCGAGTTTGTACGCCATCAAGCACATGATGATGAAGTCGAAACCCATACTGTAAACATACATGGCTACGAAGAGCTTCGGGTTACTGCTTGCGACAGCGCACCCGGATCCGTCAACCCAGATCGCTCTGACGTTGGTGACCGACCAGAGTATTATGATCCAATGCCCAAGGATAATCACCGATAGCGGTGCTACGACGTATAGTTTTTGGGAGTATATGGCGATCCTGTAGTATAATTGTCAGCATTTTGACATCGTAGGAAAGGTGGTTCACACTGACATTCGGATGGAGAGGTTAATGCTGGCGGTGCCCAGAGCGGTGTTACCTAAAAACTGCAGAAATATGTACAAGACATTACAATTCATGCGGCTGCAAAGGGAGGGAAATCGTCAAATCTAATAGTGTCGTTCCTCGAATCACGTACGTGGTTGTCTCATTGAGTGCAATAACGCTGGGCGTGTAGGTGAGTATCAAATACAGAATGTACGCGTCACTAACTTACAAGCCAATGAGTCCACCAAACATTGCATAGCGTCCATAAAAATAAAATATCTGCAAAATGATCAGTCTCGGTCCAACAGACACGAAGTAGACACGAACCAAGGGCCATCTGAACCTCTGCTTACCAGTAATAATCGCGTATTCGAAATCCACAGTATTAATCCATTCCCAGCTGTTATGTGTCCGTTAGTGGCCGTCACGGTAGGGAGATGAAAGGTGGCGTGCATATAAACGCCCAACAAGAGGTGTATTATCTTGGAAAATGCGTCTGCAGCGAAAAAGAGTTAGACGAGTTCACCGACACAAGGACCGAGTCAAACCCACCGGCATCTTTCAGCAGCTCCGCTGAGGATTTCCAGTCGACCATGGGATACGAAGATTAGTGAGAGAAAAAATATTGAGACTGGTATACTATATATGATGCAGAGGAAGAGACAGAGTAAAACAGAGAACCGTGGTAATGATGTTCATATCTCAAACGCGTGATATGTCTGGCCTATCGAACTGAGGTCCGGCGGCAGCGATAATGGAAGCTTGGAATCTTAATGCATTCAATAACAAATCTAAATGAACAGATTCTAGGATCAGAAACACAAAAAACGGGCATTCCGTTTCTCCGTTTTCAGCGCAGAAAGCCCGAGTTGCATATGTTGAACTCGATGAGAACTTGAAGGGGCAGAAAAGGGTAGAGTGGCCCTGAGATGGTCGTTGAATCTGAGATAGGAACGGACCGAGGTTCCGAATCCGGCAACTCGGGAACAGACAAGGACAAACAACGCGCCGTCCTTATCCAGATTTGATCCAGATTCCACTGACTTTGGAGTTTGCTACTGATACCGTTCCACCGATGAGCCGTTCGTCTTTTTGTTCGGTTTATGTCGCGCTGAGAATCACCTATAAAAATTTCTTTGATCCTGAAATCAGATTTGCAGTTGGGAGTTCTGATATGTCTGTTTTTCAAAAAAGGGATGCGATCTCGTGCGTCAGGGTGGTCTCCTGGCGAGCCGAAGAAGACTTGGATTCCAAAAGGTCTGTGTAGTTGTTACTATAAAAACTGATCCGACAGTCAGGAGGATAGCCCTAAGATCTGGCAATCGTGGTCTTTTCTCATACTTACGTCGACCTAGGCCTTATACTCCGTGGAAGCTCGATTTGTTTCGATGGTAGGTCGTTCTTCCGTATGATTTCTAATATACTAGGCAGTTTACCTGTAGATTATTTGATAAAATTTATATCAGGCGCTCGGACAACCTGGAAGAGCGCTGAAGAGCTTCTTCAAGTCGTTTAAACGCCCGTCGATCTCGTGAAATCGATAAGCTGATATAAATAGGTCTGGGTAAGTGGATTTTCCCTCCCGCGTCTACTTGCTGCGGTTCCACTATGTTGTCTATCGGAGCTCTCTTCCCCGTGGCCTTGACTTTGCTCACATTACTGGTCCTTCGTTACATCCAACGCAGAAGGGACCCTGCAAGCAAGGTGCGGTGTGCTGTGCGTATCTTTTTTAATACTAGCAAATTTAAGACCGGTACTGAATGTTCTGGTAGCCAACCCTCGAAGCCCATTGGCTCTGGGGCCACGAATACGTTGTTTGGCAGCATGAAGCCTGCGCAATGTACTTGAAATGGGCCACAGATCTAGGACCTCTGTACAGGATCAAGGCGTCTTTCTTTCAGCGCGATGTAGTGAGTTTTTATCATGACCATCAGCTTTGGAAATATCCTCAAGGTCTTCAGATTGTCGCCGCCGATAATCTTGCGTCTCATCACATTCTTGCAAATGCTTACCGATACCGTTCGCGTTTTCTCCGCCATTCTTTTTTTGTCTCTATTTCTGATAGATGTCCTGCCAGCGAAAGCACCAGCGTTCCTGCCGCTCACTGATAAGCTCCTTGGAAAGGGTGTCGTTTATGCTCAGGGCGACGAACACAAGCACCAGCGCAGGCTTATTGCGCCAGCATTTACGTGAGTTTGAAATTCCGTTATCTTACGGTCCAATTTATCCGTTGTTTTACAGGCTCGGTGCCGTGAAAGGCATGTCCGATGATGTCGTCGAATGCACCCAAAAGGTATATCCTAAATTTACCAATTCCATCCGTACTGACTGCTCTCTACAAAATAGTTCGTAGAGCGAGTGGCAAATCATGTCGGATCGCAAGGCTACGAGACCACCATGGATATCGCTCCTTTCGTATCTGCTTGCACGTCAGTTCTCGGTACTCGCGTCATTGCTTTGTACCTCACTTCTGATGGTTGAACAGACTTGATATCATTGGCCGGATCGCGTTCGGTCATGATTTTGGTTGTGGCGAGTCCAAGGAAGCAAGGGATATTGCCGAGTCTTGGCACAAGGATGTCTTACTTGGAAGGACTATGGCGGGGTTCCTGGCGCCCATCATGATGTGTGCTTTCCCCTGGATCACCGAGCTCCCCATCCCGGCTTTGCAGACAGACGGTGTCGCCAAAAGAGTGGCCATCAATCTCGCGGGAGAACTTCTCCGGCAGAACAAAGCTCAACTGGAGAGCGGTGGTGGAAAAGATATTCTCTCAATTCTGGTCAAGGACCAGAAGAAATCTAAGCACGACGAGCGTCTCTCCCATACCACACTGCTGGAGAATGTAAGTCTAGAGTTTCCGTCCCAATTTCCTCGTCCTGAAAGTGATATTAGATCTCGACATTCATGCATGTTTTTCCTTTGTATTTTCACATTTAGCCCTCCTTATTCCGTTTATCAGAATGGTGGGCCATGAAACGACCTCCTGTACTGTAAGTTTCACTCTTTTGGAACTCGCCCGCCACCCCGCGGTTCAACAGAAGTTACGGCAAGAAATACGTGACCTGAGCGACTTCAGCTACGACCACATCCAAAGCCTACCGTATCTCGACGCTGTTTGTCGTGAGGGGTGCGTGAAGTAATAATCTGCTGGGGATTTTGGTACTCACTCATCGCATTCAGGTTGCGCGTTCATCCTGCTGCGCCGCGAACGGATCGCATTGCTTTGGAAGACGATGTGATCCCTTTGAGCCGGCCACTGACCACTGTTGATGGTAAGACCGTATCTTCGATTGCCATCAAGGCTGGACAGGTCGGTATACTCCTTATCTACTAGATGTCATACTTGAACAGTCGCCAGGTCTTCCATATACCAAATGCAGTTCAAAATATCGACCCCTTTGTGTGGGGAAAGGACGCTAAAGAGTTTAAGCCCGAGCGCTGGCTTCTTCCTGGTGGAGTGCCCTCTGCAGACCAGTTACCGCATGGTCCATACGGGAATATCGCGTCATTTCTAGATGGCCCGCGTAGTTGCATTGGTTGGCGGCTTGGTAAGGTTTTTTCTTCTCGTTCTTCGGAAATGTTTGATCTTACTCGCCTTGGTTAGCTCTTCTGGAGTTCAAGATCATGATCTCCCTTTTAATTCGGGATTTTGAACTGATTAGTACCCCTGATGACGTGAAGGGTTATATCGCGGGGACACTTCAGGCTTTCGTGGGTGAAGAAGTCAAAATGCCAATTCACGTGAAAATGTTGCGGTCAAGTGAATAAAAATAATTCTCTCATCGTACATTCAGGGAGTACGCGTATTTCTGCTCATATTTATAGTCATTCCTGTTACACTACTACTAACATACCATCTATTACACCGAAAAGCATTAAGCACTCTCCAAAAGTGGTCCAACGGTCCAATGCCGCAACGTAGACTATTCAGTGACCAACGGCGGGGAAAACCACGTGAACGTGCTTTAAGTTCGGAATTCCGTCCCGAACCCCGACCAACCACGCTGAGTACCACCACGACTCACGAGCCTCACGAGTCTTACGAGTACAGTTAGCTCCTTCACCTGATGGCTCAACAACTGCCGCCTAGTTCTTCAGATGGCGTATTTGCGGTATCAGGCTCTGCTGTCATTGACGCGCCAATAGAAATAGTTTGGAACAATTTGTTGGATTTCAAAGGGTATAAAGAGTGGTACGACAAGCTCTTCTTGCACGACATGACCTCTGTTTGACTTTCTCCAGGAATCCCTTTGTGTATGTAGCTCTTTCTCAATGAGCAGTGGCCAAAGTCTTATTCCAGTTTAGCCGCGATCAAAAAGTCACCGATAGTTATCGTAACATTCTCCCAGACCAAACCATCGCCGAGGGCAAATACATGCACATCTGTCCCGTCCATCTTACCCCCAGTCTTGAAGACGTACCCTTCTACAACAGATCCTCTGCATTCGTCGTCTGTACGGCTTTAGATCACGACAATCACCGCGTGGCATGGAGCCTAACCACTGGTCTACCTCGGTGGCTGCTCGACGCAGAGCGCTGGCAATCTTGCACTGTGGAGCCAGGGGGGAAGGTCAAATATGAAAGCATCGAGGTCTTCAATGGGGTTTTGGCCTATTTCGTACGTTTCTTTGTGGGGCAGAAGTTGATCAACGGTGTGGGAGCCATGGCGAAGGGCTTGAAGGCCAAGTCGGAGAACTAGGTAAAGAAATCGTGCCCCTGTACCTTGACCGCTCATTAATTCTTACTCTCCTCGCAGATGCATGGTTCTTTACTGGGTTTGTGTATGAACTAGTAAACATCTGCTTCCGATGCGGCGCGCATCGAGAAGCAGTGTGGGCTTATCATTTTAGGGACTTCGTTGTTATGTAGGGGTTATCGAGTAGCGAATGGGATTCTTCTATTTTGGACATCGCTTAAGCGTTCTATCTGGACATTGTAGGTATAAAAGTAGAGCGTCTGCGCGGCTTTGACTCGTTTCCAATGGCGTCTTTCTTTTCTTTGTTCCTCACAGTTTTGCTGTTGGGCATCACTTCACCTGCCGTTTCGGGGCGATGCACGGATGTCCAGGTAAGCTTCCCATTGACACCGAGTGCTCGTCTTCTCATGTTTGCCAGAGCTCTACAACTGACTATGTCCCCGTTGATAATGCCGTGGTGGAAATTGTCACAGAGACTTGTTCGTTGGCGAGCCTAGTCGCACTGGATGTAGCTTCGCCTGTTGATGTCAGCGGCGAGCCCTGTGAGTTGGCTACTTGTCAAAATTGCAAATGCAATACTAAAATTATCAGGTTCTATTACATGTAGCCGGAATGGGTCCGACCTCCCGCCCATTGGCGAGGATTGCGATAAGATCAAGGAGGCTGTTGAAGTTAGTCACACTCTGGTCGAAGACGATCTACTCTGAGAAGAGTTTAATGAATTTTGTGCAGATCCTTTCAGGTAAAGGTAACATTCGGTATACGTTTACTCTTGGTCCTGGAGAAAGCAAGGCATGTATTGCCGACCAAATCCTTCTTTTTGCGCTGAAGCTTTCTTCATGACCTGTAGACCTTGACGTGTAGGACATGCGTATACTTTTTCAGGAATACGGCGGAGACTCCCCTGAAGTCTTCCTGGGGAGACATTGTAAGTAGTCTATCGATGAATGATATTACGTCTGACAATGATGGCAGAACATTGATGCGTCGCTGGCTCGTTCTGATTGCTATCCTCCAACTATGCCTATGAATTCGGTGGGAAATTGCACCGCCATTGATAAGACTTGGGTTGTTGGGTAAGCGTTTGGCAACGTCGCGAGACAGACTTCTCTGACGAAAGCATTACAGTACCTATCACAGTTAGTGCAGCGTAGGCCCGAGCCAAAATAATTTTTTTGCTTTCATTTTTGCGCTAGTATTGTTTTTTGATACAATTTGTTCCTAAGGGCTGCTTAGGATGACTCTCCATAAAGTTTGATTTTAAGAAGCGCTCCTTTCTTGCAAAGACGCAAACGTCTCCAATGTGCAAGACAGTAGGTGAGACTTTCCTTCTGGGATTAAGCCTTGATGGCAGCGGTAGGTGATCTGGAGACAGCGAAATGTAGTGAACGCGGAGAGCCGCCGATCCAACTGTCCAAAATGGGTCCACATTTCGTGAGCTCGAAGGAGAAGTGAAACAGAGTCAAAGGATATCATGATATGAAGCTGTTCTATGGACTCGGAAGGTCCAGAGAATAGGGCATCGGCAAATCAGCGCATGGCTGAGAGGTGTGTATGAATCAACGCGAAGTGGAGATAGTAGCAGTCAAAAGCAAAAAATTGCAGATTGATTGGTAGGATGATCGGCTGAACACTCGGCCATGGAGATACTGTGCGAGACTGTTCAATATGAAGTAGGGTGAGTACCTACAGAAATTGCCGCAACCACCAACGATATCAAGGGACCTGAGCATAGTAGCAGCTTGGGTCAAATCGCGGCACAGAGAGATGAACGTGTGATCGAGATAATACATCTGGATATGCAATTCCTGCAGGGGCTCAAGAAATATGCTGCGATACTGTGGAAGAAGAATGGACCAGAAGAAGGATTGAGCAATCGTTGTTAAGCAGAGATAATTTATTTGTGGTCTTTCAATGTGAGGACCATCGAATGGGATTGTGTCTGGCGAGACACATAAAGGCTCCTCATGCTCAACTAAAACCGATGCTATTGTAAGAGACTTCAGGTGAGGAAGGCGGACGATGAGTGTTTGCAACCACTCAAGGGATGCGATGGAGATATCTGTCATTTGAAGGTCTGTGATGCTCGTCATGGAGGACAGGATGTGTCCTGTTTGAGAGAGAGAACCAGAATCAACACAAGATGAGAGGAAGTATGATTCGACATATTTTGTGATGTGAGGAGAGGTGTCGATGAGGTTCTTTAGACGGAGAAGAGAACTTCCCCAGCCTTTTACTGATATGGTTCTGAAAATGTGCCGGCAGGTATAGGAATTAAAAAAGCGGGAGACAAGGGAGCAGGATATGAGAGTATGTTTATCATGGCGAAGGTTATCCAGTATTTTTTCTGGTAGTTCTGGTGTCGCGATCTGATGTATGAAACCCATCAAGACATGCCTGTATCTTCCAAGTAAGAAACGCACAGATGTAGAATTGTTATGTGACATGGCGTCCCAAGGCTTAGGAGGGAAGATGAGTGGAACAAGGAAGGCAGATCTTCCGCGGCTACCGGACCGTACGCCGAACGGGTGGCTAACACATGTCAACAACTGCTTGCCAAAAAATTTCGTGAGGTCATCGACTCAAGGGACGACAACCATGGCTTCCGGTCTCGCCAGGCAATTGGCACAGGGTGCATCATTAAACAGTGCCCTTCTTGTCGACAGGTCCCGAAGAAAAGCTGGCGAATCCTACCTCTTCACCGGCGGAGAGGCCGACCTGCACGACCTAGAATCTATCCATGCATTGGGCACCAATGGATTTCTTCAGCTTGTGTCCATAACGCCAGCGTTATCAAAATTCGAAGGTCCTTTGTTTTCTGATGCGTCGAAGGAAACCGACCGAACCCTTTTACCCGCCGAGGCTCTTGCAAAGCTGGATGAGACGATTGGTGCTTTTCTGGTACAGCTGGGGCCGTACCTGATGGAAGCACCAACAGGCAAAATAATAGAATGGCTTGTTAGGAGATTTAGGTGCGATATTAATCTTTTGAAGTAAAGTTGCGAATGAACATTGAACATGCTCACAGGATCAACGAATTCAATGTCGAGTCCGTTCTTTCCTTGTTTCTGCCGTATCACGAATCACCCCATTTCGCCAAGATGGTTACTATCCTGCACATCCGGTATGTATGTCCCTGTACAGAGAACGTTGTATTTACTTGTCAGCAGGCCCAATTCTACCTGGAGCTTCCTCATTCCATTCAAGAAAGCCGCACAAAGTGTTCCTAGAATGGCGCTGGTGAAAGAGATGCTCAGAAATTCTGATGTATCTCGTTTCATTGCCAACTTGCTTCCAGCTGCAATTAAAAGCGGATACTCCCACCGGTCGCTCTTGGCTTTCAATGCCGCTACTCTACATGACTACATGCTGCACAGCAAGGTGCTAGATGATGGAACTCTGGCATATCTTCTACCTGCTCTTCTTGAACCCTTGCAACATCCTTCCGAGTTCCCAACCAAAGATACTATTCTGGGAAGCTATATTTTGCTATCTACCTTGTCCCATAAATGCAGCTTCACTACGGCTGCTCAAAAGGCCATTGTGACGGCCATGTCCTCTTGCGCAAATCTCGTGTCCTCCAAGCAATTCGTAAGCGCCGTAGTCTCAGTGTGCGAGGGTCAAGATGGAATGGACGATCTCCCGGACGGTGTTGTCAAGACAATACTTTCTCTACCGTAAGTGTTTCTTTAGGACCGGAACGAGGAGGAGCTCATGAATCTTGGCAGGAATATTTCCATTCAAGTAGGCGAAGCATTAGGCTGGACCGGCACAGAAAAGTTCCTCAGTCCTTTATTGAGTGGTCTGACTCAGCAGCTGGACGAGGACACGGCATTCGGATTACTTGAGACGATTCTCATGTCCTCGAATACGCCAGATATCATCGTAGGACGATTGTCTGAACACCTCATCAGGCTGGCCGTTTCCGAGACAGAGTCATCGAATAGAGTTCTTGTCGCTCGACGCTTGTTGTCCCACATTCACCAACGTTACCCCGCCATTTTACATAGTGTCTCAGAGGAGATGGCTCAAGATGACGAGGAACTCAAGACATCATTGGACAATCTCGTAATGTCTCTTTCGATGGTATGTTCTCTCGAGTTGGACGTGCGTCACAGATGAACTTAGATATCGCAGAACCAAACATACAGCACGACTACGGGTACATCGTCGAAAGACGACAATAACGATATGATCTTAGCCTCCACCAGCGCAGACGCCAAGATACGTCTTATTGCGGTGAAAGATCTTATCAAGAGACTTCTTTCCGGATCGTTGACGTCAGAACAAAAGGTGCGACGCGAACCCAGATGTGTCACGTTTACACCTATTAATGACACACTCAAGGCTTTGCTTTCTTCTGCGTTGGTTGCTCGTACCCAAGATTCAGATCAACGTGTGTTGGAGGCTCTGTATGAACAACCTGAGGTCATTCTTCCGGCACTGATCAAGGATTCGGAAACGTACATAAATCAACTATCGACCTTGTTCTCGAGTACAAAGCCAAAGCGTCCGGTCCTCAAGACTCATCTAAACTTCTTGACTAGACATTTCTACCAGAAGGTGGAAATAGACACGCAGGAAAAAATCTTACATAAAATCGTCTTTCCTTTGATGCTATATTCAAAACCACGGCAGCTTACCGTGGAGCTGTTGTGGGACATTCTCGAGGAAAACATCCCAAAGTCTGGCGCTGGATACTATGAGTTGTTGAACGGATGCATTGATCTATGGACATCGACGAAAGCCAAAGATAGCTCCGATGGCGTCGATAAAATGGCAACCTTCAATATACAAGTCGCTGCAAGAATGGCTGGTTAGTTTTCTGTCTACGCTTTCTCGTATTTTCTGACACTTCTTATCAGAAAACATTTTGTCCTCTAACAACTTCTCACATCATCTGGACGAACTGATGGCCAAATTTAACGATTCCAACGCCTACGTACGGATATTTGCTTATATGGTCGCGCGCTCGCTGCTCCGCCGTCTTTCTGGTAGTCATCAGATTGATGCCGCACACAAGGCGCTACGGGCGCTGGATCTGGAACAGCTCTCAAAGGTTGAGGATCCCTCAAGCGGTTCCGAAGACCCTCTGGAGGTATGCTTGATAACAGAATGACCGGCAAGTGCTAAGCCTTGTTCCCAGTACCTTGACGACGACCGCATCGGAAAGAGTGTCGTATCGAAGCCTAACAGCAAAAATACGGCTTATTGGCTCCAGATGTCCATCATCACGATATGCGCCGGCGTCTCAAGCCCTGAGGGCATCTTGGTAAACTGGCTTTCCACCAGACCTGTGCAGGTGAGCTCCTGTGGTTCGATGACCAAAGATTACTCTGATCACCGTCGTCCAGGGAACGTCAGACGACCGCGATCATCGCTACGTCACCTTGATGCGCTCGATTTACGGGCTGGCAAATTCATCAAGCTCAAATATTGCGATGCACATGCTTCGAAATTTGTTTATGAACATCGCAGATGAGGCACTAGCATTTTTGACCGGGGTATGGGCGAACTGCGATGATGAGGATCTTGCTGTAGTTGCTTTCGGACATACGATCGCCCTACTGAAGGCCCACATGTCTGGAGATGAGAGCGTCGACTTCCAGACCATCGTCCCTTCTTTGTTGGTTTCTCTTCAAAGTCCCCACCTTGAGATTAGGAAAGCGGCGTTGCAATGCGTCGGCCTGTTAGCGAAGGCGGCCGAGAAGAAGTACGCTAGAGTGTACGCATTTGACACTATTTATGGAGGAAGCACAGGTCAGTGGCGTTCAAGCTTTGAAGATGATCTATTTTTGAGTGAATTGAATGCCACAGTGAACTTGCAATATCTTGACCAGGACGATCTTAAACGGTATCTCGCAGCAATTGCCGAGCATGAAGAACATCTACTTCACGATCCGGCATTCCTATCTATCTTCCATCTAGAACATCTCCAACGATTAAAGTCGGACAAACGGAAACACGCACAGTGGGTGTTCACTGTCTTCTCAGTGACCGAGATTTCTGACAGATTTTTCAGATACAAATATCGTATCCTCTGCTATCTTGCGTCTCATATTAACGTGTCTCCGTCTCCACATTCTCAGCTTTGTCTGCTCAGATCTATTAGCAGTATTTCTGATGAGGATAAAGCTGCGATTCTCCTTCCATCTGTGAAGTTGATTGCTGAGGACACCCAAGTTAAGGACATATATGGGTCGACATTGGAGGAGTTTACATCGCTGTTGGTTTCCGCCTTCGATGCTTCGTCTGCAAAAAAATTGAATGCGGATGGTAACGAAATGTGGCAGACATACCGTCATTGTTTACGCCGTTTCCTTGGATCTGGTACGCTGAAAAACGTTGTGATTATTCCGTTATAATGACGTCGTATATTTTAGGCACCTTGTCGTCATCCCCAAGGACCAAGCTGACGGAAGGTTTAGAACGAGGCTTGTTTGCGAACCTGATAATGGAGCGCAAGATTGAGCTTTGCGGTCTCCTCCTCGATCTCAGTACAGAGGACTCCGATGTGGTAAGCCCAGATATATCTCTATCAATCTTCAATCTAAGCTCTCTTTAGCATGCTGTTTGTACCACCCTACTAACAAAAGTCTTAATCGAACCGGCTTTGATTGTGCAACTTCTCAATACGCTTCAACCTGACGCCGGGAATGGCCCAAGGGCTAGTAAACGACCCAGACTGCTAACTGAGTGAGTGGATCACCGAAGCTGTTTTGGGCGCTGTGGCACTGATGTATCTTTCGCAGGCCTGCTCAAGAGACTCTTCCCAGGTTGAGCATTTTAGCTGAAGTACTAGCTACGACTTCTCTGCCAGGTTCTTTCGACGTTATCGCCGCAATGGTTCAGGCCTTGAGCAGTATCATCCAGTCTTCATCGTCGGACAATGTTGACATTTCTTTCGTCGAACAATCCATGATGTCCGCAATCGACAATGTTGCTGATAAAGTCACGGTATGTACAATATGTACTGTTAGGTGTGATTCCTGATTTTCGCATATACAGGAAGCTCCGAATGTGGCACCAAGTGCTATTCGTTTGGAAGTCTTGGTGGATCTCATTCGCAGTCAGTCTTCTGAGTTTTCTCCGCAGTATGGTTTCGTCTTATCGTTTTTATAGCTGCCCAAAATCCTCAGACGTTCCAGCAAGCGTTGTTACTTATGGCAACATTGGCCAGGCTGACGCCAGACTCTGTACTCCACAATATCATGCCTGTTTTCACGTTCATGGGGTCAAATGTGTTCCACCGCGACGATACGTACAGCTTTACTGTTGTACAAAAGGTACGAAATTTCTCTTCGCTTCATACTGCAGTTCACTGAATTTTTATTACTAGACAATCGACAGCATCGTACCGGTCATGGTTTCTTCCTTGAAGCGTTCACATTCTTCTCGGATGGACCTTCACCTCGGTTCCCGCGAATTCCTGCGAGTGTTCACTGACGCCGCAAACCACATACCCCGGCACCGTCGTACCAAGTCCGTCGTCTCTTATTCCCGTTGCCTTAGTTTGCTGAAATTATATTTAGTTTCTTCATTCATTTGGTGGATGTCCTCGGCCCTACTGATTATCTGGCGCCTGTTTGTCTTCTTCTCGTCGAAAAAGCTGCCAATCGCGTCATACGTCAAAGTCCGGATGAAGCTCGTAGTACTTTTGCATTGCCGCTGTCGCTACTACACCACTACCCCTCAGTTTTGCAGCTAAACGTACGTTTGTTTGGTGTTCCGCTGGGACCTTCCTGTAGCTTACACTGCATCAGATTCTCACTGAGATGCTTGAGGAAAGTCACCGACTTGCTTCCCGAGCGAAAGACCCGGAGAATCTTGAGCCATCGTTCCTTGACGACAACTTGTTCGTAGACATTCGCATTGTATTCTGGATCATACTGATGTTGTACTCTTAGTCATGAGGAACATTCCGTTTCTCCTACAACCGCTTTCAGAAGAAGGGCTCAAGCCATACTTGCTTTCGTCGGTTTCGCCGCGAAGTCAACACCGGGATCAAGTGCTAGCATCAATACCTTTGTGTCTCTTCTGGTGCTCATGGCAACTCTACCAAGCGGTCAGGGATCTGATACTCGAATGGAAGATGTGAACAAAGCCTCACGCCTCTCGTTGGCGCAAGCGCTCAAAGTCATGTCTGCTGTCGATTTCTTGAACTCCGTGATAGCCATGCTCGAGTCTTCGGAACAAACGGTAATGATTTGCGGCTGATCCGAATACGCCATCTGACCAGTTTTGCAGGTACAAGTCGGTGCTTTAGACCTTATCGCCGAACGGGTGCCTATGGTATCGGACAGCATTCGTCGAAAATCTACCGCAGCTATTGTAAAGATTATTGAACGCACGAAGGATCTCCTCATTTCTTTCCCCACTGGACCTATTGCCGTTTCAGGCCTTAAGGCTTTGAAATCCGTTGGTGTCCATATCTGTTCTGGAGAAGAAGCTGCTATCACGCAAGTTCTTCCTGTGTTGGTCTCTGATATCCGCGGTAGTAGGAACACAATTCACGCGATGAGTGCTTTGTCACCTCTGGCGTATGTTCATATCCAGTCATTTCCCATCTTTTTCTGACGTTGCTGTAGTGCGAAATTAGGTCCTAGGATAATTCCCTTCTTCCGTGAAATCGTCGATCTCTGCGTAGGTATTCTTCGTGATGGAACAGAGGGTAAGTGCTTGCCAGTCTTCCACACCAAAAATACTGATGGGTTCATTACAGAACTGATGACCGTTACGACTGAAGTGTTGCATGGGCTTTTAACATCGATCCCTTCATTCTGGGGAAGCGGGGAACTTACTCAAGTTATCAAGCTTTATATCTTCACTTCCAAAGGGGCGCGAAACGCGTCATTAACCTCATTTGTCAAGACCTTGACCAAGAAAGCCCCAGAGAAGGTCCTTGTCCCGACCCTCACCCAGATATGGGCGTCGCTGTTACCAAGTCCGTCCATTGTAAGAATCCCTTTTCTGCCATCCTTTTTCAATATTGATATATACATCATTTTAGGACCAGTTCGATGCCTTGTTCGATATTGTGAAGAAATCCCTTCGTGTTGCCAGCAAAGGGGTTATACAGGACAATCTGAGAGCACTTTTCAATACTTTTCTAGAAGCATTCGGTGCCCTGAGCTACAGTGATCTCGTACGGTGTTGCAATTGTTCGTTACCCGCCCTGACATTTTTCTTAGTCCAGCACACCGGTAGTACCCGCATTCCTCGAGCTGATCGTCAAGATCAACGAAAATACGTTTAGGCCTCTGTTCCGGCGTCTTTATGATTGGGCCTTCGTCACTGCTGCTGCTGGTACGTGTTTCGGTCTACGTAGGAGGCCTTGGTATAACTGTTTTTCAGATGACGCGACCAGGAAGGTTACGTTCTGTCATGTCTATTCTAGTCTCTTGGATTATTTCAAGGTATACATTCTTTATATGTCAATTCTCCCTCTCACAGTGTACCATTTTCAAGGGGTTGATGTGTCCATATATGTCGTTTCTCATACAACCATCCATTGAGCTCCTGAAGAGTTTCACCACTTCAAGCCACGACGGCGCATTATGGTCGGCCGTCCTGGAAACTCTCACGAAAAGCATGAACTACGACGATGGAGGTAAGATGCTCCTGATAATCCGTTAGCCTTTGGCTCACCAATCACTGCAGTCTTTTGGCGCGATGATAAAATACGGCACCTTTCTCCGCATCTGATATCCCAAGTTCCTGTCTGCTTGAAGCTGAATCTTCCGGAAGGGAAGCGACTTCTTCAGGATGCCTTATGCGCACTCACGGACAATGCATCGGATGACGTCTTGCTGAAGTCTATCAATCTCGATCTTCTGATGCATACCCGCTCAGAGGACGTTCAAGTACGGTTATATGCCTTGGTGTGCTCAAAAACATTGTGGCAAACGCACGGCGGAAAACTTCTTGGTAAGAATAACCCTATATAACAACAATCCACATCCTAAATAACCGATCATGTAGGATTCGTGGCAGAGACATCGACCTTCATTGCGGAATGTAGCGAAGACGAAAATGATATGGTAGCGAGAGAGTCCTTAAACCTAAAAAATGCAGTGGAAAGCGTAGCAGGAAACATAAATGGTTTATGAGATGAATAAGATATTACTGTATAACCAAGGGGGTGGGGGGTATATGCTATGGTTGAGGTGATAGTTCGCGCTCCTGTATTGTCTTTTCAATAGCCATGCATTGGGACAGGATCTGTATGATGACAGGGCGACCACACGAGTTGTTGATAAAGGGATTCTGGGAGATGGTGTCAGATCAAGTTCAGGTGAATATGAAAGACCATACCTTGGCTAGCTCTGCAGGAGAAGGCCGCATCGCAGAAGGCTCAGAACAAGCACGTAGGAATTCCCGAAAAGCAGGTGAATACACCTCTGGATGAGTTAACGGCGGCCAGCGGTCCTCAGCTTCCGATGTTTGGAAGAACGGAGGTTCGGCCTCAGCCATCTCCCATACCGTCGCTCCCAATGACCATACGTCAACTTTGAGGGGATCATATGGTCCGCTAAAGCGTAGAATAAGAGGGATGAAGAGAGACGACGCTAGGGACAAAATACGCACCATCGCACCTCCGGAGCTTGCCAGTACAACACTCCGACAGGATCAGAACATATTGACGATTGGGAAGTAGTCTGGATGGCATTGGAAAAATCGGCTATGAAGATAGTGTTAGCGCATGCAGACTAGTTGAAATTTCTACTCACTCAATTTGAGTATTCCGTGACTATTGAGAAGCAGATTATCCGACCGAACATCCCGATGGGCGATACCGTGCGATTGAAGATACACAAGCGCCTCCAACACCTAAATCAACAAGTATTAGCGTCTGATACTCAAAAGAACGTTGTTTTTACTCACATCACTCGCAAAACGTGCCATCATCCTCTCCTGTAGCATCAGACCTTCAGTCACCAGCCCAATCACATCCGCCAAACTCCTCTCCATCAGCTCCATCCGTATCCACAGAGAATCCTCCTGGAGATCTACATACAACGCATCCAGGCCCAGGACATTCGGATGCATCAGACCCTTCAGCAGCTTCAGCTCGCGTTCCAGATCAGCAAGCTTCTCCGATCCTGATGGGAGAATCGCCACGCTCTTGATGGCCACAAGTGTCTTGATGCCGTTCTGTGCATTATCATTATCCTGCGCTTTGATAAGCGGCGGTAGCTTTAGTCTGTGTGATTTATCATCGGCGAGGGTGGCTGCATACACCGAGCCGCTCTCGCCTTCCGCGATCTCTTGCAAATCAAGATAAACTTCTCTAGGATCGATAGGCTCGTCGATGAACTCCTCCAACGGGCGTACAACCTCGGACAGCCACCCGGGATACCGCTGAGCAGGCGAAATCGGTGTAATACCACCAGACGCAAGCAACGACACCGGAGCCAAAGAAGCCCTTGCACTGCTGATAACAATGGTGGGCCGCGGCGACGTTAAGTTGACGTGCTCAACTTCGGCCTCCTCCTCATCAGAGTCATCAAGCTCGTTACTATCATCGTCTTCGTCTTCGTCGTCCTCTTCCGCTGCCAACTCTTTCTCCTTGTGCACCCCACCAAACGTATCCGACCTCGAGAGAACCACACGCGGATCGGGCGAGAATGACGTCTTGCTCGGATCTGGAGATGGTTCGTCCCAGTATAACGTAGGATCAGCATCTGTCGTTGGCGTCTGGTTCTCCTGAGATTGTGAACTCGATGAACCGGAACCAGACCCTTCTTCACTCCCGAAATGAGAACTGAGAGGTGACCCAGGATGTCTGCCCACTGGAGATCGTGACCGGATGCCCATAAAGTCGGCTGCCGTAGGGGAAGGCAGGAGACCCTTATTATCTTCCCTCTTCTCCCCTATCCCGATGTTGGGTAGTGGAGCGGGCTTGTTCCTCTCCACTACATTAGCCACTGCCCGCTCGACCACCATCGCACCTCTAGCAACAGTTGCCGCCGTGACAGTAGCAGTGGACATCGTCGATGCACTGCTCTGACTCGAATAGCGGTTTGAATCTCTCTCCCGGTCGCCATCCTCAGCACTCAAAAAGCTCCCCCTGTCCTCGTCATCATCCATCCATCCACTCCGCACCTTCTCCTCAACCTTCTTCGTGCTGGTGGTTCCAGGTGTCAAAAGTAGCGTAGGGGAATAACTTTCACTCAGAGCGGGCGCGGAGAATTTGGGATCTGGGCTTAACTTGCCATTCCTGCTGATGATACCTGATATTTCGCCCCACGATTGCACTGACGCCGGCGATAGCGGTTCTACATCATAAGGTGGACTAAGGGACGAGGTAATGACGGTTTGAGGAGGCAGTGATGCTGATGGTTCATCTTCATCAAGTCCGACATTGATGACAACCGGTGGAATAGCACGAGATGGAGGTGATGGCCTATTCGACGAGGGTGCAGAAGGTGGTGTTCTCTTCGGAGGAGTTGGTCGGGCCGCGGATGTTTGAGACGATGCATTCGGTCCTACGTCGCTTCTTGCGCCCATACTGCGTTCACTGCTTGGTGAACTGCGCCATGATGATGACCCGGACAAGAAGGATCCAGCCGTGGAATGCTCCGTCCCGGCTGTAGCAAACGCAGAAGAGCCGGAAGCAGGCCCGCTATCTGAACTCGAAAGGTCAGACGGTATGGCAGATATCAGCGCTTCTGACCATGACGAAAGATCAGAACCCTCATGAGTATGCAATGATAATCGAGGCGGTAATGTGGTGAATCGCTTCGACCGCCGTTTCTCCTTGGCCGAGGATTGTGATGAACTTGATCTGACGTGGGAAGATACTGATGCGTCGCGTGAAGCCACACTTTCGACGCTGTGTTGCGATCGGTGACGAGGAGGTTCAGTGCCTAATGGAGGTACAGAGAATGATGAAGGTGGCGTTGAGTGGGATGGAGACTCAAACAGTGTACGGTCCTTTTTGTCAACCGGATATCCGTTGTCGGTGAGTAGGGACTTTGAGTAAGAAGGGGGAGGAGACTGCATGGACGGTGAGCCGTTTGTAACGTGAAGCATCCGTCTTGGTGGCGTAGAAGGTGTTCCAGAGTCAGCCCCTGCAGGCGATGCCACGACCGGCGGACTCGATTCGTGGACATCAGGATGGTGCGGTTCAGAGCTTATTGATATCGACAATGATGTTGAAGACGCTTCCGAATTGTTTCGTGTTCGTGACGAGCCCGGCACCGGTTTCTTTGCGCAGATATTGATTGGTGCGGGCGGGCTTTTGCTCGGCGTCGTATGATTGGATGATGTAGAGCCATTTGATGGCGAAGCTCTTTGGTGATTTTTCTTACTCAGGGAAGCGTCCGAGTACTGACGAGGAAGCGAGGTAGTCCTGGGGGTAGGTCGTGCTACGACGGATGTGTTGCGCGTAGATGAAGTATCGTTCGCTGGTGATCGAGGCCGGTCGGAAAACAAGTACTGTGATGCCGGAGACCGTGTACCTGCCGTCCGACGTGCTTCCTGTATTTGAGCCATTTCTTCTTCTGAGTATCCTGCATCTTGTAGCTTTGCTGCCCACGAAGGTGGAAGGCCGGCATACCTAGTAATAGATAGAAAAATCGACAAAAAAAAATGCGAAGTAAACGATTAACGTACGACTCATCAACATGCATATTATGCTGTAACGAGGCATGAGAAAACATACTCGAACCACCGCAAAGCGACGCACCTGAAAGTTCCATGGCATAGAGATGCCTTCGTCATTCGAATCAAACGATTGGAGCGTTGACGTCTCATCCTTCACGGAATCCTTTACTGACGGTGCCTTTGGACTTCGTTTGGTGAACCTGAAAAAGCCCGACTTTTTGTGGGCTAAAGGCTGGCCCTGTTCAGGCGTATACGACATGGCAGAGGCCGAAGATGATACGAGTGACATAGTGGAGCTATTGGGATGGGGGAAAGTAGATTGCTTCCTTGGCGCAAACGGGTAGTGGAAGGGAGGGGAAAGAGGGGAACTTGGTAGTGAAAGAGAATCGGGAGAAAGTGATGCTAGAGACCGGTTATTGAGATAGTACGAGTCCTTTGGTGGTGGTGGCGGCGGTAGCGAGGGTTCCTTTTCCTTCTTGTGTAGTTTGAAGACCTTCAGTGTTGAAAACCGCGACGACTTGGCGCCCCCGTTGATGTTTGGCGAGCTGCTCGATGCCATAGGTTCGTCGTCGCCGGCGTCGCTACTGCGTGTATACCCTGACGTCCTGGCGTGGGTACCCGGGGATGGCCTAGCAAGCAATATACGAAGTACAAGCTGTTGATATGCGGCGTCAGTGTTAGGCCTAAGTGATGTCCAAGGCTACTGATCCGGATACCGTAACAAGGAGCCTGTCACGACGAATAGCGACAAGCAGCACACGGTGCGATGCACTGAATCATACAGAACCGCTGCTCGTCGTCGTCCGGATGGTCGCACAAGGGTCGAGAGGGTCGTCGTAGAAGGGATCGAAGATGGAATTCGCCGTGATGTGACCAGTGTGACAACCCTGCCCTTCACCATCGAATTCCACAATGTTTGACTTGTTTCATCAACTAGAGCCATCTTCTTGTTCGACGTCAGCAATCCCGTCCCACGTCCATCGAATATTTGGTCTCGATATGTTCATACTGTCTGTCTTGTGTATTCTTCCTAGCTCTTTCCTTGTCTCCATTTCTGCGCTTTGTTCCTTCAATCTGCCCGTCATCATCAAATATGAAGTTGTCCTGGGAAGTTCAAAGAAAATTTAGCCAAGAACAAACGCTTCCCGGGCTTTGCGGACCGTCAACTGCTAGCGCTCTGGCATTTTCAGTCTTGTCGCTCTCCTGCCGCATCTTAACAGTTTCTGCCGTCCATTCCGTGTGGCGTCGTAATAAGTTTCGTTCTGATCTTACACCATTCTATATTGTCTTGGGCATAATGTGTTGTACGGCATCGATGTGCCTCCCCCTCACGAAAGCTCTGCATAGAAATCCCTCAAAAAAATCTTGGAAAGGATCCATTTCCAGGCTCCTCAAACCTGGATAGTCAGCACGCCAGAACTTACGAGATACGGCAGGTTCGAATTATCCGAGATGACATCCCGTCCCCATCCGAAACGCAATTGGCCAATCGCAGGAACCACATTGCCATCGTCGAGGCTGAATTTCGGATATTGCAGTCATATACAAGAGCTAACTGTTTAACCAAGTCCAATCCGAGTCGTTCAGTAATACCACCGACATCATCTCACCCTGTTCAGCTCATGGACGAAACCTATCAACTTCTTAAAGTACGCTTGAATTTTACTTGCTGAAAACAGAATTTATGCAGCCCTCGCTTTCCTCGCTTTCACATGCCATTTTCACCTTCCGGAGTGTCGTTTTCTGCGTATTGTACAAGGATTGTCAGTGGCGTCGGCTCACCTCCTTGGGTATAGATGGCGGTATCGGGTGCAGTTACGATCGCTGGGCCCGACACTTCTCTTTTTGGATGGCCCGATGCGTCGGTGATACGATTCGGTATCTATGTCCGTAGGTTATCACCACACAAGTGAGCAGCCCTTTCAATTTGGTTTTCGATCGTCGAACGACGTCGCCCCTTGCTAGAACATTGTATCCACGGCCCGGCTTCTCCCCCCTGTCAGGAACTGCGATATGCCTGAGATGGCCCTGCTTTCTCAGTAGAGCACGTCATTGAGTGGACCTCGTTGGCCCTGGTCTGGATAGCCTCAAAGCGTGTTTCCCAGTCCAATATATCGTTCCATTTATTCACAAATCTTGTGTTTTCATTTCTACGACATCAAGCGTCTATTCACCAACACCAGGCGCCCAGCGGTCATGCATTTTACGAAGCCCGAACACTCACCGGTCGGAAACCAAACCATAGGTTTCCACCGCTATTTCTGGATTCCTATCAGATCACAGCGACCCTCTTGTCCAATGACGACTGACTATTTCTAGGCGACTACGTATTGTACAAGTATTCCCCCACGGACAGTCACCTCCTTTGGTCCCCCTCATGCCTTTTCACGCGTCCTCAAGCCTTGCTCAGCGACCGTTTCTCTTGATGCCAGAATGGTGCGATCACTGTCCTCACAGCTCAAGCGAGCACTGCCCTGTTCGGTGTGGCCACGTCAATGACCAACCGCCTTGGTCTCCCATGTCCCGTCGCGGAGAAAGCGATGCCTACCACAAACTATGGTGCTGCGACTGCCAAGTGTATTGCGGGGACCATTCGACACATACGGGTCCCGCGTATGACTACGAGCAGCTCAACATCGAGCTATGTACGTCTGTCAAGATACCTCCCCTCGACAGCCGCCTGCTCACCTTTTTTCCAGATAAAGCTCACAAACACCCACTCTTATCCTACGTGATGGACCTTTTTCGACATCTAATATCCGCCTTATCCGCGATCTTTCCTTCGCGTCGAGTTGCACAATGATACCCCACCTATTACATAGCGATCTAATGACGCGTATACATCTACACCTTTCTTTTTCCGATACCCGCCTCTGGACCGTTTCTCGACCACGCCACCAGATATTAAACCTCTCCTCGCTCCTCGCTCCGTTGCTTCTCTCCGATACCATAGAATGCACTAGAGTCTTCCATGTAACTTTCATGAGAATCCATCTAGTCATATGTCCACTCCACGGTCCCGTGCTTTGTGAACTCAAGTCACCAGTTCGATAGCCTGCCAGTAAACCGGCAGTTATGAGACACTCGTGGAACTCGTTACTGTATACTGTATATAGGCCAACTCAAGTGACTGAGACCCAAGTTTAGTGGCCGGTGCTATTGCCTCGTACTGCTATTGTGTGCAGGCGCGTTGACAACGATAAAGATCGGCAAACACGAATTGTCAAGGGAACGGTGATGAGCCTGAGCACCCACGAGGACCCACTATGACCAATTACTACGGGGGGGGACTCGTGGTAAATGGTCGGTGCCGCCTGTAAACCTACCCACTTTACAGAAAAGGAAACACAAGGCGCCACAATTTCATTCAACACCAGACCGGTCACCAACCGCTATGGCACTTTTATAAAGAATTTCAACTTACAATGTCATCTCCGACGCAGGTGCTTCACGGCGCACCCCAAAGTCAGTGGCTCGCCACACGGCGTCCTCCGACCATGAGGTTCGCTCCCATTTAACAAAAAGTCCCATGAAATTACTACTGTTACAGCACAGCCAAGGAACTCTCATCGTCTTCCGTTATCCAAAGTGCTTCCAAATTCAAGATCCGGGATCCCCTCTATCCATCCATCATTAAATCACGGCCAACTCGTTGAAGTAATCCTTCGCGGAAAAGTAACTCAACCTATCTGAACAAATGCCAACACGCGCCACGCACGCGC
Organism: Armillaria altimontana; assembly: GCA_022818075.1. Taxonomy (NCBI): domain Eukaryota; kingdom Fungi; phylum Basidiomycota; class Agaricomycetes; order Agaricales; family Physalacriaceae; genus Armillaria; species Armillaria altimontana. The sequence continues at coordinate 1,759,068 of JAIWYR010000009.1, forward strand.
CGTACCACAAGGTCCCCGAACAGTATGTTTTAGCCATAATGCATAAACCCCGACATGATGGGCGCGTTGAAATACTCAAAGCTACATATTACAGCTCCGAGAACATTAACGTACAGCCAGGATTATGATCACCGTTCGAGGTCCCGCTGGACTATTTAAAGGCTACCCAAGTAGCTCTCTGGTCCTATAGCCCAACAATGCCTTCCTCTTCTGCTTCACCGCCCTCACGATCGACCGAGTGCCCCTGCTGTCCTCACAAGAACTCGCACTATTTCATCCGATGTGGATGCCCTAACGACAAACCTCCTTCCCATCCCATGCACATCATGGACGACGCCTTCCATCGTGAATGGTGCTCAACCTGTCTTCTATTTTGTGTTCAGCCGGCGACCTGTCACCACAAACGACACAAGAAAGCCATCTCAAACATTTTGTCGCGTTTTTCCCGTAAGTTCGCCACCCCCTCCCCTCCCGCTTTGGCTGACAGCATTTTACAACGTCCAGGTTTCGCCCGCCAGGTTTTCGGAGTCGCCCACGTACACCGGCTCCATGAGGTAGGATTCACCTCCGCGAGTGCTGTTCTAACTCTGACACAACTTTAAAAAATTTCGTTCAGTGACCGGCGATCAAGCCAATTGAATTCATCTCCAAAGGACTATTTTTATATCTCACTGTAGTTTTATTTCGAAGTAATATAGCGGGAGTAGCCGAGCTTGAAGAGGGTTAATACTTAGTCACCGTATAATCAGTAGTAGCATACACCCCGAGTCTGGACGTGAATAGAACACCTAACTCCTCCCTTTCCTCCGCGGCGGCTTCGGGAATTGCACCGGAGCCGTCAATACGGCCATTTTCGTGTTAGAAATATCGTCAGACAGCCCGTACCTCGCACGGTCTCTCTCGCCAAGTTTCTTCAGCTGACAACCTATCGATTCAAAACATGAGTCCCAATCCCGCACGAAGCACAAGAGAGTTACCTAAACTCCGGAAAAGCTGGTTCACTCTGTAATAGTGGCAAGCGGTGAGTAGAGCCGCTGAAACGACTTCATAGGAAGGCTTACTGGGTGGGCGGAATGGATAGGTCATGAGCGATGACCCCGGGATTCGATGCGTAATCATCGACCTTGAGACATAACGCAAAAAGATGCGTGAGGAGCTTGGTCTCCGTGGTTTTGGTAACTCGATGGCTACAATATGGAAATAAGTACACATCGGGGCCAATAGCTATATTTACGAACACCGTAGACTCCCTGGAAAACTCCGTAAACCGGGCCAAGAGGTTATCCAAGATAACAGCAGGAATTGCTGACAGACGCTCCTCGAGTTTGGCCTTCTCGACCTCTTTATGCCCAGCCGTGCGTCGGAAGGCGAGCATGGCCGAGATGTAGTAGATTATTTTACTGCAACAGAGAGTTACCATCAGCATTTACCGAAGGAAGGAGAGTAGAAAAGACCTACAGCTTCTTCTTTGTCCCCTTCTCCGATAAATCAAGACGTTTCAGATTTGAATATACCCAGTCCGAGTTACGCGCAGGCAACAGCGCAAGCTTTTCTTGCTCGCTTGTAGACTTGTTCAATATCTCCGTGGGTATCGCCTTCCATTCGTTTTCCGGGATGATATCATGCAAATCATACACCTCTGCTAGATCGCTCGTCGTCGCATTATACGGTGGGATCGGGCGGCTCATATCTGCCACTTCTTTGGCTTCCTCTGGCAAAGCACATTGCATTAGTGACTTGCATAGCCCCAGCAAAGTAATTAAAACATACGCAGAGTAGGCAGTCCCACCGCACCCACATCAATGGCATCTTGGACATACCCCATCACGCCCTTCATAGCACTGATGTCGACCTTGTTACGCTCCTGCGCACGGATGGCCGCCTGGGACTTTTTCGTCCCAAATGACTCCCCAAGCGCATTCCTTGCCTCGCGGTAAGCCAGTTGTGTTGGTATGGAACTTGCGGGCACGGATTTGAGTGCCTTGACGGTGCGTGCCAACGAATGCAAGGGTGCCAGTGTAGGCAGGAGGGTCAGCGAGGATGTTCGCGGGTTATGCACCGCCAGGAGATACCTAATATTCATTGTTAATACCTTAAGTTAGCATGAAACGAGTACCTGGCCACTCACCGACAGCCAGAATCCGCGATATGCTTATTCTCTTCCTCATTGGAAACAAACTCGACACTGGGCGTCTCTCCAACGATGATCGTCGCGTCTGTGCCAGACTTTGCATCGTTTTTCCCCTTTTCCTTGGTCTTTGACTTGGCTTTTTTTCGAGCATAGCACTTAAACGGCGTTGATGCAGGAGCATCAATACCGGGAAAGCTCACTAGAATGTTATCAACATCGCCAAACGTCCAGGAATATTTCTCGCACCTAGTACAGGTCCATTAGTCCCAGGCTTCGCAGTCGTGCTGGAAATAGTAAATGACGGTCTTTCTGGAGATTCTTCCCGTTTGCGTTTCGTCCCAGACATGCTCATCGTTGGCAGAGCTGGGCACGTGGGAAAAAGGAAAGGACGAAAAATTTGGTCTCCGATAAGATAAGATTAGAAAAACCTTTACTACTTTTCACTGGTGCATACACGGCAGAGCTGTTGATCCAATTATAAACTTGTAGTATCTAATATTTCAACATAAGGTCGAAAGCTCCAGCGTAAACCCAGAAACCTGGGCGGGAAATCACTGGGACTCCCCGCTGGTACATCTAGTCTGGTCCAGTACGATTATAAGAAAGCAGTAGATACCAAGCCGGAAAAGAGATTATAGCGATACATTAACGAAAGCAATGCGACATGCGCGTAAAGCGTAGTGCGTTTAATAATGAGAGCGTATGTTCAACATCGTTCCAGCGATGGTGAATTAATGAGTGATGCGGTTAGCGAGCGTCGGTGATGAGTACATTCATCGATAATGCGTAGGTCGTCGTTTCATCTCTAAAGGCTCTCGGTGATGGCAACCGAGAAGTCGGAAAAGTATGCGTTTTGATCTTGAGGAGATGCCCAATCTGAGGTGGATCCTACAATATCGTTTAGCCATTAGGACGTATGAGTTGGGAGAAATAAAGACATACCACCAAAGAACGTCTGGAACATCATGCCCCTGATTTTTCCTTCTTCGCTATTCCTGAGAACGAGGCCGCTGGCGCTAATGACACTTTTACCGCCAACAAAGAGCTCCAATTCCCCATTCTCCTGGCCAACGTCATTGAGGCGCACGCGTTGGCTCACCGTTGTCCTCTCTCCTGCCTTGAAAGAGAAAGCCCCGCGGTCAATCGAAGCACCGTAGGTCGGGTTACACTCCGATCCTTCATCATTGCAAAAGTTGCTATTGGCATCGAAGCTGGGGGGTAGGTATGTGTAGATCTCTCCAGCACCGTCCGTGCGGAACATCAGGCGAGCCGAGAAACACTCGTCTGAACGACGGCCACCGGAACAGCTCTGGGCAGTATCTTCGTCATTGCCTCCATCTGTGGCGGAAGTCTAGGTCAGGAACAAAGAAAGGCCCGCCGATAAGCAAGTATTAGTACTCACATAGCCCAAGGAGTTTCCCTCCTTTATTAAATTCGAACCCGTCCTCAAAGAAAACAGAGTACCCGAACGTGGCTTCTTTGGCGGTGGTCAAATCAAGACTGCTCGGTCCCGGAGCGTAAAAGGAGAAACCACCCTGGGGATCGTGTTTGAACGTGTAGGATCCCTGTGGGTAGAATGCCTTCATTGACTCGACGCCGTCAGGAGCAGACACGTAGTCATGCGAGAGGGCCTTGATCTCATTGTGCGGTTGCAGCGTACTGTCCGACAAAGGAAGGGCATCATCACTCAACGTGGAGGTCGTCCAAGAATCAATGATTGAAGATACAGGGAAAAGGGACGATAGAGAACCATCAGGCTTGGAAGTGGATGAAAGGGTTGATGAAGGACCCGAGGAAGACGAAGAGATGGTCGCTGAGCTACTGGAAGATTCGGTGCTGGATTCGGTAGGTTTGTTCAACAACACCGCAGTGGCAGTCAACGAGGCAGTAGGACTGGAAGAAATTTCGGTTGAAGAGGAGGCTGACAGTGCACGGCAGCGTCGCCAGTGGTTGTGAATTGGTAGGGCGTCCACAAGGGTGATAACGAATGCGAGGACGAACATAAAGAATCTTGCGGCATACATGGTGGGCAGGAATTGAGATGAATGGAGATCGAAAAGGAGGATTAAGAGGAAACGACGTGAAGGAGGGTGAGGGAAAGAGGAAAGCGAGAGTGTTAAGGATAAAGGAATTATCCGATCGAGTGGACAAGAACATTTTCGTCGGCCAAGACAAATAACCATGTACCGCCACCACAAAATGTCACTAAGCGCCTGCCAACCGCATGCTTTGGTGCCTTGAAAATACGTAAATCAATTAAGAGAATGCAAGAAAGCCGGATGGAGACACTCGCTTACCAGCACTAGTAACAACAGTTCAAGTTGAAAAGTGTGGCAATCAAGTAACCGGCCATGCCTTCTCACCGCAAACTTGTCGGTGGTAGGAATAATCACACTTGGTTGCCATCATAATACGGAAATAGCTGCTTCAAGGCCGAGAGAATACCCATTCGGGCATAGGCGAAAAAACTGTTACCAGGACATCGCCTGTCAACAACGAAAAAACATGTTCACAGCTTTCGAGCGGTTCCTTACGGAGAAGTACTTCGAGGTCTGAGCGCCCAAGGAGATCAGATCCGGATTATCCAGGTCCTGAAGCAATGATCGTCGTGACTCTGATGGCGGGGATAGTATCTGACGAGTGTCTGAGAACCAGCAATAGGCGCACAGTCGAGTCAAAATCTCTCCTTGAAGGTCCCGGAAGCAAAGAAGGTCTCGGGTACGCATGATAGACCATTGATGGTAGCAGTAAGCGGCCATTGTGAAATATATGGAGTTGATGTCATCGGCGGACACCTGAAGGCTGGTGGTGTCAAGCCACAACTATCACGCGGTGCTCTTTGAAGAGACGAACAAGATAAAACCTCGTGGGACGGAACCGCCACCTGCTGCGAGTACGTTAAAGTGGACGGGGCAAGGTGTCGAGAACAATTGTTTCCGCGCCAACGGCGCTGGAGGCAAACGGTAACACGTTGATTGGTGCCGAAGAGAACAGTCGATGGATCCATATGATCAACTGCTAATCATTCTATGTGACAATCTTGGTGGATCGAGGGCTTGGAGACTGCGGCTAGTAACTGGCTGTGTCTCACAGAACTGAAAACACTTATCGTTTAACTGGTCAAATGTACAGCCACGGGCTCCTGGTAGTTGTCGTAAAGTTAAAGACGAGTACGGAGCCATCCAACGCCCTCGGGTGCTCTTCGTCCATGTTGCTACTATCTTGAATAAGCACCGAAGGAACAATGCGCTCGGTACTTTTTCATGGCATTAAAACGCCTCCAACCAGTAGCACGGAGGCGGAAGGACAAAATTAAGCCAAAACCCTGGCAAGCCCAAAAGCCAACATGCGTTAAGACACTCCTTTAGGGCCTCGGCGCGCTCTGTTGCGAGTGGTGAAACATTTCATAGCAAAGCGTCCATATCGACCTCAGGGCGAAACGTCAATTCGAGGACGTCTGCGCCCCAGGTTCCAGGCTGAATTATGAAGTAGACGGGTCCTATCCAATTTTCGGGGGTGGACCGAGTTTCAGAACGTTTTTCTACAAGTCGCCCTTCAGGTTATCCTAGAGATGACCAAGGACCCACTATCGCATTCAAGGAACAAGGTTGGAGAGCTGAAGGACGTATACGAGCCGTAGATGATTGACGATGTCTCCGTGGCAGGAAGGATTAGAACAAGCAGAGTCATCCCAGTAGCCCGCCCAACACGGAGAGCCATAAGCTGACCATTTGCACTGTTGCAGCAACTTTTCGGAAGCACACAAGGTGAATTAAACACTCGCGACCACCGCATTTGTCACCTAACTGCGGAGATGTCCTTCATGAAGAGAAAAGACGAAGGGTGTGATAGGGCCTGGGGCGTACAGCACCTATTGAAGTCCGCCTGACGGCAAAATCCGTAATGCTTGCAGTATTCCACGTATTTTGTAATGTGATGCATTGAGTGGAAAAATCGAGTAGGTTTCATATCGTAGGTCTCGTGCATTACTGAGAGACGGAACTGACGTGACAGCACAGAAAGAGCTGTTGGGTCGTGTTGATTCTGGAGAAATGAAAGATATTGCACGATACCAGGTCCTTGGAGGAATGACGGCGAAACGAAGCAAGAGGTAAGATTGTGATAGAGGATTTAGGAAGGCTGAGGAAGACCGACAAGTTGGATTATCTTACATAAAAAAAGATTAGATAAGGTGCGAAATGAATTCATCAAACCGCGTCCACTGGAAACATTGCAGACACCTACGACTGAACGGGTCATTAAGATCTTTACAAGAACATATTGTGAACAAGCATCAAGATAATCAATTAACACATACCTCGATAAAAGTAGCACACTCGTCATTCCAAGGTACTTAACAAATCCATAAATTTAGTGGAACAAGATGTGAGTATCAGGTTACGAAGCACGTAACCGAGGATCCGAAAGTTCTGGCGGGTCCACCTCCATTGGACTCTTACCATCTTCGCCCTCATCTCCTACGACCATGAGATCCGGTCCGTCATCATCATCGCTCCCATAATCTGCGATGTCCATTGCATCCTCCATCGTCATCGGTATATCCACAAAATCGCCCCCTCCTATCGAATCAGGGGTGTCTGCCGACCCAGAAGGCGTCGCCTCTACGACAGCATCGATCCGTTTCTGCTTCTCCAACTTCCTCAAAATCTTTCCAATATACTCCTTTGCGAACTTCTTAATCTTCGCAACTTTCTCATCCGAAAGAGCATCTAATTTCCCATCCCGGTAGCTGTGAGACTTCTTCTCCTTCTCAGCAATGATATGTGTAAGCTGCAAGCAGGTATGATAAGTCACAGAAAGGTATGGATAAGAAGATAGAGGCACCGACCTCCTTCGCATGCTTCTTAAACACATCATGCTCCATCGATTTGGCATACTTCGACATGCTTTTCACGACTACAGCACCAACGAGCTTCAATAGCCTCTTCTCCTTGTTAGCCTCTTTCTGCTCGGACGTCTCCAGTTTCTTCTGGGGACTATGGTGTGAGCTATGATGTGGTCTCTTCTTTGTTGGGCGTGCCTCCTTCGCCGCCGCCACCGCCTTGGCTTTCTCCTCCGCCTCTGCCGCCGCCCGTTGTGCCTCCTCAGCGGCTACCCGTTGTGCCTCAGCAGCAGCAGTTATAATCGCATCAACTTTCTCTTTTGTGAACACTCCCTCCATCCTTTCTATTGCCTCCCGGCGCTCTATTATGTCAGGGGACAGAGGTCGGGTGAGGGCATTTGGATCTTCCCGCGTGTAACCTTGCCAAGGCGTTGAAGTGAAGAATAATTCAGAGGGAACATACTCGACTTCCTCGATTCGCTTGCGTTTCGGGGGAGGCTTGCGGCGTTTGTAGGACGGGACATCATGGGACGGGTACACAGGTGCTCGTGGTGCTCGTGGTGCCGGACGGTCCTTGTCGATATCCTATTTGTAAGGTCAAGCACTTTAAATATGATGGGCAATGCATACGCCACGGACCGCTTTTGCACGTTTGGGTATCCGGTAACCTAATGTTAACGTATCCCAGTGCGCCATTAGCTACATGGGGAGGTCAATCGTGCATTGTCCAACGATCATGGATCCGTCTATACCTTTGACGCTAACTCCTTCACAGTCTCATTCTCTGATTCGGCACAGTCTTTCACGGGTATATTTACCTGGGAATCCTCCACCTTGTTGCGAAACGCTAACGGCCATGTTGACATACACTCCAAAGTCTAAGAAAGGGACGCGTTGAATTGACATCAAAGGACGGGCTGAATCTTCCTACCAAACAAATCAGATCCGTCGCTTCCGAGTAGTCCTCCAAGATGTTCTTCATAAGACTAAAACCACGCAGACGCATAATTTGCCTCAGTGCAGTTTGGTCTTCGGTAATCTACTGCACATCAGCAACACGTCAAAGGACAACAAAGAAGCAGGGCGATGACCTTCATACGTGTGAGAAGTTTATATAAAACCTTCGGGCTCGTTGTCTGCCGTACAGCCTGGACCACTTTCGGTACATCCTTCAACGTGATAGATTTCATTTGCGGCTGAAAACGTGATCTCGCATCAGATGCCCATCCGGCATGGAAAATGAACATACGAGGAAATCAGGATCGTCGAGTTTCTTGCCCTTTCTCTTTTTGGTGCCCTTATACTCCATAAGCTCGGACTCGTCAGTGATACCAAGAGCTGAAGTGCAAGTTAGTTAATGGAATAACTACAACGACCATTCTCACCGTCAAGATACAAGTCATCCATAGCCGACACGTCTGTCTGAGTCTTTCCTCCGATGAATCCAACACATTGCGGCTCTCCGCAGTAACACGTCTGCGCTTGATGCCTACAAGCTGATGAGAGGAGTATAGAATTCGAATGATAATACTGCTTGCCCGTAACGATCAACATTGTAATTGAACGTCAGCTCCTCGTTTTTCTTGATATAACGCTTCGCAAATATACCCATGCGCACGGAGTTACCGATAGTCCATTTGGCGACGTAACAGTTAGGATTGCAACTGTGATTGGCGAACCGTCCGATACCACCATTCTTGGTGGCATCAATGAACTACGAAAGACGTGAAGCGGGGTGTTGAAAACAAGTTAGCTGCCACGCTCACCTCGTCCTTCTGCAGCATCATAAAATAAAAATGCTCGATCCCCTCAGACGCATAATCCCTCATACGCTTCTTGAACGACTGGTTGTTGACGACATCGCCGATGTACTCGTAGATGAAGGTGTCCCTGTCGTCTTTGCTGAGCACCTGTTCAGCGGAAAAGAGGCAGAAAACGCACTTTGACAAGTCCTCTTCAGCCCTAAGCCCGTACCCTTTCATCTCTGTCTTTACTATCTCAATTGACGCATATTCTTTGTTTTGAAAGCTGAAAAGGAACGAGATGAGACATTGGGCTCTGCAACTCCCAGAACGCGCACCCACCGTCGGTTCTGGCAGTACGACTGACATCGACAATCTTCCAGGAGACATTCAACTTGCGTCAGACGATTGATACAATCAGATCCCTGCCCACAAGCATCCTCTGGGCTGTCTTCGCCTAGATGTGATGGGTGAGAGGTGAGAATCTACCCTACGAGGAGAACTAACCATGTTCATAGGTACAATCGCAGGTCATGCTCTCCAAAAGCTCCCTAGAACGTCCCAGGGACTTGTACTGATACCAATTGTCAGCCATCTCAGTGAACGAACTCAGTGCCTCATCGCGAGCAACGGGCAGGTGCCCAATCAACTGGGGCGCTGAGGGCGGTGGTTTTTTGGACTTGGGTGTCGATGACGGCGGGGGCGTCGACATCTTGGATGAGGTAGCGCTGTCTGGTGGTGGCGTGGCGGAGGTGGACGCCGACATGGGGGGTGCAGAGTCGGTCATGGTGGGTGACATTGAGTGTGATGATGATGGCTCGTCACCCGCAAGCTCGGCAACGCCGTCTGGCAGCGAGGACGGCGTCGAACATCTATGCTCTGTCCGCCGTTCCTCTTTCCTGGCCATCGTTATTGATCGTGCTGTCTGTTGTCTGCTGCCTGATATTGGCCACGAAATAGCTGTCTTTCCCAGGGGGGCTCCTGTCGGCGTCAGCGTCAAGGATACCCTCAACGGCGGAATAAGACTTGAAGCAATGCTTTCAGCGTCGAAAAAAAGAGGAAAAGGCGAGAGCAAAGTCGACTCAATACAAGGCGGCGGTGTGATGGTCGTCCCGAATGATGGCAGCGCCAACAGCCTTGGCTTAAATAGAGCAATTAAAGAGATACCGAGAGCAAGAAATTATTGGAAAGTGATGGACATGATACAAGTACAAGGGAGAGAGATGACGAGCAAACGACCGTGGTCACGGTCGTGAGCAATGACAGACGGTGCCCAGCCACTGGTTCTCTCTTTCTTACCACATCGGTCATCGCTAGAATCGTCTTGCTCAACACATCGGACAGTGGCAAGGAGCGCATACAGGTGCATATAAGAAGTTCCTCGACCGTCGTGGTGGATATTTTACAGATTCCGTCTCCGGTCGACAGCATCATCATCGCGGATGGTGAATTACGGCTTCAAATTTTAGCGACAGTGACGTACTGCGCAATCCGAGATGCTTCGACCGAACAGAATACGTTTTCGCCGTCAGTGAAAACATCGCGGATAAAGGTAATTAGGTGCGCAGCATTTTTTGTACCACCAATGAGGACTGACGCTGTTCGAGCAGGACACCAAGAGCTGTATGAAGGCTTCTACATAGACTGCAGCTGGGTGTCCTCGTCGTAACGAGGGTGCTCAAGGATGCTTCGGACGGTGTAACCGGCCATTAAATAATTGGGACGGCGACTACGATCTCGATTTGGTCATCACCTCTCTCATTACTACGCTCATGCTCGCTGTATGTCTCGCAGTCCTAGCATACCTTTCTCTACCTTTTGTCCTTGTTTACGGTTACTTCAAGTCAAAAACTGCAGCCTCTGATGCTGCAAGGCTTGGATATGTCCTCAAGAACCAAGTGACACATGCGCGTTTGCTGCCGACACTGTCCAAGCACACCTTCAGCTACCCTACTGTGTCTGTGTTGGTGTCTCTGAATGCACTGGAGTCAGGGAAGCTCGACCTAGGTTACGGTCTGGTCTTTCACTACGGTGGACTGTGGGGACGGCTCACCGGACTGCGGGCAGAGCCCTATCTGTCGCCCCAGGTAGGGACCGAGTCGATACGGGACAAACTGAACGCTTTGCTCGCCTCGCACGAATACGGAGAGGATATGCTTGACGACGCCTGGATGATGACGATGCCCAGCTACCTGGGTTTTGAAGGCATCAACCCTTTGACCGTGTATTTTTGCTACAAGGCAGGGGCCTTCTGGCTGACTGTGCTTGAAGTGAGTGCTACGTCCTACACTCTGTTTGATTGAACTTTCACTTATGTTCCTATGCGCAGATTCATAATACGTTCGGTGAAAGCCACGTTCATGTTCTAGAAGTGGGAAAGAATGAAGATTCTTGCAGTACCGGGTGCGTTCGTCTTGTTATCCTCGAACTTTCTGGAATTTACGCCTATGATACAACAGATTTGATCATCAATGGACGTTTCCACGGGACTTCCATGTGTCTCCATTCAACGACCGGTCCGGGTTCTACACAATACGTATACGGAAACCTAGTCATCCTCCAGGGAAAACCTACGTCCCGTACGCACCTCCTTTACCCGTCGTCCATGTCGATCTCTACACAGAAGATGCCTCAGCACCGAGTATACCAGGCCAACTCAAATTGTCCGCAGCCCTTCGAGCTAAATCTGCCCAACCGCTAGAAACGCGCTCCCTTCTCCCTATCCTCCTTGCTGCACCTTTTGACCTCTTCCTTTCATTCCCACGAATTGTTTACCACGCGTGGATACTGCATTATTTCAAGCGTCTAGATGTATATATCAAGCCCGACCCGCGACCCGTCAACCCAGGGAGGAAATCTATACCGGGTGGCGGAGTAAAGTGGCTTGGGGAAGGCATTTTAGAAGCCTACGCAAGAAGAAGGCTCGAGTCTTATCTCAAACAGAAGGTTGAAGAAACGGGTGTAACCGTTCGACTGGTGCCAAACGATCCGGGGGCGCCTAGTACGGTTTTCCAACCTCGAACAGGGGACGAGGATCGCCCGGAATTGACAATTCGCTATCTTTCCGGCAAATTTTTTACCATCATGTTCATGGCACCTTCTGTTGCTCATGCATATATCCTGGGAGTCCGCTCCGAAGGCGTCTTCACTGTATCTTCGGAGGCGCTTTTTGTCTCTGTTTTCGAGCCGCAGCATCAGGCAGGACATCTCAGTAGAAGACAGTGTATGCGGCGTCAGGTCGTGCCGCCTTCCCTTCCGTTCCCTATCCCGCAGAGACATATCTTAGACGTCGATGCTTTCGGAACAGTGGTGCTATGGGCGTTGTGGCGAATGGACGAACTCGAAAGCGTTTTGTTTCATTCGTTTCGCGCAAGAATCGTACCAGGGGGTGAACCGTGGTATTGGAATCAGTGGGAAAGAGCCTCGGCTGTTTGGGAGAGGAGCGCTGAGCGCTCTGTACATAATGGGAGTATCGGGAGTGTTCGAAGGGATTCCTAGATTTGGCGCAGACCACACGTATCATTGGTGATGCAATGTTTGAGCTATTGCTTTTCACTTATAGGCTTCTTGCTACCCCCAGAATACCGCGTATCTTGCTGTGAGGTCTTTGGTCCCGGTCTAGGATGGAGTGGTAACACCGTTGGCGCGGCAGGTCACCTCGAAATCGCCTTCAGGTGGACTCCGACGGTCTATGCACGTTTCGGACTACTTTCAGGTATACACTTCGGTAGTCAATCTGTCAAATCACTAGGTGATGTTTGTTCCTAGGTCTCAATGATTGAATGACTCTTTGACAAAGATCGTTTTTGTTGGCAAAGTCCTCTTTTATTGCGGGCATGGCTCAGTTTACCGTGATCAAATGATTGTCGGCCTCCAAATATCAAATATACAAAGACTGTATATCATAATTGGTTTTCTCTGGCAGCATTTGGGCTTGATCTCCGGTTCGCCAAGCGGTGAAACTGCCACAAGAAGATCTGTTCAACAACATTCGACCATCATCACCGGCTGGTAACGCCCTAGTACCTCAAGTTTTAGACTCCCGCGTTTAGGCTCTGAAAAACGTATCTACTTCCAGTTCATCGATTACTACACCATCTTTAACTCAGCGCCTATCTGCTGTGTACGTGCACTGCGCACACATAAGTATCTATCTGTTATCTGCCCGTGCCCATAACGGGTAGTAATATTTCACGCCTTTGTTCATTTTTACTGGCACCATTTCTTTACCTTTATGACCTGAAGTTTGACTTTAGATGCAATACTGTAGCTGCACGTAGGGAAGAAAGCGTCACGCATCACGGTATGCCGGTTTCGTTTCTTATTTCCTCCTCCATCACGCATCACGGTGGGCCAGTTTCACAATTTGGGCCGTGACGAAGTCATTCAGGATTTTTTTGTCACCATACAAGTAAGTGGCATGGGCAAAGCACAAATGCCACCACGAACGGTTTCTTAATATTGGAACCGTCACGCACCACCAGGACCGGTTTCACAATGTCGGAAAATGGGTAGCATCACGGTCGATTTGGGGTTTCCTCCCTACATGCAGCTACAGTAGTGCGATACTTGAGAAAAAGTGAATTTCCTACCAAAAGTTACATGCTATGTCCCTATGTTATCTGGTATCGGTCCGAGATTTCCGAGGTATCGGCACGAACTATGCTCCACAAGGCGCGCTGTGACGGCTCTTATCCTTGCATGTCTTTTTACGTATACATCTGCTGAATGCTATGAATATATTTAGATGCACTTTCCTCTCTACACGTCCATTCATTTAAATTTGAAGCCAACAAGCTTGTGAACAGGATCTCATGCGGGAGAAATGGTCGGAAAAATGTTTACATTGCAAGAATGCGGAAACCAATTCATGGTTTATTATATCGGGTCCATCCGCATGATGCAGACACTATCACAATTTATTCCCAAGGTTGTACAGTAGAAAAGTCTTGTAATATACTCACATGCCAGTTTCAATCACAGTAAACTTGCCTGAGCCGAAAAATACGAAATGGCAAGCTCAAGGAGCGCCCCATTTACACTTCCTTGGCCATTTTCGAGCTTACAAGTCGACGAAATCAATGTTGGGGCAGCTGCTTTTGGTCTCTGATCATCTCCCGAAGTCTTCAAGTTTTTATTTTATTTTTTATTTGCTCCTTTTGGAGCGTGCGACAGACATCCAGTGAAGTGGACGGAAAACCGATCAAGTAAACCTCAAACCTAGTACATATACTGTCCTCATCCCGGAAACAGGGTGTATCGTCGTCTGCTCTAAGCAAGATTAAGAAGGTCTTGTGGTCTGACAAACGCACGGAAAGAGACACGTCACAGTGAACAGAACGCCTGCAATTACGATACACACAACGATACACTCGTCTACGAATTATAATTGTTAAATGAATGAAGGAGAGAAAAACAGACAGGTACCAGTAGGCTCAAATACTGCTAGGCAAACTGGTAGAAAAGGGGACAGGCAATAGTACTACAGAATAAGGATATGCACGGAAAGGAGATCAAATAATTTGGGGGGTTATACCGACTCCGATATCCAGCTATGCACCAGCAATTGGTCGACATTTATTCGCTCCATCTCACCGACGAAAATATTTTGAAAAAGAACCGCCCTGGATGCGTCTGTGATGGCCTGAGAGGATATCTGGGGTCCCATTACTATTCGCGGATCTTTACCACTTGGCACGTTCGCGTTCCAAAACTTGAGACTTTTCAGTAAATCGATTATATGCCATACAGAAATGCAGACCTTGCGAAAAGAATCGGAGTTGTCTCCCCAAGGGTCCTTTCCAAGAAGCATTTGTACAAAAAAGCAGCCAATGCTCCACACATCGGCGCGTTCCGTGTACCCTTCTTTGTGGATAACTTCGGGCGACATAAATGACATTGATCCAACAACTGACTGTGTCGAATCAACGTTGGAGCCAGGGGGTCGAAGATCTAAAACAATACCGTGATTGTCAACAGTAAATATGCTATAAGGAAACCAATTACATACCCTCAAGCCGTTTTGCGGTCCCGAAGTCTGTCAGCTTGATAGACCCCTCATTGCTGATAAGCACGTTTGCTCCTTTCACGTCCCGGTGGACAATACCGTATGCATGTAGGTGCCCCAGGCCTGCCAATACCCGACGCAGGACACTTTTGCACCATGCCTCAGGCATGGGGCCCATGCAATTGATGACACTCTCTACGTCTGCGCCCGACACGTATTCGAGGAACAGGCGTCGCATGTCTCCAATATGCTGAGTGGCTACGGAACCGTTATCACACGCTGAGCTGGCAGATCTAGGTCGTGAACGACTCACTTATAAAACGTACAACGTTCGCGTGGGGAGCAATGGTTTTCAGTACTGCGCATTCTCTACTGAAAGCAATAGCATTGCTCGTTTGACGGAACTCCTTGAGGGCGATCAAGCGACTCTTTCCTGCATCGTCGGGATCGCCTACCCTGACGACTGACACAACACCGTGCGTTCCAGAACCCGCGATGGCGGGGAGTTTTGTCCAATCCGTCGAATCTTACGAGGTCGTGAGTTTTGTTCGGTATAAAGCATTCAGCATGGAATAACGAGAAACACACCGGGGTCGAAGTTCTGGAGGTGCTCCTCAAGAGGTTCAACATCGTGATGGATGAATGGCTGTGTCACGATGCTCTGGAACACCTTTGTCCAATGGCGAGCAAGTGCATGCTCAGTTACCTCCCTGTGACCGTCCTCCGCCTCATCATGCGGCCCGGGTACAGAGTCAGTATCGCTGTACTGGATCTCCTCAAAGCCTTCACCGGAACTGATGCTATTAGCCAGGGCCGGATGATGGGTGTCGGTGTTATCGTCAAGGCCGGCGGGATGCAAATCATGTTCTATCTGGGTTGTTGCGTGCGCTAATGCACCTAGGACTGCCGAAATGGCGTGTCCGTCATTCTCTCCGACGGCCTGCGATGGCCGGATACTAGTAGGAAAGAATAAGATTGTTAGCGAGAGATTTTTATGGGTGCATCTTACCCAGACTCTCCGATAGAGGCGATAAGCTGCAGGCTTGCATCATGGAAGGAGTGAGATGGGCCGACGAAACTTTGGCACTGTGACTCACGTCCGAGTTGCCTCTGCTTGCCTCTGCGCTTCCATTTCCTCTCACTCTTGGCTTAATCCATCCGACGTTTCCTTGGAAAAGTTCGTCATTTTGACGAGCCCACCGTACTCATAACATACTTTAAATCTTTTAACGGTACTCATCATCGATTCCGAGGTTTCTTGCATCTTCAGAAACAGTTTTGAGAATGGCAGTAATGCCTGGATCTTTTTGTTTCGAAGTTGGGAACGAAGCCTGAGGACAAACGATGAGCGCGGCATAATTCGTTGAAATGCAAGTTTTGGGCTTACGTTTTTAGGGATTTCAATCCATAAAATTTATGGCGGGGGTCAAGTTCTTGTTCGACATATTGTTCGAGTTGAGCGAGGGCTGCAGTCAGTTCCTGTGTATCAGCACGGAAAAGTATAGTATTCAGCTTTAGCTTTAGCCGGTCTGAGTGGGGAGAAGGAACCATTGCTGCAATTATGTAATTAAAATCTGTGGGGCAATGGCACCGACCCACCACGGCCGATGCTTCTATGCCGCCACTATGGGGGAAAACCCTGCGATCGATAGACCGTGAGACGGTTAAAACCGAGAAACAGAAAGAGCTCAGTAGGCCACAATCACTAGCAATGATGGTCAAGATCTGACATTAGCGACGAGCCCACAGCCCTTGAAGCTAAGCATGGTACCAAGATCAAGAAAAGACTTCAAAGGAGATAAATTAGAGAAGGTCAGCCTTGCAGAGACAAAGCATTCGAGGCAGCCGACCAAAGCGGTCTTAGGCAGAGTGATAAGGCAGAGGGCAGGACATCGGCGTAGGCGCTCCTTGGATAGCAAGGGTACTATTCTGCGTAGTAACTTGGAGTTGACTACACTTCCTACGTGGACATGATGCGTCATTAAAATTATTGCTAGGGCGATTGGATGATGAGCGCTAGCCGAGAGGATGCGGTTGAGAAAGGACTGCCAGTGCAGCAGGGTACCGGTGCCGGACCTGCCGGCATTCTCGTAATTGTTCCAATTTACACTCAATATCAAAACGAAATCCTTTGGTACTTTTTATACTTAGCAGATCAAAGTGGCTTTTACTATCCATGATTGTCAATGCCCTGAATGTTGAGTTGAGGAAGTCGCAAAGTTGTTGGCACAGAGATGCCGGTGTGGTGCCGGGACCAGTGGCTGTGCAAAGTGTTATCGGCTCATCGAAGGGAGTACCCAAACGAACTAAGCACAATATCAGCTTTGTGCTAGCAGCATTAATGTATCGTAGGGAAGCTATTTCGGTGTCAGCGACGTCAAGGAAGTGTATGAGTTGGAAACGCGTACATGAACACTGAAGGTGTATTACAGTTGGGTGGGGGGATACAACACCTAGTTACCGCCAACGGGCGACACCGCTGTGAGACAGTCTCGGGGCAATATGGAGGGGAAACATGACAAATAGTTTGTTTACACCAGAAGCACATCCAAATATGTCCAAATAGCCCCTGTCTACGTTCTAGGTGGGCAAACAGTCGCGGAAGGCACGACAATTCCCTCTCTTCTCCTCACCACGTTCGGAAAGAATCGGGGAGCCATGCCTACAAACAAGTACGGTGTCAGTGACGAGCTCTGCTCTCACGAAGTGAGTTGGAGAGGTTACTATAACTTTCTTCTCGCGCGGGGCTACCAGTTACGGCCGAGATATCATCCAGACTGGATACCATCTTGGAAACCTGGTAAGGAAGTGAAAGCGGAAGATTGGTTTTGCCTCCCAGTACGTTCATATTTTGGATTTCGAAGATAATCTGAGGGTTCTTGTCAAGGGAAGGGCTGTTGTGAACGACGCGTTCGCCCTCAAGACCAATTCGAAAGTGGTCCTCAAATTAATCTATCCCGACGAACTGCCAATTCTTCGAATATTGAACTCACCGGCCCTAAGATCTCTACCCAACAACCGGGCAGTACCTATCCTAGACGAGATACACCTCGAAGACGACCCGGATCAGCGACTCATCATCGTCATGCCTTTCTTATGCTGGTTTTTCAGTCCGGCCTTTGAAACTCTCCACCAGGTCCTAGATGCCTTCCGGGAATTTCTTTCGGTACCACCGTCTCCTATTATCACACCTGAGTCTAATATCGTCTTAGGGCCTGGCGTTCATGCATGAACATCACATTGCTCATAGGTGCGTGTTGTGGATCCCCCTTTCGGACTCGGTTAGATGTGTACTTATATCTACCTCATTAGAGATGCGTGCTCCTTTAACCTTCTGATGGATTCATCGCGTCTCATACCGAAAGGGTATCATCTAATGGTCCCTTGGAGCGCTCCCGATATGAAGTCCGACTATAAATCACGCAGCCGTTCTTCGGTCCATCCTATAGACTATTATTTCATCGATTTCGAGCTATCCGTCCTCGTATGCGACGACAAACCTTTTGTGTCTGGTCAAGTCGGTCAGGACCGATCAGTTCCTGAGTGGGCGACACCGGACGAGCCCTATGATCCTTTCAAACTAGATGTTTATCAGCTTGGAAACGTATTCCGGAAGACAATCCTGGAGGTCGGTTCGCCCCCTCCTTTTAGTGACAGATGTGATAACGAGCATACAGCGTTACCTTGGTCTCGATGTCCTTGTTCCCTTGGTAGAGAGCATGACGCGTACGGTACCCTGTGAGCGTCCGAGCGCGTCTGAAGCTCTGGCAATCCTTGAGTCTATAATCCTTGAGTCTCGTCCTCGTCGTATCTGTCGTCCCTCGTCTGGGTCGACAAAGAGGGCGCTACTCAGGATTTTTGATTTCTTTGATCGATATAAGCTACTCATTTCTCAGAGGCAAGTGTGATCTCTGATAGATGTTGCGGTAGCGCATTGATCGTCTTTAGGAATTGTATCTGACAGTCTCGGTAGATGGAGCATGAGATAATGTGTTGTCGCTGTATCATAATGTTTTCCCACGTTAATTCCGTTTACCCGCGTCTCAGCTAAATACCAGTACCATAGTTCACCATTGCTGATTGTTATCTCATTGTAGAAGCAATTTATTCTTTGCTCTCCACTGTTAATTTCTTTGTCTTTTCCCCAGAAACTTTCTCCCTTTTCGGAGTGATGGCTTCCTAGCTCAATGCTCGACAACCGAAGATTCCGATATCCTGACTGCGCCTGTGATACACGACACTCGTCATCCCAGTGGAACTGTAACTGATTGTATTCATTGCGTTGTTCGCTGCTCATTCAACTGGAAACACCAAAAATTTCACTAATATGTCGCATAGGTCACTGCTTGTGTATTTGTGAACGACGGTACGAAATGTCCTTTGTATCACTCTCAGGAACAAGCCATTGATGCCTTTCTACTTAATTATTCAATAGAGTGTAGCAGTACATCTGTATTATAATATATCATCCTCTCCAGGTGAGTTTATTATCGTTTGTGTAAGCTCATACAAACTAGCCAGGGTTTTAAGTCCGATTTCTATGCCTGATTAAATAAATTGATTCTGCGTCAATGTCTTTCAAGGATTCGTATGGGAGGAATCGAGCGGTATTCGAACGTGCCATCCCAAATCATCCGTCGAGCGCGATTCTTCCTCCCGATTCAAGTCCTCTGATACTCTATCTGTTCGGGCCTCACCCTGATTCTCTGAGTTCGGCACACTCGCCCTCTTCGGTTACAAACCGACTGGTCCCGGCTCTACGAGCTCCGAGTGGATAGTTTAGACACGATCCTTACATTCATGCCTGAAGATGCCAGGACGGTCCTTTGCTGTGTACAAGAGATTCCTTAGTATGTGTCGGTACTTACATGTGCCTGTATTACAAAGCGATAAAGACAGACATAAATCAATGATAGATCATCATGAGAGAAAATCAATAGGATCTGCTTCGTCTTCGTCTTCGATGGGAGGTAGGGGGGCATGGAGCCGGGTAACGACACTTTTTCGCGGACCCTGGAAACGTATAAAGAAGGGCGAGAGGGACTGATGAACGAAATCATACCTTTCTAACGGTCGGTTTCTTAGGTGCCCTTTTCACATTTTCCTTTAGCTTGAAAGTGCTGGTTTTTACCCTAACATGAAGATGAGCTCTTTGAAAGCCTCCAGGTTTCAATCACATACCTTTTTTGGGGGACGACCTTGACATCGTCTTGGACTACCAGAGATTTTGACGTCTTGCTCCGTTTTGCCAGCTTCTCGGCAGTGTTAACCTCCTCTAAAACGTCTTTGGCCTTGCGTTTCTTCGTCGAGACTCGCGGTTCCTCAACTCTCGGCTTCTTCACAGTGCCTTCGCCTACTTCTTCGTCCTCGTCTGTACGTGGCCGCTTTGTTTTAGGTGGTGTTTTCTCAGTACGAACCTGGACATCGCCCTTCAACTTTGACGATGATGTTGCAGAAGCAGGTTGAGCGTCATTGCCGCCCTTCGCTGTCTGGGCCTTTGTCGAAGCTTTGACTGCCTTACGAGTAGGGACCTTCACGTCTTCCACAGTTTTAGCCTTGGCTTTTGACTTTGAAGAGCTGCCAGTGAATTTCGCAGTATGGGATGTCGATAACTTGCCCAACCGTTCAGCCGAAGCACCTATCGCCTGGTCAACATCCTTCACAGCTTTGGCCTTGCCTTTCAACTTTGAAGACGCTGTGACGTTGACCAAACTTTCCACTGATGGGGTTGCGGATGGTTTAATAGCAACCTCCGGCTCCTCTACTGCCTTAGCTTGGACCTTAGCCTTCGACTTTGATTTCGAGGAGCCTGCTCTGGAACCCTTTGGTGGCATATCAACAGGCGGGTCCTCATCAGCATCCACAGCCTCCGCCTTCGACGTTACTCGTGCCTTGGAGGGTGTCTTTAGTTTGTTAGGCAGGGCTACGGGGGCTCAGCGGCAATCTGGCGATCGACGAGAGAGGCCCTCACCTTTCTTTCTCCCCTTATATACAGCCACGACGGTTTCTGCTTCGGCATCCCCTTCCTCATCGGCCTCTTGAATAGGCGTCATGGGAGGGGGCCTGGCTGTACGCGGTTTCTTCGACACGGCCTTCGAAAGCGGTACTTCCTCGCTGTCATAATTTGGTGGGGCCGCTGCAGTAGATTTGCGAGACCTAGAAGCCTTTGCCTTCGACTTTTCAGGTGGGGGTTCTATGCGGCGCATTACAGTCTAGTTTGTCAAATATTAAAGTGATAGCTTACCATCAACGGAAGCCTTGGGTGGTCGTCCTCGACGTTTAGCCTTCGTTTCAGTTTTCGGCTTCGGTTTGGCTTTCGTCTTCGATCTTCCTTTGACAGTCGATGGACCTGCCTGGCGCTGGCATCAATCTCCGAAATAAAAAAGCAGGTAACGCACCTGCAATCGATTCGCCCTCAGCCTGTTTCTTCGCTTTCTTCCCCTTCACCACTTTGTGCGCCTTCACAGGTGAGAGACTCCTTGACCTCGAGCGTCTCTGCTGCGCTGTCCGATGTGCGAGCAAAATACCCACAAGCTTATTTTCACCTGTCGGCTGAAAGATCCTATAAAATATTTCAGTGATCCTGAGAGCAGAGATACAGAACAGGCAACTCGCCCACCGCGGTCACGGAAGCGCGATTTAAGCCGCTGGAGGCGGTTTTCGCGACTCTCCTCGACGCTCGCAGGGGTCGGCGTCGCTGCCACCTTGGCCCTCACCACGTCCATCGTCGTTCAACAACACGATCACGTTTACTTACGTCATTCACTATTTACAGTCTGAGCGGAGATCGGCCCGCATCTTGTTATCAGATCATCTTTTCGACCATCACAGCCCCCTTTCTTGCAAATTTTCTGCGATGCCAGTCAACACGACGGACCTGGAAAATGCCATCCGAAATGCTATACCAGTGACGCATCTGGATATTGAAGACCAGTCGAGTGGGTGTGGGGAGAACTACGCTATCATCCTTGTCAGCGAGGTTCGTACTATTAATCGCTCTATTCCTTTGCCAGGTATCCATGCGTTCAATATCATAGGCATTTGAGGGAAAGTCAACGTTAGCGAGGCATCGGTGGAGTAAGTTTGCCTAGCCCTATCAGTATGCTTGCAGGGCATTGAACTGGGCATAGTCAATGAGCTGTTGAAGAACGAAATATCACAGATGCATGCGTTCTCCCAGGTGAAGATCAGCCGTGTCGTCGATGAACGCTCTAATCTCAGTTGTTAGAAAACGTTCACTCCCAAGCAATATGAGATTTATCTAGCCAAGCAGGGATGACCGACGGCAATGACACAGCCGTTTGATAATACTTACATATTGTACAATATAACCAATGAGGTGCTTGTGATTTCATACACAGGGTATTGGATTTTGAATAAGAGCACGACGCTTTATGTACGGATGTATCTTCTATCATACCTGTCTCCATTGTCAATTCTAATCGGTGCGTAGGCATTAGCACCTAGTACTCAGAAAGGTTGTTTCGAGTACGGCACAGTCAATGTTATTGGTCGACAGCAAAATTGACGGTCCTATCATTCGACGGCGCCGTGTCGTTCACCGGCCCACGTTCGACCACCTCAGGATACACCCCAGCGCCAGGATACTAAGCGCCGTTGAGTCACAGTAACAACGCACCGCACTCGTACACTCACCGGGATCTTATTATTGGGATCGACTATCAACGTCGAAGCATCCGTGTTCATGGAAAGCGTGCGTGACAAGGTCCTGCCGAAAGAGAAGAACGGGATTGAGAGGCCATCTACAAAATGGACATTCATTTCGATTGGAAGAAAAGCGGGGAAATTCGTACGTATGAGGATCGACCCTAAGACAACAAACGATACAATTGGTTGCAAGGTCGCTGCCAGGAGTTCCTGCTGGCTCTCTGGCGGATTGTGCGGCTCCGGGAGTTCAGTCAGGGCCAGAGTCGATATAAACACCGCGCCCACGCCCATCTAGTTTCGTAAGACACCATTCCGTTTTCTAAGTCTAAGGAACGCACCGGACCTAAAAATAATCAGAAAATGCGGCCGAAAGGTAGTACACAAAATATACCAAAGTGCCCTGAAAACAGTGCCTCACGCCACGTCCTTATTTCGGGGATCCATTTATACAGAAGTAGGACTGACGGGATGCGGCGGAGCGCCAGGATAGCTATGAAAAGAACAACCAATCGCCAGGGGGTGATACCCAACTCGGGGCTGTTGAAAGTGTTGAAAGGGAGCCACGCGCCTATATACACAAAGCACGCGCAATTCAGTACTAGATCAATCACCGATACGAATATCTCGTCTTCAGTCTGGGTGTTGAAGTGGCCGTCCCATGATATAGCGTTGCCTATGAGACGTCAGTAGCTTGAAGATGCAAGAATGAAGACAGCACGACCTGCAGCGAAGGCGGCAAGTAAATCATCGCTTCCGATAGTGCTGGCGATGCCGATGGTGAAGAACGCCATTGCGAGGTATTGCGCGACGTAGGACTGACGGTCAATGAAACCCTTCCGGAGGGAAATTCTCATTAGCCAGGCAAAAGTGCGCCCGAGAACGGCTCCTAAGACGACGCCAAGGACGACTTCATCTGTGATGAACAAGTCAGTACGGCAGGAGAGGTGAAAATATGGATACCCACATAACCAGCCAACAACGAACCACTTGCCGATGGCCACTCGGCGAGAAGTTTCGACGGTCAGATATATAGACACCGATAGAAACGGGTAAGCTGAGAGAAACCAGTCAAACCAGTATAACGAGGTTACGTTGTGGTACGACCTACCGAGACCATCATTTGCTGCAGACTCCGCCGACAGGATTTGACGGAGGTTCAGCGGGACGTGTTTTACGGCAAACCGACCGCCTGCCCCAAGGATGAGAATGTCACTATCTACGAATAAGAGAACGTACCAACTATAGCAGCGGATATGATGGGATCCGTGGGAGTAAGACACGCTGCTATAGCAAGACAAGAGACAAAGTTGAGGTCAATGAACAGGGCTCGAAGGATTCCTGCAAAAATAGGTATCAGTATCATCCAATAGCAGCCAAGTCCCGGGACCGAAAATGTAATCCAGGCACCGAACGAAAACTCATTCGGAATGTGTACTCGCGCTTTCTTCCAAAAAGACGTAAAGTGATGGTTCCGTTGTTTCGGGACTTGGAAAGGATTTCATCTGGTTTAATGAATGCACGAACCAGCAACTATAACCCATCCGATAGCCATAGTAGGAACGACCATAACGACAAGTCCTTTGAAGTGTTGAGCCATATACGGTCCAGGAAGCTCTACTCCGATGGCAAAGAGTCCAGTAGCGAGAACGATGCGCATGACTTCGAGCGTAACGGTTTGGGTCGAGTCGCCCCAAGAGCGGGGGTCAAAGATACCCGCAACGTAGGGACCCATGATGATGCCTACGACTGTTCCCAAGACCACCTCGTTGATGAATAGCTACGAAAGACCGTGTTAGATACGTGAGTACCGCAAAATAAATGCCTCTGACCTTTTCTTTTACCAGCAGAGAAACCATAGAGAACTAGAGAACTGAGTCGGTGATAACTATAAATAGAGGGAGAGGCAACGAACAGCAACGACAAAGCCGCCTAGGACAATATACGCAAGCCCGGGGGAAGAGACCTAGAAGAAATTTTGTAGTTCATTGTTCCGCAGAAATGGTGCAGCACACAGACATTTAGCAGCTCCTCCGCCTCGATGAATGCCATGGTGTGGTGGGTTCTAGTAAGTGAGGAGCAGAATACGTGAGACGAAAGGGTACTGATTTCCACAAGTTTGCTTTCGAAAAAGCTCCTGCTGCTGAGTTTAAGTATAAAACGGAGAAGGCAGTTATATGAACGAAGTCAAGCTCCAGGCCCCCAGAAGTTCCCGCCAAACTTTGTCCGGATTTAAACATATTTTAGGCCCAAAGTCCGCAAAAACTTTTTCCAGAGTTAGAATATTTTGGGGCTCCAATTGGGATAACTTTGTCCGGGATTTAGCATATTTTGGGCGGGTGGCCGTGTCTAAAGGCAGTGTCTGCAGATAATGTAAGTTTGTAATAAAAACGATGAGAGATACTTTATTCTCAGATTCCCCACCTATTCCTTCCGCAGAGCATCGACGTTAGCAAGAATTGGTTAAGAAGCAGTTTTGGAAGCGCAACCGGCAGGTTCGGCAGCGTTCCGGCGGGTCCGTTCCGGAGAGCGCTGTCCGACATAGCATATTATTTTGCTACCTAATTGTTTGCATATTTGAGATCCAATTTCCACGAATTTGCCGGACAAGTTTTCTGGGGGCCTGCTCCAGCCCCGGGTACCAAGTAACCGGAACCCGGCCCGATTCATGCTAGCCGCCACCACCATGTCGCAGACATTTCGTTCGTTTACCCCGGCTCAGCTGAGGGCCCTGCCACGCCAGGCCGATTTTTCTCCCTCTCAGCAGGATCTTCTATCTGCCGTGACGAAATTTGCCACTCAAACCTTGTCGCGTTTACCGCCGAGCATCACCCTACCAGAATTGCAGACAATCATGGATTACAAGCTCGCCTTTGGCCAGAATCGACCCATGTTGCGGGCGATGATAAGGAAGAACACGGATGCCCAGGTCAGGGATTGCAGCCGGCGTGCTCTTGTTCTGCCGGAGCTGCAGTTGGGTGGCTGGGACTCTGTCAAGGAGAGCATGGATATCTTGTGCGAACTCAAGGGTGTGGGCCCGGCAACCGCATCCTTGATCTTGAGTCTCGTATACCCCGAGAACATACCCTTCTTCTCCGACGAGGCCACCGTCGACGTCCTCTCCCCTGCTGGAGGACGGAAAGGGATAAAATACACGATGAAGACCTACAAGGAGCTATTCGACGCCCTCGGTGTCATCGCTAGCAGCGTCAATAGCAATAAGGAACAGGATGCCACGTCGGAGGATACAGTGGGCAGGGGGGCTGTCGAGAGAGCGATTTGGAACACGGTTAGACTTCAAGAGAACGGCGAGGGTCAGTCTAAGGGGAAAGCAAAGAGACCGCGAACGGACGACGATGTGGCGGTCACAAAGAAGAGGAAGCGAATCAAGGCTTGATGTGCGTTGTTTTCATCGTATATATCATGATTCTGATCTTATTGCAGGTGCGAAGCCAAAGGTGGGGAAAACTGGCGTGGTAAGCCTTTCGTGTATGATTTATGCTAATATTAATCTACATCTTTCACAGCAAAAATGCCTCAATATCTTGACAGGAAAGTCAGATGCCTGGAGCAGGGGTTCAATGATGCCAGAAAGTCTTTTTTGGCACATTTTCACGACGACTATCTGTAGGGAAATGGTTCCAAGGAGTTGACAATGACAATGAGTCTTGAGCTGAAGGAGATACGAAGCACGATTTGCGGACTCGGACCACATTCTTGCTAGGGTCCGTGTTGATCAGCCCGGTAGATGCCGGTTCCTTACCTCTTGCTACGATGGCTCGCCTATCTTCTTCAGAGCAATACGCTTCGCTTATAGATAACTACGATACCTGGATGTTCGACTGCGACGGTGTGTTATGGCGCGACGATCAGTTAATCGACGGCGCTGTCGACGTTTTACGCCTCCTACGGCATCGAAGTACGAAGTCGCGTCTTCTGCAGTACCTCGACATCTGACAATACACTAGAGAAGACCCTTGTTTTTGTCACGAATAACGCAACAAAGTCAAGAAGAGACTACAAGATCAAGTTTGACAAGCTTGGGGTAGAGGCTCATGTGGTGAGTAGTGATTTACCTTGATTAATTTCCCTCTATTAAACAGATATGCAGGACGAAATCTACGGATCCGCCTACGCGTCTGCGGTATACCTGTCATCCATCGTTAAGTTTCCGACAGACAAGAAGGTGTATGTGATCGGGATGTCGGGATTAGAGGAGGAGCTCAAAGAAGAAGGCATTCAGTATCTTGGGGGAACGGTAGGATCTATTTAACGCCTCTTTCAATGTCTGACTATCCGACAGGATCCCGCCGATTGCACGTTAGCACCATTTTCTCTGGCCGATTTCGTTCTCGACGAAGATGTTGCCGCAGTTTTGTGTGGTTTTGATAGTAACATCACCTACACCAAGCTGTCAAAAGCTTTTCAATATCTGACTCGAAACGCGGGGTGTCAATTCCTTGTGACGAACGAGGACAGCACCTATCCTAACGCCTATGGTGTATTGCCTGGAGGAGGAGCTTTAAGTGCGTCGCTCCGCTACGCTCTGGGAAGAGATCCCTTGTGTATCGGAAAACCATCAACTACTATGCTAGATTGCATCAGAGCGAAGTACTTGTCTGCTTCCTTGCCTAATCTTTGATTGTACTGAAATGCGTATAGAATCAGCTATGATCCCAAACGCACCATCATGGTCGGCGACAGGCTCAATACTGATATCCTGTTTGGTCAAAATGGTGGGATATCCACGCTTCTCGTCTTGACTGGTGGGTGATTTTAGCTTCATTCCGCATAGCAATGCCGCTTACTTTGACTGGTACAGGAATCACCACAGAAGGCGACATTGCTGGTCCAAATGCCTCAAGCATTATTCCGGATTATGTTACGGGGTCTGTTGGCGACTTTCAAGCTGTTGGAAGACTTTGATGATGTAGAAGCCGCGAGCCCTAGAATCAGAGCGATATGCAGGATCACATGACCGTACAGGGAGAAAATATCAATGTCATTTTTGGAGCCCTCGGATCTGGTACAGGTTGGAACGTTTCAAAGCAAAATAGCGAGGCCAAGTGGCAAGACCACAACAATATCCACCGCGCTTTCAAAACCGGTACGTCAATTCATGAATTTGTGAGATCTACAGTCTTCTCATCGTATTTTCTTATTTCAAATCTCGACTGCTTGCCTGTCAAGAGATTAAGAGTCTGCCTAGGGGAGACTAGTATTTTCAGGCGTAGCATCTATGTCTTTCGGAGTGCCTGTTGTCCTCCTAGAAGATGCTCATGTGCTGCTTCAGAATGTGCTCAATCAACAAGTTTCCATGCGATATGTAACTAGGGACCCAGCTAGTGCTGGCGACTCGCAACTTCTCACATGCCGTTTGTTAGCGGGAGAAGGCTTACTGAAGAGTTTTTTTCACAAGAATTACATGTCGATTTTTTCAGGTTAAATATTGCCCTTGGTCATATGGCGCATGTTCCGGTCCGCATTTAGACACGGAAAGCACTTAACCCGGAGCATCGATAGGTCTCAGACAGTGCATCCGTAACGCACCACAGCATAACATGCATTCTTTGGATTATACCGACTCTAGTAGCAAGGTTTTGGCCCTCATTGGGCTGCCTGAAGCCGAGACTACTAGCAGTTCCATAACACACGTCCACTGGGCGCACCTTCCGGAGTGGATCAAGAAAGTTTTGGGTAAGGATTGGAGGGCAGACGACTCGGGATATGTCAGTGTGACGGAGGCGACTACGCATGCATCCTGGTGGCTGGAACGTAAAAGAGCAAAGAAAAGCACCTACGAGCCGGCAATCAAAATCGAAATCTATGTCCAGTCACACACAGATGCCGACGGAGTCCTGGATTTGGCTGCTTCCAAACAGGCGACACGACGTTGCCTTGCAAGCATCATTACCAGCACTTCTCGTGTTATCACGGAGGTATGGACTCGCGGAAAGCTCGATGAGTTCGGCGAATGTTCCGTGCAGTATATACGCGGTGGTCGTTTCATCGTTGTTGCTGGTCCGACTATCATTGACATCTGGGGGGAGCGGACGGTGAAGCTTTTCGAAAGCTGCGCGCTCAAGCTTCTTGAGCATACGATTCGCAGAGATAGTCCAGCCCTGACTGCGCCCGTCATCATGCGGGGTCCCTTCCTCTCCATGCAAAATCATGAGGAGGAGCTACCGAACAAGATTTTGGTTCACAGTGTCAATGAACGATTTTCGCTGTACTTTCAGCTGGACAAACCTATTGCTGCTGCCAATGCTACTATCGAAGGATGGGCATTCTTGTTTAACAAGTATATTCAGGAGGTTGCAGAAGACTCTGTTACTGTCAGGCTAATGTTTATGGTACAAAAAATGGGGAGTCATGTGGTGAAGGTCCACTTTGCCGATTCGGAAACACTGGTTTCGAGGACGCAGACGATTGAGGTTGAGGTTGTTGAATGAGGGAGGCAGTCTTGCATTTTGTACTACCGTGGCCTATGTTTTTCTCTTTTGTATTGCGGTGCCAAGTATGTGAATAATTGTGCCAATGTCGCAAAAACAATAGCAAGTTGCTTGTAATCGACGTTCTGACCGAGGAACGAGAGAATAGGGTTTGAGCATGAGGGGAGTTGCCGATCTCTTCATCTAACTCCGAACGAAAAATAGGTCTCAGACTCTCAGTGTTTCATTCAAGACATCACTGCGGTTATCCCAGAAATCACTAATCTCTGGTCCCCTCCTGCTCCCTGATTGAACAATTGCAGTTTCTGCTCAGGGTATCTGATGTAGAGGGTTTACTCGCAAACTTTATACATGATGTCTTGGCTATCGACAACAACGTACCTGTGTATGTAGCGCCTTTAGCATTATAGACAGATAGTCCTGCAATACAGGAGCAACACACTCACATATGCATATAAGTCCCTGCGAAGTCATCCAACTCCGTGAGATGCGCTTGGTCCGGACAGCCAATGCGATGTTCACAGCGGCAGGGGTTCTTCGCGGTCTGCGATGTTGCCTTGTTTATCAACAACGGCGCAGAAAACATTGGCTGTTCCCTTAATAGGGACCGCTTGCCAGTGCGACTACTACTACTACTACTACTCTCAGGTTGGTCACTCCGGAATGAAACGGTTATTTCGAGATCTACCGCTTGTTGAACCGACACTGCACCGCAATAGAAAAGTGACACCTTCTAGTACTGACTCAGACATCGGTCGTCCAATTAAATACTGGTTTTTCGAAAGCCTATCTTTACAGGACCATGGCGGGCCGACATCATCGGATACCAGCGAGTCTTTACTATGATCATCCAGGGTCCTAGTCATTTCGCGCGCACAGTAGCTACGACACCAGTCGCAGCGCTAGGGAAACTCGCTATTCTTCCCAACGAGCTCCTGGACGACATCGTCTCCAAACACTGCGATATCCAGACCATCGTCACATCCTTTTCACTCGTCAATAGGAGTGCTAGGAAGGCCGTCGATGCAACAGTCGCTCTCCAACGCATCTCCCATTATGCCCCCATTGCACTGATAGCAATGCTCAGAACACAAGCCGCTTCGTTTTTCACCCTCGAGGATCTCTATGATGCGCTCTGCAGCAATTCTTCCTGCCGCAGATGCGGTAGTTTTGGCCCCCTCCTCTGGCTTCCTGAGTGCCAACGATGCTGTATGCCTTGCCTTCGTAGAGCACCCGAGTACGGTCCCATCAGCAAGTATGCGGCGACCAAACTGTTTGGAGTCTCCGAAGGTGTATTAGCGAGCTTGCCTTCGGTGTGCTCCGAACATGGTTGGGACGATTATCAGGATTTCCGGCATCTACTGAGCTTCACACAAGCTCGTGCAGCAGCGGTCAAAGATGCGGGAGGCGAGGCACAGTTCATGGCTCGTATCAACTCCGTACCCGGACGCAGAGAAGTATACGACTCTTACATCTCCCAGACGTGTATCTTGGAAAGGAGTACTACCGCTCGGTGCATTACAGCCGCTCCTCTTCCATATATCGACAGACACTCGGGAAAGATCGTCAAAGGCTACTTCTGCGCAGGCTGTCGATGTTTATATAACTCGGACAGGACCATCCACAGGGACACTATTTACGAGGAAGCACGCCGATATTATACAGTTTATACAATTTCGGATCTCGTTCATCACGTACAGACAGACTGTCCGGATGGGCAGCGAATATGGAAGGAGCATCTGAAGGAGTCGAAACAAGGAAATTAACACAATAGTACTTTCTAGGCAGAGTATGCACACATTTAAAAGATTTCTGGTGTGTATATATTGAATAACTTTATCGATTTATAAAATAAGCACCACAATGCTTGACTGCTTTGGACCTTAGGAGATACGGTTGGTGAATTTGCGTCTAAATTGGGATTTGTTTGGGATGAAATTTGTGGGGCCAGAGCTTATGTCCATCTTCCCCTCCTACTAGCTGTCGAAATCCGTACACAATTCCTCTGGTATCTTATTCCTTTGTTTTCTTTTCTTCCCTCGTCCTTCTGTACTTGCCATCGACTATGGCACGGAATGGAACAAGACTTCGTTGATGAAGCCTGAGCTGCCCTTCGGAAGAACGAAATGTCACACAGATGTATGCGTTCTCCCAGGTGAAGATAAGCCGTATCGTCAATGAACACTCTAATCCTAATTGTTAGGAAACGTTCGCTTTGGAAAAAACGATACAGACTCTTTGACTACAACCATAGACTTATCTAATATGTACTTACCCTCCTCCGTGATTGTACATCGCGTTATATCATGCCCACCCGACGCCAATAAGCCAGCCACTTCTTTACTTCATTATCATCCAATTGCGGGACGTCCGCTGCAGTCACCAACTCCGCTGAAACCTTGGGTAATCCAAATGCCTCGGCATCCTTCACCAGCAACGCCTCGGCATTGCGTTTATAGTACGAGAGAAGTCGCATAGCAGGCAGTGTTGCTGCATCCAAAGCGGATTTTTCCAGTAACTTGAGCCACTGCGCATAAGGCACCAGCTCGACGTTCAACTCTTTAGAAATGACCTCAGCGAGCTTGGACCACTGGACTGGTTTGGGATGTACGATATGGATGATGGGGGAAAGAATGTCAATGCGGTCGACGATTGCTTGAGCGGCCACATGTACCGGAAGCCAGGATACGGGCTTGGTACCATCGTCAACAGAGCTTCCGGTTCAAATCATAAAACTACTCACCTTGTCCTCGTTGGGAAGGCACCGGAGAAAAGGTGCGCTCTGAATTACTGAAGGGAACCACTCATTGACTTTCCAAGTACCATTCGAATCACCACGAAGTTGTCCGACACTAACGACGAGGTAACGCAGACCGGGAGCCAAGCGCAGGAGTTCCTCGGAGACCCATTTAGACTCGCCGTATCCGTTTCCTTGTGCAACTTCCGCCTCAATGTGGGTTTCAGCTTGAGGATGATCGTCTGCAGCGCCTGGGAAACATTGTTACTTCCCACTGCTCAAATTGATAACATCGAAGGCATACTTTGGAAGACCCCAATGGAACTTGCGTACACCAGTCGCGCTTGAGAGGCGAGGGCGAAGTCAATCAGGTTGCGTAAGCCCTGAATGTTAGCCTTGTATGAAGACAGGCCCATATTGAAGTCCACAAGCCACCCTTTGATACCGTCAGATATGAAGATAACGAGTATCGAAAAGTTTTTGCACCAATATGAATAATATGGGTTATTGAGTCAGCGAACTATAGACTGAGCGATTACTGACAGTTCAACGTCGACGTAATGATATATGCACCTTGTCAAGGAGTCGCGTCTCCACGGACAGGTCTACCTCCATCATAGTCACCTTCTTCATGCTGTCATGTAGGTCATGATCTAGGAATGCCCGCCGCTGTCTCTCGCCAATAGGTATGTCTCCTGGACGATTCACAGCGTAGTTATGCAGTACGTCGGGATCAAATATCAAATTTGCCAAGATATGACATCCCAAGGCACCAGGTGTACCGGTGATCAGTACAACCTTACCGATGGGTGAGGTCGTACGTTTTTTTGAAGCTGGAGGAAAGTTCTCCGAGTAAGTTTGCACCATGGCATGTATAGCATCTACACGGGAGTCTGAGTCGGTGGAGGGCCCTTGGGAGATGGTATCTCCGTGCAACTTCCCATTCTCTCCAGATCCATGGTCGTTATTCTTCTCGACTAAGGCCCAAATGTCTCGAATGCTAACATCGCCTAGGAGCTGTAGCTGTGTAATAGTCAAAAGAGGTCGGAGCGCAAGAGAGAGCCGGCTCGCAGAGAGCGAGTCCAATCCGTAAGCGGTGAGCGGGACCTCGGGGGAGATTTCTTCGCCTGACATATTAAGGGCATGACAGACAAGTTCTTCGACGGAAACTTTGTAGTTTGTCGTTGTATCCTCAGAAGGGGCGGCGTGTGGTGGCACGAGATGATTGTACAGCGGAGAAGATTCACAGAAGGTCTGTACAGCCAAAATGTTTCGCTGCGCAACCTCTTTAGACCAACCTCTAGGCAGTCGCACAGCTCTGTGAGACGATGTTAGCTAGCACCTCAACGTGAGAAAGTTAGTAACGACTCACGTCGACTGGTCATTGCCCATGGCATGAATTAAATCGAAGACAGATTAGGAAGCAAAGTGTTTGGGTCGATGACAGTGTCGCTGTCAATAATAGCCGGAGCTACCAATGCAAACGCATTAGGGTAGTCTTTCGTCATAAAGTCGACTGCAGTATTGGTGCTAAAAACACAGTAATGAACACTTCTCTATCCTCGAGTTGAAATTCCATTTACCTAGAGTAATTGGTTTGTCCCGAATTGCGAAGATGGTGACAGATAATAGCGTTACTAAAAAGTCGAGCTTGCTGATCTGAAGAGTTTGTTCCAGGACTCTAGATGCTTCAACCTTGGCCGGAAAGACGTGATAATAGGTGTCCTGAGTATGTTTCATGTACGCGCCATCTACCCAGACGGCTGAGAGCAGAATACATCCACCGATACGCCCCGGAAGCCTGGATAGTAGCCGTTACGTGTCTGGAACGAAACTGGCATCGCAGCATTCAAGACGCAATTCCAAGTCGGACTGTTCCTGAAGATAGGACAGAATTCGAAAGGCTGCAGAATTTTTCTTTGATAAAGCCTGCCACTGTGAGATGTCAGTACTATCTTTCGGGGGATCAGTCTCTGTTGTGCCAACAAGGACAAAAGAAAAATATACCTGGTACATCCACAGAGCAATCTGTAATCCAAGAGATCCTATTCCACCATGCAGCAAATAGAATACGTCTGCACGTAGGAGACATGAGCTGAGCTCCTGCTCCATAGCCTCAACAGTATCAAGAGGAGTATGGGATGGAGCTAGCAACGGTGGGCGCCGAGTATTTTGAAGGTATCTGAAACGACCCACGAATTCCTTCCGACTTCTTCTCTTGTTCCACTCACTGGGTCATCCCAAAAGTACAATGATGGGTGGAGAAAATCACAGATGCTCTGCACACTATCCCAATGTTTATCATAATCTGAGATGACGAAGTCTCCCGATTCTACGACTCCGGGAAGTTGAGGAGCTTCGCCATATGCGAGGACTGTAGAGACGTCAAAAAGCTCCAATGTGCGCACAAGGCGGGGGCCAAGATCTGATTCTTCCCCATTTCTGAGCGCGAGAACTACTCGACACTCCCGAACTCGAGGACGGTCTTCAAGTTTCAGCGATGACCTCCAAAGTGCGTCAGACTCCGGCCCGAACGATCCGCAAAATTCATCCCAAACAGATCCCAAGTTGGAGATTTCGCGCAATACGTGGCCGACTGCCATTTTCGGATTCGTTAACGAACCTCCACGACTGAGCTTATGCTCATCTTTCCCTCCTACTAGCTGTCAAAATGCGTACACTATTCGTCTGGTACCTTATTTCTCTGTTTTCTCTTCTTCCCTCGACATTCGGGTCGGTACTTGCCATTGACTACGGCACAGAATGGATCAAGGCTTCGTTGATGAAGCCAGGGCTTCCGTTCGACGTGTTACTGAACAAAGACTCGAAGAGAAAGATACAGTCTGTCGTGGCATGGAAGAAAGATGACAGATTATTTAGCACGGACGCCTTTAACCTGGTACGCAGTACCTTCAATGCTTGGAATTCTTTGTTCTAATTTTTGCCAGGCGTCACGGTTTCCTTCCGATTCATTTTCATCATTAAAACTTCTCCAAGCCGTACCCTTCCAGTCTGACGCCGTCTCTTACTACACCACCATCTCCACTGCTGACCTTCTCGAAACATCTCGCAAGACCGTCGCACTCCGGCAGAGCGACGGAACCGAATGGAGCGTCGAAGAGCTGATCGCGATGCAATTATCCTACATCAAATCTCTCGCTGAGACGCTTGGCGAGGAAAAAGTCCACGATGTTATTGTCACCGTCCCACCCTATTACAGCCAGTTCGAACGGGACGCCGTTGCAGACGCCATCGAGATATCCGGCCTACGCACCCTCGCCCTCATCAATGACGGAACAGCCGTGGCGGTGAATTACGCTATGACGCGTACCTTTCCCAAGCAGGAATACCACATCATCTACGATGCTGGTGCTTCGTCTGTTCGCGCCACCATCGTGTCGTTCAGCACCGATTCATCATCGAAGAGCGACACACCAGCTACCCATATTGCTGTTGCAGGTGTGGGCTATGACCGTACAGTTGGTGGTACAGAGTTGGACCGGCGGCTAAGGGAGCTGCTGGTAAACGACTTTGTGAACAAACATAAGAGGGACATACGCCAGGACAAGCGGGGCATGGCGAAGCTGTGGAAGGAGGCGAGTCGCGTCAAGGCTATCCTCAGCGCGAATACCGAGGCTGTTGCATCTGTAGAGAGTGTGGCCTTTGATATCGACTTCCGGACAAAGGTCACTAGGGCGTCGTTCGAGACTGCTTGTGCGGACTTGAAGGGAAAGTACACCCAGCCTATATACGACGCTCTGACAAAAGCTGGACTTAGCCTGAATGACATTACATCTGTCATATTGACGGGAGGAAGCACGCGTACACCCATGATCCAGGCTGCTGTGAAGGCCGCTGTTGGAGAGTAAGTTTTCCTATTTGTCTTCGCGTGCCCTAGTTGCTAATCATCTTTCTTAGGGACAAAATTTCTCTTAATGTCAACGCTGATGAGGCTGCCGTATTGGGTGCCGGTCTTCACGGCGCTAGCCTCAGTCGTCAATTTAAAACGAAGAATATCAAGGTCCAGGATATTGGCGTCCACGATATACAAGCCGCTTATTTCGCTGCGCCTGCGTCTCCCAACGCTAAGCCTCGTAGTATTTCTACCACGATCTTCCCTGCCGGGTCCAAGACGGGTTCCAAGAAGACGCTAACTTTGAAACGGAAGGAAGATTTCGATATATACCTGGATTATAAGACTGCGCCTGCTCCGTAAGTCACTCTTCAATTGAATTTGTGCGTATTTTTAAGGTTTGCGTAGAGGTTTTCCCACTCGCATACTGGAGGTGGAGGTATCAGGCGTCGCTGAAGCTATTGGGAATCTTACCGAGCGTGGCGCCACTGACCCTGTGGTTAAGGCTACCCTGATGCTTTCTGAATCTGGATTCGTTTCTGTTACTGACGCAGTGGCTTTTGGGGAAATCAAGGACGAGTCTATTACAGGTACGTCGAGACGTTTATGAATGAACGATCAAGTTTTAACAGTTCCATCGTCAGGGAAGCTGAAAGGTCTCTTCGGAGCCGGTAGCTCATCATCGTCCGACGCAGAGACGGAGACTGAAAGTGCCGCTGAGGCTTCCTCTGCGTCTGAAGCTGCGCCTTCCGCGTCCGCGTCATCAGAAGCGAAGACCGAGAAAGTGGATCTGAAGGATTTGACGACCATCCCTTTGAACCTGACTGTGCACTTCACATCTATACCCCCGATGACCGTTGAAGAGAAGCGTGTGGCTCGTCGAAGGTTCGGTCGTGTCTTTTCTTTGTGTCCGTTGAACTGAGTTCGTACACATCTAGATTAAGAGAACTCGATGTGGACGAGGCAGCGAAGAACCGCAAGGAAGAAGCCCGAAACACACTAGAGAGCTACTTATACAAATTAAGAGACCTCCTTGATCCAGAGAACCGCGATACGCCGTTCAAAGAGTGTTCACAAGATTCAGAGCGCGCTGCTATCGCAGAGAAATTGGAGGAGACGATAACGTGGCTTCACGATAAGGGCGATGTCTCCGAAACGTCACAGTTCTTGGACAAACGAATAGCATTGGAGTGCGTCCTGTGTTCCTGTGTTTGCAGTCTCGCTGACCTCTTTACTATTTAGGACCCTTGAGAGACCGATCGTGCATCGCTACACTGAAATCGCCAACTTCCCTCAAGCGCTGAATAACAGCCAGATGTGGAATTGGAGCACTCGACTGTTCCTCGCAGAGGCGAGACAGAATCTCACAAGGGAAGCTGAGGAAGATCTCCCGTCAAAATGGACGAAAGAAGAACTAGATGCGCTAGAGAAGACGCTGAAGGAGCATGAGACATGGCTGAACACCTGGGTGGAGAAACAAAAGTCGGTCAAGCTGAACCAGGATCCGGTGATTGAGACGACAGAGATGAAGGCAAGGGCAAAGGTGCTAGAGCAGCATTTGCAAAAGTTGTGGAAGAGGAAAGTGCCGAGACCGAGGAAGACGACGACGACGACGACAGCTGAGAAGGTGGAGGCGACGGT
Organism: Armillaria altimontana; assembly: GCA_022818075.1. Taxonomy (NCBI): domain Eukaryota; kingdom Fungi; phylum Basidiomycota; class Agaricomycetes; order Agaricales; family Physalacriaceae; genus Armillaria; species Armillaria altimontana. The sequence continues at coordinate 1,796,139 of JAIWYR010000009.1, forward strand.
GAAGGAAGATGTTAAAGAGGCAGAGGAAGAGTCGATACCACGGACAGATGAACAGCAGGTACCGTTACAAGCACCGGAAGAAATACGAGATGAGCTGTAATTAGGTAGATGATACTTGTCCAATACCAGTATACTTAGAGGCGCTAATTATTTCGAAACAGTAACTGTTTATGAAACTATGCCCGGACGCAGATTTTAGTGCAAAGAATCGTAGGTATGAGTCATCTTCGGGACTCCGGCCCGAAGGCATCATGAGGTGGATCCGACGTCCGCCTTTACCTGTAGTGTTCTTACTACCAACATCAATCCCATCCTCTACAATAACGACTTGCTTGATTTTCAAATGGACCACCCTGACTCACGATGGAATGTCGCCGTGAATCGTGCCGATGATCCCTTCGCCATCGCTCGTAACCTTTCCCGCCTTTATGACGAAGCGCAGGATAGGCAAAGGAAGTCCAACGATCCCTGCCGAATCTCTCTGAAAATAGAGGTCAAGTATCTGCGCCCTATATCTACTGACACCGCTCATGATTTATCTATGTAGAACAATCTTGCTTCCTCAGCTAGACCATGGATTGTGAAGCTGTTGCAACACCTTCGGATGGTACGGTTCAATTTCTGCTTTCGACAACTATATTTCTCACATCCAATTACCCTAATTGCAGTTCGGAGAGTTGAAGGGGTGAGTGTTACCTTAGACGACGTTATTCGGGTTAGATTGATATCATATTTCTTTGCTAGGATCGACGTTTCATCTATGATCACGATCAGGTTTGCCAACACAGAGCAAGGTGACATCTCTCAAGTTATACTTCTGTATACGAGATTGATTCATCCATTTTAAAAGCCACTACAGCTTTACAAGCTATACGTAGTCCTGCGTTCGCTTCCATCGCCGGCGGGGAAGTAAATATAAGTCACTGTGATATGTTGCGGAATCCTAGCCCTCCACCTGTACGTCCCCAGCCTACTTTATTAATCCTTTATTTAATGCCATTGGAAATAGCCATCTAGTTCGAGGCGTGAACCCGAGCTTATCAGTCTAATCGAGAACTTGCATGCTCACATTCGTGAACTGAAGCATGAAAAAACGCTACGACAAACTGCGGATGCTCAAGCATCTGAATCGCTAAGCACTCTTCGTGAAGAGTTCTCACTCGCACAGAGCTATGCCGAAGAACAGCACAAGCAATCGGAGTGTTACAAGTCTGAGCTGGAGAGCGAAATCGCCCAATCTGCGGGGCTGCGCCACCGGGTCAGTGAAGTTGAACTGGACCTAGCTTCCCGAAACCAGGAGTATGCCGAGGAAACCGATGCACTCAAGGAGACCATCGATGATATGAAGATAGATGCGGAGGCGCGGGACCTCAAGTTGAGTGATCTCGAGCAGAGAAATAAGGAGCTGGAGGATTTGCTTGGGCTTAAGGACAGACAGTTGATGGCCTCCGAGGGGAAGCGACAGATGGACATGTCCAAGTGCTGTGAGATGACCTGCGAGATTGATCAGCTGCGGAAGATGCTTTTGGAAAAGGATCATCAATTGGAGATACTCGCAATAGAGCGGGATGCCTTGAGGATTGATTCGGAAAAGTGGAGCAGGAAGGAGAGCGGCTTTGAGGACAAGAAGAAGGAGCTGGAAGATGAGATGGCCCGCTGCGATTTGGAGATGGCGGCGAAGGACAGCTTAGTCAAAGCCCTGCATGCCAAGGTTGATGAATTGAAAGAGAAGAACAAGACCTTCGGGTGCGCGGCTGTCGGCCTGGAGACGCGTAGGCTCGGTTTGGAGGCGAAGCACATTGTGGCTGTGAAGGAGAAAGACGTAGCAGAGAAAGAGGTAAAGAACCTGCGCACGAAAGCCGTGGCGATGCAGAAAATCCTATCCATGGGTTTGGACGAAACGAGGAAACTTTCCGACGAGGTCAAGACGTTGCGCATCCAGTCAAGAAACAAGGATGTCCAGGTCATGCATCTTCAAGCGAAGATAGAATGGCTCCAAAATGATCTTACTACGCTCCAGCGGGAAAAGGAAAAAGAGATCAGTCGCAGAAATATTTGGTCTGACAAAAAGGCCATTAAACGCGCTCAGAGATGCCTAGGAGAGTTTGAAGAGGCGCCATTCTCACGCAGGAAGCCGTTGACTTTTGAGGATGTTCCTTGGCCGGTGTTGGCGGACTTGTCGACCTTGGGGCCAAGAGATATCACGAAGAAGAAAGTTAGTAAGTTCTTTTCGATGGCAGAGGAGTCGCTGGGCGACGAGAGGTATTGGGATATGTTGGGGAGAATGTACAAAGTATTCAGGAAGCAGAGGTGGGAGAAGAGGGGACTCTTGGATAGCGTTGCCGATGGGCAGCTCTGTGACGAGCTGGAGAACGCAAGGGAGGTTGTTTGGGAGGTTACTAAATCGTTGTGGAAGGATTGATTTACATCGAGACTGACTTTAGCGCTGACTTGAAATATTCTATTGTATAACTGTAAAACAAGTGTACTGTACATGCAGAATCTATTACCATCCCCGGATTAAATCCATGTGCGTTCATAGGCTATCACCTAGAGTGATGTTGTCCGTGTATCGTGCCAAGTGTATAGAATTCCATAGTGTGCAAAATATTTTTCTACTGTTACTGTATCTTGTCGCGCGACAGAGGAAATTTGCCTCAAACTCAATTCAGACGCCTCTTTCAGGCGGACACTTTTGGATTCTATGGTACGTTACAGTAATATTCGAAAGCTGAAGAAATTTGCGGTTCTATATGAACGCGAGAGATCGCTGACGCGTAGTTGTGCATCGATGCATGCATCCAAACAGCAGGGGGTTGAAATTGAAAGTGTCGTGGAGTGCGTGCGGAAGGCATGTTCATCATTTGGCGCGGGAAACTGCGCTGCCAGTGTTCGTCATGGGATATAGCTTTCTGTGAGGAAATAAATAGATAAGACTACTGCTCCTATGCAACGGTTGACTTTACCATAGATGTGGCCGTATCTTAAGGCGGCAATCGTGGGATAGAAGTGGACAGAAAATGCCGAGAAAATGCACATGAAATTTCTTCAGAAAATCAGTAGACTACAGTGTAGTAAACTTTGCGAAGCATGGCGGCAGCTAGCCTTGAGTGCTATATTGATACACAATAGGCGCTAATGTTAGTAATTGAAAATACAAGTACTACAGGAAGCATTACAATTGTCGAGGCCGAGTAAGACGTACATTTTGATACGTGGTCGAACATATACGAATAAATCGCACCGGAGAGCGAGGTACTACAACCGCTCACAGCGGCTGTATCGCGAGGACGAATCGTATCCAGGGTCGCTCGCTGACTGAGCAGGTGCTAGCAATAGCTGTATAGATATCCAGTCGCGAAAGCAGCTTTAGTAGTATAGCAGTAGGTGACGCACTGGCAACGGTTGTTACGTGACTCACCGTCCAAATTTGCAGTCAGCTGCCACGCCGCGTCTCGTCGGCGTACGAACCTCTCGGGATCATGCCAGTGATTCAACGCCCTCGTTGTCGGTCAACACTAATGTAGGAGACATGGATTTAGTTTGCGTCGTTGCCGGTCTGTTTAAAGTATCGGAGTCTGCAGTTCAGCAGGAGATTGATCAGATGAAGAGCGTAGGTACTGACAAAGCCGCCCTTACGGACCTCAAGGTGCGTCTACTTAGATCTTGATAGTCGTGGCCTTTATAATTCTATTTTATTCTAGGTATACCTCAAGAACATCAATGCATCAATGCCGGAGAGCCTTTCTCTGGTCATTCTTGTACGAGCAGTGTAATTCCTCGATTCGGTTCGGCAGTTCTACGAGCGTGGCGATGTTCCGTTGCGTTGTATACCGCGACGTCTGCAGGACATTGCAAAAGC